>CM065052.1:222795771-223995771 GCA_032883995.1 Coronaproctus castanopsis | reverse complement strand
TTTTATACCGTACCCATTGTAAATGATAGTATTCTTAAGATTAACCAGTTCATTCTTAATACTACTGCTGTCACATAAACGCTGGGCTCTCACTATTAGTGTTTTAAAAACACCCAAGTTTTGACTTGGGTTGTGGTATGAATTTTTATGTGTGTACTTTTTCGATATACACTAGTTGACCATGTGCCATCTATGTTTCTTTTTACTGAAACGTCTAAAAAAGGTAAAACACCATTTTTCTCCTCTTCCACGGTAAACTTGATATTAGGATGGATATTATTTAAACTTGTTTGAAATTCTTCTAATTTCTTACGCCCATGTTGCCATACACAGGACGTGGTTTTCATCGAAAATAATTCTAGACGGATGGGAAACAACCACGAAAGTTTTAATAAATATATAATTAGTACTTTTAACTATTTGATTACATCATTAATTTTTATGCTGTTTCGAACATTTCTGATGGTTGTGCAACCATGCAACCTTTATGTATGAGCCGCCACTGGTATATATGTATGCGACTATGCATATATATATATATATATATGTGTGTATATGTATATGTATAATTTGAAGGTAATAGTAATTAGAAGTAGGATAATTTACAATATCAGCGATAAGAACGCCTTGCATTATATAAATTCAAAATAGTATAATAATAAAAATTATTTCTAATTAAAAAATTAATTACATTTAAATAATCAAAACTCAAACGAATACTAAAGTCTTACTTCTTATTTTAATAATCGATTAAATTTTTTATCATGGGCTTCCAGGTAGTTTACGTAATATAAAAGATTAAAGAAAAAATTTCCTTTTACAGTTGATAATAAATGTTTCTTTCAGCGTATCATTAACGAAATTGACGAAAATATTTCCATTCATAAATATCGATTGCTTCTACTCTTTTTTTGGTTATATGTTTTCGCCAATGATATACGTTCCTTATTTTCAACCTCCTTTTACATTCATCGCGTACATACACGTTTTCCATATTTTATATTCAACACGTCGGTTGCGATTATTACTTAAGTAGAATCGTAATTTTGTTGTTAATTGATCGATACATTAATGAGATTTGATAAATGAATTAGTTGTAAAGACTATTAATATTACGAAAATATCCTAGATCGCATGCGCTCGCTAAATAGATATTTCATTTCTCGCGTAAAATGGTACTTTTCGTAACAGTTCCACCTTAAATTTTCGGATATGTTAATTTCGGACGATAATTAATCCGTTTTTGGATATATATATATATATATTAAACTTAGTTTAGTAAAGTTTTCAATAAGCCTTAGGGTATACTATAAAGGCCGGAAATTACTATCTCGTACGATAAAACCGTTAGCTGCGCGAGTATAATACATATACATAAACAGATACATCAGGAAGCTATCGATAATATATGTCTATATAAAAATATATATAATATATTATATATTATATATATATACATGGTCATATGTATGTATCCTGTTATTTGTACTGACCCCGGAGATTGGTTCGCATCGGTAATACATCATTTTGTCCTTTAGCTCATATATAACTTTATATTCTTCTTCTGGTGAATTTGACGTACCGTATATTATTATTGATGAAAAGTAGTTTGAACCTCGGGCCATCTCCGAAAATGTGATATTTACATTACAATTTTCTCTATTAACACGATGAGTATTATTATTATTATCGATTCAAGGTATCCAAATTTACTACAAAAGTTAGCTCATCAAGAAGACGTTGATAAAATATCTCATTGGTTAAATAATAATAAATTAGTAGTAAATATTAATATAAATATATGATTTTTACAACTCAGGACACGGTTAGCTGGGATACATTGTGCATAAATTTGAATATAGTAAGCTCATAACGAGGTAAAGGTGGAAGTGATTAAATTATAAAATGGACAGGGTCCGTAATAATCAGTAATAATCAGCAATATTCATACTTTTCTCGAGCGTGTATGTAAAAATCAAATAATAAAATTCGAAGAAATCTAGATACTTATAAATATAAAATAATATATTAATTAAAGATAATTAAAGTAAAACATATTATATAATCCAATTTATTTGAGACGGATACACACGTGATAATAAGAAATTTTTATGTTTTTAACTCGTAATTTGCGTTAATTCCGAACGATTTTTTATTACTAACGCACGTTTTGTCTGGCAATTTACTCGTCGATGAACATTTTCTTAATATTTATTTATTTTATTTATTTATTTGTTTATTTATGTATTAATTAATTAATTTATTTATTTAATGAAGCCACACAACAGCTAAAAGCCAATTATAGTGTAGGCTTATAAATCGTATCGTATCCTATAAACGGGAAAGCCAGTCTAAACTCCTGCCGCGCAGATGATGTACATCTTCAACCGTAATCCCATTTTCCGAGTATACTTCGCATTCTTCGACGATGTGTTTTATTGTTTGCATGGGATGTCCGCAACAGCAACTAGCCGAGTGAGAAACACTCCACTTCTGCAGGAGGTGACCGCATCTACCATGACCAGTTCGGATTTTGTTCAAGAGTCGCCACTCCTTTCGTCTAAGTTTCCATTCCTAGAGGTTGCTCCGTAGGGTTTTCGACGAGGGATCCATTTATGAACGAATACGCCACCGAATTCCATTCCTTTGGTCCATTGTTCTTTCCAATCTAATGCAAATCGTGCAAAGTTGTCCATGGGGATTTCCTAGATTTTAATCTAACTTTAGGAGCTTTTCTTCTAAATTTTAGTAAATTTTCATTTTCTTCGAATTTTGCTGAGTTCTTAAAATAGAACCTTGATGTAAACTATTGTTTGCTCTTCGCCATCAGCTACTTTTATCCCCGAGGAATATGCGAAAGAAACGATCAGCCAGCATTCTGTTTAGTAAATTTATAATTTTGGAACAAGGTATTAATTTTGACAACTTAATCAACAAAATATGCCTCAAAACTGTATCGTATGCGGCTGTAAGGTCTAGGAAAACAACCGCTGTTTTTAGGTTTTTCTGGAAACCATTTTCGATAAATTGTGTTAATGCAGCTACTTGATCAACACAAGATCTGTTAGTACGAAAACCAGCTTGCTCGACGGGTAGGTATTTTTCGATTTCTGTGCATATTCTGTTGTATATAATTCGTTCAAAAATTTTATATAGATAGTAGAGATATCGGTCCATATTTCGCCGGGTCGTTCCCATTTTTTCCTGGCTTTTTAATAGAAATTATCTTTGATTTTTTGAAATCCCTGGGCAATCGGCCGCCATATAATATTTCATTATAAATAGTGATAATGAATCTTTTTGCTGTTTCTCCCAAATTATTCATAAATTCTGAGTAAATTCCGTCTAGGGCAGCGGCCTTACCGCTCTTGGTAGATTTTAATGCCTAACTCATTAATTTCAATATTTTTTGAAAAGATATTATGCGGTGTTAGGATTCTTTTGAGGTTATGCAGTTGTTTCTTAATTTCTGAGGATACTTCCTTATCCATTTTGTATTTATTTAATTTTAAGAGTCTTGCAGCTATTTTATCAGGTTTTAATTGCGCCTGAATTTTACGCGTGTTCACCGGATCTGTCCCTAATCTTCTAAGAAGATTCCATGCCTTCCGACTACTATGTGTGAAATCGATGTTTTCATTTTGTCGTCTTTCGCTATTCAGTTTTGTAAGTAGCATTTCTGCCGTCTTCTTTTCTTGCGTATGTCTAAACTTGTGCAGTGTTCGCATTCGGCTGACCAACCTGGAATATACTGTTTCCCTATATCTGGCTGCATCTTTAACTGCACGGATGAATGAGTTGTAGTTTTTAAGGGAGGGGATAATATTTTTTAGCGCATTTTCGATATGATCCCTGAAATTATCCCAGTTGGCCTTCTTGAAATTCCATCTCTTTTTTGGAACTGAGGTTATCACTGGTATGCCAGGTGAGATTATTAACATAACTGGCCGATGTTGGCTGTGTGAAAAATCATCCAGTGTTATCCTTTGAGGTTTATTAATACAGTCTACCGTGTCGTTTGTAGAAACAATACACAAATCTGGTGTATATGTCTTGTTCCATCTTGTGGATCTAAAAGTTCCATTGTCTTTTGCATTATAGATCAGTTCCATATTGTTTAACTCTATTCAATTATTAAGCATCTTTCCATTTTCATCTTCATCGGCGTATCCCCAGTTTGTTGAATGGGTAATCACCAATATAGTTCGTAGGATGTTTAAATATTGGAAGTACTTTGGTTTTTCACTTAACATTAGGGGGTTTATAAACATTCGTTAAAGTCGTGTTCGATATTTTAATTACTATGAAAAATTTGTTATTCCGATCTGATGTTCGAATTATCCTCGCGATTGATTGAATATCATTACGGACGTATGTTGCTATACCATATTTTCTATGTGGGATATGTGCAGCTATTTTAAAATCGACCAAATTTCCTTTTCGCGTTATATCTTCATCAGAGATGGTATGCGTTTCTTGCAACGTAATTATATCTATATTGTGTTCTTGAATTATCCGTGCAATACAATCTGTTTTGCTCTGGGATAGACCTTCTACATTTAAGCTTAGTATTTTGAAATATCCTTTACTCATATATATAAAGAGGCTGCAAACAAGCACCTCCTACCACAATTCGGAGAGTTTAACCGTTACATGAAGAATTTGCCCACATCGTAATGATCAAGTATATGTTTCAATTTTTTTTTTTTTTTATTTATTTATTTGCATGCCGACTCTTAGGTTATCAAAGCAATTGATAATTTATTTAGAATTTCTTGAATAGCGGTGTATCCCAATAGATAAAACCGTTTTTTTTTCATGTGTAAATATATATATATATATATATATATATATATATATATATATATATATATATGTATATATACATATTTTTCTTCTCTTTTTCAATAAGTATGTTATTTAATTACTGCTACTTATTATTCGTTAGACGACGCATCTCTACATTGTCTCTTCTTTAATCTTCTAACTGGATTATCCGGCGATCCGATGGTGTTCATGCGTGATATTAACGGATTTAAATTTTGAACAAATGTACTATTCTTTTGTACCGCTGCTTATATACCTCCATAACCGAAGGAATATTTAGATCGTTCTGAATTATATTGTTTCTTATACAATAAGACGCATTAACCATTATCCTCAATATTTTAGATTGATATGACTGTATTTTGTTTAGATGCGTCCTAGCAGCTGCATTTCTAACCCATATTTCCGGACATGAGCTATAATAGTGTTGTAAAGTAAAACTTTATTTTCAAGACTTAGTTTTGACTGCCTTCCTATCAGTGGGTATAACTGCTTCAGTAAGGATCTCAATTTTTTTCTAATGTTAATTACGTGAAGATTCCATGTAAGGCGCCTGTCAAGGGTTAGTCCAAGATATTTTACTGCTTGTTCTCGCGGTATTCTATGACTATCGTAATTAACAGGTGGACATGTTCCACGTCTGTTTGTAAATGTAACATGCGATGACTTTTGTTCGTTAATTACGATTCTCCACTAGAGAGCCCATTTATGCAGTAAAGATAAATTATATTGAATATACCTTGACGCTTCGAGAGGATGCTTATGTTTGGCTAATATATAGCAATGCCATCAGCAAATGTGGCCTACGACGTAAACATCGTTGTGGGTATATCTGCAGTATGTATATTGTAAAGGTCCAACTGCCTTGAGGTACAGACGCCAGTATTTGACGCTGACTAGACAGGACGTCATTTATTTTGACCTGAAAAGATCTGTCGCTCAAATAGGATCTCAGCAGATGATACATTTCAATCGGGAAAACCATGCGGCGTTTATATAGCAAATCGTCATGCCAGACACGATCAAATGCCTTTGCAACGTCGAGGAAAACTGCTGAGCAGTACTCCCCACGCTAGAGAACTGACTCAACCGCATCAACAATCCGGTGACACTGATATATAGCAGGATGTTTCGATCTAAACCCGAATTGATGTCTTGGAAGGTGTGAATCTGTCATACTGAGAATTAATGGTTGAATTAGTTTCTGAAATACTTTCCTAAATGTGTCTAATAAGCTTATCGGTCTATAGGACGAAAACATCTGTAGTCGGCTTACCAGGTTTATGAATAAGTATAATTAGAGACTTTTTTCCATCTGGTTTGAAAGTGTGATAATCGTAGCATAGCGTTATTTTATATATATATATATATATATATATATATATATATATATATATATATATATATATATATATATATATATTATATATATATATGTATAAAAGTAGTAAAAGTCCTTTCTTTGGTAGATGTTTCAAAATATTATTTGTGATTCTATCTTCTCCAGGGGCTTTATTATTTTGCAAATTTTTAATACGTGTAACCTATTTGGCGTAATGTATGCGTAATTTTGGCAGTACTGTGTGATACTACTATTGCTTCGTATAATTTGTTGCGTATGTTGTTGATGTTCCATATCATGAGGTTGAAAAATGTTTTCAAGATTTCAATCTTTTCATCATCAGTTTTATTGATGTGGTATGATGGAGTATCTTTCTTCTTCAGTACTTTAGTTGCATTCAAATGGAGCAGTTAGAGTTGTTTAAGGTTATTAGGTAATGGGTGTAACGCTGATTTTGGTAGTTCACTATTGCTTCCTTTCTCGGTAATTAGATGGATATCTGTTACGTTGCCATTTTCTGCGTGCTTTTCGTCTTTTGCCAATTAACTCCGGTATTGCAATAGGTAATAATATCACTGTTATTGGCGGTAAATTTTGCCAGTCGTGTTGATTGTTTACAGCTATCCTGAATTACGTCCGTTAGGTAATCAACAGCTGTATCGATACTGCGATTTTAGTTTTATATTTAAGTCTACTTGTTCTTCTACTGTACTTTCCAATTGATCCCAGTTGATAGACTTGTTAGTTAATCTGTTATCTGTTCTACGACATAATTGTATCTAGAATTTCTAGTACCGGTACGTGATCAGATGACAAGTCTACCGGAGTAGTGCAACTTTTATAGGTATTATTTAAGCCTTTAGTGAAATAAAAGTCTAAGTACATCTGGAAGCCGGTTCGTATGCTTTGGCTAGTAAGTGGGTGAAAATGGTAAAACAACATCTGAACGCAGTTTACTATTCAGCTTGAAAAGTTGCTGTCCGCGTTTACTCTGAGTTTTTGATCCCCAATGACGATGTTTTGCATTGTAGTCACCTTCACATATAAATTTGCTACCTTGATGATGAAATAGTTTCGTAAATTCATCATCCGGTATGTAATACTTCGGGTGACAGTAAACTGATGTCATAGTTATTTCCTCATTATTACGTGTTTTTATTTTAACCGCGACAGCTTGATACGTCTCTGTTCGACGAATAAAATGTGGATAATGGTTAAGGGTTTTTCTTACGAGTATCGCGACAGCCCCCATTGCTGTACCGGAAGGATGCGTTCCATGATAGCATTTATAGTTTGATAAATCAAAGCTTGTTGGAGTAATACTATGGGTTTCCATTAATAGAATAATATCGATTCGTTTTGTCTGTAAGAAGCACTGGAGTTCGTGTTTCTTTTGTTGAATTCCATTAGCATTCCATAATACTATTGTTAGTGAATTCTTACTTACGTTGTTTAAATTCATAATAATTTATCCATGAGTTTTGTTAACATAGATATTAAAGGCGAGAGTAAATTGCGGAACTGATTAAGGAATGAACTTAATGTTTCGCTAATCCCTTGTTGTTCATTTATACTCTGTGAACCATTATATTTTTCTGCTGTTTAATACGTGTAAATGTGTTGGTATTGTCCGTATCAACTGTTGGGCGTTTAAAACTTTTATTTATTACATTTTGTTTAAACTTTTTATTATACTCTTGTTCATAATATTCACATCCTTTATAGCTGGCAGGATGATCACCACGACAGAAAAGACATACTGGTTTTTCTTCTAATGTTTTAGGACAGGCAAAAGTTAGGTGTTTACCACTGCATTTCACGCACCGAGGTGCAAGATTACAGTGGGATTTTGTATGGCCAAAATTTTGACAGCGCATACACTGAATTAGTTGTCTGTTTATTCGCGGCTTTTCAGTTGTTACGATCATTTGAAAATTTCTGAGTTATTTATAGATTGGTTGCGATCTACATAAAACATTGGTAATGGAGACTTCGTCCTTCTGCTTATTATATTAATTACAGATCGAATATAAAATCCTAATTTTTGAAATTTCTGCGAATTTCTTTACGGTCAGTTGTACAATGAAGGTTTTTTAAAACCACACGAAATGATCTATCTTGTGATAATTGGAATGTGTAGAATTTAAAGTTGTTTTGTTGAAGTACCCTGGTCAATGCTCGATGGCGAGCTCGGTTTAACCTTTTGAAGAGCTGCGGTTACATAGTGAAACCACCATTGAAATAATAGTTTATGGGCAGCGGTTCCACTGTGTAACCACCTCGATTTCCTGTTATTGTGAATTCCGGGCCAGCAGCTACAACCGCCTTGTTTAACCAGTTAGGATGACTAAATGACCTTGGAATATCTTTCACATTTTTTAAACTTGAGCGGCGTGTACGACGATAATGTTTTGTTCCGGCTGCTGCACTATTGTCACGTTGTTTTCTAGGAAAGTAGTTTTTGTGCGTAAACGTGTTGTTCGAACATATAACTTACAAATAATAATTCATATATTACTTATAATTATAATATTAACTATTTTTAATTGTTTTAAAAAATTTTATCACGAATAAATTCCGTTTTATTGGTGGTTTCACCGGGTAACCGCTGCCCCGAAAGAACATGCCGAAAACGAAGTTGTCTGATGAAAACATTTTGCACGTAGTTTTGTGACGAAATTCCTTCTGACGGAGAAAGTGTTATAAGTGATTTTGACAGCAGTGATGCTGATGAAGATTTTGAAATTCATGACAGTCCAGGTACACAGATGTCTAATGAAATAGTAGTAAGTACACAACCTTTGGTAATAAATAATAATATCTGGGACGCTAATTTTAAAATCGATCCTATTCCTGAATTTACCGAGTACTGTGGTGTGACTAGCTGTATAAAAAAAAATGGAATCACTGGATCCATATAAATTATTTTCGTTATTTATAATGGATGAAGTTATTAATCAGATAGTGTTCCAAACGAATCTTTATGCAACACAAAAGATGATTGGAAAAAATTTCACACCCACTTGTAATGACGAAATTAGATTGTTCTTGGGAATAAATTTATATATGTCCATCACAAGAAAACCAAGTTGATTACTGGCCTCAAGATTCTGACATGCATGATCATTTATATATCTAATTTGATGCCAGTGAAACGATTTAGTTTTCTTCTGAATTATTTGCATTTGAATGATAACACTGTAATGCCAGTTTCTGGTGATCGTAATTATGATAAATTATATAAAATGCGACCATTTTTGAATTTTCTAAATAAATCGTTTAATGAATTTTACAAGCCAAATCAGAAAGTAGCCGTAGATGAAAGTATGGTTAAATTCAAAGGTCGTTCAACGATGAAACAATTTATGCGTGATAAGCCTACAAAGCGCGGTTATAAAATATGGATGCTTTGTGATGAATCAGGCTACAACCTAAAATTTGAAGTTTATACTGGTAAAAAAATGAATAACATAATTGAAACTGATTTAGGAGAGAGAGTAGTTTTAGATCTCAGATCTAAAACACAAAAATCATATTATTTTTATGGATAATTTTTTTTCTTCTATTAACTTGTTCGAAAAATTAAGAATGAATAACATTTTTGCATGTGGCACTATCAACCCAAATCGAAAAGGACTGCCAAAACTTGGAAATGATAAGACTATGAAGAGAGGAGAATTTTCATTCAGCGTAAGTAATAACCAGTTAGCCATGTACAGATGGAAAGATACCAAAGGTGTAAATATTTTAAGTTCTTATCACGATCCTTCTGAAGTGGCCAGTGTAAAAAGAAAACAAAAAAATGGGGAGAAAAAAATTTTTATGTGTCCGTTAGCGATAAAAGATTATAATGTAAACATGAACTTCGTAGATACATTTGATAGATTAGATTATCATATTGATAGAAAAAGTAAAAGATGGTGGATGCGACTGTTCCGGCATTTTATCGATTGCTGCGTAATAAATGCGTTTATTATTCATAAACAGTTAGATATAACACAATATTCTAGTAAAGACTTCCGACGAGAAATATATAACTCTTTTAGCGACAAAAATAGTTCAACTTCGGATAGGAAAAACCTGTTTTAATACTTTCCATTCAAAATGAAACAATTTTAAAAACATATGTTGTTTTTGAAATTATTTCTACATTGTAAATAAACTGAAAATGTAAAGTCTTACTTTTAACTATTTTATATTTTCATTTTAAAAATTTATAATGTAATATTTTATGTTTCATAATTTTTAATTGCAACATTTTTAATTATCAAGAATACACTGTTTTACATGGCAAAAGTTTTATTTAACTGTTTCGTAAATGATAAAAAAAAAATATTCATGTGGGGCAGCGGTTACACTATGTAACCACCTTGTGTAAGCTCATATTTTCAATAATTATTATGAATATTGTTTTTTTTTTTTAACATTATGGGTTATAAATAATCCTAAGGCACTAGAAAACTTTAATATTAAAATAAAAATCATGAATATTATTTTCTGCCCCTCTAAAGGTTTTCTCATTTACATCAGCCTGCCCTTCAAAGGGTAATACCAGTATTTGTAGATTTCAACGAAAACTTAACATCCTTCAGACTCTTTAAGGAATCTGATGAATTCTGTGTAATTTTTAACGTCTTTAACTAAAATCGGCGGTGGCAGATTTCGTTTTTGTTCGTTATTAACGTTATTATTATTTGACTTGTTCGATGGCTCATTATCATCGAGTATTCGTTATCTGTCTTTGTATTATCGTCGTCGTTATTATTTAAATACATAAACGGTTGATACCTGTTTCTATTTCATAATTTCAGATTTGTACGCTCGCCGTGAAGGGAGAAGAACGTTTTCTTTTGACTAGCTTCCATGTATTATTGTCTTTTTCTACATTGCGTAGAATTATAACGTTATCATCATTATCATTATCACCACCTTCGGTATCACTATACTTACTAATACTGTCCTTATTATTACTATTACCGCTACTACTACCACTATTATCACTATTATTAAATAACGGAACAGTCTTACCTGACTCGGCCATTTGTGTGTGTAAAGTATTACCAGATACTGATAAGTAACCAGCATGTGCTTTTTCAAGTACTCCGTTTTCACGTGCGCTTTTAACTGGCCTCGTTGGTTGTGATTTTGAATCTTTTGATGATGAAGGGATTCCGATCAAGGGGGCGAGACATCGTTTCCACACGTTTCACCTCCCACCCGATTGCGAGGCGGTTTTGTCGTATGAAATGACATACGATTAAACAATAAACGTTCTAACTTATGGAGGAACGCGAACAACAAACATCCGGTAAAATAACCATTTGACATACAACGCCCTCCCTTCTTTTCACTTACCTATAAAGCTCGGTCGTATAGAATTTTCATCACCTATGACGATCTAATTTGCTCCAAATGGCAACACACAAGATGATATATACCTCCAGCTTACACCGGACAAAAGGAACAGTCTACTATACCAAACGAAGAAAATACAATCATCGACCAGACCTCACTCTTACCTCCTAAAGATGCCGACGTTCAAATCAAACTCCCACCTTCGAATCAAACATCGATCTATTCTAAAATCTCCTCCTCCATCTGTACTAAACGCCCACAGTGGTGTCCTATTGGCAATTCGGTTCAAAACAGCATCAACAGCATCGTTTTTTCTTCCGATATAGTCAATAGAACTCGTTTATATACACTAACAACTAAACAGGATAAAAGAAAATTATTACCGTGCTTGTCGACTGAATGTGCAATTGCTATACATCTTAGACATAGCACATTAAAAAAAAAAAAAACTAAAATCTTGTCCTACAGTTGACCATCACATAGCATATAACTCTAGCTAGAACAAGATGGACGACTAAACAAGCAAAGAGAAACTTATGGAGAAATTTTACTTCGACCATAACATTATCCAGAAAATTTGGTTTCGTCAAACATTCGCACATTAAGTCATCTGCTTCTTTCTTTTCTTCAGTTCTTAATGTTGCTAATACTCGAACTAGCAATCCGAGTGACATTGTCTCAGCTCTCGCTATTAAATCATGCAAATAACTCTCAAACAGTAATAACAATTTTGAATCGTCGAATAGGATTATCAGCCTACGAGAGTTAACAACGGCCATAAAACACAAGTCACACCAGGTTACGACAATATTCATATAAACATGCTAAAAAACACTCCCATTGGGGCGCATGAAATATTACTCCAAATATATAATAAATCTGAACAGAAATCCAGTTACTTTGCAACAGGCGATTATTTAATAAAAATCCATCTCTTGCAGAAAGCTATCGGCCAATTTCGTTAACTTCAGTTCTGTGCAATATACTCGAGGGGCTAGTTATCTACCCCCTGAACTGTATATTAGAATCAAATAATATACTTCACAACTCAGTGTGGTTTTCGGAGCAGAACCTCCACATTACACCAACTGCATACTTTACAAAATGCAATAGTCGAGTCCTCGTTGCAAAAATGTCAGGTATTAGCAGTATTTTTTGATCGTACTTTTGACAAAGTCATTAGGTCAAAGATTACGATACACGATGGACAACAACTAAACACATCATCATCCGTTCGCTATCTTGGTTTCTACCAAACGCTACCCTAGAAACGACAAATCAAGAAACTGAAACAACCATATTTCCAAAAGCTGAACTTATTAAGGAAATTGGATCACACGTCGTAGGATGCATATCGCACATCATTACTTCGAATTTACCATGCTTTCATACGCTCTAAATGGGAATATGCTTCGCCATCGCCAATATATTCAAGAGCCGACCATACTTATTTTTAATAGCTTTTCGGCTAATTTGTTTCGCACCACTCCCATCGACAGTCTATATGTAGAAGCGTCGAAGTATCCTCCAGGCAAATGTTCCTCTTGGCGAACTTCCATGCTCAGTGTGCTGTATCAAATATCGCTCCTGCGCCCATAATTCTATACACCCCACCAGCAGAAACAATCTCTTCACACTATCAACGAATACTTAAAATTGTGCCAATATAATTTCACCACAACCATATAGCCGCAGTAATTCCACTGTGGGATCGGATTCCAATCAATTTGGATCTGGACCTGCTAAATCATGACAGAAATCCAAGTCTCGTCTCTGTTGAAGGTAAACGAAAGATATCTTCGTTTGCTTACAACTTGTCGATCTTTTTCACTGATGCATCGGATTTTAATTCATTCGTTGGGTATTCAATGATAAAACTCGGTTATAACACGAGATACATTACCTGAGACGTTCTCAGTTTTGTCCGCTGAGATCCGTGCAATGTACTTAGTAGTCCAGTATATTACAGATCAGAAGAATATAAACCAAACACTGATTTGCTCAGATTCGGTGACGTCACTAAAAGCCATCTCCGATTGTCACAATGAGAAACAACACCCTATTGCAAAGGAGTCAAGCTTCGAGAATATTACCAGATTCTTCTGGATTCCCGGTCACTCAGTAATTTCTGGAAACGATACGGCTGACAGGGTAGCCAAGGAAGCCGCTTTGATCCGTCCTGTTCGTGACGTTCCAACACCCGCTACATGAAGAAAGCCCTCGCAACTTTGTGGAATCAACGGCGGACGGCTGTTCCAACCGCGAATCAACTTCGACAAATTAAATGTAATGTTCGAACTTGAAATTCGCTCTTCAGTCGACGTCGAAATGAAATAGTCATCAGCAGGTTTCGACTTGGCCCTACTCAACTAACGCATGCTCGCCTTTTGCAGAAGAAATCGGCTATAATATGTAATGTAATGCTAATATCGCCGTTAATCGTATCCTGACACGATGTCCCAAATTTAATTCTATTAGATCCGCACTAAACTTTCCACCCTCTTGAACTGTAATATTTACTGATGACCCTAACTCCTTATCCGAATTAATCATATTCCTTTTATCACTCCGATTTATACGATTTACTATAAACATCGTAGTAACCTGATTTATATTTATCCGTGCCTCTAGCCATTAGTAGCTGTTCGTGGCACGTAAATTTAAGAAAGAAAGAAATAATAAATAATAAAATTATTCCTATTTACTATGGAGTAATTGGCAGTAAGTTTACATTGTAAGGTTAGGTTAGGTTAGGTAAGAAGTATTTATAACAATCGGTAGCTGAATATCGACAAAGCCCTAAGCGACTAAGTCACAAAGTTAACATAATTATAAAATAAATACTAAATTAAGATTAGTCACTTACAATTATGGATTCTTTCATTGAATTCATTATTCAGTTCGCTCTTTTACTCAATGTTTGCTCACATTTACACCCTCATTTATTCTCTGAAAGTTTTTCCTATATGGTTTCTCTGAGATTTCGTATATAGTAGTAGGTTATCGTTCGCATTCGGTTTCCTATATGCTTTCAATATTTCCTTTTTTTTGCAGTCGCAGTTTTATATTATACTATTAACACGGATAAGTCATCACACATCACGTTCTCCAGCAGCAAACCACAAAGCAAAACGGGTGCTAATCGACAATAAAACGATTCGAACGATCGATGAAGTGAAATGTCTAGGCGTTTACCTAGATCAACGACTGACACGGAGGTGTCCGAAAGAAAAGAAAAAAATTCAACATCCGGGTGAAACAACTTAATCGGCTATTACCACTTCAATCTGTCGCGTCAGAATTGTTTGTTAATATATAAAACTGTACTACCTACAGTATGCAAGACTAGGGTTGCGCAAAGACATCAATCAAACTGATTGTTTCCAGAACAAGGTGCTGCACTTAATTTACCGAATACCATCGTGCGTGTCCGGCGAAGTCCTACATCAGGGTTTGAAAACCGATTCTGTGGATGAAATTATCTCGAGGCTCGCGCGAAAACATCTGATGCCGGTACAAAACCCACCCAAATCAGCTGATAGTCGAACCTTCGCACACAGAACCGTCATCAGGATTTAACTAAAATGAGAAAGTTAATCGTGTAATCTTTTTGAGGGGTGTATCATTGTATACGCTTCCTACACGTGATTTTATATATTCAATTCAATTCAATTCAATAAAGTATATTTATGTTTTTATACATCAGCAAATAATAAGTAAATAAAAAAATGCGCATACCGAGCAGCGTTAACGCTCTTACTACGCGTCTTAGAAAATAGTATACAAAGAAATCTTACCCTATATATATATATATATATATATATATATATATATATATATATATATATATATATATATATATATATATATATATATATATATTTATTAGATAGCCTCAATGTTGGCTAATCATAAATTAGAAAATATAGGAAAAAACGAAGAAAAATCCAAATAAAACAAATAGCAATCGATAATAAATATAATCAAATATCTTACAATAAAAGTAGAAAAAAGAAAAATATATAAATAATTAATTAAGTTTGACAAAATTATGTAGGAAGTCATAATACCGATAAAATAATAAAAATATTTAAAAAATAAAACATAAATTTAGCGATGAAGGAATTTAACAGATAATTGTCATAAATTAGTAAGAACGAAGTAGAAACATCTTTAGTCTATTCGTCCTTATTTGTCGACAGTTGATTATATTTCTGTATCTTAAGTATAATCGGGCATTTCTTTTTTCTCGAGTTAAAATTTTGCCACGTGTTCCTATATTGTTCTATTCGGTCGTTATGTTCAGTTCAATTCGCGTTTTAAATTGTACCGAATATAACAGCAGGATAGAAAGAATGTAGGAACATCTAGCAAACGTTTAACGCGTTAAAAAAAGAAATACCCGATTATAATTAAGATACAGAAATATAATCGACTACCGACGATAAGGACGAATAGATTAAAGATACTTCTATTTTGTTGTTACTAATCTATAACGATAATGTGTTAAACTCTCTTCTTCATCGTTGAAATCGTGAACCTTAGGTTGCCGAACTTTTGATCGCCATGCGTTTCTGTTCTCGCGTATTGAATAACCCCCTGAACTGGCGTGGTGTTTGTCATTTTTATTAATTATGGACGCTCTTTCTTGTTTCCTTCCCTTCGGCCGTACCTACCAGAATTAGTTTTTCGGAACTATCTTGCCGTACAATGCGTATCTCATCACTATATCACGTAGACGAATTTCATTTAGGATTGAGACGTTTGTTCTTGTTCGGATCCACGGTAATCGTACGTAATTACCTTCCATTTGGCCATACCTACCAGAATTAGTTTCTATCTTGCGGTATAATACGTATCTCATAACTATATCATGTAGACGAATTTCATTTAGGATTGAGACATTTGTTCTTTTTCGGATCCACGGTAATCGTACGTAATTACCTTCCCTTTTGCCGTACCTACCAGAATTAGTTTTTCGGAACTATCTTGCCGTACAATGCGTATCTCATCACTATATCACGTAGACGAATTTCATTTAGGATTGAGACGTTTGTTCTTGTTCGGATCCACGGTAATCGTACGTAATTAATTATGCACGTCTATAAATTAATCGAGTTAAAATATCGTGTACGAAGATGATACGCGCTTAGATTATTATATAAAAATAAACAGTTTAGACTCGCTTGGAATTAAAATGATAAAAATTTAAAATAATTAACAGTTTACAAATAAACAACTAATAAGTATGACGTAGGTTATTAAAATGTACGATGGCACACATAAGTCTATACTGAACATTACGCACCACACACAAGTACACCGATTTACGTAAATATGTATATATTTGTGTTAGTGTTTGTTTAGAAAGCGAGTATGATAATAATAATTTTCTTCTACGACGCTTATTGTTTAATAAATCAAAACGTAATCAAGTCGGTTATAAATTAAATAGCCACAGCACGTAGACATCTCACTCGTCATGCTATCCACCAACCTCCGGGTTGGGGAGAGGAAGAAGAAGCAGATATAATTTTTTTGGATCCTAACTAACATGCCTGTATTCTCACTCGTATTTTATTAAAGGGCAGGATTTCTGCTTTAGGTATCTAGTTTTTCCTTTGTGAAAATCGATATTAAATTTGTTTCCCGATTCATAGTTTTTGCATTTCATATAGATCGCATAAATATATTCATTATTCGTAGTGTTGATTTGTCATCAAAAACCGATACACTTTAAGACTGACTTTTGTAATGTTTCAATATGGGTTTTGGATGATATTTAGCCACGGCTCTCCCTAATGGACAATCCAGTAAGCAAGAATTGGTTGATATAATGTACAAACGATTTCAAATGCTCAGACTGAAAACGGGTTTTTAAATAATGCGGTTTTGTTAATTTTTTGCCGGGTAAATCGAGTGGGCGCTCCAATTTATTATCTAACACGATACCCGAGATATTTAATTTCAGTAGTCCTCGTTAGGGGCGTATATTCAAATTTGACCAATATCTCTTCTGAGTGTTCTTTCAAAAACGCCGGAGAAGATGGTGAAAATAACAATCTTCTTTCTCCTTTGCAAGCTGGTGGGCGTAAGACGAGATCTGCTATAGATCATTTCATTTGCTCACTTACAGAGGCAGATATTAACATCGCAACATGGTAAACAGCACTTATATGCTGTATTCTTCGATTTAGAAAAAGCGTTTGACCGCTTGTCATGGACTATTAATAAAAATAAAGTCCGCCGACATAACCGGTAATTTAGGCAACTACTTATGCAGTTTCTTAAACGACCGAACTTTTCAAGTTAAGATCGATTTGTCAAAATCAACACCAGTTTAGACGGAAAACGGTGTTCCACAAGGCTCTGTACTTAGTGCAACTTTATTCATGTTGTCGATGACATAGCAAATTATATCTCGCAGCTTGTTACCGCTCGGCTTTACATTGACGTTCTTAATATATCCTTGTCATCCAGTATTCCTTCTAATGCACAAAAAATCCTACAAAAAACCATAGATCGTTTGCAGCAATGGTCTGATACGAAAGGTTTATATTTTTCAACATCCAAATCATCGTACATTATTTTCCATAAGAGGCGTCTATCATGTCCCAGCTTTTCTTTAAGTATAAATAACTCTCCCTTAACAGCCAAAACAAGAGTAAAATTCCTACGTTTATTGTTCGACTCCAAATTAACCTGGCGTTATAACTGAAGTCAAGAGTAGGTGCTTAAAACTACTCCCAATTCTAAAATATTTATCAAACCTAAAATACAATACCAAATCCTCTTCAATATCTATAAATCTATAATCCTATCACGAATCAATTATGGGCGTCAGGAATACTTAACAGCCAGTAAATCTATATTAAGAACATTAGATACAGTACACTCTGCTGGACTTCGATCCATCCTTGCAGTACATCTCTCATCACCATTAAAGAGCTTGTGCGCATTAGCAGGATCTTTTCCACTTATATACTACAGAAAATATTCTATTTAAACCGTCTGCTCAGCTACACTAAAACATTTTAATACACCAAAGAACGTACATCCCCGAACCCCCTTTTTGCAAATGACCCTATACCAAACCTACTTAACATACTATCAACATATCACATAAGCTTCATTCCAAAATCAACATTGAATTACAATGATACCTCCTTGGGACACTTCCGAAAAAACAAAAATAGATTTATCTCTCACACAGCAAAATAAATCTACACTCCCTACAAATATAAAAGAAATGGTATTAAGCACTCTTCAAAGATAAAATGACTACAAACACGCATACACAGACGGAGCAAAATCTACAGCAGGCGGCGAGAATTCACAAGCAGCTTGCTCTTACCAAACTGATAATATACTACACTCAATCCGACTGAGCGGTGGCTGCACTTCTCCGGATGCAGAGTTGTACGGAATTATGTAATTCAGTGTATCAGATCAGCTTTACTTCCATGTCAAAAAGCATTGGTTATAACAGACTTCCCCTCTACAACTAATATGCGGTCGAGACAATAAAAATACCATAATATTAGAAATCCAACACAATCTATACATAAGGAAGGAAGGGAAATCCGCTTTCTGCGGATCTCAAGTCACATTGGGATGTACGGTAGTGATAAAGTAGACATTGAAGCTCGGTCTATGATACTTTCATACCAGAACACTCACCACCTCCATCAACATTAATACACTTACTCATGAATAAAACAGCAAACAGGAATGGACCACCGACTGGACCTCACAAACAACCTTCCTTAGAAGCATAAAATCCACCATAGAACCTTGGTGGCCTCCAGATGGCACAGGCAGAAAAGAACATGGTACCCTAAACCGTCTATACGTGTAGCTCATATAGCCATATCACACAATTATCTTTATACCAACAAACTGCCCCTATGCGGACATTTAACAGCAGTCACACACTTAATCTACAACTGCCAACCACTCACACCACATAAGCTAAAACACAAAATACACCGATACGCAAAATACTCTCAAACAACCCTCAATCAATAGGTAGTATTTTGGCTTTTGCAAGAGAAAGCGGACTTCTAGCATACATATAAACTAGACACACGTCTCCTTACACTGTAATAACCTTGGTAGTTACAAACGGAGTATGGAGATTTACATAATATTAAAAAAAGAAAATTAACGTCTTCTTGTATAATAATAATCAAATCAAATCGAATATAATCTTCAAATTGTAATATACGATAAATGAAAATAATGTTGCATACGTGTTGAAATAACATAATTATATCAGTGATAATGTTTACCGTAAAAAAAAATACCGAACTTGTTTTGAAATATTAAAGGTCGTATTTTTCGAAACTAAGTAATAGTAATAATAATTTACTATGTAAAAATTTTACAATTTTTGCGATTATACAAAAAAAACCAAAATAAAATGATCCCATTTCTATATTTGAAATTTAACACAGTGATTTGGAATCGCGTCTAAATGTGTTTCCGGGAGATTATTTTTCAAAACTGAAAATTTATATAAAAAATAAATGCGAAACGATAATCGTTTACATTGTCTATTCACAGAACTAATTGTATCCATTGATATATCCATTCCTACAGCGGTGGTCCACCTACGGGGCGCTACGCGGCTTAATCCCGGGGGCTGAGAAAAGTATAAAATATTTTGTAAGCTACAAATAATTTCGCAGCTAAAATGATAGTTGAAACAGAAGAGAATGTTATCACTAATAAAATCTCATCTAGAAAGATCGTGCAAAACAGCCTAAAAAGTACTGTTAGAAAATATTCCTTATACATTCTGTCTGCTAATGATATTGAAAATCCAGCTGACTGTGCAACATAAAGAAAAAAATGGCCGTTGGTTGGCTCAACGTTCAGCATTCAAATCTGACCCATGACCAGTGCGTTTTTTCGTTGTTGTTCGTGGTCGTTAATAGTTTTTGTCTGTCGCGGATGTTGTTACAGCTATGTATACATTATTCAGTTTAATTGGGAATTTTGTAATTTTTTCGAGGGGCATGTTTGAGCCGACCCCAGATCCAAATATCCTGGATGCGCCGCTGCATTCGGTTTGTTTATGTTTTTCTTTATGTTGCTTTTTGGTATTTCGGTATCGAATTCTAACTTATAATTTTTTATATCGCTTCGTATTGGGTATTAAATTTTTACTCGTAATCTTACAAAATCGCTAAAATTGTTTATAGTATACAGTCGTTTGAAACGAATGATTTAAGTATCGAATTTACAACTTATAAAATTGCTCGACACTTTTACAGAAGTTTAAACGCGTGAGAATTAATACGCGTGAAACAAGATAAATTTCATCGGAATCATTCAAGTAACCGTTTATAAATACCTTAAATTAATTACGAACGTTTTAAAAAACTTTTTAAGGTGTAATTTAAATGTTTTTCAAAATCCTTTCCTATCGATAACTATCGCAGAATGAATTTTGTACTATAATGCGGGAAAATGAACGTTGGAAATTTTTTTTCCTACTAAAATGTTTATCAAATAAATCCTGGAAGTGTATATAATTTGTTGATAATCATTTTCAATTAATTATGAATGTTTAAAGTTTATAAACGTTTACTAGCCCGGACAAGTGCTTTTGCTAATAATAATAATTTTTTTTCTTACTATGACTTTTTATTAATGTTTTTTTTTTTTTTTTTTATTTTCCTCGGTATTGACGTCGTTCGTATCGTTGCGTGGGTTTATCGAGATGTACCGGAGAGCCGCATAATGAATCAGTCGAGAAGGTGGATGTAAAATGGAAAATATGTTGAGCTGAAAACGATGTCGAATCGTTCGAAATGTATACGAGATTGGCTTTTATAATTTAAACGGCTAGCGTATTATTTACTACACTGTGGCGAATAAGTTCAATTTCATGTATCCGTACGTTAATATATTCGTCTAGTTCGTCCCTATTGATGGATTATTAATGCAAGTCGCGGTGCATGATTAGTATTTCCTTTTAACCGCAATCCGAGTAACGATATTCGCCTAATTCGTAATATGACGAACCTTCTTCTTCCAACGATTCCGGTGGCATTGTTTAATCGTCTACGAATTAGATAATCTGTTTCAATCGATTCCGATCTCTCGCTATAAATGTCTTCTTAATTCCGAACCACTTTTTAGCGATCAATTTTTTAATCTATCCGAGAAGTCTCTTCCTTTCTTGTACCGTGTCAATTGTGCGCGATATCTTGTATTTTTCAACTCTCGCGAAGTGTCTAGAAATAAAAATAAAAAAAATACTTTTCCTCTCTTCGCTCTTGTTATTTACTCCTTCAATCGTACATTTTAAAATTTGATATAAAATTATTTCATGTTTATTATACAATACCAGAGGGGTGACCTGTAGTTATTTATATAAATATTTTTAAAATTGAGACATTTCACGTCAATCCCGAAAATAGAAATTTTTTGGTTTTAAGATTTCGCCTACCATATATATATATATATATAGTGAACATTGCGACTCGAAGGGTTAGTATTCGGTCATTTCTCATTAATTCCAACGCTTTCTCATTTCTTCGTCCAAGAGTATTTTCGGGTCCATATCTCATTTTGACTCGAAGATGATTTGCCTATTACTTTCGTTTATGTCACATTCCTTCTTCGAAATATCGAAAGTTAAATTAACTCCAAATTCGAATTTTGTTCTGAAAATTTGCGTTTACGATTCGTTTTTGTTACTTCCCACAGTTTCCATTAAAAAAAAAAAAGAAAGAATGAATTTGAGGAGTACCCTCTCATTTGCAACTTGTATCTTAAATCTTTTGCATTTATTCGCGTTGTATATCGAATTATATTATAGAAACTAAACTTTGTTTTTTTTTCAGTTTGTTCCCCAATCCGGATTTTAGGGCCAGTTTATTGCTTAAAATCTAGGTTTTATTATAAAGGACAACCAGTGTGCTTAAAGTAATTATAGAAATGCATATAAGTAGTGTGTAGCTGAAAAGTAAGTAAAAGCATGTTAATAGTCCCCTGTTTGTGTACTTAATCTAGGGCAGTGATGTGTCATGAAAAACATAGTCCCATCGACTACCTGTGTGCATGAAGAAACGAGCCAGCGGAGTGCGTAGTATAGCAATAAATAATTAAAATAAATATATAACATAGAAGAAAAAAATACAATTTCAGAGATACCAAAATATATCTTGTCGATAACGAAACGCACAATTTCAAAAATAAAATTCTTATAAGAATATTAAAAAAATAAAACTTAAGTAAAATACATCTTTATAAGAAAAAATCTTTAGTAAAATAATAATAATTAAAAAAGACGATTACTTCTCTGAAAGATAAGTTGATCGAATATTCCAGATGCAGAGTTGTACGGAATTATGTAATTCAGTGTATCAGATCAGCTTTACTTCCATGTCGAAAAGCATTGGTTATAACAGACTTCCTCTCTACAACTAATATGCCGTCGAGACAATAAAAATACCATAATATTAGAAATCCAACACAATCTATACATAAGGAAGGAAGGGAAATCCGCAACCTTCCTTAGAAGCATAAAATCCACCATAGAACCTTGGTGGCCTCCAGATGGCACAGGCAGAAAAGAACATGGTACCCTAAACCGTCTATACGTGTAGCTCATATAAGCCATATCACACAATTATCTTTATACCAACAAACTGCCCCTATGCGGACATTTAACAGCAGTCACACACTTAATCTACAACTGCCAACCACTCACACCACATAAGCTAAAACACAAAATACACCGATACGCAAAATACTCTCAAACAACCCTCAATCAATAGGTAGTATTTTGGCTTTTGCAAGAGAAAGCGGACTCCTAGCATACATATAAACTAGACACACGTCTCCTTACGCTGTAATAACCCTGGTAGTTATAAACGGAGTATGGAGATTAACATAATATTAAAAAAAAAAACAAAAACGTAATTAAAAGAAAAACATACCTCATTATGGTCAAGATTAAAATATTTTAAATTTAAAGCAGTTATGAACATCGTTACATATTTGAACATATTAATAATGTATAGTCGGGTAAATTAGAAATTAATTATAAGTAAGCGGACCATGCCACCAGAAGCGAAGGGGTATTGGATTCACGTTCGAATTTAGCTAATTGCCCTTGATTAATTTGTAATTTTGAAACGCGTGGCTTTCTCTGAAACTTTATTGATTAGGGCAAGTTTCATTTGTATCGGTTTCTAATGTTCTCAGTTTAGCTTAAAACGCGATGTTTGTTAGAAAAGATTTAATCTCTTTAATTTCGGGAATTTTGACTTCAAATTTTTTTGTTCTTTATAGGCCGGTTAAAATAACTTAAAAACTAATGAAATAAAAGGTACTAAGATTTTCTATTGGAGATCTCCAGGGTGTGTAGGGGTTTATTTTTTTTAACTCTGGTTGCATTCCCCCCTTTCGAAAAAATAGAACACTTCGAAAGTACTATGTACGTTGAATTATTTCGCAATTGTATGTGTAAATTCATATCAGAGTATTTGACAAATCACTAACGCCACGAATGAACCGGTTGTTTAGTTATACACGACGTGTCGATATGTAAATAAACAGACCGAAAGCGAAACAGTACGTTACAATTATAATAATAAATAAAAAACAAAAAAGTAATTAAAATTATTATAATATATTTTTAATATATCGAAAGAACGCAAAGCTTTTCGGCTACTCTTATCAAACGGACGTTAAAAAAATATATATATATATACATATATACAATTTATAAAAATATAAAATAGAGAAAAAATTAAATAAAATGTAATAAAATATTCAATTTAGATGTACATTAGGCGAAGAGCTTCGTGGACTTTGTATTATATAAATATTAGGCGATTTTAATTACTTGTTTGTTGTTCATTTAATTTTGAGAAGATAGTTTTATTTTATCGAGCGGATGTGCGAGATGAAGAAATGAACACGAATGAATATATCGAACAGCTAGTCTGCGCGAGAAATATCCTTCGACGTGTTTTAAGAAAATTAATAAATAAATATGAAATTTCACCGGTTGGTAACCTATATCCCCGAGGTGGAATTTCGACTTGAACTAAATGTTAACAATGTTAAATTACACGATTTCAGTGGTACATTCTAATCGTTAATTTTACGATACCTATATAGGGTAAGGTTATGAAATAAAATAAAAAGATTTTTAAAAAGTAATCACGAAATTAATATAAAGCAATCCGAAATAGTCGTTAATATAGAGTGACTCAGAGAAGACGGTTTTGTTTTTAGAATAGCACAATTGGTAACACTGATACAACGCAAACCGCGTGCTCCACTTTTAGCGTACACACGAGACACTTTTTTTTTTGTCCAGTTTCATTTATCATGGCATCCTATGAAAAAGTACGCGTTTTGAGTGGAACTGAATCGATCACGACGGTGCAAAGTGAGTTTCGAAAATAATTCAAAGTTACGCGATTTTGTTTCGTTACCTTAATAACCTAGTTTACGAAACACGTTCACGAGATCTGAAAAACCTGAAAAACCTGAAAAATCGGATTTCTGAAGAAATTTCAAAAATTCAGGTATACTCGAAAAGTTGTTCGAAAATTTTCTAAAAAAAATGGAACCAAAAATATAGTTCTCCACGTCGGATTTGGGTGTTCGATTGCCTATGCATGTAACGTTTGCTGGTCCGGTCAATTGTTTCTTGTACGTTCGGTATTACAAAATCCTTCGTTAAAAGTTCATTTAGAGATAGATGGCTCTAATCGTCGTATTCTCAAATTTTGAGACGAATTATCTAAATTAAGATATTATATAAGGTGACCCTTGATAAGAAATACGTTTTTACTACCGGAATAAAATTTTTGAATGAAATTTTATTTAGAAATAGAAAAACGAGATATTAACTTACAATCATTTGTGGAACACATTATCGTTCTACATGATTTGCACCACTGACTAATAAATGAAGTAGCTTTCGGTGTTTCCTTTCAAAGAGATTACATTCAATTCTCTCGGGTATGTATCTATCTGCGATCTGAAGGGAGATGGCAGTGAATGATCATGATGATATGTACATATATAATATGTATTATGTGAGAGGCGCATAATTCAACACACACACATATATATATATGATAAATATAAACATATACCACGTGTTATGATTTTTTTTAAAATATGTTTTTCGATTAATTTTATTGTAGTCGTATTTTCTGATTCCATCTGTCCATAAATTGTTCGTTATTTTTTTATTATGAAAAATAACTTTTTCTTTTTTCGTAGCAACTTTTTGATTTTGGTATAAATCTTGCGGTCGTAGTGGTGGGTGTGCTAAAAATTTGTCTCCGTCCCGAAAAATGTCCCACTGATTGATGTAACATTTTCAGTGATTACATCGTCTACTTTTGTACATATTTTCTTTTTATACGCACGTACATACATATCGCTTTTTTACAGCGATTTATGTAATTTGTGTCGAAATATCACGAGTAAATTACTTTTCATGTTGAATATATTGGAGGGTAGTGATTTTATTAATTTGAAACCAAACAAAATATAACACCGTTTAATCACTAAGCATTTTTTTATTGCGAAACTTTTCGACAAGCTGAACCAGGTTTGGAGATATATATCAATTTTGATTTTTCAAAATCTGTTTTATAAATATGAAATTTATTGTAAATAAATCTAAAATTGAAAATACGTCTGGCTAGTGAAATATGTATATCAAATTTTAAGTTGTCGTTATATAAACATTTCTGCTAATTCATATGTAATATTATTTGTGCGTGCTTGAATTTTTTTATTTCATTTTTTATAAATAACTGCCTTTTAGGAATACACTACTACAATCTTAACCTATAGGTTAAATAATTAGTAACTTTGATAATTTAACATGTTGTGTACGCTGTTCCAGTGATCAGTTTCCACTAATATTAACTAAATATTAATTATAAATATGGTGTTCGATAGAAATATAATTATTATTTAACTATAAACTAGGTCCAATGCATGTGTTCGCTTAAGGCGTCTCACATCATTTACAGTAGTGTCCAGTAACCGTGTAACTTCTTTAATGCAGTCTCTGTTCGTATTTGACTGCAAAGTTGTGAATGATGTCATCAACTCGTTGAATATTCAGATCATAATGTACATTACTGTTCCGCTGGAACCATCGTGCGTTAGTCAGCGTCCGAAGTCTTTTGGGCTCATTCGAGGCATACTTGTACAACTCAGAATCGATTGGGGCTTGGATAAATTAATGTGTTTTGCATCCCTAAGCGGGATAAAAAATAAAAAAAAACGCGGAAAAAATTTTTAATTGTAAATTACAACCTTTTAAATTTTACTTATAAGTATGTTTATAAATATACCTAGGTTAGGTTAGATTCAGTTAGGTTAAAATCGGTCAGGTTTATTTCGGCTAGTTAGCAGTAGAATTAAAAAACGAGACTTTCAAAAATGGTTTCCGCGGATTTTTAACTTCGTAACTCGTTAAAAATAATAATTTTTGATATTTACGAAAATCGGGAGTGTACAAAGTATTCTTCGAATCTACCGAATTTTGTTCTGCTGCGGCAGGATGATAGCTCTGTAAGCGCACCCCCACACTTTATGTCCAGATGGGACGTATGATTGTTAGATATAGTAACCTCTTGCTATATAGGTTTAGAGGCGCCAATTAACCGGTACATCTGATTCATTTTGCGCTGTAACGTAGTTGTCGAAAAGCTTCGCAATAAAAAACTTTTAGCGATTAAGCGGTGTTATATTTTGTTTGGTTTATAAGTTACTTTTTTTTTCGATACTAAAATTAAATTATATACATAGAAGAAATGCAACATATATTATGTATATTCGAACATATATCGGCGTGTATATACTTTACATATGGGGTGTTGACGAGAGCTGTCATTTCGCCATTTCACAGTTCATATGTCGTTGCAATATTCTAATCAGCCAGCATCTGATATCTGATAACAATTGCCGCTTTATTCTTTTGTCTCATATACGCTGTCTCCGATCGAAGTTTGGCCATCAGTAATGACATTTTCACTTTATGGTCTCATTGTTTAATTTTGCTCGTGTACATCGGCACGATTGTCGGATAGTTTCCTTCTTCCTACGCTTCTTTTGCCAACAATTTCTGCATGTAGTACCAATTGCAAAGGGTGATTTTTTACTAGTTTTAAGATGTTCAAGAATAATTTAATAATAGCTCCTAGTACATACGCGACATTTTTAACGAATGACATCTTGTCTATCCGATAGTTTTACCACGCTGCATGCAGAAATATCGATAAGTGTGTGTGATGAAAAATCGGGCTTCGTTATTGTTATTTAATTCCGGCGTCTTCGCCACCGTTGGATCGCGTTTAATGAGAAAATTATATCAGTTCGAAGAACGGAGTATATCAACGTTTCCAACACCGCCACCGTCTCTCTCTCTCTCTCTCCTAAAGAGGTCGAGAGAATTACCGTCGTTATAAGCCGGAAGTATAAATCGCGTTAAAGACGAGAAGATGATTATACCGTACCAACGTTACGTCTCGGTTGGTATTACTAGTTCATCTAACACGAGCAACTCCAGCGACGGATTATCTCGTAGATGCGGAATACCTCGCTAATAAAATGAAAATCTAACGACGACGATAATATGTAGCGGGTGAAGAAAACGGTCTCGGTCGAACCGTTCGAAATTAGATTATAACCGGAAAATAATTCCGACCCGATCCGGGTTAGTTTTATTTCCATCAAAGAATATACACCCTCCATACCCATCATCTAGGACGAAACTGATACAGGGATATTATCGTCGATCTTAATCTATTTTCTTCGTTTCAGGCAAACGATAGTTCTTCTGCTCGTCCGTTACTTTAGCTAAAAGGTTATCATTACTCTAAGGTCGATCCGAATTCTTCGAAATAGATCAAGTTAAAACGTACCGTCGAATTGATATCGTATTTATTCCGTTCCGAATAACATTACGTCTCTTTCTATAAATGGTGACCCAGAGAAGACGGACAGTTTTGTTTTGAATAGCGCAGTTGATAATCACAACGCAAACTGCGTGCTACAAGTTTGGTGTACACACGAGAGGTTCGATCCAGTTTCAGTTATTATTATGGAATACTATAAAGCGCGCGTTTCACGTCGTGAAATGTTATTCTCAGCGTCGATCATGACAGTGCAAAGAAGGTTTAGGAAAGGAATTCAAGGTTACCCCCGGTTTTGTTACCTTAATAACCTCGTTTACGAAACACTTCACGAGATCTGGAAAACCTACGGAAACTCGGATTTCTGAAGAAATTTCAAAAATTCAGCGACCTATGCTCGAAAAAGTGTAATGTTGTAAAAAGACTGCATGAATGTATTGTGCAAATACGATTAGGTTGTTCCACGGATGATCTTATTGTAAACCAGGTTAATAAGGTAACGAAACAAAATCGCATAATTTTGAATACTTTTCGAAACTTTGAAAATAACGTTTCACAAAAAACGCGCGCTCCTTTTCGTTATATAATACCGCGATAACTGAATTTAGACAAAAACGAATCTCTCGAGTGTGGACTAAACGTGAAACACGCAGTTTGCGTTGTAGCAGCGTTACCGACTATTCAAAAATGAAACCGTCCATCTTCTCCGGCTCATCCGATATAATGGGGGGGTTGGAAATAAATATGCCGACTTCGGAAAGAAAATATCTAAACACCCTGAGTGTTTAAGTAGATCGGTGACCTTGATAAATACTTCGCGCTAACCGTTTGTTGGACTGAATAGCGAAAGTAGAAACAACATTTGTGAGGTTTATATTGCAGGAAATAATATCGAATATAAAATTCGGTCTTTTCTCGAATATACACAGAATTTTATTATTCCGTAGAATGTCGTTAAATTGTTTTTTGGTAATTTTGTTTCTCAAAAATTGCCCTGAAAATAAGATGACTGAGAAGAGCAGCCACTGACATTAAAAACGAACACAATTAGCCGGAACCTTTTAAATTTCAGAAGGAAATTGAATGCTGGTTGAAAAGACCACCACAGTTGTTATTTCGGATACCAGTCGAATGTACACTGAATTTAGTATTTTTAATAAATAGCTTTCGGTCGTTCCGTAAAACGGACATCGGTATTCTAATTGTGAAAGTATTAAACTTTTGATCAAATCATATATGTGAAAGGTTGAGATACCGTATCATTTTAATCATCTGTAAAAACTAACATGTAATGTGGCCATAAACTAGTGGTGATTGATAAAAATATATTACTTAGCAATGACTTCCGGTTTCAGGTAGTGAAGAAGAACATGTAGTGTCAATATCGGTTTTTTAAAAAACCCACACTTGTAGTAGTGAATATTTGAGGGGAAAATTAGGTATAATAAGGTCAGTAGCCAAGTCTAAGATCGGTCAGCTAAGCGGGGAATTTTATGCGGGACAAATCTCTAATGCCGGTTAATGTGACTGAAAAGACTAAAGATAGATACTCTAGAATTATCAAGTGGTTTTAAGAGGAATTTATCTGCCAGCAAGGTCATTTGCCGAATGTCACTTTTTTCTTCTGATACCGATCCAAGTACAGCGAGTAGTACAAACAGCACTCGTTAGAGCTCAAAACTGGTTTTACAAACAGAATATGAAAATAAATGAGAACAAATCTGTAAATATATCTAACAGAAAAGCAAAATCTCACACAGTAAGAATCAATAACGCAGAAATGCCAACCGGAGCAAGCGTAAAATATCTGAGCTTACACTCGGATAGCTAACATATCGAAATCATATTCAAATGAAGAGGAAAGAACTAGATATTAGAAACTATTTCGGTTAATGCGCAGAAAAGTGTGCTGTCTATCGACAACAAGCGATTTTAAGGGCTGTCTGGACATACGGGGTGCAGATAAAACCCTGGACCTAATCTGAGGTCGTTGGGTCCGGGTGTGTAGCAGTGGGTAGTATACACTTTCTTAATAATAATAAACTGAATTCCAAGGGAGGAAGAAGGAGGAAGAAAAGTTTCAGCCTCTAGTACAAAAGTAGAAGTTGATACGAAGGCTTCTGTTATTGTTCTCAAACAAGAACTGTTAACCTCTTGAGATGGGATTTACAGGCTCCACTGAAGAGAAAACACACTGCTGTAGTGATCGAATAATAAAAGGGAAATGAATTCTTGTCTCAATAACTGTTGAAAATTTTATCTTATCTTGGCGCGGTTCCAATATTAATCCCGCTTCCTGATTGATTGTAGTACTGATTTTTCTCATAATTCGCGTATCATTATCGTTATTTCCGGAGTTGACCATTATCGAAAGTCCGTTTGTAATCTATAAAGCAGATGAATTTAGTCCCAACTGGAAGAACGAAATCAAATCAAACTTACATTTTGATCAGTTTCGTCGGTAATTTAAAATTGGAAAATGCATTTAAAATAACGGTCCGACAGTCTGCGCATTCGTTTAGTATTGTTTGTTCGTTGTCATCGGTAAAAATTCAGCCGGTCTAGATTTTCTCGGAACTATATAGCTGATTCAAAAGTGTGCCATTAATTAATATTATTTTAAATCGATTATATCCTCGGGATTTTTTTTCCTCGGATTGGATCAATTTAATTGTGTAAAATCGGTTCTCGCCCAACAGAGGAACTGCTAACGTAATTTTTCGACGTGTTAAATATATTACTGAAAATGTCGAGAACGGCCATTCTGCTATGTTTATTTTGACTTTTATGACGTTTTCGAAACTTTAGATCGCGATATTTTATTCGAGAAAATTGTATGATTTACAACTGGTTGAAAACTTATTTAGTTAATGGGCGTAAATCGTAAAAGTGAAACGTATTCGGAGTGAAAGTGTAACCCAAACTATGGGGGGGTACCACAGCGTGTTAGGTGCCTTTTTATTTTTAATACACATAAATGACTCGTGCGATGTCGAAGTTAATGGGATTTTCGGCCGATGCGTTGATGGCTACTTCTCGTTATTCGAGTAGACTGCAGAATCTGGCGCAAATTATGATATTAATATAATTGCAGAATGGTTGAGGCAAAATCGACTAATACAGAAACTAAATATCTAATATATGGTTATCGGTATGCTAATTTGTGGGATGACATAAAACTTATAAACCGAGATAACAGGAGCTAGTGAAATATTTAGGAGTACATTCCTCAATCTAATCCTCTTTTCCTATCGTGTCTCTTTAGCTGCTATACACGGCACGTTAATTTAATTTAATAATAATCATAATTTAGGAATACAGTTTGAGTGCAAGTTGACGCGTTATAAACGTCCTTTATTCCGGGCTAAAAAATTCAGGAAACCGAATTATCTCTTCTACTATCTAAATACGACGCATTGTCCGCTGAACGTGTTAAACCGTTTATAGCTTTGTATCCGATATCGGGGAAGGAGCTGCTAAGTAATCACACCTGTTCGAGTTTTTTATTGTTTAAATTCGGCTTTAAAATAAAAACATCAGTATCTCGTGAACACTTTTTGTATGCTCAGAACTGTATGCTGAATTAAACCACACACATGCAATTTTACTACATGTGACAAGGTTTACTGCGAGAGCTCGATAAATATTATTCTAGAATACATGCCATTTATAATTTATAACTCGTTACCGTTAGCGCTGGAAAATAAATTAAAAATAATTTTAAAAATCGTCTTAAGCACTTAACACGATGCATAAAAAACAAATAGGACACCGCCTTAGAAGAATATATCTTATATAGATGTGTGTGAATGCTTGCCGATTTTACCTATAATAAAATTGCGAGGAAAACCCCGTTTAGTTAGACGTGTGCGTTTTCGTGAAACATGTGTGTGTGTGTATTGCGATATCTTGCCTGCTGAATATCGAACTATAAAGAAGCATGTTATATTTCCTTCGCCTATATACTTTACGGTCCGTGTTCTGTTTAATGTGTGTCATTCTTAAATTAGTCTAATTAGCATTAAGACGTCGTTACTAGTATATTACTTGTTATTTATTAATAGCGTGTTAGTAGTTGCATACTTACATGATGTCAGTATGATTACGATAATTTGAACGATGACTGCCGTTAAGACATCGATGTTCATGATGTGATGTCTGCACTAGCGTTGTCCATCTTATCAATACAGGCATATATATACATATATATATATCCGGGGAAATACGTGCTCGCTGGCAATAATCGATTTTAATTTTTTTAGCGATTAAGGTAGTATTTTATCTTCATCGTGCGATTATCTTACGCACACGTTTCCTCGAGTCTATACTATTATCATCATCATCATCATCGTGGACGGTCCATAATTATCCCGGACTAACAACTGCGATAATACTTGTTGTTCGGTGCGCGCAATTTGAAGCGATTAATTATGAGACGATAATAAAATGCGATTACTTCCTTTCATTATTTTTTAATTTAAAAAAAAATCTCACTGCGAAATAAAAAAAATCTACAAACTATTTTAGTATTAATACTATTATTATTTTTATTATTACGCTAATTACGCCGATATCTTTTACTATTAGATATATATATTAAATATTGCAATGTTATCGTTATATTATTATTAAAATAATTAATTATTATTATAATAAAAACTGATTACAGACACCGATGATCATCGCGTTCGTATTTAATTTTTTTGATTACGATTAAAGATAAGAAAAATATGATTGCTTAAAATTGAGCACAAACGGTTATTCATCCATAATAAGGTATGTAAAATTTTCTTTGTGCGCGTTTAGTGCACCATTGTATTATATTTTCATACTTAAAAATAGATTTTCGAAAGAAAAAAAATAATAATATTTATTAAAAAAATATATATATATATTAATATATTTCAATTAAACGATACGAACGAGATAATTAACCGATTTTCGCACTTTCGGTTCGGACCGGTCGTCGGTAAACCCGAATGTTGTTAAATCGCGACGAATAAATTTAAAGTAATAAAAAAAAAAAAAATAATTAACGAAAAAATTACAAATCGGAGAAAATCGTCCAATTTACTCGATGCTCTACCGACATCAGTCTCAACGTGCCCCCGTCCAATTTTTATTCGTGGGCGATAACCGCAAGAGAACGGCTACTACTCTACGCGACAAAGACGAGGCCGCTGTAAAGAGTTACAAGAACATCCGAAAATGAATTTTGGAAGAGCAAAAATAAAAAGACGGAAAAATAAAAATCGCGTAAGCTGTGTGTGCGAACTTAAGGGTTGTCGATGCGCGCGACAAAGTACAACGTACAAGCAGAAGTAACGGTGTGACGACTAGATGATAAAGTATATATACATATATATATATACGCTCGTATGTGTCGGTGGGTACGCATGCTTATATACATAGTAGGTACACATTTATGCATATTTCTATATCATCTATAGCTAGCGAACGATGACACAGTTACCGAAGGGACGTGCGTTTAAGATGAAGGGATTGATTTCTTCTTAAGGGATGAAGGGAATCCTGGCGCGGATGGCCCAATTTCGTGGTATACTACTGAATTTTACCGTGTGTACGAGAGATCAGGCAGCTTTTATACGGTTTACTCGTTTCAATACAACGGCTCTCTTTTCGGACGTAGTAAATTCCCCATCACTACCCCTCCTTCCACCGTACTCGTTTGTGTGATGGTTCGCTTTTGTTTGTTTCTCGCCGGTCGCTCCTCGGAAACTGTTATCCTAAAACACGCGCTTACCTCTATATCGCCGAAGAAATTTTGGGCACATGGTCGTGTATACATTAATGTGTATATATATATATATATATATATATAATTCGTATCGACCGAAATTTTTGTTCGAAGGACCTCGAGGGACCTTTCGTGATGCCGTGTTTTTGAACTGGTGCTGCTCGTGTATATATATATATATATATATATATATATATATATATATATATATATAAGTAACGTAAATAAACTAACTCCAACACTGGTACACAAGATCAATCGCTCTACCACTGTTAATAAGTCTACTTTTGATTTTACTATTAATACACTAATACATCTCGAACTACTAATAATGTTATTATACTACTATTAGCCGGCGCAACTGCAATCGTTATAAATGTTAGAGCTAATACCACAATGCTAGTATTACTACTACAGGGATGATTTAAATTATCGTTATACACAAACAGCGGAGAGACCAATACGCCGTCTAACCGATATCGAAATTAAAGCACCTAACACCAATACTAATACAATAATAACGTTATTCTCGTTGGCATTATTATCGGGTATTTTTCGACAAATACACGTTTACATCTACACCCTACTCCTGAAAAGGTTGTTCGTATTTTACACTACTACTAATACAAATTATTCGATGTTGTAAATTTTACAACGATTATCATCGCTTTCGTTAGTTCTTACTAGTTCACTACCATTATGAAACTTAAAAATTGTACATAACCAACGATGTTTACATTACACTAATACCTTCGCCTTTGATATATTACTACTGTTATTACCGCTGAATTATATACAGCACTATTACTTTCGCGCTATTCTACCACTACTCTCTGGATGATGTCCCTACGTTTTTTCTCGAAACTGTTTCATCTTTATACTTGAAAACTATATACGTTCGTGCCTTTTAGTCGGTAAGTTATACACATACACACACCCATACACGCGCACAGATATATAAATAAATAAATAAATATATATATATATATATATATATATATATACGTGTGTATAATAAATATATGTTTATAACATGTTACACGTATGATTCTAAAGACAACCGGCGCGCGAACAATGTATACGCTATAACGTCATCGTACGATTAAGAATTTAAAATTCGTTTAAAAGTAAAACCCGTTTCTTACGAAAATGTAAAATAAAAATTAATCTTAATTTGATTTGTTATCGTATTGGACGATATATATATATTTGGAATTAGTCGCGATGTGTGAAGGCAGTTCGATGTACCATGTAAACTTCTAAGATCGTAAACATCAAAAATATATGCGATAAGCGCTCTGTGTATATTACATTTGAATAAAAACACATATCATATCATCAAGTCCCGTCTCCGTATCGGAGGTAGGCGATTGCTTTACACCTCTGCATATTTTACAAAGAAAAACACACATATATATATATATATATGTGTCGTCATGTTACGTCTTTGATTTCCAAAGATATTACATCTGCTGACTGCTGCCAGTAAAGATTTTTTATCTATCTTTAACACGAATTATTACGGCATTTTGAAAGGTCATTCTAGACATATAAATATTGGATGTGCGACAGTCTTATGTCGTTGAATTAACGTGTTGATACTAAATAAGTCATTTGTAGTTCCCAGGTTTTTCTTCATTTTCCTATGTACGTTTGAAGATATTATTCCGAGAAAGATTTATAATACACGGTTCATTAAATACATTGTGGTTGTATTATAATTTTTGGTAATATCGGAAATATGTAGATAGTGTCCTTACTGTGTTGTATATATTTGATTAAATTAAACAGTTTAACTAACGATTATTTCGTTTTTTACCCCAAAGTATTTTCAAAATCTCTACCGGTATTTGGTTCAATCTCATTGCTTTTTTGTATTTTGCCATTTTTACAGCTCCGCTTCATCCGACACGATTTGACCTTAATTCGTGTGGTTTATCTGTCGCTTGTAGTTTTACGTCGTGAAAAAAGTGTTTTATATAGCGTTTTCAATTCTCTTAATATATCAGCATCGTATATAATTCAGAGAAAAATGATTATTTAGGTTCAATAAATTACGTAGCGCAAGTCGTATACGTATGAAATAATAAAAATATTTAACAAATATAACATAGTTTTAGCAATAAGGAATAATAAGACATTATTAAAATCGATTAGTAACGACAAAATAGAATATTAAAAAAATATATTAAAAAATTCTTAGAGAGTATATAAATTAAATTATAATCAACGCGACGGACGTGTAAGAGAAACAGATTGACAATTCGCAATAAGATTTAAAGAACATTTAAATTCGTATAAATTCGGACAGAATTGTAACGTAAAATAAATAATCTTAATCGAAATTATAAAATTTTACGTACAGAAAAACAATTTTGAAAAAGGAAAATTATCGAGAAAAATGGAAATAATAAAAGAAAAAGATAAAAATCAAATTAAACGATGAATTTTTGACGGATAATTAGTCGTAAGAAGTATATTGTTCATTTTTATATTGAACTACTAATTTTTAATTTTTCATTATTTTTATTTTACCGGCTGTTTGTATTTTTGTTTATGTAAAAGACCTGTTCAAGAAATTGAAATATATAACGAACTTAAAGGCACATATCAGTGAAAGATAGTAATGGAAGAGTAATCACAAATAAGCAAAAGATCATTAACAGATGGCGAGAATACTGTAAAGAACTAATGTTCAACACAACACGAATATATAAAAGATCTATAAATGAACAAGGACCACACATACTCCAAAACGAAATCGAACATTCTACAAACTAAAAGAGAATAAATCAGCATGAAATAGCCGAAATAATCAAACCAGTCAAAGAACATTTTTTATATAATGTGGAATGTAGTGATTTTTTTAAAATAAAAAATCAATTGAAAATTAGTTAAATCACTAATATTTATTTTCTTATAGAAAACACAAAGCTTTTCGGCATTTACGCCATTATCAAGTGAAAGATCATTTTAATATTTATTTTTATTTTACTTGTAAAATTGTGTTTTTTAAAAAATTAAAAATTAATATAAAAAAACAAAATTAATAAACAAATATATTGATGTTAAATTTCAACAATTCAAAAAATAGACAGAACAGAAGCAGAACAGCATTTTTGGAGTATATTTTCACAATCACCATTAAATATTTTTAAGTAATTATATTTAATTTATATTTTTAAAATTATGATTTGTTAAAAATGTTTCACTTGATAATGGCGTAAATAAAGCTTTCTGTTTTCTATAAGAAAATAAATATTAGTGATTTAACTAATTTTCAATTGATTTTTCAGTCGAAGAAAGATCGGTGTAAATTTAATACGCCGATTATGCAATAAAATATGGATAACTGGGGAATGGCGTAGCGACTGGTCTAAATCAATACTGATACCGATTTATAAAAAAGTCGATAGACAAAGCTGCAAAAATTATAGGTTTATTGAGTTTATTAGTCATGCTAGCAAAATACTATTATATGTAATTCAAAAGCGATTAAAATATTATATACTACCACAAATTGCGATGGAACAAACAGACTTTGTGCCTGGAAAAGGAACTCGAGAGCAGTTTGCGATAATAAGACAAATAATTGAAAAATGCTACGAGTTCAATATACACCTGTAATGTTATGTTTTTCAGATTATACAAAGACATCTGACACGGTGGACTGGAATACACTACGGTACATCTTAAGAGAGTTCGAAATACCTGAGCATCTAATAGCTTTAATAAGGAAATTATACGAAAGAAATAATGTTTATATAAAACTAGAAGGACAACTCTCCGAAAGTTTTCAAACAACAAAGGGAGTAAGGTTGTATACTATCGCCTATACTATATAATATATACAGCGAATATGCGACAGGCAACTGAAGAATGGAAGTGGAATAACCATCATCGGAGGAAAGAAAATATGCAATTTACGATGATGACACAGTGATTTTAGCGACAAATGAACCAGAACTGACAACACTACCGAAGCGTATAGAATGTTCCAGTGAGAAAGCTAATTTGATACTAAATAAGGCTAAATGTACCGTAGTTACTATCGACAAGGCGGGAGAATTGCCCGCGACATTAACGTTGGTACCTGACATAGAGAAAAAGATGGAAACGTCATATGTGGGAGCGTATATCACTGATAACGGAAATGACGAAAATGAAATTAAGCGGCGAATCGGAATGGACAAAAGCGCTCTAGCAAAACTAACATAAATATGGAAAGATCATTCTATAAAAATAACAACGAAAAAAAGATTAGGAATCATCGGTATTCTCGATAGCGTGTTATGGTTCAGAGTCGTGGACATTAACACATTATGTCAAAAGCTAGAAGCATTTGAAGTGTGCTGCTATAGGCGCATGCTTAGGATTTCATGGATGGAACGTCAGACTAATGCAGCTCTCCTGAAACAACTCGGAATAGAGCAAAAAGATAGATTAGTTCAAGTAAAGTTCTTTGGCCATGTGATACGACGCGATGGATTAGAAAAAATAATAATTCAAGGAATAATAGCAGGAGAAAGAAGCAGTGGTCGACTGCCGAACCGTTTTGTAGACTACATTCAAGGCATGACGGGACTGTCAATAGCTAATGGAAGCTGCACAGAATAGAAATAAATGGCGGAATTTAAGTGGAAAAATTTCATAATAGGTCACGACGTCTGAAAACAGCAACGAAGAAGAAGAATAAATTTCATATTAGAAAACTGTTTTTAATTATTTTTTATTTTATTGGCTATTACGTAATTTTTGGAGGCGCGAGAGGAGCCTCCACGAAGATTGCGTACATAAAGCAGATTTCTAAGCAATCGGGCGCCCCTGGAAAGGGAAATGGCTAATCCTCTCACTCCCGGATATAATATGCTACTTAATCAGCCTAAGAAAAGGTCCTTTTCAGGGTCAACTAATATGTTTGCGATAACATCTATTAACATTGAAGGACTATCAAAGGGATAAGGAAATACTATTATCGGACTTATGTAGAAGAAATAAGAGCGATGTACTGATGATACAGGAGACACATCGTGGTCCTACTAAGAACCCAGAGTAGACGGAATGAAACTTGTAATTAAACGGCTCCGTGATCAATATGATAGTCTTTGTCAAAAATGACCTAGCTATCAAATCTGTGTCGCTAACAGAAAATAATGATATCGAAATCTTAACAGTTGAACTGATTCACTGTACTGTAAGAGCCGTATATATAAGCCACCTGCTGTTAACTTCCGATTCTTGGAACTTCATAATTATCGACACCGAGTTCGTATTCTTATGGGCGATTTCAATTTCAGAAATATAGCCTGGGCATATCATGATACCGATGAAAACGGAAAAGCCTGAGCAGAATAAGCCGAAAACAACGGAATGTATTCATAACTCTATGTAACACATTTAACAGCGGAAGATGGAAAAAAGGTAATCCAGATAACATATTTGTGAGTGATATGATTGCCAACTCGGTGTACTAAAACAATCGATAAACCTATTCCACGATCCCAACATCGTCCTATCTCATGCGTAGTTGAACCTTTAATTGTACCTGAAAAAGTCAGCTTTGAAAGGCGATATAACTTTAAAAAAGCTAATTGAGAATTATTTAGTAAGGATTTAGATATCGGAATAATTGAAATTGGAGCTGTTCCCGAGAATTACGATAAATTTGCATTGCTAGTAAAAACGGTTTCACGAAGACACATACCGAGACGATGTAGAATATGTCTGCGGACTAACAACAGAGTCTAAATTGCTGTTGGATAAGTACGGAAAATTATTTATTAATGACCCCTAAAGTAACCTAACGATCCAAAAAACTTTCGACCAATATCATTTGTCGATTATTTAAAATTTTCGACCGGTTTATTTTAAGTAGAGTAGAAAATTATGCGGACGAGAAGCTCATAATGGAGCAGGTCGGTTTCAGACACGGTAGATCATGCTGCGGCCAGATACTTAATTTGACCCAACACATAGAAGACAGCTTTGAACTAAAGAAGATTACCGGAGTAGCTATTGTGGACTTAACGGTCGCATATGATACGGTTAATCACAGATTGCTAGTAAAAAAGATATATGACTTGACTAAGGACTACCAGCTATCCACAAGGTAGAGGAAATAATGCTACAAAGTTGCCGCTTTTTCGTAACATTATTTGGAAAAAATAGTCGATGGAGGAATCAAAAAAATGGTTTACCCGATGGGAGTGTACTGGTACCCATACTATATACAATATATGCACAAACGATCAACCGATTAGCAACGGCACTAGAGAATTTATTTACGCCGATGATACTGCAATTGCGGTTCAAGGAAACAGTTTCGAAGAAGTTAAAGTATTATTAAAACCCGGCTTGCAGTCCAAACGCAAATACTATGATGAAAACCAGCTGAAGCCGAACCCAAATAAAATATAAGTCTGCGATTTCCGTCCCACGCAGTAGGAACGCGAGAAGGAAACTGGATATCACGTGAAACGGAACAAAGCTGGACCACTGCGATGCGCCGAAATACTTTGGCGTGTACTTAGACCGCTCGTTGACATTCGAAAAGCATTGTACATCTATTAAGAAAAAGACGATAGCTAGAAATAATATAAACAGAAAGCTAATTGGATCCAGTTGGGGCGCGCAACCACATACATTAAGGGTGTCAGCATTAGCTCTTTGTTTCCTCGCAGCGGGATTTGCTGCACCAGCAAGGAAGAACTCGATCCATTCAAAGCAAGTAGACACCCAACAAGAGTAGATCAAATCTACCCAGTGGCGGGAATAGCGCCGTCTGAGATAAGAAGTAAGATGGCAGAAGCATCAGAGCGCAATTCACAAATGACGGACAGCAGACATCCACTATTTGGACATAATGATGTTAAGGAACAGCTTCATTAAATCAACCCAAGTGCTGTTGGCTCACCCCAAATCAGAAACAGCTAGGATGTTGAATGAAGCCGCATCAGCACCGAACAGTTCAGCCAAGTTACGTTTTTCCACTTGGTCATAACTTACCCTGGAAAGTCTGGCGATCGCTCAACAGACTGAGAACTAGAACTACGCGGTGGTAATATAATCGTCTATATAGTGATTCTAAATTATTTGCATAAATCAAACAGGAATAACGATAAAACTAGATGGGACTATGTCGGAAACATTTCACCTACAAAAAAAGACGTACACAAAGGTTTGATATATTAGACTTTTTAACATATGAATGAGGAACGTGTTTGATGATTTTAATAGCGGAGAGCTAAATCACACTAGAACTGAGAGATTATAGATTCAGATAGTCGACGGTATAAATGTAGGTGTATGCAATTTTTGATAAGAAATGTGTTAGACGATGTAAATACGTAATAAGCAACTTTTTTTTAATGATTTTAATGACGGAGAGTTAAATCACATCAGAACTGAGAGATTATATAGATTCCGATAGTCAACGATATAAATGTTGGTGTATGCAATTTTTGACAAGAAATGTGTTAGATGATGGCGATGGTGTATACTAGCGTAGTCGTATGCGAATATGCTAATGTGGCCATTTTGTATATTTCATTATATTCGTTTTTCTACGATGGAACGAATTCGCTTAATTGTTGATTTTATTTCAATTTATTTCAACATTTTTTTGTTATTTATTATATTCATTCGTAAGATTCGTCCTATTTCACATATGTAGGTGTGTTTGTGTGCGTGTATATGCACTTATGTAATTTGTTCATATTTGCATGCGTGTATTATACGATAGTATGTACTAATGTGATTAACAATATTTCAGTCGTATTGCATATTGTTGTACTCAGATGAATATATATATACAATATATATACACCATTACCATCATCATCGCCGTTGTAGATTATTCGTTTCTAATATCGTAACACTACGGACTTACATGTGACTTCTGCTTTCCAGAATAAAAAAGTTTCATCTAGCGTTAAAAGGTATTTCAGTACTACCGCTGTAGGTGTATATCTCCTGGTTATTTAGCTTCTGTCAAAGAGGTGCGTTACTATATAAAGACACTTAAATGCACGAAATCTGTTGGTATGGACAACATTTTTACGATCTTTCTTAAGAACTTGCCCCCTAAGGGAATTGTTAAATTAACTGTTATAATTAATTCTATGCTATTACTTTCTCATTTTCCTGAATCCTGGAAAATATCCAAGGTTGTACCTATTCCTAAAGCCGGTAAAAATTTTTCTGACCCTAAAAACTTACGTCCTGTTTCGCTACTTAGTAATCTTGGAAAAATAGCCGAAAAAGTTATTTTACACAGGTTAAAACATTTTACTGAAAAAAATAATATCTCGCTTGGACAGCAATTTGGGTTTAGAGACAATCGCTCTACAGTTATGCAGTTAGCAAGAATTACTGATCATATTACTGATGCTTTTAATAAAAATCTGCACACTGTACTTCTTCTCTTAGACATAGAGAAGGCGTTTGATACTACTTGGCACCTTGGTTTAATATATAAGTTTATCCAATTAAAATTCCCTAATTACATTATACGTCTTATTAAGGATTATTTAGATTTTTTCGCTATGATTTTATTGTGTTAAGTCGTGCTTATCGTGTTTTCGTCGTATTCGGTCTTGCATTCAATTGTTTTCTTAATAATAATTCGTTTTGAAACGATTGCTGTAATTTGAACGATTAATATTCGTCGTATTATTTTGTGTGTGTGACAAAGTGGTCGGCTCGCTTATCAGCAAGTCGGGACTTTGTTATCTCTACTGCACAAATAAGCCATCGTTATGGTTCTACGCTCGCCTATTCTTCACCGTAAATCTACGAACAGCCGACAAATCGAAGATGCTGCTGCTTCTTCTGATAATATTGTCTTCGAAAATGACGATTCGATGCAGATCGCCGGTGAGCCCGTTCCTTTATTTCCGTTCGTTATTAATAGCGATATTACATATAGTAATAATTATTATACTAACAATACAAATAATAACGTAACTACAAACACAACTAATAATTTTTCATTAAATAAACCGGTGTATGCCCCGTTATTATCACCTTCCAATATTTCTAATATGAATGTTGTAAATGAAAAAAATAATCCACTCGAAAGCATCCAGGTTTCTACAGATAATGACTTGAAGCATGGATGGCAAGAAGCTACGAGTGTTACAAATAAAAAGAGACAAACAGGGTAGTTCATTAGGTACTACAAATAGCCCTACGGCTACTAGGACAAAAAAGGTCTTCATCCAGACCAGAAATCGTTACTCTCAGCTTGCGGCCGATGACGGTGTAAGTCAAGAAGAGAATTTAAGCAATAACGGAGCTGTCAATAACGAAAATCCCCCACCAGTCATGGTGTATGGGGTAACTAATTACAAAAGTATGTTAGCGGACTTCACTAAAATCGTTTCAGTAGACAAAATACGATGCAGGTCCTTAAGCGACAAACGGGTTGAAATAAAAACGAAAGAAATCGCGGAATATCGAAAGTTAATAACTTATTTAAGAACTAGTAACTTAGAGTTTCATACTTATCAAATTAAAAGTGAAAGACCTTTCCGTATTGTCATAAGAAATTTACATCATACAACCTATAAAACAGAGATTGGTACAAACTCAACAACAGTCGGAAACAGGAATTGAGTTGCAAGCTGTGCACCAGAGAAAGAACAAACGAGAAATATAACATCTCTTTCATATGCTCAGGCAGTGTCCGCAAATCAACAAAATTCCCCAAATGTTGTAGCACCCACAAATATTGAACAAACCCTAAGTGCGTTTCTGGTTGAAATAAAATCTTTATTCAAGGAAATGCTCCAACAGCAGACAGAAATGATAAATAATATAATCAGCACCATCATGACTGCTCTTGTAAACAGGAGATGATGGATAACAAAAACAATAAAAATCAATCACGTTACAAAATTTCGCTTTGGAATGCAAATGGATTACTACAGCATCGATTAGAACTCGAATTTTATCTCAAATCGAATGACATCGATATAATGTTAATCTCTGAAGCTCGCTTCACAGAAAAAAGTTACATTAGTATACCAAATTATAAAGCCTACTGGACCTTGCATCCGGATAAGAAAGCACGTGCAGGAACTGCAGTCTTAATTAAAGATAGCATTTTTCACAATACTATGGAAAACTATCAAAAAGACTACATTCAGGCCACTCGCATTACCATAAAACAGGGTACTAAGGCGATAAATTTGGCAGCAGTATACTGCCCTCCCAAGTATAAATTAAGTCATCAAAAACTTGCTGAATTTATGAAAACAATGGGAAAACGATTTATTATAGGAGGAGATTATAATTCGAAACATACCCATTGGGCTTCTCGTTTGATAACTACTAGAGGCAGAAATTTGAAGATGGCTATTGACACGGAAAAATGTGATACAGTCTCAGGAGGTTTACCCACCTACTGGCCATCTGATCAAAACAAAACACCAGACCTGTTGGACTTTTATATTATAAAAGGTATAGCAAAAAATTACATCAAAGTTACCAACGACTTAACTTCCCTGTCTTCTGATCACTCAATCGTTACATTATCAATAAATGAACAGGTATGGCTGAAGGAGCATAAAGCAGCATTAAGCATCAGAAACACAAAATGGGACACATTCAGAAATCTACTAGATGAAAATATAAATCTATCAGTCAGATTGAAAACAGAGACAGAACTGGACGATAGTGTTAACCTATTCTCTACTCAAGTTGTACAAGCAGTCTGCAGAAGTACTCCATCACCAACTCAAAAACCATTACAAACCCAGGTTTTTCCTGATTATATAAAAAAACAAGTGGCAATCAAAAGACGGTTGAGAAAACGCTGGATGCAGTCAAGAAGTCCAGCTGACAAGACGGCATTAAACAGACAAACTAGAAAACTCAAAGATCTACAAAAATTCAAGAACACATCCTTCAATGAATTTGTTTCTAATTTAACAACATCAAAGGAAAGTAATTATTCATTATGGAAAGCGGTTCGCTACTGTAACAAGCCAGAACCTAGAAATAACCCACTAAAAAGTGAAAATGGAGATTGGGTTACAGATGATGCTACCAAAGCAGAGTTGTTTGGAGTACATCTGTCCAACACTTTTCAAACAGAAAGAACTAAATCTGCCATTGAGGATGATATCCAAAATTATTTAAAACAGGAACCAAGTAAATCTGATACTAAAATAAAGATGTTTTCACCAAAGGAAATAAAAGAGGAAATAATGAAGTTGAATAAAAATAAAGCGCCAGGATATGATCTCATAACGGGTCAAATTCTGAAAGAACTTCCGCAAAAAGCATTAATGAATCTAACTTATATCGTCAATGCAATTATGCGAATACAATATGTTCCGTTATTATGGAAGTTCGAAAATGTGATAATGATACAAAAACCAGGAAAGCCCCCTGAAAAACTGTCGTCCTATCGGCCTAATCACTCTTATCAATTTTGGCTAAACTATTTGAAAAACTCTTAAAGGAAAGAATTCAAAAATTCATTGATGAAAACAAAATAATTCCCAACCACCAATTTGGATTTAGAACTGACCACTCAACAGTCCAGCAAGTCCACAGGCTCGTTAATCAAATCGAAACAGCTTTTGAGGAGAAGGAGGTCTGCTCAGCGGCCTTCCTAGATATTCAACAAGCGTTCGATAAAGTCTGGCACACTGGTCTACTATACAAATGTAAAAGGGTCCTGCCAGTACAATATTAATATTATAAAATCTTATCTAGACGAAAGATACTTTCGAGTCATAGTAAATAATGAACAATCTCAAATTCAAAAAATTAAATCGGGCGTACCTCAAGGAAGCGCGCTTGGTCCCTTGTTGTACTCGATATTCACTTATGACATACCGGTACCAAGGAATGCGAGTGTAGCAACATTTGCTGATGACACGGCAATAATGGCCTCACATAAGCTTCCGCAAACATCAAATAAAATATTGCAAAGTGCAGTCAATGAAATTGAAAATTGGTCGAGCAAATGGAAATTGACAATAAACGAGTCCAAGAGTACCCACATTATATTTACTAAAAGGAGAATTGTTCGCAACAGATATAAAATCTTTATCAAAGGTAGGAAAATTGAACAAAGTCGAGCGGTAAAATATTTAGGAGTTCACCTAGACCAAACTTTAACATGGGCTCAGCATATTAGAGCGAAGAAAACGGAGTTGAACATAAAAACTAAACAGCTGAACTGGTTGCTTGGTCCACATTCACAACTTCATACTTTAAACAAATTACTTTTTTTTTTTTTTTATTAATACTTTATTATGCAAATTAATAACGTACAACTTGTTGCATTTACAGAGGAGCAATACACTGCACCACCGCTTAAGCTTAATCAGTATACTGCTCCCCTTTACAATACTCTATAGTTAACAATAATATAGTAACCACTTCTACACTCGCATTTGCGCGGGCTGTGCGTCCGTTTTACTCAGTCATAGTATACATATATTCGCTTATAACTTCTCTTATACTAGTTAATAATTAAAATTATAACTTAGGTATACTAGATGCATAAATGTACGAATTATCCATAATGACACATACATACACATATACATATACAGAACTTAAACATTATATGCATAAATTCCTCGCAATCACCCCCGTATATACATGTACGCGTGCAGAAATACACTCGTTATACATATTACTGTAAACGTTTTATCACGGATTCACAACGCAAAAACTTCAGTGACCATGGAATTTCTTATGCATTACATTAAATGCGAATAATTGGAATTGTCGAGCAGTGTATTTGTCTTGTAGGTTAAAATTATTTTTATTGTAAAATCTTAAATGGTCCATAGTGGGGCATACAAATAGTACATGGTTCGCAGTTTCTACTGCGCCGCATTCACACTTGTCATCATTATTTAACTTAAGAAGAAATAAATAAGACCCAAATTTTCCATGCCCCGTTAATAATTGGGTAGTGTAGAAATCAGGAGTAATTTTAATATTGTGTCTATTTAATATATTGGGGATTAGGCTGTGGGTGTGTCGGCCAGTATTATCTTGTTCCCATCTTTTTTGCCAAATTTCTAAGTAGTGTCGTTTTATAGCTTTCAGGGTATAGATATATTGAGTTCTGGTTTCACTGCGAGAATTTAGGTTGAATTTTGAGATTATGGCGTTTGTTTCTTCTATTAACTGCTCATTAAGATATGGAAAGAAGTCCACGTTTTTTATGGCAAACATGACTGCCCTTCTGAGCATAAGAAGATCGACAGGAAGTACATTAGCAATAACCACAGATGAGCTGTGTGAAATTGTTTTGTATCCCCTGCAAGCGTTTATTAGATATTTTCTTTGCATACCAAAAAGTTTTTTCTTTACTGTTTTAACTTTTAGCCGGTTTAGTAGGACGGTGGAGCAGTATGCTACAGTGTTTTCAATCAGTGATTTGTATAATACAATTCTGTACTTGTAACTGAAGCCCCATGTATTTTGACAGGCTCGTAACATTTTGCAGTATTTGGTATCCATTTTCAATATTATGTTATCAAGATGGTATTTGAAAGTTAATTTGTTTTCTATGATAATACCTAAGTATTTAAAGTATTCAACTACCTTAAGAATAGAGTTCTTGAATCTTACTTTAATGTTGTTTCTCTTCAATTTAAATGAATTTGTGAAAAGTGTGACAAAACTTTTTTCAATTGACAATTTTAATTTGACACTATCTAACCAATTTCCTAATTTTATTAAGGTATCATTCGCTATATTTTCTAGTTCCACTTTTGAGCTTCCGGAAATTATAAAAATGAGATCATCTGCATATGCACAGAGTTTTACATTTTTATTGTAGCATAATTTCAAGGCTCCGTTAAAAAGTATGTTCCAGAATAGTGGACCCAGAACACTACCCTGTGGACAGCCCATATTGGTTTATTTTCCTGCGGACGCATTTCTTACTTGTAAAGAGATCTTCCTGTTACTTATGTAATGATAGATGATATTCAATAATATTTTATTTCCAACTAGTAATATCTCTAGAGAATTAAACAGAGCGGGGTACCAGCAATTGTCAAAAGCTCCTTTTATGTCCACCGTTATAGTGATTACCTTAAATTGCCTACTGTCTAGAAAATTTGTTCGCTTAATTTGACCCACAATTTCAATTTTTAATAGCTTTTCAAAAATTTTCCCAAATGTGTTTAGAAGACATATTGGGTGGTATGAATGAATATTTTCAGAATCTTTCCCCGGTTTTTGTATAAGAATCACACTAGCTTCACGCCAAGCTTTTGGGTAATAAGCCATTGAAAAAATTTTTTTGTACATGTTTTCAAAAATTATTGGATGGTGTTTGTGAATCAATTTTATTATTAATTTTATCAGGACCGGCAGCTTTATTATTTTTGAGATTTTTAATAATCATTGTTAGTTGTTCATTATTAATGAATGAGGGTTCTTCCATATTTGTTTGGCTAAAATCAGGCTTAAAATTATCGAATTTATTTCGCAATGACTTATGATAGCTATTGTCGGCGTCTGTGTTATCGCTAGGAAATAATGTGGAGAGACAATATTTTAGATTGTCGTTTGTATTAGTTATTTGATCATTGTCTTCATTTTTAAAAAGAGGAATGTCATTGGTTTTCTTTAGCTTACTGAAGGCGATTTTATAACTTAGACCCCATGGTTTTACATTATCTGTGCAAAAAGATTTCCATGACTTTAATTTAGCAGATTTTATTTTATAATTTAAAGTTTTTTTGTAACTTTTGTAAACTAGTTCCCGGATTTTTCTCATATTTGGATCCTTTGTTCTTTGGAAGATACAACGATATTTTTTTGTGAGTCGGCTATGATATTGGATTTCATCATTCCACCAGTAGTTTGTTTTAGATACAGGTATGTAAGTACTATTTGATTCAATTTGTTGTTGTATATACTTTGCAAGATAATTTATCCATTCTTCACAGGACTCATGGTTATTTATGAAGTTACAGCTTTGTACTAAGTTATTTCTTTTCTGTTCGAAATTGTTAAGAATATTGTTGTAATTTACTTTTCGAATAAGACTTCTTCTTGATATGTCCATACAGCACTTGAATGTTACATATTCATGAACTGAATATGCCCCCCAGTTTGGACTTTTAGTTCTTTTACAAGTTGTTGAGCAATTTTTGAGGTAATTACAAGGTCTATTACACTTTTTCCATTCGCATTAGTAAAGGTAAAGATATTTTTTTGGTTTAGAACAATTAGATTATGGGACACTAAGAAACTATGAAAAAGTTTTGTTTTCTTCCCAGAGTTTTTAAGATCCCACATAGTAGATCTAATGTTCATATCCTCTGCAAGAAGTACTCGTTTATAGGGAAATTTTGTGAGGATATCATTTAAAGCTTGTATATATAGTTCTAATGGTTTATTTGGGGAGAAGTATACATTTATGACTAAGAGATTAGATAAGAGGATTGCTATAAGGTTATGATTTTTATCAATGAGAATTTTTTGGTAATTTATGTCTGATGAAATACAGATGGCAGCTAGATTATTGTTTATGATGTTGTACCCAGAAAATCCATTTAACTTATTATTAATGATGTAAGGTTCAGAGATTAGAACAAGTTTATAATTTCCTCTTAATGCATACTGGTGTAACATATTTTGCGCTGTGAAGCAGTGACTAACATTGTTTAATATAAAATTAATTTCCTTATTCATAGCGGTAATTTATGTGGGATTTTAGCATTTCTTTTATTTTTACTACATGTGGACATTTATAACTACCTGGATGATGGTGTACATCTACATTTTTAATATTATTATTATTATTATTATTATTATTATTATTACTATTATTTCTTACCTTACTATTAACGTAGTTAGTGCACAGCCCGCTTTTAATTGTGTTATTTATTAATTCTATTTCTTTTTCTTCAGATTCACAATTTGCCGCCTTATGACCAGACTTCCAGCATCGAAAACATTGGTTAATTGTGATGTTTTCATAGATTGGACATCGTGTCCATCCGATGTTTATTTTTTTCATTTTAAGTAAGATGTCGAACGATTTTGCGGTCACTTCGCACAATGCCTTCTTTTTGTTGCCAACAGTTATTTTGATGTAATGCGGTTCCTCCCCTGTTACATCCTTGATTACCTCTGTAATATCTTCTTTATTAACATCATTCGGAATATTATTTATACCAATTTGTGGATTCCGTGGCTTATTTTCTATAACTTTCAGTGAGGTACATTTATTTTTTATTTCGGTTTCGATTTTTTGTAATTCTTCTTTACTATCACAGCCTACTAAAATGTCGCCCGATCTTAATTTTTTATAAAGTTTAATGTTGACCCCCATACGGTGAGGAACTATATTTTTGGTTAGGTCTTCCTCTTTGACTTTAACTCCGTCGGCTTTATTTTTTATGCGAATACAATTTAAGTTAGGTTTCATCTTCTTATCCGAGGTTACCTTTTTTGTTGGTTTCTTTCGTTTGAGTTTACGCTAGCATTTGCCTTTACAATATTCGCTAGACTAACAGATTGAGTGTTAGTATTTCTAGTATCATCATCATTATTTCTTGTTTTATAATATTGTACCTCTGAACGTAATTTTTCATAAATTACTACTGTACAACGTAGTATTAAAACCTGTATGGCTATACGCAGTGGAGCTGTGGGGCTGTGCGTCCAAAAGCAAAGTAAACAAAATTCAGACGTATCAAAACAGGGTATTACGTGCTATTGTAGGAGCACCGTGGTACGTCTCAAACCGTACGCTACATGTAGATCTAAATATAATGTACATAGACGAGGTAATTCAAGAAGTGATTCAAAAACATATATGGAGACTACAGTACCACACAAACCCACTAGCAGATAGTTTGTTGAAGAAACCAACAAAGGTCAAAAGATTGAAAAGAAGAACGATGATGGATTGGATATAGCCTATAGCCATTTCAAAATAAATTGAGACATTGCTAATGGGCATATTCTCAAGAACTCAAGTGCGTTCTCAAGAGACAACATCCGGTTGATGACATAAAATTGTCAGTACCTGATAAGAAAAAGATTAAAAAAAAAAAAAAATTAAGGATTATTTAACTAACAGAAGTTTCGTAGTAAAAATAAAACATACACACTCTGACATTAAATCTATTCTAGCTGGTATTCCACAGGGAAGCATCCTAGGACCCTATCTATTTATCTTATTCATTAACGACATTCCTAAAATTAAAACCTCGGATATGGCTTTATACGCGGATGACACTGCCAATTATTGTTCTTCATACCGAATAGATACTATACAAAAGAGATTAACAGAAGGTTATAAGAGGTTAAATTCATATTTTAACAAATGGAGAATTAAATTAAATTCTGAAAAAACTGAATCTATCTTATTCACTAAAAGAAGACCGCGATCTTTTACTCCAGTCCTTATAAATAATAAAGCTATAGATTGGAAAACTCATGTTAGATATCTAGGTGTAATATTAGATAAAGGACTTACCTTCTCGAAACATATTGAATACGTATCAAATAAAATTCATGCATTCCTATTCAAATTATATCCGGTCTTTAATAAACGTTGTCACGTTAATTCAGTTAACTAATTATTTATAAAAGTATTATTATGCCGCAAATGTTATACGCGTGTCCCGTATGGTCTTATGCAAGTAGTTCTAATTTAGGTAAATTACAAATACTTCAAAACAAGTGCTGTAGAATAATACTTAAAGCCCCTCCGTACAATAGAATTGATAGTATGCATGACACATTAAAATTATCGTATGTCGAGGATATTATTATCCAACACACAAAGAGATTTTTTGAACGGTGTAAACTCAATCAAGATTAGAAAGGAATGAAGAAACACGAGAAATCCTAGAAGGAATGCGTGAAACAATAAATTTAATAAATCGTATAGAAAATCGAAAAATAAGACTGTTAGAACAAGTGATAAGACGTAATAAAAAAAATACATAATAGCGGTTAATGTTACAGGCAAAAAGGCCAAGTTGAAGACCAAAAATATAAATGAACAGTGTATACGATCGATTGAATATACAAGAACTTCGGACACCGGCTTATCAACAGGGCACAACGGCAGCAGCGACAGGGCATTCCTTTTAACGAATAAAAAAAATTATACCACGGTTCTATCATATTTTAGTTTATATGTATTGTATACACGCATATGTGTGGTTTATGTTTATAGTTTGTCCATATTTGCATGTGTTTCGAAACCGATACGCGAATATTATTTTTGTTTTTTTAACGAACAAATAAACAAATTAATACATAAATATATCATCACCACGTTGCTATGTCCGTCATCGAAAATATATATACATCTATAATATAAAAATGAATCGCTAAACGTTGTAAGCGCATAACTCAACAACGCCTGGACCAATTTGGCCAATGTTTTTTTAAAATGTTCGTTGAAGTTCAAGGATGGTTTTTACGGCGAGAAAAATTCGAAAAAAAATTTCAGGGAGGTTAGAGGGTTGAAGGGGGTAAATTATTTAAATTTCGATTTTGGAAAAATTTCGATAGAATCGATTTGGTAAATATTAAAATGACCGATACGAAACAGAAAACCGTTTTTCGTTACGATTGATAGGTGTCGAGCTACGAATTTTTGAAAATCGATGACCTGCCACCTTTGGCAAGGCATAGCAAGCGACGTAAACATTTTTAAATGATTCCGACTTAACAAATAGTCGTTACTATATATGATCTATCGGAGGAAACGAAAAAACCGCGAAAAAAATTTTCAAACCCGATCCGAAAATTTCAAAAGGGGTGACGCGATTTTTTCGAAATTTCGATATTTTCGCAATAATTCGCGAACGATTCGAAATTTTGGAAATAGTGTTTTAATGAAAGTTATTCGTCATTAAAATACGCGTCTAACGATGGTATTGCCGTATTTTTATATCGAATAATCACGGAGAAAATCGGGCTTAAAGGGTTTTGGGCCCTTTTTGAAGCCTCTATGGTAGCTAAAGGGTTTGGGTTGGTCTTAAAAGAAAGTAGACGTGGAGATCTATAATCTATGTTATTAGATAAATGTCTTAAAAATTAACCGGTATCGAGAAATCGCGAGTTGAAAATTTCATTTTCGATTTTTAAAAATTCTGCCGTCGATTTTTGGCCGGCCGATACCACAATGCATTTAGCCAGGGGGCAATGTTAATTATATATATATATATATATATATATATATATATATATATTAATTATATATATATAATCGTCGAAATTTAAAAAAAAGATTCAGGGTAGCTCGAAACCTATCGATCGTAACGAAAAACACGCCTGGACCAATTTGGCCAATTTTTTTTTTTTAATGTTCGTTGAAGTTCAAGGATGGTTTTTACGGCGAGAAAAATTCGTAAAAAATTTCAGGGTGGTTGGGGGGGTTGAAGGGGTAAATGCCACTTATTTTACATTTACTTATATATATGATATTCTTTTTAATTTTAGAAGAACTAATTGGCTATTACTGAATCGTGTTCGTGTTTATAAGGTTTTTAAAACTTTTAATTGTCTAACATTCATTTTTTCGTGCCGTCATTTTTTCGTGTAATACATCTCGCATTCCGAAACTCTCGCGATATTATTTATTTTGTTTTAAAATGCATCAGTTTTCACGTCATTAATTCGTATATCGTGTTTTGTGCAGCGTGTTTAGTTACCTATGATCAATATTTGATATGCCTCCTATAAGACGAAGCAAAGAACTCGAAATGCAACAAAACCAAGTTAATTACCGATGTAAAAGAATTTGGATATCACAAATGCGTGGAGCGCGAGCGCGACATTCAAGTTTGAATCGAGCTGCTTTCAGTTACGATGTGTCAATTGACTACAGTAACTACCAATGTGTTGTTATTGGTCCTATGAACTCGATTTGCTCACATTGTAAGTTGTTTGTGATGAATGCACGATGGCATATAAAAAATCTTTGGAGGCTTTAGACAGAACCTTAAAAGATCTACGGAACAATCATAACCGATTTGGTGGTGCCATGATTTTATTAGCAGGTGATTTTCGTCAAACATTTCCAGTGATTCCACGATCAACGCCTGCTGATGAACTCAATGCATGTCTAAAGTCCTCCAATTTGTGGAAACATGTCAAAGTACTTCATTTAAGCAAGAATATGCGTGTCGAATTGCAAAATGACCCATCTGGAAACATATTCTCTAAACAACTCATTGACATTGATAATGGCAAATTTCCTAGAGACATGTTGACTGGCTGCATTAACTTTCCTGAAAGTTTTTGTCAATTAACTCGATCAAAAGATGAACTTATTCAGAAGGTGTTTCCAGATGTTGCTGAAAATTACAGAAACCATGATTGGTTGAGCGAACGAGCTATATTGGCTGCAAAAAACATAGATGTGAATGAATTAAATTTCAAAATTTAAGAACAAATTACAGGCGAATCGAGGATATATAAATCAGTTGATTCAGCTACTAACCAAGATGATGTAATCAACTATCCACCGGAATTTTTAAACTCGCTGGATTTGCCAGGATTGCCACCTCACAATCTTCAATTAAAGGTTGGATCGGTAGTTATAATGTTTCGAAATATCAACCAACCGCGTCTTTGTAACGGCGCACACGTTTAGCGATAAAAAAATTACTAAACAACGTGATAGAAGCAACTATACTAAAGGGAAAGTATAAAGGAGAAGATGTTCTCATACCGCGCATCCCAATGATTCCGACTGATGTGCCATTTGAGTTTAAACGACTACAGTTTCCAGTGCGGCTTGCTTTTGCTATGACCATAAACAAGTCCCAGGGACAATCATTAAGTGTTTGTGGTATTAATTTGGAAAACCCATGTTTCTCACATGGTCAATTGTATGTTGCCTGTTCCCGTGTTGGAAAACCATCAGATTTGTTTGTCTATGCGCCAGGTAATCAAACTAAAAACATCGTATATCACAAAGCACTACAATGAAAATCAAACTGATTTTTGTTAATAATTATGATTCACATGATTAACAATAAAGCGATCTATCGGATGAAAATCCGCGTTTCAGCTAATAAATTTATACATTTATTGATTGTGGGGCGATACCAAGTTCGCCGGGTCAGCTAGTATATACATATATATATAGACAGCTCCAATGTTTTTATGGCAGATAGGCAAAATTATTGCTCCTCCCAAACCAGGAAAGTGCCTATTGAGTAAGTAAAATAGCAGAAAAAATTATACTACACCATTTAAGACTTCGTCCAGATAACTAAATAATCATTCCTAACACGCAGTTTGGTTTTCGTCTGGGATATTCCATCACCTAACAAGTAGCACCGCGGAGTTTATTACGCGTAATTTTAATCGTAATTAACATACTGGTATAGTTCTGCTGGATATAGCGAAAGCTTTCCATACAACTCGGTATAAAGGTATTACAAAAGCATACGATGTCAATTCCCTCGTTATGTAATTAATCGCAACTATTTAGCAAACAGATCATTTTACGTTACCGTCAACGAGTCAAAGTCTTCTATGAAAACATGTTCAGCGAGCGTTCCTCAAGGTAGTATTTTGGATAGCTCTCTGTTTACTATGTTCTTATCTGATTTCCCTAATTTTGCCTAATGTTCAGATTGCTCTTTACGCGAACGACGCAGTTTTTCTCTGTCTTATATACCCCTATAAAGCATAATAAGTTACAGACGGGAATAAATCGATAAAAAATGGCAAATTGATTCAAACTGCGATAAAAGTGGAGCTATATTTTTCACTCGCAGACGTTCCACATTACCTGCTGGTATTAGAATTAATTCGAGATCGTAGTAAGGTAGTCAAAACATGTTCGTTACTTCGGGGTAATCTAGACTTGATTTTTTTTTCCGAACATGTCAATCGTGCTACCGTGAAAGCTAACAAAAGCATATGTGCCATATATTCACTAATTAACAGAAAATCATTTCTCAATGTTAATAATAAAATCAAAAAAAAACTATTCTTCTCCGTAATAAAGTACCGTTGTCCAGTTCAGAGTTTTGTTTGAAATACCAATTTTAAACATTCCTTTAACGTTCGTATACTAAATTTAACGCGTAAATTCTCTTCTTAATCGAATTTGGCCGACTGAGGAAAACATACAAACAATTTTTAATTATGTTCTTGTTTTTCTGTGTTGCCCAATATTCTTTCATTCTTTCGGAATGTTTCTTCTTTGTTTCATCCACTCATACTTTTCCACTCTTCTTCACTGCGCTTTCTTCAAAAAATTAGCAAGGAAAAGAAATATAAACGAACAGTAGGAAACTATCCGGCTCAAAGAAGAACTAATAGAAACGGCGAGCGTCTAATTAACGCGTGCAAAGGATTTAATTTGAAACTAATGTCCAAAGAAATTACCGAGAAAACAAAAAACATGAAAGTCCCCGAATACTAATCTGGGGGAATTTCAAATAGATCACGTAGCCATTTCACATAAGAACCAAAAAGAAATCATGAATGTTAAAGTGAGAAAAGGAGCCAACATCGAATCAGACTATTATTTAACAACAGTAAAAGTAAAATTCATCCCTCAAACGAAAGCATATATAAAGATACAAAAAAAAAACAAAAACGATTGATATTGATAGGTTGAAATCCAGAAAAACAGAGTTCCAAAATCATTTGATTATCAAGTCTGGAAAATGGAATGAAAAATCAAAGAAAAATATTATTATTATAATTTGTTCTTTTTCGTTATTTATATATTTTACTGTCATTACATTTATAATTTTTTTTTTCTATGTTACGCATTAATCCCGTTGTACTGTTAGCCGGACGTTAGGTAATTATTATTTAAAATTTTTATTTTTATTATTTTCTGTAAATTATGTTGAAATATACACGTTCTTGTTGTTATATATACATATCGCGTGGGTCCCTGTATGCGAGTGCATGTTTGACTTTTTATACGTAATATGTCGCATAGCATACCGAATAAAGAATTAGAGTTCGGATAAGCGATTTAGTCAAATTTTCTTTACGAATAAACTTAAAGAATGTCCCAATTTTGAATACAATCGACGCCCACGTGTTTTCGCGGAATTTTTTGAAATTCTTCGAAAATCTAATTCGTTATGCACTAAATCTATCGTCCTTCGCTTCTAACATAAAAGTTTTGTTTCACTTTTTTCTTTTGACGAAATTACGCACTCTAAATGGCTGTAGAGTGACGTTGCGTTATTACGTGAACGCATTTATCGCGACGATGCAAACACATTTATTATGCAAATTAATGTAAACTACTTCCATTATCATCGGTCGTTCTTCCCCTATGCCGCTCGTGGTTAATAATAATATTTTCGCAACCTTCCCCGTGAATGTGTTTACAATATGGGACATCTGCGGTAAAGGATGAAAATTCGATTTTCTTTCTTTTACGGTAAACGTGAAAATTTAGTCATCGTCGACGGTACAATTTTACTTTTCGTTCGATCGAAAAGTAAGATTCATTTTTTTTTTTTTACATACGTCCTTGAACGGGACAATAAGTAGCGAGAATGCTGGCCACAAGAGCGGTTATTCTCTGTGTATACTAATCGTAATTTATTGACGATGTTGCAAATCCGCTTGATATTTTCAGACGCTTGAACTCTGTGGAATTACTCTTCAGTTCGGCAGCCGGTCGATTGACTACTGTGTATCCTGATTTTTTTCTTTACATCAGGCATCTGGAGATCATTGTGCAGGTCGATATTGCAATTATGTGCTCCAACGATGTTACGCGAGACTTTTGACTGGAAACGCTGGATTATTCCACTTCGGAGTAACTGGCTATTCCTCAGATTTCAATTAAATATGTCCATACAAGTTTTAAGATAACTTTATATATTAACAGTTTATCATTATTACTAATGAGGCACAGAGAAAAATCAGTAGCGAATTAAGTGATACAATCTAGTGTAGAAAGAGGATGAGTCTGGATGGCGTAGAAACGATGTCGTCGAGCAGTAGCTGTAATGAAGATGGAAGGCCGTAGTATGATCTCTGTAGGCTGTATTGAGGACACTGTGTCCGTCTATATGTTGGACAGACAGTGCAAACAGGCCGTACACGATGGAGCTTCCGATTTATTAAACATATTAACAGTTTATTTTTAACTGATAATAATAATGAATCAGCGCATTAACCGATACTACGTAGTTTAAATTCAAGTCGTTTTCTTTTGGTTAGAATATGGTTTTTCCAGGTTACCCTCTGATCCAGGTGCAATCCTAGGTATTTTACAGAGCAGGATTATGGGATTATTGCAGAAAGATCGTCGTTTATAACCGTAGAAATTTCGTATAGTACTGCTTCTTACGTGAACTGTAGATAATTTTAAACATGTTTATATCAGTATTTTTAAAATTCTCGAACATTTAACAGCGGAAAATAGAAAATTTTGTTAGCGTTAAAATTTCGTGTACCGTATACATCGCGACTGAAATGCGGTTAAAGTAAATTTTCTAAATCGGACAACGGTGCGATCTTGTAATATTTTCGTTATTGTTCGTAAATAAGACAATATCGAATAAAACTGTTCAGGAGTTAGCTGACGTCAGCATCGTCGGTACATCGTTCAGCTAAATTATTAATTACGTCTAAATTACGTCTATATTCTGTTATCTCGATAAATTGTGCGATTTAACGTTTTGAAAAGATGATTTTATCGACGACATCTTATTCCGATTAGATGTTTTCTGTCGATTAGCACCTTTTTCGACATTTAAAACGTTCTTTGAAGTCGGTTCTGCAGGAGCATTCCGTGATTATGCCGTTTTTGCTGATTCACCGGCTTTTATATTATACGAGAATTGTGAAATTTTCTCGGTTGATATCGTTAGCGAGTTGTATTTTTTCGACGAAAACCACATCAGAATTTCCCAGCGGTGACGCGAGATATAATCTGAATTTTCAAATCAATCTTAGCGGTTTTTGTCGTTGTTACTCGCATTTATACATTTCATTTTGATCTGCCCCAAATCACATTGAAAATCTAGAAGCGTATTTTCCGTGTTAGTAGCAATCTACGTCGGTCGGTACATAACTGTCTGAAATATATAATGATTCAACTATTAGAGCAATTAATGCGGTGCACAATCCACCATCATTATCTGGGGGGGTCCGCATCGTCTACTTTCTCGGCTAAGTTCAATGCTAGATCCTAAAGATCTGCTAATGCAACATCGGAGAAACGAAATACACTAAAGGCGAAACCGATGGAAAAAATATTCCAAATCCGAGAACAGCTTTTATCGTTAATAAAAACATTCTCGATTCAATAACCAGCTTCTGATCGTTTAACCCACGGGTATCCATTCTATCAGTTAGAAACACAATATATTCGGTGGTTCAAGGTTAAAAGTACCTGCGCCAACAAATCAAATGAACGAGTTAGAGCAAATAGTAGTAGTTAAATTTTTTGAAGACCATAGAGAAATTATTGCTAAGATTCCGGTTGAATCATTGTAAGGCGATTTCAATACGCAATTGAGCAGAAACAGAAAATATCGAAATATAGTCAATACGCGCGAAATAATCGCAATGGCCAAAAGGCTAATAGAATTACGTAGAGCATTATAACTAATAATTAAATCAACAGCCTTCAGACACCTATCTAGAAAACAGAAAATCCGCGTAGCTCCGATTTTATTCTAGGAGAGTTCCAAACTGACCACGTCGCTATTGCACGCACGTCATCAGGAATACAAAGTGTAAAAATTCGAAGAAATGCTAGAATCGATTATCTATTAAAGATACAAGTTCAGCTAATACCAAAAAATACCTATCGAAAAGGGAAAAATAGTAAGATAATGCTGGATCTGTAATAAAAGTAGAAATTGCTAATCCGAATATTTCGGGTGAATTACAAAGAGCATTAAAGCAGCCGAAGAAACAATCGTGATGAACAAAATGAGATGACGATGGAACAAAGAATGCGAACAGGCTATAGAAAAAAAAAACCGAGTTTATTGCATAAAATAGTATCAGAACAAGAATGAGAAGCATAACACACTACTTATGTAGCAAATGGAAAAAGAAGCCGGTTAATTACGTTTGAGGAAAATTTTAAAAAGAACAGACTTTTACAGGATTTATAATGTGATATCAAGAAGACAAACTACAAAGTCGGCGGCCTGGACGACCATGATAATTGCCGAATACTTGCAGAATTCATCGGGACGACAAGGCAGATGAATATGGCGGAGTGGCAATTTTAGTGAGTGATTATATTCCTTCTGTTTCCTCTGTAGTTAATAAAAGACATCTGCATACAGTTGGCAGGCGCTTAGATTACTCTAAATTTGCAATTTTTCTATAGTACATATTATATTAAGTCTTCTTTCTTATCCAACACTTCTCCAAAACATGTCAACATTTTTCTCTGGATATTATAGAGGATTATAACAACGTTTATTTGCTCACCCTTACAGCGTAACTTATTATCCATACTGAAGCACTGTTGCAACTTTATTATTAGATTATTTTTGTAACGTTGAATTACATTAATCACAAAGCCGGTCAATTATCAACGTACAGTATACTAAGGTTTATTACCCTAGAGTTCTTCTCTAAGTCCAATTCTTTTTAATCTCTGTATATCTCGAATTTCTTGCAATTGCATTTAAGCTCTATGATTTTATTCTGCGCAGATGATATCGCTGTGTTTACATCGAATTCAAGTTATTACAACATTAATGCTGACGTTGCCATAATATTCCATTTGATTTCTGATTTAAGGTTAACTTTTAGTGTTGAAAAGTGTGGAACAGTAGTTTCCTCGCATCGACGATGCAACACGAATAACATTTCTATTGCAACTGAAAAGCGCGATATTTCTTTCTATTTATCAAATTCAGATATTAAGGAATTATTTTAGATGCACTTATTATCAATCGAGCTATTAAAATTTAATCCGCATAATTACACGATGGGTTGGTAACCGCCTTATTCTATTATTACAAATCACTAATCTGAACTAAAATGGAGTATGGTTTCATGTTTTATGAAACTGAATCCACAGTGTTGTTAAGTAAGTGGGATTGCATTTTGTAATGAATGCATTAGGGTGTGTATTATTAGAAATTGCACGGTTCAACATTCCCTCCTTAAAGCTTAAACGGAGCTGTTTACCGAAACCGCCGGTACGTACCATAAATATAGATCGATTCCCTTTGTTTAATACGTTCAGTCAAATTCATTCCAACTGGCGTTTTTCGACAATATGTCTCTGCTTTCTTCTGTTATAACTAGATTACATCCTTATATTTTCAACAAAGATAATTCATTATCCCGAAAACTACATCCTGTATCAGTCTATACTAATTCTCGCCACCCTTATTTATACAGATGAATGAAATTCAACTCGAAAAACAGGAGCAGCAGCAGCAGCAGTGTTCATTCCAGCTGTCAATATTAGTAACATGTAAAAACTATGCCGACATTATTTAGTATTTACTGTTGAATGTGTAGCGACAAGCCTTATCAATTTTAATCGATTTGGATCTTTGTGGGAATTACCTTATTATTGCTGACTCGAAAGGTACTCCGAAGGCTATAGGATACATTAATTAGATTATGTTAAAGCTGAATAATTTGGAACGTGAAGGAATATTTGTGTCCTTGCGAGTGCCGGATTATATTCCAAACAATGAATTTGTTGATTGATTAGCTAACGACGCGTCGTCTAAAGGCGTAATATTATCTTTAGTTTTTCACAAAGATATCATTCATTCTGTACAGCTATAAGGACTAATGTACACCGAGATCATTAGTCGATCATCTCTCGCCGATTACTATTAAATTCAAACATTTCTCCTTAAACTCCTGCGGTTCTATTTCTTTAAGGGGATTAACCGTAAAGGAATTTTAGACGTTATTTGTTCCCTGATCGTCTTTTCCATATGCATCTTATAGAGAAAATCCCTTCTGTTCTTTCCATTCTCAACAGGTAATTTCTACTATTGTAAGGTTAAATAGTTAATGTCGCATATCTCATGACCATGTATTCCAACGTACCAACCCCATCTGTTTTTTGTCCCTTTTGTTTACATGCCCCTCTCTTGTTTGACATATTTTACTATACTGCCCTACGCTCCACCCCTACCGACGTCATATTCATCCGCGTATCCTATCCGGTTTTCTTTTCAACAGTGCGTCTCCCTCAATTATACAATTCTTCTCCTCTTATAACCTCATATACTGCATCTGTTAAATCACCAGTGCCGTAATAGCATCAATAGTTACATATACGGCACTATAAAAATAACGATAAGAATAAAACAGAATAAAAAATAGTCTACGGGATGGAATAACTGTTCAATATATTGAAAAGTGTTTTTAAATAAGCGGGTTGTTACTTAACTTTAGTTTGCAGTTGTACGACTGATCACATTTTTAAGAAATTGTTTGATCTATTTCTATCGTCTAAAGAAGAACAGAAATTGTCGCTAAAGAACAAACGGAGTCGTTAGCTTCAGACAACCTAAATCTAATAACATGTCGACAATTATAGCGTATATACCCACGTATCCAAAAATAGCCAATATGACGTCCGTATAAAAAGTTGTTCGATCACCAAAGCTCTAATTGCGAATTTTAAAAAAAACGGGTCTAAATAATAATACTAAAATGATCATTCAGTAAGACTAACACCCTATCGAAGGTAATATATATATAGAGTGATAGGCGAGACATTTCAAGTTCGAACGGGAGTTAGTTGAGGAAATGGAATGTCACAAAAATCATCAGAAAATGGCGCTTTTGTCTGGGAAAAGTTAGCGAATAAGCCGACTAATTTCAAAATCGATTGTCTAGTGATTTTGTCGATGATATAGTGATTCTCGCGAACCAGCTATTAGCGAAGAAAACGAGAAACGGAGTAGACAAATTTAAATATCCGACAGAGTGGATTGAGCCCAGTGTGCTGGAAAAAAAAAGCACTAGGTTCTAGAATAAACAAATTAGAAATAATTAATTCGAAAAAGAACGTTTATAATAAGAAACGTATGTTACGTAATTAGCATATACAGCTATTCAACCCGGGGTATACTATATGCGACAGCATAAAAGACATGCTAGAAGAACTGAAAAAAAGAAAAGTGTTACGAAGAATGTTATGCTTAAATAACAAAGTAAACGACAAGTATAGACTATGATCCGATGAGGAATTATACAAATACTCGGGCAGATTGACTGATGCGATAAAAAAAAAGGTGAATTAGGTTTACCGGTCACATAAAGAGCTCGAACTCCGTAAGGTTAATTAACCGAATTTTTACTTACGTTCAGAGTCTAAAAATCCGATGGAGATAGAAATTTAACCGAGTGACATCGAAGCCCGTCATCCATTCAAAAAGAAACTGGCATAATATGTCAGATTCTAGGACAATCCGAAACTTTAGATAGAAAAATTGAAATAACTTTGTCCTAAATGGCCTATTGTGAAAAAAGTATATATAAATCGATATATCGTCTAAATATATAAGATAATCATATTATGTTTCGAACAGCGTGTAATGTACTTATCTTAAAGAAAAAATAAACAACGGAAAAAAACATCTGTGCCTCGGAGTGCAGTGAAGAAGTGAAACTTACAGACATTTAAAATAAATTCCATACAGAGTTTTTTTAAAATTTTATAAACACACGAACGCACTCACGCACATATATATGTATATATATATATGTATAAAAGCATAAGCCTACATATGTGTATGGGCGGGCGTTGGAATATATATTTATATATATATATATATGTGTGTGCGTGTGCGTAAATTATATGAGTAATTATATTATGTGAGTAATTATATTATATGAGTAAATATATTATATGAGTAATTATATAAGTAATTTACGAAGCTGGGAACAATATTTAATATTAACGTCCATAAAAATAACAGATAAAAACCCCGATTTGAAGGTCAGTAGTAGTAATTACAAATGTACGTACGTGTAGTTAATTATGGTAGTCATAACCTGTTTTGAGGTAAGTGAACGGTTCTCGAACAATAATAATAATAGTTAAGCGGTAACGCCTTTACGGTCACGAGGTGAATAAAATGGAGAATTGCGCATGCGCTATCCGCCCGGGCAGCTTACAACCGGTTGATCGCCCGATGAAACGGCGGAAGGGGCGACAAGAGATGTTTGAAAATATCAGAGAAAAAGCTTCTAAGTTTTAGTCAGTTTTAAGCTGTTAAATTTAGGTTGCTAAGTTTGAAGTTTTTAAGTCGTTTTTAGTTTTCAAGTTTTAGTTGTGTTTAGTCGGCTGCAGAAGAACAAGGGAGTTAGAAAAAAGTTTTCAAGGCTGAAGTAAAAGATGGTCAGCGAATTCGATTTTAGAAATTAGAAAGGATAATGGTCATCGAGTGTATATCAATGAGAAGGTTGCCGAAATCGTCATCGAACCGAATACCTCAAACCGGGTGAGTTTACTGTTTAAATTTTTAGTTAATATTTCTAAATCGATTAATTATCAAAAGTGTTATTTTTATAATTTTATTTTCTTATATATGAAACAATATCGTTCAAATTAGACGAAATTTAAATAGGATTTCTTTGCATATAATTCGCCTCTCGATAAAATAGGAAAAAAAAATTAAATAAATTATATATATATATATATATATATATATATATATATATATATATATATATACGAAAATACGTTAAAAGTTTATATACCGTAAAGAGAACATATTGAGATCATTTGCGGATGCTATTAAACTCTTAAAGTGGTAGATCTCAAACAAGCATTCGCCTGAAGATTGATAGAAGAGCCGATCAAACGACCCTCTCTCTCCGACAAGCTAATACGGTGTGGTTTGCCATCTTGTTTTCTCCCGGGTTTTTTATCTTGCTAGCAAGCTGGCAGTCATTTATCGGTAAATCGGATTGATATCCGCATTGATTAGCTCGGATTTTTACGACGAAAAATTCTAGTGCGCTAGTAATTAAGCGTTGGACGTGTTGAAAAAAATTATCCGCGCATATATATATATATATATATATATATATATATATATATATTACTATGTTGTTCTTCACAACGTAGTCAAATTTATTATAAAGGTATGTCAGAGAAATTTTCCAATGTAAATCTGACTTACAATGTGTAAATTAATTAGCATATGTATTTTAATAAAATAATTGCATAGGAAAACTCCTTAAATTGGCTAATTTATGCACTTTTTTGGTTGAAATGAATCTTTAAGTATTCATGAATCTATTTATGTAGGTTTATGTATCCATATCAATTATTTTGTTAATAGTGTTGTAATTTAAATCGCGTAAATTGATAGTTTTTTCAATTTAATTCGAAAAATTGATTGTTTTTCCTCCTATTTGTAATGTATATTGAATGTTTTAGTTATTTAGATTAGATGCAAAATTGTTGAAAATATTATCATTATTATTCCATATTATCAAGATAACATCAACGTATCTTTTCCATGATTTGACCGTACAGCGTATGAATTTATTATTTTTTAGAAATATTACATTAACTAAATATTTTTTTGTAATAATTGAAAAACCTTAGGATGTCTAAAAAATAACAAAAACTTTGCTATTACATATATGCTACATTATTCGTAAGATAGTATATAAACATTAAAAGAAAAATTGTGACTTTTACTGTTATATATATATATATATAAAATACATATGCGAATGATAAAAAATACAATATCTGAATGCGATTGCATTTATATCCACAGTTAAAACAGCGGATTGCGGTTAAACGTATAGTTAAAACACAGGATTTCGTTGATTTTTTTTTTTAAATTTACATTTATACAACACTACAATGCATAAAATTGCATATTAGCAACATTGTAACACGCCGTAGAATTGTTAACGGCAGGGCTAACATTATTCTTAAATGTTTTATAAGCAGTTTTTTTTTTTCAATTCGATATTTTTTTTGTTGTAAAATTGTACATTTAACTTAAGTATTTTTTTTTTATTTTTTTTCATGTACCATATAGTGGACATTGTGACAAAAAGGGCTAGGTAATTTTTAACGCGTTATCTAAATACTTTTAGATAATAAACGTTCTACGTCAATCAAAGACCCCTTATTATAAAAAATGGACATTTTTTAACCATTAAACGTTTATGTACTACCGTATAATGGACATTGCGAGTGAAGGAGTTTAAAAGACTGTCTTCGAGATAAGAATTCAGCTACGATATAATGAAGCCACGTTAACGATTTAAACGATATTAAAGTCAACGCGAAAAGTGTTACGTCGTTTGTAACGTAATTACTTATATATATATATATATATATATATATATATATATATATATATATATATATATATATATATATATATACAATGTATAGGTATAATGCAGACTTATTGCGGAGGAAAGAAAATTGAGATCGAAATGGAAATGATAGCGTTCGAAAAGCTGGAGCTGTCTCTGGGAATTATCTTTGTAGCGTATTATTCCATTCCTTATCTTTTAAAAGCTGTTCAACTAGGAATGAAATAATATCGAGGGTTAAAACGTTCCACCGCCCGAAAGAATAGATGTAATATCGCGTTAGAAATTTGAGGGCGATATGTGCCCGGATGGGGGAACATTAAGAAACGAAAGTAAAAGTGAATCGTTCAAGACACGTCTTGAAGGAGGGTGTGAAACGAAGATAATGCAGCGTGCGATCCAATTATCCGGCAATGACAGCGAAGCGGTAGTTCCATTCGTGATCCGAATAGTTAAACTGAACGAACGGCTCTATATCCGAACCGTTTCCTCTTTCGTCGTAGTTTCTTTTTTCTTCGATAATAACCGAACCTGCTGCCACCTATACAACACCATGTTTACCATGTTCGCCATTTTTTCTGTTTTATTTATTTTTCGTTTTTTTTTTTTCAAACAGTATACGTACTATTTCGTTTCCATCACAGAAAAAAAAGTTCTTGAAGTAGTTTTACTTGTTTACGGTATTCCGATTCTTCGAACGAAAATATTATACTGTTCACATTGTTATTATTTTATCTCTGTGTTTACGTATTTTAATTATTTCTTCGTTATATATATTTCTTTTAAAAGAAGTATATTTCGAGCACAAAATTCAAATTGATACAATAATAAAAGAAAAAGAAAATTTTTTCGTTACCTTACAATTGGGATAATTTTGACGTGTAACCAACGGCAACTTACACAGTCTAACTTATCTAAATTGCAAACAATGCAAAATAAATGTTATAGAATCATTATTAAAGCTCCGTTTTATGCTAGAATAGTTCGTATGCACAGAGTTTTGAAATTACCATATGTGTGCATCGAGTAATAAATCAGCAAACCGAAAATTTTTTTAATGATCGTACCCTAAGCCGCTATAAACAATATAGGAGACTACATTCGCACTAGTCTCTCCAATTAACATATAAGAAATATAAACATAAAAGAATTCAATGCATTATTACGATGCGTAATTCCTGATGCTATATATAGTTATTATTTAAGTTTAAGTTTATTTCATGTGTATGGTTATTTTTCTATTCATCGCTACCCTGATATTATCTCATATTCCATTTCATTATACACTTATTTCATGCAGGTTTTGGTGGTGGTTTTCCCTGCAGTCCATTTTAAGCTTCGTTTCTTTTATTTATATTATTATTTATATCGCGATACATGGCGGAGAATTTGGTTTCATTTCGGTACGTGTAGATGATAATTGCTGTTTCTTATTTTAAATGTAAAAATACATTTTTTATTTATTTATTTAAGTTGCGGTGTTAATAATTTCAATCACCACCGAGTAGTGTATATTTTCTTCTGGTTTTTAGTATAGTTTTCAGTTTTTCGATAACGTTTGTAAACGATCTATTATTTAATTTTTTATTTTTATTTTTTCTTAAAAAAAAAGAACAGTTTTCGCCTGTAACATACGGTTTAGATCCAATAAATCGGTGGTAAATTCTTGTGCTAATTCAGTGGTATTTGAGCTTCGTTTATTACTAAAATTAGAGGTGCAACACGCTGCACCGCCATTTTAGGTTTAATCAGTATACTACTCCCCTTTATAATATCTTATAATATATAATAATATAACAACCACTTGTACACTTACGTTTTCATGGACTGCGCGTTGATTAAATATATATATATATATATATATATATATATATATATATATATATATATATATAGGATACGGTAAATTTTTTTTTTTTTTTAATTTTTAGATTATATCATCAAGGAAACGCTACAGAAATGCTTTCTGATAAAATAAACGATTATTTTATATTATTAATATTATATTTAAATACTATATAAAAAGAGTAAAAAAATAAAATTGCAAATTAGGAAGAAAAAAAAATGATTTAACATAATAAAAATTACACAATATTATGAAACTAGTTAATTTAAGAATTCGACTGACGGTAGTTATAATGAGTAGATCTATTGCGAGCCACATCATAGTTTCCTACGGCTTCGATTGATTTTTGTCGTGGATTCTGCTGTTATCGTAGAATTTTCTCGAAAGTTTATCTACGCGTGTAACAAGTAAGTTCAGCTTAATATGGAATGTGTGCCGCTTATTTGGGTGTAACTGTTGGCGTTTAGCGGGATTCCGGAACGATGGTTTTGATCATATGCATTTTTATGAGTGGTTTTGAACAATAACTTTTATTTGAGACCGAAATGTAGAATTTACAGTTAAATTTTGTGATTATTTTATTTATTACCGCTCGATTACTTGATTTGCGTCTGAGGGTGGGCTTATATCTGTCAGGAATTTTAATAATTTACCTATTTTTTAGTTTTTTTTTTTTTTTTTATTGGCAAATTTGAACGGACGACGTAACTTTTTTGAATTTTATTAAATTTTCTACAGTAGTATAACGTTTATATTTCGATAGCAATTTATTTTGCAAATTTGAACGGATGACGTGACTTTTTTGAATTTTATTAAATTTTCTACTCTAGTATAACGTTTATATTTCGATAGAAATTAATTTTTCATTATCGATCGAAATTTTTTGCAAATGGTTTTATTTTTATGCATGTACGTTATGCACTGGAATAGTGTTTCCGGCAGCTTATTTTATCATCTGTAAGATGTATTAATAGGATCCGTCAGGGTTACTTGAGATTTTACATATGTTTGAGTATTAACAAAGTTTTTTTTTTTTTTTTTAAATATTCCAACTTTGAAATTCGTATTTCGTAATTCATATTCTAGTGGGTAGATTTATAACAATATTTTGTGGAAAATTTACCTTATAATTTCGAATAAGAGCGCTAATTTGTAAAGTGGACAACATTTGAGCTACACAAATTTTAATCAATTTCCGAATAGCTTACATCGTTGTTTAGATGAGTATACATCGTTGTTTAGATGAGTATACATCGTTGTTTAGATGAGTAGAGGCGCTTGTATAGACTTATGAATTTTATATCGTAACGAGATTAAAAATGAAGAAGTTTAAAAGTAATTTCCATAATGCTCAGGTGCGTACGGGATACATGACAAGTTTAGATCATACTTTTATAATAAGGTCAAGCTTGTCGACTGTTTACTTAGCCCTTGATGATATCAAATACTCATCTGCCCGGGTTTTTCTGCTCTTAAACTCTTATTTAAAATCGACTCCTCCTTCGAATAGCCTTCAAAAATAGGCATGCGGTTCTTCTAGAATTCGCTTATAAGACTATGCGTCTAAAATTTCAGCGTCAACATTAAATTCATCAACCGAGAGGAATCTAATCGTGAACACAACACTATATCTTTTAAAGTGCTACATGGTCAACATTCTTGTTTCTTCTTGTTTTTTCTCACTCACTCACTTTTTTTTTAGTTTAATGTTAATTATTTGACGTCTGTACATGTGTTCACATATTTATTCGTACGTAAATTCATCTTACGTACTAATGGTGACTGTCTTAAGTGTACTTTTGATTGTCGAATTTTGCTTTTATTTGAAATTTTCTACGTATTATATTTATATGATTTTTATGCACAAAATCAGACACGCATTGGTGCTTAGGAGCACCGTGTTATGTCATCTCTCTCTACTGCACTTGCAGGGAACTATCCACATACATAGTATTCTTTCTACATTTTTATATATGTTTTCTTTTGTTTTCTTCTTCTTCTTCTATGTGCCATGTCCTCGAAGAACGTTGGCGATCATCTGCTTGAATTGCTCTTATCCATAACTTTTCGGAATATTTCAATTGTATCCAGTTTGAACCACTTCTTTAAGTTTTCCAACCACGTTATTTCAGGCCGACCACGTCTACGATTACCATTTATTTTACCCTGCATGATTAGTTGAAGGAATTCATATTTCTTCTTTCACATTATGTGTCCAAAATATCCCAGTTTTCTTATTTTCACTGCATTAATAATTTCCGGTTTTTTGTTCAATTGTCGTAGAACTTCGAAATTTGTTATCTCAGCCGTCCAAGGAATTTTTAGTATCCTGCGATATGTCCACATTTCAAAGGCTTCTAATTTTTTCTATAAAGAAACTGATATCGTCCAGGATTCGACTTCATATAGCAGAACGCTAAAAACATAACATCGTAGTATTCGTGTACCGGTAGATCTATCTTCAAATTCCGGTTTGTCAGAACTTTATTCATTTTTTGAAAGTATGTTCTCGCCTGTTCAATTCTGGATATGATCTCAGCGGATATTTCCCATCCATCATTAATATGGCATCCCAGATATTTAATCGATCGTGACCTTTTCGATCGTTCCATTGTCGAGAAAAAGAGTGCCGTTAATCGTGTTCTTTGCACTACTAATAGCTATCCATTTTGTTTTTCTCGTATTTATATGTAAACCCATATTTTCACTGCTTTCATTAAGCGCGTACATTGGTTCTTGTAGGTCTGCAAGGCTCGTTGCAACTACCACTGTATCGTCCGCATAGCGAATGCTATTTACAATGACTCCGTTAACTGGTACGCCTAAGGGTTTTCCAATGATTTATTCTTCAAAAATTTTTTTTTCTTTTGTTTTAGTTACACAAAATCATTATGATCATCTTCGATTTCTCGTATCCGAGCGTCGTGACCAATCAATTCTTCGCCATCGTGTCCTATCCACTGCGACCCTCATCAGCTCTTCAACCGTTAGACCGGTCCTACACTTTACTTGGTCTATATAGCGGTTTGAAAATCGTCCTCTTCGTCGTTTTTCCCTGAATAATCAATTTTTCTAATCCGTCAAATCGTAATATGTGGCCGAAAAATTTTAATATGCGTCTGTATATCCCGGATAGTAACCTTCCGGTTATCATTGACATTTAGTTCTGTTAAGATTGATGAATTGGTTCTTGTTCACGCCATTTCGAATACCTTTACAAAACAGTTTTCACACATTTATTTGTCGTCAAGTACACTAGTTCCCTGTACCATTATACGCAATTTGATCAATATGTTTGCTTCATCGAGTAAGTTCAGGTTGGGGAGCCCTTTAAAAAAAGAAATAAAAGGTATCTTCGTATATATGGTAATAATTAAGGGTCATATAATAACTGTATGTTAATATATGATTACACGATTTTATATATATATACGTATGAAAGTGACTGTCACATTCAAAGATATTGAGTCGGAAAAAAACAGAACAGAATAAGAAGAATAAACATAATTTACAGAAAATATTAAAAAGTTTTTAATAATAATTATGTAACGCCCCATGAAGGTTCGCCATATAATAGAATTAATATAAAGACGCGTAATAGAGAAAAGACAAATTTATACTTATAATGTAATGACAGTAAAAAAATAAATGATAAAAAAATGTACACCGAAAAAGAACAAGTTATAATAATAATAATGAAGCAAAAGAATGACACACGTTACACAATAAGTAAATGAAGAAATAACAAATCGTAAAATAAGAGCCACATTTACAAAAGGTTATTGAGCCTCCTATATTTATATTTACTGTAAATTGAAGTTGCCTAGAATCGTAATTACCTAGGGTAGAAATTAATTATCGTGGGGCTTCTGTACTATCTAGGGACATTTAGTTTACATCTGAGACTTTGTAATAATTGTGATTTGTTAATACTTGAAACAAAACTCCAAGCTGGACAACAGTACGTGATTACGGATAAGTGTTTTATACAGAATTAATTTATTATTAATATTAAGAAATGGTTTTCTGTTAATTAACGAATATATGACAGATATGCTCTGTTAGACTGGTGTCGTCCCCGTAAAGAGCAATCTGAACATAAAAAAAAAAAATTAGATTGGAATATTAGGCAAATTAGGGAAATCAGATAAAAACATAGTAAACAGAGAGCTATTCAAAATACTACCGTGAGGAACGCTCGCTGAACATGTTTTCATAGTAGACTTTGACTCATTGATGGTAACGTAAAATGATCTGTTTGCTAAATAGTTGCGATTAATTACATAACGAGGGAATTGACATTGTATCATTTTGTAAATAATACCTTTATGCCAAGTCTATATCCAGCAGAACCATACCACTATGTTAATTACGATTAAAGTTATGCGTAACGAACTTCGTAATGTATGTTATTTGTTGGGTGGTGGAATATTCCAGACGAAAACCAAACTGTGTGTTAGGAATGATTTTTTCTTTTTCTGCACGAAGTCTTAAATGTGATAGTGTAATTTTTTCGGATATTTTACTGAGATTTTACTGAGATTGCTTAATAAACTAATGGGACGTACGTTAGTTTCATACGAGGCATCCTTTCTTGGTTTGGGAAGAGCAATAATTTTCTGTTTGGAAAATACCCGGATCCTTATACTGGCATTTATTAAATTTGTACGTTCTATTACAGCTTTTAGCGGCAATTTCTTAATAACAGCAGTAGAAATATCGTTATTCTTTAATGTATCTTTTACCTTAATAGCTCTAGTATTGTTAAATACTTCACTAGGGGTGACGAGAGGAAATTTTCAGATAGTTGACTAGCATTTAAGTAATTTTTAACAGTAGAGTGAATTTTGTTCACTTAATAGTCGGTAGCGAAATTGAAATATACTGACGTTAACGACTTAGTTTTCGATTCGTTTTTGTAAATGTAGTTATTTAATTGTGAATTGTAGAGTGGTGAGAGAGCTGTATAGTGTCTCGTACATTGTAAACTTTTCATAAACTACTTTCATTGGGCTTAACATGTTATCTCTAATGGTCGTCGACGTTCGTGTTTTGTGTTCCGTAATTATTCATTAAATCGTTAATATATTTCTCGTAATATGTAGATATACTCGGAGGCATCGCTTTTTCATCGAATCATATCAGATCGGTGAGATAATACCATTTTATTTTATTTATCTTTATTACATATTATTGTTGTTGTCGTTACTATTACTATATTATTTCGTATCATAATTTTCTGTATTACGCTACGTTTAGGTTTATTAAAGTATAGTCTATATATATTTACACATATATACAAGCGCGGGCTACTGTTGTCGATATGAAGACGACGGTAGCTACGCAAACTCATACACAAGAACCGGTTTATACGTCGACTGGTACACGCATACAACACAATGAAATGTCACAAATTTATACTAACCAAATCATGCAACCGGCTAGATTTACTCCGTCATTTATAAGTCCGCACGATATGGCAGGACCACCAACGGGTATTCCCACCACGCAGCCCGTATTTGTTATCACACAGTCTGACAAAAATTTACAATACTTACAGCCAAGTTATAATTACGTAGATAATCAAAATAGTATCAACAACCAATATTTCCCTCTCTTACACGAAAACAGTTCCAAAGGGGAAAGTAAAAATGCCAGTGGCGAAGAAATCGTTATGAGTGAGAATAATCACGAGAATGATTGGCAAAAAGTTAAAGTGAAAAGAGGGAAAAAACGGCAGTCAGTTATTGTTAAGGATGATAATAAGAAACATGCTAAAATGACACGCAATAGATACGAGGCCCTTCCAACTGACGATGAAAATGATACCGATGAAGAAAGCAATGCGGCTATACAAACAAATTCAACAAATATTCCTACTCCATCTATTCCTAAACCACCTCCTATTTTCTTACATGGAGTGCAAAATTTCAAAAAAATGCAGGAAAAAATAGAACTAGTAATAAACAAAGCTGATTACTATGCAAAAGCGCTGACAGATCGGGTGGTTAAAATTAATGTACGCTCTCCGGAAGAATACCGCAAGTTAACGCGAGTCTTTAGAGAAGAAAATATTATTTTTCACACCTACCAAATGAAACAAGATAGAGCTTACAAAGTTGTGATCAGGCATTTACACTTTTCAATCGATCCAATGGTCATAAAAGAAGAATTAGAATCGCATGGGTTTAAAGTTCGCAATGTTCATAATGTGAGGCAGTATCAGACAAAAAAACCGTTGCCATTATTCTTCATAGACCTAGAACCAACAACAAACTGTCGAGAGATATATAATTTAAAATCACTGTGTAATACAATTATTAAAATAGAATCGCCTAAAAAGAAAGCATCAATGCCTCAGTGTCTGAACTGTCAACAATGGGGACATACGAAAGCCTACTGTACACGAGCGCCAGTATGCGTGAAATGTGGAGATGGACATCGAACCTACGAATGCAAAAAGGACCCACAATCACCTCCTACATGCGGACTGTGCGGTGGATCTCATCCCGCGAATTATAAAGGTTGTGAGATATATCAAAAATTAGTACAAAATAAAACAAATCTCAAACTTAGAGCGAGTCAACCTATCAAACAAAATTATCGACGACCATCTGTAAGCTATTCACAAGTTATTAATGCTAACACCTCAGGTCAGATGAATAATACTACAGCAAATATGAACCACGTAGGAATTTCCGGGCAAATCTCCGACAGTAATAGATCGTCGAGTAATCTAAATGTAGAGGGACCAAATGTGCCTACGGTAAACTTGGCGGAGTTTCTGAACGAATTTAAGGCAATATTCCGCCAATTAGCTGAGCAAAATAGCATGATGTTATCCATGCTTACCACGTTAGTTCAAAAACTAATCAAATAATGCCCAGGTATCTAAGGGTTGCTCAGTGGAACGCGAATGGCTTGAAAAATCATAAAGCCGAAGTTGAATTGTTCTTAAATATTAATTCAATCGATGTAATTTTAGTTTCTGAAACTCACCTTACTGATAAGGATAATTTCAAAATAAATAATTATAACACATATTCGTGTACACACCCCTCGGGAAAATCGCATGGTGGTTCAGCAATACTAATAAAAACTGACATTGTACATCATGAATTAAATCAGTTTAAAGAGGAGTATCTACAGGGAGCTAGTATTAGCATACAGATGATGGGTGGCCAGCTTGTGTTATCAGCTGCTTATTGTCCGCCACGACACAAGACAACGACAATCGAATTTAGCAAATACATAAAATATTTGGGTAGTAAATTCGTTTCTGGAGCTGATTGGAACGCCAAACATACAGCGTGGGGCTCCAGGTTAACGGCAACAAGGGGGCGTATGCTGAAACAAGCGCTGGAAAGTCATAATGTTAAATACATATCAACGGGGGAACCGACATATTGGCCAACCGACAATGGTAAAATACCGGATCTGCTGGATTTTTTCATTACAAAAGGAACTGCTAGTTATTACTCAGAAATAAATTCTTCTTTCGATCTTTTTTCGGACCACTCTTGTATCATTCTAACGTTTGGCGATTCGGTTATATGTCGCGAGGAAAAAATATATTTGTGTAACCACAAAACAGATTGGGAATCATTTAGGGAATACTTAGATACCAAATTAAATCTAAAAATTCCATTAAAAAGCGAAATTGACATCGAGAATGCCGTACGGTATCTAACTAGGGAGATACAAACAGCAGCCACGCTGAATACTCCAGTTAATACTTACAAAAAATGTAATAATTATCCGCTATCAGTCCGAAAGCTAGTCTTGGAAAAGAGAAAGTTTAGACGAAGGTGGTTCCAAACAGGGAATCCTTGGGATAAAAAATTGTTCAACAATAAAGTAAAAGAATTAAAAATGTTATTAGCAGAAATTAAAAACAAAACCTTTAATAGCTATTTAAATAAACTTTCGCCCCTAGCAATAGATGACTATTCCTTGTGGAAGTGCACCAAAAATATTAAACGGTCCAATACACATATTCCTCCGATAAGACATGGCAACGGATTATGGGCGAGAGATGATAAACAGAAGTCAGATTTATTTGCTCAGCACCTGGTAACCGTGTTTCAGCCAAACATAACGGCTAGCACGGACAGGGAAATATACGACTATATAAATAGTCCATATGAATCATCTTCTTCGATTAAGTTAGCCTCACCTTCTGAGGTGAAATGTTTACTTAAAACGTTGAAAAAGAAGAAAAGTCCGGGTTTCGACTTAATAAGCGCTGAATTATTGAATGAACTTCCGCGAAAAGCTATAGTATTACTGACTTATATATGTAATGCAATATTTCGCGTACAATATTTTCCAGTACAGTGGAAATTCGCGCAAATTATAATGATTCCGAAACCTGGCAAAGATCCGTATTCTGTTTCATCTTATCGTCCGATCTCTTTGTTGCCTGTTTTGTCGAAGGTAGTAGAAAAATTAATATTAAAAAGATTACAGCCTTACATACAATCCAATGATATAATTCCGCAACATCAATTCGGTTTTATAAAACACCATTCCACCACTGATCAATTACATAGGGTGGTTAGTATAATTGAAAATAGCTTAGAAACCAAAAAAGTATGTACCGCGGCATTTCTCGATGTTCAACAAGCTTTTGATAAGGTTTGGCACGATGGTCTATTATATAAACTGAAATGTCTATTGCCGAAAAATTTTTATCTGTTGTTGAAATCATACATAGAAAATCGCCACTTTCAAGTGCGTTATAAACATACCTATTCAGAAATACATCCTCTTTTAGCAGGCGTTCCCCAAGGTTCTGTGCTGGGCCCCACGCTGTACTTGTTATACACGGCTGATTTCCCTACAATGGAAAATGTACAGCTGGCTACATTTGCGGATGACACTGCACTGCTCTCAACACACACGGATCCGAAGATAGCTAGCAGTAACCTACAGAAAGCTCTTACTAAGGCGGAGATATGGTTTAAAAAATGGAAAATTGGAATTAATGAAAACAAATCTGTCAATATCCATTTTACCAACAGAAAAGTTACACCCCCACCCGTCAGGATTAATAGCACCGATCTGTCAGTGCGATCAACGGTCAAGTACTTAGGATTACACCTGGATAGCGGATTAACATGGAAACATCACATACAGATGAAGAAAAAAGAATTAGATATTCGTGTTAAAAAAATGTACTGGCTGATAGGGAGAAACAGTGTACTAACGACAGATAATAAACGTTTAATATATACGGTGATTCTAAGGCCTGTCTGGACCTATGGGGTGCAACTTTGGGGTTGTGCTAGACCATCAAACCTGAAAATAATACAAACGTCACAAAATAAAATTCTTCGGATGATAACCAAAGCACCCTGGTATGTAACAAATCTAACGTTGCATCGAGATTTACGTATAGATTATGTGGCCGAGGTCATAAAAGTTCACGCTAAAAGACACGCAAGAAGACTTGATAGCCACCCGAATACTTTTGCTAGGGGATTGCTTGATACCACCGGTGAAATAAGGAGACTAAAACGTCAGAAACCGCAGGATCTCGTTTAGGGTCGTCGTAATCGGGTAGGTATCGCTGGATACTTGTCCCCTCATGCTCAATTCTCTTAAACGTACTGCTAAATGTCCTTGGTGGACAGCTCGCAGTATTATAAATCATTAAAAAAAAAAAAAAAAAAAAAAAAAAAAAAAATTGGGCTTAAGCTTTGAGAATGTTGAATCAAAGTTGTAATTTTTTAATTTATACAGTAGAAAACTAACAAGTCTGTTAAGAATATTTAACGTATTTTTCAAATTTTGAAAACGATTTTTAAAATGATGTTTAATGGTTGATTTTTTAAATTTAACGAGTACCACGACACAAGTTAGTAATGTTGCGTGTGAATAATTATTAAGCGATTTATTCGGAATAAAATGTTCCGAGGAATAAGCTATGTATCTACAGAACCAGTTTTATATTATTGGTAATATGCTCTGTAAATCCTGCCCAGTTATCATTTTAGGTATAGGGAAAAAATTTATCGGATATATTTAGTTTATCTCCTGCGATAGTAGTGAAAATTGGGTTGTGGTTGGAGGACAGTTAATTGAAACAGGAGTTTTAATTGTAACATTTTTAACCGAAGTAAAATCTAAGACGCTAAAAAAATTAAATTTAACAAATAATAATATTAATATTCAATGTGTGACAAGTATAAAATACCTGGGAGTTACAATTGATAACAATTTAAAATTCTATAACCATTTCCATAATGTTAAGAATAAAATAAACAAATTTTTACATATTTTTAATAAACTTTATAATAACAATAATAGAGTAAATTATAAAAAAGGACTAATTATGTATAAATCCATAATTATGCCAAATATAATCTATAGCAGTAGTATTTACGATGATATGTTAAAAATTAAAAGGTTTAAAACGTTAATAAGATCATTTCAAAGAACAATAGCTATTAAAATGATTAAAGGATATAAAACTACTAGTTATTGGGCTTCGATAGTAATAGCCGGAATTATGCCTATAGACTTAGAAATACGTAAACATATTAATTTATTTTACATTAAAAACAATATTAATTTAACACACGAATAATCAAGTAGATTATATTAATAACAAATATAAATACGAAGGCAAACACTTAAACAATAAACAGTTTAAAAAAGTACTTAATCAATATTATTTAGAGCAATATCAAATCATGTGGAATACATATATAGTGGCTTAACGTATCAGTATTTTCAAAATATAAATGATAGATTCTGTAATACTTATTTTATTCCCAATTATTATAACACACAATTTATTACTGGACATGGTAGTTTCAAAACTTATTTAAAACGTTTTGGTATTGCTGAAACTGATAACTGTATTCGATGTAATTTTGCGGATACGGTTTATCATATCTTGCAGGGGTGTAATTGTAATGATATTGTAATAGAATGTAAAGCAGAAGAATTGGTAAATAGTAAATATAAAGAATTCAACATGTTAGCTATTGAGGAAATAAATAATAGAAAAAATTATAATTTGATATACTAAGATTTAATGTTCTTATATTGTTATTTTCACTATTCATTTTAGATGATAATAGTATTATATCGAATTAAAAATGTAAGTTAAGATTGTAAATGGAATTTAGAGTGGCATTAAACTTAATTGGATTGTCACTTTAAGTTTCATAATATAAAATTGTATTTCTATCAAATATACTATTTTTGGAAAAAAAAAAAATAAAATCTAAGACGCTAGTTCGATATTTCACGGCATCGGGAAAATAAGTAGGTTCTTTACGAGCACAGATACAAAAATTTGAAAGTAATGCAGTTTCGAAGAGAATATTGAAGCCGCGGCGGTCTTCACATCAAATAAGCAGAAACCGAGAAGTAACGTTGTGCAGACTGCGGCTATACCCGTTTTACACACTCGTATCTACTAAACAACGAGAACTGTAGTGATCCCCTTATGCAGTTGTCAATTATCGATCGAACACCGACTGATTAAATGTCCGATTGATAAGTGTTATCGAGAACATTATAGAATACCATCGAATTTAAGCGATCTGATGATCAGTCAACAGTTACCGGATTTTTTAATTTTTTAGATCACTGCGATTTATTGAAATTATTTTGATGTATATAATTTTTGTCCGCTCCCCCTTTTACAACTTTGTAATCCCATTTCCGCGTAGCCTTAGTTGCTGCACGTAAATAAATGAATAATAATAATAATACAGAGAATATTACCAGCCTGATTATTATTAAAGCAGTTCCGTAATTTATTTTTGGCATTAAAATCTCCAATTTAACTTTGTTTATATTTATCAAATATCGAAGATCATCTATATATTTATGAATATATATCTAGGTGGTCTGTAAAAATGCGAATAAAATTATTATTATTATTAATATATAAATTTAAGCTTACTGTCTATACATGTGATACAGGCGATAAATCAAATTTTAGACGTTTATTAATAAGCAAAGCAACTCTACAACCTCCATGGGTCATATTATTTCTATTAACAAAATAGCCGGGTAATTTTAACAGGAACCCTCACTTTACTAGCATACTTTTCATTAATTAAACTTTTACCGGATAATTGCGTCATTTCTGGTAGTATTAAGTAAAGAAGTGAGGTAGGGATGTTTAATATCATCTGAATAATTTAATTTGAGGAAATGATTATAAATGAAACGTACAATGAGACAAGGGATCAAAATTGGAAGAAAAATATTAATGTAATCAAATTCGCCAATAATCAAGTTTTACTAGCGGACAGTGCCAAAACACTTTCAGCGATGATTAACAGATTGAATATATTAACGAAAAAGTATGGAATGAATATTAATACAAACAAGGCAAAAGTTATGGCAATTAGTAAGGTCTGTCCCGCGAATAAAGAGATAAAATTTGAAAGCGAAATAATAGAACAGGTGAAAACATTCAAATATTTAAGACAGACTAGAACGCATAATATGGATTGTGCTCAAGATATTAACAATCGTATAGCAATGGGATAAAAGCTTTCGACGATAAATACATAATTATAACGTCGGAAAATAATGTCCGTTAACACACCCAGAATAATTGGTTAACAAACATTAGGTGCGGGAACATAGAAAATGAAGCAAAAAGATCGAGACGCATTAGAAGCCTTTGATGATGTTAGCGGTGTCTACAGGAAATTGGTTGGGTAGAAAAATGGTGAAACTTTATATTTTTATATTTCTTACACCGACTTGATAGTGACCAAAAAAGCTTTGTGAATTTAGTGATTTAAAATTTTTTTTTGTGTTATTTTTTGAAAATTTACTACATTCGCACTTTTAAATTTAGACGAAATTAAAGGAGAAAACTTGCGACAAATGGAAGCGATTAGATAACGATATATATCATCATCATTATCATGTTCGATTGCTCGTATCCGAGCGTCGTGAGCAATCAGTCAATTCTTCGCCATCGTGTCCTATCCATTGCGACCGCTCATCAGTTCTTCAACCGTTAGACCGGTTCTACACTTTACTTGGTCTATATACCGGTTTGGACACCGTCCTCTCGTCTTTTTCCGTTTATCTATCCCTGAATAATCATTTTTTCTATTCCATCAGATCGTAACATGTGACCGAAAAATTTCAACATGCATCTGTGTGATAGTAGCCTATCGTTGACATTTAGTTCTGTTAAGATTGATGAATTGGTTCTTTTTGCTACCCACGGAATTTGTAATATTCCGCGGTAGCATGTCACTTCGAATGATTCTATGCGTTTCTGATCCGCGCTATGTATAGTCCAAGACTCAGCACCGTATGTTGCGAGATAGGAAATATCAACGTTTGTAATAATTTATTTTTCGTCTCTTCGGTAATGCGATGATCTTTCCAAATCCTGGTAGGTTTTGATAATGCATTTTTTTCCGTAGCAATTCTTCGTTTAATTTCTTCTTTACACCGGCCTTTATTTGTTATCAACGCCCCAAGATACATCACTTTTTCCTTCTCCTCCGTATCGCCAATGAGTTGAAATGGTCGAGGTAAAATTTTTTTGTCTATCGATTATCATTAAAGAGCATTTTGATCTATTTAGCAGCAAACCAGCTTCTTAAACGTTTGAACTCTTCTTAATAGTTCTGGTATTTCGTCCCATTTTATCTTCCGAATTTACAACGAGTATTGTGTCATCCGCATACTGAAGGTTTGAGCATTTTTTCCCGCCGATTGTAATTCCGCCTCGTCCATTGTTTCCCTTATTATCCACTCTCCATACATGTTGAAAAGTAACGGAGATAGAATACATCCCTGTCTGACACCTTTCCCAACACGTAAACATTCCGATAGTGTACTTTCCAGGCGTACGTAAGCTTTATTATTTATATATAAAGATTTCAACAATTTTATAAGATGTATCTGCACCGGTGCACATGCCATAACTTATTTCAATTAACATTATCAAAAGCTTTCGAATAATCGAGAAAGCAAATCACCATTGGTATATTAAATGCATAATCTGCCTTACGATCAGTATTTGACTCCTTGCACCTCTTCCCGGTACAAAGCCAGCCTACTCCTGTGTACAAAGCCAGCCTACTCCTGTGATATTTGGTTGAGAATATAGTGTTGTAGCCGTTTTTGAATTATATACATTACTTTACACCCGTGACTTATCAGAGCTATCGTCCTATAATTTGTGCATACTTCTTTAGCCCCCTTTTTGTGTATTGGAATGTAAACGGATTCTGTCCATTCTGTTGGCCAGATGTATGTTTCCCACATCTTATTTAAGATGTAGTGTGTCAATGCCATATTCTCCGTTGCTTTGATCATCTTTGCCACGATTCCATCTGACCCTGCTGATTTCTTATTTCGTAAAGCTTGAATCGCGTTTCGTATTTTACTTTTTAAAATAGACGGCTCATGTTGGTATATAGTATATTCTGATGTAGTAATTGTGTCATTTACATTACTGGACATAAGATTTTCACAATATTTCCGCCATCTATTTAGCACCGCATTTTTGTTTCCTGTTTCATGTTTAATTGGTAGGTGTCGAGGTTTGAAGTTTCCTGCTACTGTTCTAACTTTTTCAAACAAATTTCTGGGTTCATTTTCTAATGCATGTTTCTGTATCTCGTCACAAATAGATGTTACGTAATTATTTTTATCATCAGTTAAACGTTTTATCTTTATCGAGTTGCTGTAGCAAATCACCTTCATGGGCATTGGTTATCCCCTTATAATTTTTCTCTTTTATCAATTATAATCCAAGTTTGATCAGATATCCACGGTTTTTTTTACGAATTTGTTGTTTGTGTTTTATTTTTGATGCAGCTACTTCCATTAGGTTTTTTTTCATGCTATCCCAAAGTTGCTGTATTGTTGAATTTTGGATTTATTCATGTACTGCTTTCGATGTTATTGCTGATACGACATCTTTGTATGCGTCATTATTTGCTGAAGACCATCCAATTGATTTATGTATTGTTTTACTTTTTTTTTTTCAATCTGAGTCAGACTTCCGCTATAAGAGCATTATGGTCGCTCCCACAATCCATTGCAGGATAAGTAACATCTTTTATTGAAGATATCCGTCTAGATTTAATAAGGAAAAAGTCTATCTGATTTTTCGTGTCACCGTCTGATCTCCGTGTGTAGAGACGAGGGGGATGTGTTGAAAACGTTTATTAGCTATGTACAGTTTGTTTTCGATGCAAAATTCCAGTTGTGTATTTCCTCTCTCGTTCCTGTTCCCTAATCCATAGCAACATTTCTCAGATGGTCATCGCTACTAGTGTTCCCGATTTTGGCTTCGCCGGCTATTATAAATATTTCTCTGTTCGGAGTTTTGTCTATTGTTTCACTCAATTTGCCATAGAACTCCTGTATCACTTGTTAGCTGCTAAAGTTGGAGCATATGCAAAATTTAAATTTACTGGTTGTGCTTGAATTCTTACTGTAACTATTCCGTCAGCGCTTCATATCAGGGGACTGTTTCGTTGATATTATTATTTATTATTACAGCTGCTTCATTTTTTTGATTCATTTTCGTTGCTCGATTACCAGATTATTGTTTGAAGATGTAAAATATTTCTCCAATGTGTTTCAACCCTTTCAATCGTGCATTATAAAATGTTGACACAAAATTATAAATTTTATAAGGTGTTCATTGTACAATACTTCTTCTTAGGTGAACTGCAGATAATTTTTTCAATGTATTTATAGAAATATTTTCAAAATTGAGAGATTTCACAACAATCGGAAAATAGAAAGTTTTATTGAAAATTTTACGTACCATATGCTGTGGACATTGTGACTGAAAGGATATTAAACCGACTGCTAAAATCAACCCATACCGCCGATTATCATTACGCTATAATTATTTAGGAAATATATAGTTAGTAGGCTGTCGGAATTTATATCCGCACTCGAGATGATTTAACGAAAATTTAAATAAACGCCAAGATGATATTTTACGCGTGGCACTATCTGTCGTCGCAATATGTAAATTAACATGATGGAATGTTATTTGAATCACCGTTAGGATGCGCCGATAGTAATCGTTTAAAAGAGTACAATTTTCTTACGGAGATGAAAAATGAATTTTTCACTACGTCGCGTAAATACGCTATTTAAACATACGCAGTAAGAAAATGCTTACGGACGTGATAAATGATTTGATGTTTGATATGTTCCGGACGAAGGCTTTTCGTTAATTTCTTTTGGCTGGAAAATTTATTCAATTTTATTTAAATTTATAACGATTTCTCAGGGCTAGAGCGGAGTCGCTTTGTAACGTTGCATACCTCATTTAAGTTGTTTCTATTTTAGATTCGCCGTTAACGAATTCATTTTAAAAATATCGCGAGTTTTTTTAAGATATTTTTTGTTTTTTTAATATCACGTATATACGTGTGCATAAAATGTAACAGCCATTGGCGTATCGAGGGGTGATTTGGGGGTCTGAACCCCCGTTAGATTTAATCTGATAATACGAAAATATATACTCGTTATTAAATGCAGTTTTGCATTTTTTTTTTTATTTTCATTTATTTTATTTAAATTTCGTTGTTTTTCAAGTAAATAAATATTTTTGTAATATAGGAGGTACTAGAAGAATAGTGTAAAAAAAACGCGATTAGATTTTAAATTTTTTAATTTAGTTAAGTATGTATTATTCCTTCAAAAAATATAAAATCATTATCGCTTATTGTTTTGCGGAATTTATTGTAACCATCTTCCTCTGTCCTCAATAACGTACTATTAATGTGTTCCAGCGACGTTAAATATTTCCGCCGTCTATCGCTTCTAATAGAATTACATATTCGACGTCTAATAGGTATAAAAATAACTCCGGTAAGTTGGATTAGGGCTTTTTAACCTAATTGAGCTTTGGTTATTTACTTAAAGTTCAATATTTAACCTGAGTTTACTGTTATAATTTAGTTTTGTTTAAACCCACCCTCTAGAAAAAAGTCCGGCTACGCCACTGGTAACAGCTATAATCATCAGGTATGTCCTTGTACAGGGATATATATATACATTTATAGCGTTGCTTTGATTTCGACGGCTATGTTAAATATTTTTTGTTAAACGATGTCCACTTACAAGATTTATGGGTTCGCAATATCCCGTCGTACGGAGGAGCCACTTTATAAAAGAATGTTTTTTGTTTTTTTTTTAATTTATATATTTATTAATTTTAACTTTTGTCGTGATCGCCACTTAGTAACGACATTTTAAAATCGCACTTTACGAAGAATTTTTCGATTAATTTATTATATTTTTCACTGCCTTATCCACTATGCTAAGTATTTTTAAATTGAAACAGACTAGCCGGATAAGCTCCAGCTAACGTAGTAGCCAACCTATCGTACGATCGATTTATATTTAAATTAAAAAGTTTCTCGGTTAATATTTTTATGTGTTTTCCGCGTTTAAATTTACTTACATTCGCGGAATTTAAATATCCATATATATATATATATATATATATATATATATATATATATATATATATATATATATATATATATATATATATATATACAATAAAACAGGAACAATTCCGTCTATTTTCTCGTATATAACGGCAAATTCCCCAAAATCCGTTGCGGATACTAGAGGTACGTCTTATGTTCTGACATTAATCACTAGGTGACGTTATGTATATGTTATTATTATTATTTCTATTCTCTATCTGTTATATTCCCGAGAGAATATTGAAAATGGTCATTCTGTCGCTGTTGTCTATTTCGACCTTTGTAAAGCATTCCATACCTTAGGTTATAATATTCCATCGGAAAAGCTTTGCAATTGTAGGATAAGAGGAAACGTACATATTGGTTTAAAACATATATATATATATATATATATATATATATATATATATATATATATATATATATATATATATATATAGAAAACAGGGAGTTGACCGAAATAAATAATGTACGAAGTGGAACACGCAAACTTTTAGCGTTACACGAGGGAGTGCATTAAGGCCGTACTTGTTTTTGATATGCATATAAATGGTATGTGTAATATTACGGTTAACGGTAAGATATTTAGCTACGCGGACGATACAGTGATTACGTCCCGTTACTCGAGTATTCTTAAACAGATGGCGTAAGCTGAATGCTAATTGCTGGATGGTTGAAGATTGTAAATGAAAACAAAATATCGAATTTTATCAATCCCTTCATTTGTGCAATGGTATGAAACTTATGTTAAGCGATAAATACGAGATAGCGAAGTGAAATATTTGGGGATTTAGTTTGACCCCCGTGGAATAAACATCTTTGGTATCTAGCTAAAAGAACAAGGCAATTTAATTATCTTTTCTCGTACTTGTAGCAATATTTTTCGGTTGAGCATCTTAAACGCTTATACCTCGCTTTGTACCAGCCTGCTCTCAGTTATGGAATAATTCATTAGGGAGGGGCGGCTAAACAGCGTATGAAGTCGATTCAAACGCTGCAAAATAAATTGATAAAATTTGTTCTTACCCGAAAAAAAAACAACATTCTTCTCACGACATAATTCTAAATATTCAAGATACCTTAAGAATAATCCTTACAATACGTTGCTCATCACGGAATACTTTATGAGATCAAATCGAGAGGTGATGGGTACAAGTATCGAAGTTCAATAACTCCAGAATTCAAGCTATCTATAAAGGCGTTATAATTTATAGCACGTTAGCCAAGTTTATAAAAACCGACATAAAAAAAATTTAAGACACGTCGCGAGAACGAGGTACATAAAAAATAAAATTGTTACGGCGTCTAATGAGATGTAATAGTATAAAAAATATATAAATAAATAAATAAATAAATATATGCGACGGAATCAAAAATAATCCCGCGAAAATAATAATATTTAGGGTACTTAGGTTATTAAAAATAAATTACGAGGAATGAGACCGACGTCGAATAATATGAGATCTTTTTTTAAACAATCCCTTTCCCCCCATTATGGGTTTCCGTCGGTTTTACCCGTCGGCAGACAACCCTTTGTCATATTTATTAATTATTTTCCCCTCACCTTCGTGTGTGTGTGTACTACCATGGTGTGCGTGAAATATGTTATTAAAATGAATATTCTCATCACTTCTCAACTGCTCTACTCATTTGTGTGTTATGATTATGTTGTTATGTTTATGTTACTGCGGGTGTTGTGAAAATGTAGATATATTATGCGACCTCTTGTGTGTATTACCAAGGTTTGTGTTCTTATTGTGTGAATGTGTTTATGTACTACTACTAGACATATAAAGAGTGTTTTCGTTTAATTGCAATTTTTGAAATTTTACAATAATTCCTTACACTACGAGTATATTACATATAAATTTAATGTATACATGCATATTCATAATTATCCAACATAGATAAATAAAACTATCTTGTTTCAATTATTACGCTTCTTGTTTCTTCTCTCGTATCTTTTCTTCTTTTCCTCTTCTGTTCACCCTTCCATACATCTATTTAATCCAATATCATCCCCCGTTCTTTTAATTCTCCATTTCCAAAAAAAAAAAATTAAAATAAAATGAAAAAAACAAAGTAATAAACGTTTTAATCGGCTAACGGTGTTCTTTTTTCGTTTTCTCTTTCCTTTCTCCTCATTCGGCGATTTTCTTTAAAAAAAAAATTCTTCATCTTAAATCTCCCCATTATGTATCAACCATGATTTAATTTCTTTTTTCCAAACTCCTAGTTCGCCTTCGTTTATGATTTCGGCCGGTATTTTATTATATAATATAGGCAATATATACTCGTATGTTCTGTATATAAAGTTATTATTCCCCCCCCCTTTGTCCAGCATTGTTCTTCATATCTTCTACTTTTCTGATATTATAGTTTTTCTATTTCTATTTCTTTAACTTTACAATACAACAGTTTTCTGTAGAAATATCGCATTTTTTGTAATAATGTATTTAAGAGTTTTTATAGGTATTTCTTCATTCTTGTTACGATTACATATAATTTTCAAGCGCCTTTTTTGTAAGTAGTTTATACCCCTTTAAACTTACTTCTTTCCGCTTGGCCCCAAACTAATACACCATATTCTACATGTGATTGCCATAGCGCGTTATATGCTACTTTCAGTGTGTGTTCACTCAGATAACGTTTTAACTTATACATTATCGGGATCACAATAATTTTTTTTTTTACCCTTTCAAACTTTATGCATTTATACCTTTCCATTTCATGTATACATTTTTCAGTACGTATTATCACCTCAGGTGGTCTCTCTGTGTCCTACATCCGATAATATTAGATACACGATGTGTAGATTTTCAGGTAAAGGTACACGTTGATTACGTACTAGAGTGCGATCGTAATTATCTTCGTGATTTTATTTCGAGTTGTCGGCATTATTCTAATATTTATATCTTCAGCACATAAATTCCGTCAGTTCAGATTGATTGAACGGCAGCTGTATGTATTAGCCGCTTATTGTTAAGTGTCAGTGAATTATTTTTGCCTATAAGCCCCAGCTCATTTTCCGAATATTTTAAACTATATGATGACGCCATGTCGATCGAACGTCCAAGTGCATATGCAGATATGTAATACTAGACTGAATTATTGGCATTACTGTTTTGTTAATTTTAACGATTGGGACTAGAACTTTCCTATTAGAAACCTGCGCACGTTGATAGATTTGTTCTCCTCGACACTTATTTTCCATATTTTAAACCAATTATTCGCTATGATTTTATACAAATAAAATTTATATATACAACGGACGTAGCACTGAGTACGGCGGCTTTCCGTCTAACCGCCGAAGTTAAGCAACGGTACTTGGATGGGTGACCACCGGCTCAGCGTGTTGTGTGTTGTAGGTATCTCCCAATTTGCCTGGCCCGCACGGGAGATTAGGGTATTTTCTCCCAAAATTTATTTATTTGGGAGACCTACGTCCAGAAGTGGACCGATATAGGTAAGACAAAAAAATATATGTATACATACACTCACGTATGTGCGCATTTATAATATGTGTAAATATACACCATACACATGATTTATTTATATTTTATATATGCACACTTATATATATATATATATATATATATATATATATATATATATATATATATATATTTTAGCCTGTACCGTACGTCGTTTTGGCCATTTATAGGATCATTTTCTTGTTTTAAACTATTATAGTTGGGTTATTATATTTCTATACTATTCTGGGCTATGAACTTATATGTGATTTTGACTGGTTCTGTATTGTTTGGGTCACTTACTATTGATTCTACATTTAGAGGAAATGTGTATTTGTATTTTAATAATACTCGTATCATATTATTTCGATTTTTTTTGTATTTCTCGCATTTCCATATGATATGGTTGATATCCTCTTGACATTTATCGCATAAACTATTTTGAATTATGTGTATTCGGGTTAGATGTGCCGGTGTTTTATTATGTCCTATTCTTAATCGGATAATTGTTGTTAAAAAGTGTTTGCTATATTGTAATGAGTTATTCCAAAACCATATGGGGTTTCGGGTATTTTTATCGGAATTTTATGATACTGTTTCCCTATTTCTTTTTATTCATTATATTCTTCTTGCATTTGTTGATATTTCATTATTTTTATTTGTAGGATATATTCTGTATAGATTAGTATTATCGTTTTTAACATTCGTTTCTGATTTTGCTGCGTTATCTACTATTTCATTCGCATATATACTGCAGTGTATCCACATCAATATAATTGTTGAATCGTTTTTCTGTATCTTTCCATGTAAGATTTTTATTTCAGCGATAATATTGTCTTGTTTGGTTTTAATAGCAATCAATGACTGTATTGCAGCTATGGAGTTTGTCATTACTATAAATTTGCTTTGTTTTTTATTTTTAAGATACTCGAGTACTTTTTATATATAGCATATATTTCAGTGCTTGTAGATGAGCCAGTTTATTCTGTATGTTCGTATCAGATCTGTATTTTCATGATATATCGCTGCTTGATATCGGTTTCTATTAATGTCTATAAATCCATCAGTATAAATCCGTTCATGGTTAGGAAAGTTAGTAAATAATATGTGTTGTAATATTTTATTTTGCATATTCATATCAGTTTGTTTAGAGAATAGATTTATTGTATTGTAATATTGGTATAGTCTTCATATTTAATTGTATGTATATTGGTAATTTATAGTTTTGAAGTGGTTGTATATTATATAGCTTTCTAGCACTCACCACTTAAAGTTTTACATTGCCAGTAAGGTTTTCTGATCAAACGTTCTAATTGCTTTATTTGTTTATTTATTATATGTTGTCTACTTCCTTTAATTTTTAACATATATTTATTTGTAATATATTGTCGTTGTATTAAAATACTTGGTTCAGTACATTCTGCTCTAATATTATTAACTGGGCTTGAATTCATTGCTCTCCTATGCAAAGACGTAGTGCTTTATTATATGCTGTCTGGATTTTTTTTGTATTGCTGGAGTTTAAATTTTTAAATATACATGAATAGTCAAAATGAGATAGTATTAATGTTTTATACAAGATTTATTTTGGGATGGCTTCCCCGCCGTATTCCTGATATTGCACGTATTAGATTGGTACCATTACTGCATTTCCTTAATATATTTTGCGTTTCGGAATTCCGATTTAATTTCTCATCTAACATTATGGCCGAGTATTTTATTTCTTTAACAAATTGAATTGAGGTATCATTTTCTGTAATACGGGGATAGTGATTAATTCTGTGTCGTCGTGTGAACAAAATTCCCTTTGTCTTATCATTGTTTATTTTTAGTTGCAGTCTATTTATTATTTCCGTCATCTTAGTTATAGCTGGTTGTAGTTGTTTAACAGCAGTTGAAATAGTTGCAGCTGAGCTGTATATCATTATATCATCAGCATATTGCAATATTTTAACTTTTTTTTTGTTTGTATATTATCTAGTTCACCTGTATATATGTTGTATAGTAATGGACTAAGGTTCCATGTCGTTGTCTATGTGGGAATTGTTTGTATTATTATCGCGAAATATGTTGTCAAAGTTATTAATAGGAGTATTGATTAATAAAACTTGAAATCCAATTCATATTTTGCGTTATTGCGTTATTAAAATTATTCATATTACTTGTTTTTGATATTAGTTTAATTTCCATACTTTTTTACTATTTTCTCTAGGATTTAATTTTTCACAAAATTTGTGCCATTCTGTACGTTTTATATTTTTAAAGTATAATTTACTTTTGGCTTGTTGTTGTTTAAAATTATTATAATTTTCCATAGTTGGGTATAAGTATGAAGTGCTAATCGCCTCTGAGCAACCATTTTATTACATTCCTCATCCCACCAGTGATACGTTTTGAAGTTTTGTCGTTGATTAATTTTGGTTATGGGTGCTAACTGGTCGATGGTAGAGCTTTTAGTGTATCTGAAAGAACTGTATATTTTTCTGCTGTGGGTTTATTAATGAATTCTGTTTTAGTAATTTGTTCAATTTTTTCTTTAGTTATTGTTTTAAATTTGTCCCAATTAATTTTCCTCCCGTTTTTGTACGTTACTTTATTGTCTTCTTCTTCGCGTGCCACCCGATTCGGGTATTGCTTAATCATCATGTACTGATTCCACTATCTGATGGAAGGAGTTCCGATCTGTTGAGGCTTTGATTAGTTCCGCTGCACTCTGAATTCCAGTCCATATTGTAATGTTGTCAAGCCAAGAGATCCTTCTTCTTCCCGGTTTTCTTCTACCATTGATTGTTCCCATTAATATTGTTTGTAAAAGGTGGTATTTCGATCCTCGCATTAAGTGTCCCAAAAAAACAGTTTTTCGTCTTTTTATTATAGTCAGGCCGGATACTAATGACTATAATAAAAAGACGAAAAACTGCTTTTTTGGGACACTTAATGCGAGGATCGAAATACCACCTTTTACAAACAATATTAATGGGAAAACTCATAAGTTTTAACACTTCTTCGTTCTTAGTTTTACTTGTCCACGGAATTTTCCACATCCTTCTGTAACACCACATTTCGAACGATAAGATGCGCTTCTTCATATTTTTTTTTATTGTCCAAGATACTAATGACTATAATAAAAAGACGAAAAACTGCTTTTTTGGGACACTTAATGCGAGGATCGAAATACCACCTTTTACAAACAATATTAATGGGAACAATCATAAGTTTTAACACTTCTTCGTTCTTAGTTTTACTTGTCCACGGAATTTTCCACATCCTTCTGTAACACCACATTTCGAACGATAAGATGCGCTTCTTCATATTTTCTTTTATCGTCCAAGTTTTGCACCCATACAAAACCACACGTAACAATCCAGAACCTTCTTTTTAACATCTAAGCTTAGTTTTCGGTTACAAAGAACGTGTTTGAATTTCATGAACATGTCTTTGTACTCTTGTTTATTATCTTTCTTGTATATTGTATTTAATTGTGGTATGTATAAGTAAGCAAGTAAGGATCTTTCAGAACTTCGTAATTAATATTAGTTCATAAATCTGGTGTCTGTTGACTCGTCGAGGGAATACGAGTATGCGAAATAGTATTTACAACATACATACTATTCTCTTCAATAAAGTCAATTAGTTCTTTCCCTTCATAATTTGTATTTTGACAGTTCCATACTGTATTTCTTGCGTTCGCCAGTAATAATATATGATTTCCCTAGGTAAGATTTTATTTTATTCCAGTGTTCCATTGTCATTTTATGACCCGGCGCTGCGTATAATCCCAGTATTGTTATATTCTTGTTACTATGTCTAATTTCGGTTAATGATATCTGTATCTTGCTCCGATCTGTATTTTGTAAATGTATATTATTTTATTTAAATGTACGTTTTATGTTTTTGTGTATTAGTGAGGCAACTGCGCCTCCTTTAGTATTTTTTTTTTATCATCTCTGTGGATGTTATTCATGCGTGCATGATATGTACAAACACGCATGTACGTACACACACACATTTATATATTCATTAACATACGTACATATATATATACATATATTTGTATATATACATGTATAAGTATGTATTTACATATACAGTAGAAGTTCTTTTATCCGTCGGGGCCTGTGACCGGTAACTGAATGGACACGGATAACGGAAATTCCATTGTCCAAACAAATTACATATATAGTATTATACCAGATTGTAAATCATTTAGGAAAGACATGAAAAAAAAAAATGTTTAATTTGATAACATTAAAGGCCAATTCACACATTTCCGTCACCGATCCGTTCCGGTCCGACAAATCGAATCAACATCAGTGAAATAAAATATTATTTAGAGTAATTTGGTTAGAATGTTCGCACTGTTCCGGTTTAACGAGATCCGGTTTACCGTCAGTGTTAGTTCAGTACACCTTCCGTTAAAATTCAATATCGTTGCTTCCGATATTTTTATGTTTACCGGATCAGTGTTTTTGTTTGTAGTTGAGAATAGATATAGAAAAATTAATAGAACTTGTTTGAAAAAATTAAATTTCGTATAATTTGTTCCATTAAAAGTATATGGACGTTTGTTTAAAACGAAGTATTTGGTTTAATGTAAGGAATTGAATGATTCCGATATATTTTGACTGCACAGCGGCCTTACTTTAAAATTTGTATTATTTGTGTGAACATTTGATATTAACATATGACATTTTAATTTTTAACTAAAAATTTTAGAATATGTACATTCAGGTTTCTGCCAACAGATACTTCCGTATTTACGGATATGTATGAATACTTAATATCACGGACACCAATGAAACTGAACTGAACCGGAACGGATCGGAACCGGAAATGTGTGAACGGACCTTTAGAGTAGTGCATTTTTATCGAGAAAATTAGTATAACATAGTGCAATATGGTACAATTGCCTAGAAAACTTTTCTCTAGGTCAAGTTGTTAACATCTTAAAAAAACCCCACTGTAATTCTTATCTAATTCTTTGTAGCTCGAGCTTTATTTACGGCAATGTTCCTCCGTATGTTTGTTTCCACCTGTGTAAAGTTCGCGCCTTTTCTTGGTCTTTCAAATAAATTTTCAGCTTCCGAATGGATGATTAGCGAGTTTTGCTCGCATTCTGATTCTTCAACATTGTCGACGATTTCACCGTTATTCGACTGGCGAACATTACATAAAGTATCAAAATTTCGAAATCTCCATTTTCTTTATAACACTCTAACCAATCTGTTACTTCTACAGCTGTTAGTGCGTCATTGTTAAAGTAGACCGTCAAAATTTTGTCAACACTCTAACAGTTCGGGTCATTAACCGTAGCTGTTGCTACACTGACGCAGTGAGTGACGGATGAAAGAGTTACATTAAAAGAATTTTTACTTTTTTACACGTGTGTATATACATTTCGTTTTATATATATATATATATGTCTATATAGATGTATATATATATACAATACATGTTCGCATATAACACATACGAATAAGACTAGTGATATATACATTTTCAATAGTAAATGTATACACATCGTTTTCCTTTTCTTGGTTTCTTTAAATGCAACTACACATCCCTTAATGTCTTTTTTTTTGTGTGTGTGTGTGTAACGACATAACTTTACCCTTTTATTTTCGTTGCAAAATTATTATACTTTTAAATTTCTTTTAAGTAGTCGAGAGACTAGTCTTTCTTACCATATATATATATATATATATATATATATATATATATATATATATATATATATATATATATATATATCGTTTGTCCTTATCCTACTTGATCCGTGGTTGTTCTTTTTCCAGTGAGTCTGCTCCTTCAAAGATTCGAATTTCTAATTATTCTTCGTGTGCCGTTAATAACGATAAGCGTTTCTATCTCACTTATGTTCACCTCCTTTCTTTCATACGATTATCATCACTATCATTATGATCGCTACTTGTATTGCTGCTAGTAATAATAATATGACTACCACTACTGCTTAAATTACTACCACTATTATTATTATGATTACTATAGCTGCTTCACTATTTTCACTTGTTCTGGTACTAAAATCATCGCCTTCTTTATCCATGATTATTACTACTACTATTACCTTCACCACTATCTCGTCTAAATGATTCGCGGTATTTTTAATCTCTCCTTTACAGCGACCGAAGAAGAGGTTTTAATCGGCTATTTGAAACGTCCGTGAAGTGCGCTTGAATTTAATCAATCGGTTTTTTTTCTCGCTGCGTGAGATACGGTTATTATCTCGTCGAGTATGCTCCAACGACATACCTACCATCCGAATACGTTACAAAATTAGAATATGGGCGTCGTCTGTCGGAAATTGTGAGAAAATGCGCCTACATTAATAGACGAGGAGTACACGGTTATTTAATTGGACATTATTTATTTCAATAATTAAATAATAGTAAATAACTCTGAAAATAAAAGGACGATATAAATATTATAATATATATTTCCATATCACAAAATATACAGATAAAGAAAGGAGTGAGACGTTTCACCTATGCTGTTCAATACGTATGATGAAAAAATTTTTCAAGAAGCGCTGAATGAGAATGCAGGTGGAACAAGAATAAATGGTGTAAATATAAACAACTTGAGATACGCCGATGATACAGTTTATTTAGCAGAGAATGTGCAAGATTTGCAAAGAATGGCAAAAAATATAGAAAGTACAAAATATGGGCTTTCTCCAAATTTAAACTAAAGCAATGGTAATAACAAAACAATATTTCAGAACTAAGAATAAGCGGAATTCAAATAGAATGGGTTAACAGACAAAAATACTTAAACACATGGATAACAACAAATGGTGCTGGAGAAATGGAAATTAAATGTACAATAGAATTAGCGAGATCTTGTAACTTAAAAAAGATATTAACATTAATTTAGAACTAAGAAAAAGAATGATAAAATGTTATGTGCTACCAGTATTATTATGTGGGTCTGAAACATGGACGATCAAGCAGAAATATAGAAAAAGTTGGAGCCATTCGAAATACGAAGCTTTTCAATAAGAAGTGCAATGCGAAATTACGACATTACTGCGTAATTACTGATAATAAATACAAGGAGCAAAGTAGAAGAACTACGTAAAAAAGGAATATGTTATGAAGAATCTGATGCCTAATTAAAATGTAAGGAGTAATACAGACGAAGACGCAACGGAAAAAAAATGTACAAATATTCGTGCAGGTTGATTGACGAGATGAAAAGAAGCTGTAGTCTGAAGAACAGAAGGAAATGGTTCGAGAAGGTACGGCATTGGCCTGAATGATATCGAATCACGCGTCATTCATTAAGGAAGCAACTAGTGAAATATGGTAAATTAAAATATAAATTTGCGTACAGGCAAAAAGTGAACCGAAGAGTTTAGAACAATTGCGGCAATAAAAGAAAGAATTAAGTTGGTCTACTCGGATTAAAAAAAAATATATCATTATATATATTTAATTTCTCTTTCTAAATTTTATCTATTATTCTGTTGAACATTTTACAAAAGGCTTGTTACTATTAGTTTATGAAATTTCGAAATCTTTCTAAATTGACGACTATGTATACCCGGAAAATATCGCGCTAGTATGGCTGTTATGTTATCTAGCGACAAATAGAGATATTTCAATATTTCAGTTGATTGAAATTCACATTATGTGTTTCCATTACATAATTCGGTATAAAAAATATCAAACATCGGTATAATATCGATTTTATTATGTGTTTTAATAATCATCATTATTAATATATATATATATATATTTTTTTTATCGACATTATAACTATCTAATGCGTATGGAATTATTTATTCGTGGGAAATTCGACAGGTATAAACGAGTATAGATTTATGTTTGGGCGTTGCAGTACAATTTTACACTTTTACTGGTATATATAAATACCTATATGTATATATTATAAATAAATTATATATATATATATATAATTAATTTTTTTTAATGCAGTTTGTATATACGTTATAGTCGAGCTAGAAGGGTTATACGGGGGTTTGGGCTATATTGTGTAAATCTCTACGTACGGTGAATGGACAGAATTGAAATTGATGTACTTAACATTCCATGGTCGGAGTTTAAATTCCGGCAAACAGGATAAATGAAGGGGTTGCTTTTTAATTTTTATTACTCCCTGCCTATTAAATGTCCACTCTAAATCAATTAATTACGTCGAATTTTTTCCTGATTTTCTTTTTCAGTTTAAATTTTAACGCGTGATTATTGATGGCGATTATTCGCAATACAAATCCGAAATTTAGTGATAAAAACCAAACTAGCACCATACAGGGCGACGAGGTTATGCTGTATGGAAGCGAAACATGACCAATAATGAAAAGATAAATCCGTAAACTCGAATTTCGTCATCGGAAATTACTACGCACCATAAAAAATAGAATACGCGGAAGTCTTGATAAAATACAATAGTTTTTCCGTAGAACAATATTCAACACGGAAGCGCGTGAAATAGCCGGCACATGTGATTCGCACGAGATATAAACGAATACGCAAAATGATTATTTCTATAGGGCGGTAAAGACCGTGTGGACAAACTTCGTTACGAACATGACGTAGCGCAAGACCTGCACATGGCGAAGATGACACTAACATTGTGTCCAAGTCCCAAATGGACAGCGTTACTTAAGGAAAAACCAGCTGTAAAGAACAATACCAAGACGGTAACACGGAAGAATGGTAGTCGCAGTGACACGTTCGAGTGTAGCGTATGTAAATTTGCCACAACATACCGACTTGTATCCCATAACCGATACCGTCATCAGCAGATTAAACCGCATCTTAATTAGAGGATAACGTTGTATTCGAAAACAAGGAAGGAGTAGAATAAGAAATATATATATATATATATTCGCATCAAAGCTAAATTATGGACCATACGTGTGAAATTAAAATCTTAAACGTAACCATGATTTGAATTTGACGATTTTTTTCTGTTAATACGTACATAAATACAAAATTATATACGAACTTGGTATGTATCTATGCATATATATATATATTGCATATAATTTCGTACGTATATTTCATGTGTTTGTATATTATATATATATTGTAATGAAGTTTTTATAATTTAGTATCCCGGTAATCTCTGTTTTAATACTAGAATTAATAAGAAGAAAATATATTATATATATTTTAAAATGCGATGTATGATGCCTTTGTGTATGTTTAATATATTACGTGTGTGGATTTAATTCCTTAAAAGAAACATTGAATCGCCAATCATAATTTTTTAGTATTTAAATAGAATTTGTCTTAGGCTGACGAAGTTAATGACGACTTTCGCCAATTAAGAAATAGCCAAATAACCAATTAGACTATCCGAATGATAAGAATAATAAAAATTCGTAATCGTCGAAATTATTGTTTGTCGACTTTAAATTAAAATATTTTGCTCGCCCAAAATAAATTGAGACATTGCTAATGGGCATATTCTCAAGAAGTCAAGTGCGTTCTCAAGAGACAACATCCGGTTGATGACATAAAATTGTCAGTACCTAATAAGAAGAAGAAAAAAAAATTTTGGTCGAAATGCCGAGGAATACGGATAAAATGTATTACTATTAATGACGAAAAAAATTAACATTCTAGGATTTCTGGACGATTTTATGGAAAATACGAAATTTTAACTAAGAATTTTTCACAGTAATATATATGTATATATCTTCTTCTTCGTAGTCCAAAACGATCTCGATTATGGATGGCCATCCAGCGAAGCCTCAACCGTATAATGATAACGTCCTCTATTATATGCGGAGTGTACCAATGTTTTAATATCACAAAGTCGGGTACGTCTTTTCCGTCCAACTTTCCTTTTACCTTCTATTCTTCCCATTAGAACAGTTTGTTAACGAGGTAATATTTTCTCCTACGAATCGAGTGTCCAAAATATTTTACTTTTCGAATTTTCATCAACTTAATCAATTCGTGATCTTTCTTCATAGTAGTGAGTACATCTTCGTCGGTCTTCTTAGCAGTCCAGGGTATTTTCAAAATTCGTCGGTAACACCATAATTCGAAAGCTTCCAATCGACTCGTGGTGGTTTTTCTTCAAAGTCCACGTCTCACAGATGAACGATATATATATATATGAAAAAATATTTGAACCTCAGCTTCGTGTGTGTTGTATACATTTTTTAGACAACTTTATTTTTACTATTAATACGACAATACTCGAGCGTAGCAGACTTTCAATAGAAGTGCTAGAGTATCAATCGGTAGTCATTCAGATTCGTCGATTCGACTATTCTTTAAATTCGGACTAGCAGAAATGCGCTGTATATCGAACGAGACGTTATTGATTTTGTCTCTAGGCATAAGGACGTGTGGTGTACAAATCAATTTCGAGAGTAATAAAGGAACGAGTGAAGCTCTGCGCTGAATAATTTACGTAGATAACACGTAGGAAATCCTACGTGATGTGGAATATATTATTCAGCTTTCGGAGGACACGATATTTAGATTTATTGTAAACGTTTAACGATAAATCGGCGATTATGGATGAACGAAAAAAAAAAAAAAAAGATTAAAAGAAAAAGAAGGGGATAGAAAAAATAAGTTGAAGGTTGTGTTTTTCCGGCGATATTATTCGCTGGGGGTAAAATATTATTTGCGAAACAATAGCTGTGAATTATTAAGTGGTGTAAAAAGATTCGTCCGCAATAATAGCGAAAAAGACGGCGACAACAATGAACAAATAAAAGATGTCTGGTGTAAGTACGAAGAAAGCACTAAGAAGAACAGAGGAAAAAGCGGAAGTCGAAGAATTGCTGCTACGAATCGCTCGAGCATAAATCGAGTAGTTCTTCTAGAACAGCCGAAGTAGGAAAGATATCGGGAAAAGAATAAAAATGTTCTAGACGAAATGTTTTATAAAAATTAATATCCGGACAGATCTCGGTGACGTCATTCTACGGGGGGATTTTAAAAAGAGAAAATTATAATTCGAACATAAAATAAATAACGACAAAAAAAAAATTACTCGAAATCTCGCTAAATTTGTAATATAAAAAAAAAAACCCACGCCAGACGTATAGTGTATCAGTTTTGATATATCCCCTTGAAATATCGGTTAAAAAAAACCTTCAAAATCATGAAAATAGGAAAAAAATTTAACCGGTACAATATCCGAACTCTAGGGTGACCCAAGGAAGACGGATTGTTGCGTTTTTCGAATAACTCGAAAACTAGATCGAAAATGAATTTCGGTACGAAATTTTATTCGGAAAACGAGACATTATCACACAATTATTTACGGAGCACAATATTGTACGGATGACCGCCATTTGCAAAAATATATTCATTCGGTCTTTTTTACAAAATTTTTTTCGAGCATAGGTCGTTCATTTTTTGAAATTTCTTCAGAAACCCCACTTTTCACGTCTTCCACGCAGTTTCTGTTCGAATTCTGATTTGATTCGGACCAGTAGCGGTAGTTCTTGTTTACGAGATAGCTGAAAATGAGCTTCGTCCCTCATCAAAATATTGTCTGGAATTTTTCAATACATGTATCACGATAATGTGTTTGTTCACTCGATCGGTAATCACGATTCCAGGCAACTAAAATTTATGTATCCTAAAACACATTAAGCATAATTTATTATAAGTTCGCTTAGCCTTAATTATTATTTTGAAAATTTTTAACCTTGTCTCTCTCTCTCTCTATTTTTTTCCAGTTTTCTATTTTGTTTTTTTATATTATTTTTTGTCCTCCGGTTGTATATATATATATATATATATATATATATATATATATATATATATATATATATATATATTTATATTTATTTATTTATTTCATAATTAACTGCCAGTTATAATAATGTAATTTTGCTTACTCCGGTAGCGATGTATCCGGTACACAATTAACTACTTGCTAGCAACATAAGTTGTGTATAACTGTTTCTAATAAAATATTTCTTCATTTGTTCATTTCATTTGTTCAGAACAAATAAAAACACTAATATATATATATATATATATACGCACATACAAAGGATGTTAAGGATGGAAGGAAATGCGCCGCAAGAGGACATAAGCAACCGGAAAATGATAAGAAGTGAGGAGAAAAAGTTAAATATATACACATATGTGACGTGTATGTATATCTACTCGGTATTAAAATACGTCTCAAGGTTTTCTTTTAAGGAAATTTGTGAAGTAGCATTTTTACGAAATGAGTCTTCATTTTACTTTTATGAAAATTGTCAAAAACGACATGCTATTTAAGAAATTGAATGCTATAACTGAAGGAAGAAGTCAATTTGACGCGATAGAAAAAAACCACGCTTAAAACAATATATATAAACATACACATATATATATATATATATATATATATATATATATATATATATATATATATGTATATATATGTGTTGTGTGTTAGCACAATCGTAGTAATTATCTGAATTCTCGATAACTGGCGTAACATCTAAACCACTTTTATTCAGCAATTACGAAACGCTGATAAAATGTTTAATGTACCACAAACGAGCTGGACAAACCCCTACCCTATTTATGTTGTTCGACACTTTAGATGCACGTTGTTTCATAGGACCTAGGATAAGAATTTCTATCGTATCCGAACAGTTCTATTCGAAAATACGAATGCGATATTATTAGTCGAGGCTAAGACATATACCTGAAAAAATCGAACTTATATCGTGTGGAAGTGAACGTTCAGAAAATTTAACGTCCTCTAGCATCGGGATTATAAGGATGTTTAATTATTGAATGTCATTGTCGAATTTTATCATTAGCCCATTGTAGTGTATTTTTACGCAAAACCAGCGTTCAAAATACTAATTATAAGTAACGCACGTATGACGTTATATAGAGTGGGATGCTACTGCCTTCTTCGTAATAAGTAGCGTTTGTACGATAATTAAAAGTTTTATGTCGTGACATGGGATTGAGCTTTTAACTGTCATTTAGACAATCTAGTGCTCTAATAGCCATACACCACTATATTACACATACACACGTACACATGTGCACATGTATATATATTTGTATATATATCATATGTATATACGATGTGTTATGTGTATATTTTTTAAGAAGGTAGAATAATTTCAGATATTTTTTTGCTCAATTATTTAAATTTTTGCCATGGCGACTTTAAAATTGGTATAACTTCGTTATGAGTGAAGTCAACGTTTGAATGTAGACTTACACGAGAGTCATATATTTCAGTGCCAGTTTTCGCATATGGAAACGATTTTTGATGATGACTATTTTATTATCATCTTCTCGATTTTCGCTTCATCTATGATTTCTTCTGCATAATCATTAAAGAGTCTCATTTTTTTTCAAATTATTTTATTTATAGACGCTGGATTGATCATCTGCGTCTTAAAGTCGGTTATAAACTATTTATTAAGTTAGTGTTTGTAAGGTATTGTAAAAGATTTTTAACTTTGTTCGGGTTATCTTGGAGTATTGTTTTTATTGTGTCGTAGTTTAGATTGTATTTTATACGTTGGATTCTGTATTTTGTGCATTCTAATAGTATGTGGTTTATATTTAATAGCGATTTGCATTCGTGGCACACTTCCCGTTGAGTAGGTGTTTTTTTTTTCAAAAATAGTATATTTGATTGAAATACAATTTTATATTATGAAACTTAAAGTGACAATCCAATTAAGTTTAATGCCACTTTAAATTCCATTTACAATCTTAACTTACATTTTTAATTCGTTATAATACTATTATCATCTAAAATGAATAGTGAAATAACAATATAAGAACATTAAATCTTAGTATATCAAATTATAATTTTTTCTATTATTTATTTCTTCAATAGCTAACATGCTGAATTCTTTATATTTACTATTTACCAATTCTTCTGCTTTACATTCTGTTACAATATCATTACAATTACACCCCTGCAAGATATGATAAACCGTATCCGCAAAATTACATCGAATACAGTTATCAGTTTCAGCAATACCAAAACGTTTTAAATAAGTTTTGAAACTACCATGTCCAGTAATAAATTGTGTGTTATAATAATTGGGAATAAAATAAGTATTACGGAACCCAACATTTATATTTGGAAGCCACTATATGTGTATTCCACATGATTTGATATTGCTCTAAATAATATTGATTAAGTACTTTTTTAAACTGTTTATCGTTTAAGTGTTTACCTTCGTATTTATGTTTGTTATTAATATAATCTACTTGATTAAATTCGTGTGTTAAATTAATATTGTTTTTAATGTAAAATAAATTAATACGTTTACGTATTTCTAAGTCTATAGGCATAATTCCGGCTATTACTATCGAAGTCCAATAACTAGTAGTTTTATATCCTTTAATCATTTTAATAGCTATTATTCTTTGAAATGATCTTATTAACGTTTTAAACCTTTTAATTTTTAACATATCATCGTAAATACTACTGCTATAGATTATATTTGGCATAATTATGGATTTATACATAATTAGTCCTTTTTTATAATTTATTATTGTTATTATAAAGTTTATTAAAAATATGTAAAAATTTGTTTATTTTATTCTTAACATTATGGAAATGGTTATAGAATTTTAAATTGTTATCAATTGTAACTCCCAGGTATTTTATACTTGTCACGCATTGAATATTAATATTATTATTTGTTAAATTTAATTCTTTGTTTTTAAATTTTTTGTTAAATAAAATATATTTTGATTTTGTCATATTAATATTTAAATTATAATCATTTAAAAATTTTTCAATTTCCTTATACACTCTACATATATTTACTTCCATAATGTTTTCCTTCTTATCCGCAATTATCATGGCTATGTCATCGATGAAGGTAACAATTTTAACATTTTCAGGTATTTTAGTTTTGTAAATTCTAGAAAATACCATATTCCATAAGTACGGACCTAAAACTGATCCTTGCAGTACTCCTGTCATTAACGCATGTTTCTTCTTGTGTGTACCAATGTTTATAATTGTATATCTATTATGAAAATAATGATTTAATATATTTCTTAGATTTCGATCTAGTCCTATTTCTTCTAGCAGTAACATTAATTTATTTAAATTTAGGCTATCAAATGCTTTAGTTATGTCCAATGTTACTAGGGCTACATTATATCCTTTATTTTTAAAGGTTTTCACCGCTTTTATTACTTCAAAAATTGCTAATTCCGCTGACCTATTCTCCAATCCGCCATATTGATCTTTGTTAATTATTTCCATATCTTGACTTAATTTTTTTAGTTTTTGTAGTATACATTTTTCATAAATTTTGCTTATATTTGAGAGCAAAGATATTGCTCTATATGAGCTTGATTCACACATTGGTCTGTTTGCTTTCGGTAGTATAACAGTTTTGGATACTCTCCATATTTCTGGGAAGTAATTTAATTTAAACAGGACATTTATCAATTTGTTGATTACCCCAGGTATCTTAATATTAAATATTTTTAGCATTCCATTTGTTGTTTTATCCAATCCTCCTGATGTTTTGTTATTTAAATTTTTTATAATTTCATCTGTTTCATCATTGCTAAATTGATGATATACTGTATTTTCTTTAAATTTTGGCTTAAATGGGTTTGCATTGATGTAGAGTTTGTTACAAAGTATATTTACTTTGTCTTCATCTATAGTAGCAACCCCATCTAATGTTGGTATTTGTATTTTTTTATTTTTATTTAACAATATTTTGTATTTTAATCCAAATATGTTTTTATCATCCATCAATTTTTTCCATGCATTCTCCTTAGATTCTTTAATCATATACTTATATGATTTGAACTCTTTTTTGTATTCATTGTAGAATTTCAATTTTGTTTGTATATGTTTGCATCTATAATATTTTTTATAAGCTCTGTGAACTTTATTCCTTTTTAATTGTAATTCTCGATTCCACCAATAAACATTACTTTTTTCCTTACAACATACGATTGATTTAATATTATTTCCACGTATATTTGGAACTTATTTAACCACTTCTCAATATCATCATGGGTGTTGTATTTTACTTCTGTATCTATCATATTCTTATATTTTGTGATGTTGTAATCAAGTTTGTTGTAATCTATTTTAGTTTATCAACCTCTTGTTTTTGGACCACATTTGTTAATTTAATATTGAATATAATATAGTAGTGATCACTAAGGTTTATTTGGTAACTAACATTCCAATTCTCAATCACATCTTTTAGGTTTCCTGTCACTAATGTTAAATCTATTGTACTAGTTTGATGTCCTCTTTTGAATGTAATTTGATTTTTTTTATTAAGTACATGTAATTCGTGTAACTCAATTTCATTAATTCTTTACCTCTTGCATTATTTACCTTATCCCACATTATATTACGAGCATTTAAATCACCAAGTATTATATATTTTTTTATATTATTATTATTATTTATGTACATATTAATAATATGAAAGTATAATTTTGATAAATTGTTGGGTGGGATGTATGCAAATATAAAATTATATTGATTATTTCAACTATTATAATGTTATATTCGTTATGTGTATAAATTGTATTTATAGGTATTTCAACCTTTGATATTATAAATAATTTCTCATGTATTATTTTATTATAATTTTTTGGTACATAATTATTTTCACATTTATCTGATATAAATACTAAATCTAAGTTTTCAGAAATTATATTTGATCCCTGGCATCTTTTGAATGATTTTCATTATATTGAAGTATTTTCATGTCAAATTCGAGTTTTCACTTTTTATTTTTTTTTTTTTTATTATTTTAGTTATTCTCATTTTTGTAATTTTATCCACTACATATCCATGAATTATTTGTAGTTGTGTATTTTTTTCCTTAATATTAACCATTTCATTGTTCATTACTTCTTTAATTGTTTCCTCTGCATTTTGATTGTTATTTATTTTATTTATTACTTCCACAGTTTGATTAAAATTCATTGTTTGCCTCTGTTAATATTTTCTATCATACTTTTTATTGGTATTAGCATATTTTCTAATGATTTCGGTTCTGAGGGTTTAGCTTTTTTTATTATTTTTTTAGTTGTTTTTGCTACGTTAGTTGCCACCGCAGTATTGTTTTTCACGATCTTATCTTCTTCAATTTTGCTCATTGTCACTTCTTTATTTATTTCTTGTTGCCCTATGATTTTATTTGTTTCTTCTGTTTCCATTTCATCCAGACTGGTTAAGCTAGATGCTGCTGATAAAAACCTATTTGTTTCACTCAACTTAGGCTCGTCTGAAGTGCTAATTTCTTCTGTTGTGATCGAATGCTGTCTTTTTTCACCTGTTTTATTTTCATTTTCCTGATCTTTTTCATAATTCTTATTATCCTCTGTACTAATAAATATTCGAAATTGTTCGTCTTCATATTTTACTAATATCAAATCTGGAATTTCTTCCTTTTCACTTTCCTCATTCATTTCCTCAGGTAAAATGTAAACCTGTCTCCTAAAACTGAAAACATGTTTAAAACCTTCTTCATGCATTCCTGCTTTTATGAACGTTACTGGTGATGTTATCTTCACATTTATTTTACTTAATGCCTCTTCTATGACAATATGTAGTATGTGAGGAGACACATTGGATAAGATTATTCTCTTGGCCGGATTTATTAACTTACATATTTTAAAACTTTTTTCCCTAATCATTATGTAGTCATGTTCGTTTGCAAATTTATCCGCAAGTTGCTTGTTTTTTTAAATATATACATATTCTATTATTTGAAATTCGGGACGCAAATAGTATGTTATTGGGTTCTATATATTGTCCGATCGCATATACATACTCTTTTAATTTAATTTCACTAATTGAATGAATAACGATCGCTTGGTTTCTATTTGGAAATAATTGTTTTTCGACAATTTTACTGTAAGATAAATTTTGTGTGGTATTATTTATTGGCCCGATTTGGGCCATTTTATTTTTTTGTGTATCGATATAGTTAATATTATTTCACTTACCAGTTTGTAGAAGTTTCTTATACACACACGTGTAAACCGCTTATCAACAACCGTCAGATAAGGAATTTTGTTGAGAGATAAAACTTAATTTTAACGATCGGTCTTTATATCGTATGAAAACAATCGAAAACTGTACTTTTAAAGATAAAACGCATTAACAATAAACCACCTGTTTCGAATATTCGTAATGATACTACGTTGAGTAGGTGTTGTGAAGTAAGTAACGTGTGTCCTTTTCAGTTTGATAATGTCGACGTAATTTGATACAAGTGTATATGTGCACATCGGGTCTCCCAGAATTTTTGATATGATGTTTTAATTGTTTGTGAAAGGACCGTATGTAAATCGATAATGTGCGTTGATTTTATTGGTTTGAGATTTGTAGGAGACGTTTTAACTATTCTATCAATGTTTTCATTCCCGGCTATTCCTGAATGAGCTGGTGTCCATAGAAGAATAAGTTCATTGGAGATAATGCTATTGATTATGTGTTTTAGGTTGAATGTATCCGTATTTGTGTTTTCGATGTGTTGCTGAATATGTCGAAGAGCGCTATACGAATCCGTGCGTATTATATATTTATTTGGTTGCGCTTGCTTAGATATGTATTTTAAAGTTTTATAGATTGCAAGAAGTTCTGCTGTAAAAACTGATACTGACTCGGGTAAATGTTATACTTGGAATTGGTTGGGGTGTAAGATAGGACGATGAGGTTTGGTTTATAGACTTAGATGCATTAGTGTATATGTGCGTATAATCACCGTATTTTTTTCCAGAATGTTGTAGAATTTCGATTTGAGAATATTTGTAGGTGTTGAGTGTTTCTTATATTTTTCCAGTTCTGTATTTATTGTGATTGAAACCTTTATCCAAGGTGGTAGTTTTGGATCGTGGTTTGTTTTGATTTGTGGTAATTGATATTCAAGTTTAGCTAATGTACTAACGCGTTCTGATAGGGGTTTAGATGCATTTGGTTTGTTTAAGAATGTATCATGAAATTTATTCCTTAGTAAGGAGTGAGATATCGGATTGGACGGTGTGCAAATTGATAGTGTGTAATAAAGGCTCTCGAGGCAATTCTAAGTTTAAATTTTGAACAGAATTGAAATTTTTTATTGTGGAACAGGCTGTATTATCATATATTATACTGTGCCGTAGTCTAATCTGCGTAGCATGTAGGATTTGTATAATTAATGTTTTTCGATCAGATCCCCACGATGAATTATTTAACATCCTGAGCATATTTATTTTTTTCAAACATCTTACTTTTAGTTTAATTACGCGTTCCTTCCATTTAAGTTTCGGGTGATCCAATGTTAGTCCTAGTATCTGACGCGAATTTTTCTATTTGTATCGTATCCATGTTTAATTTTGGTCTGATCCGTTACCTATCTTTATATTTGCCGGTTGATTCCGATATTTAAATTCTTTATCATGTACAGATGCTTATCATCAATGTTATCTCTACTAAGTTCTCGTGGTTTACGCGGTCAAAAGTCCTTTCATAGCAAATGAAGCACATCTCTGTTTGATATTGCGTTCATTTTAATTTTTCATCGATTTTACGTTCTATTCGGGCATTTATTATTGATAGTAGTATTTTTAGTGTGTGACTCATTAATGCGATAGTTTTATAATCTGCACATTCTCTCGAAAATCTTTTTCTTTTTTTTGGTATAAGGATTAAGTTCAATTTTTTAAAATCTTCCTGCAGTATCATCGTATATTCTATTTGCAGATCGATAGCAATTGCTTTTCATAATTTGACGTTAAATGCTTCGATATTTCTGCTGCGATGACGTCTAAGAGATATACAATTACATTATTAATAATGAAACATATTTTCTTCTTCGTGCTTTGGGTTTGTTGGTCGTTTATTGCGGATGACGGTAAATAAAATTCTCTGTAATCTAAGTATATCGCAATTATATAATAATATGTACGTTAGATTTTTTGGCGGAGAGAAAGATGTAAAAAAAAAATAATTTGAAATTATGAGTATTGTAAGCGAATATACTGTAATAATAGTAATGTGGGGAGTTCATTCAGACTGACTAACCTACGAACACACTATGAGATATATATTTGTTGTCCTTCATACACATTACAACCTTTACGATCTGTCGATATATATATATATATATATATATGTATATATAAATCAATTTGATTTCCTACAAAATATTTAGCGGAGTTACAGACGGACATATGTATATATATATTCCAAACGAATGAGATACATGAGAAATTAAATTAATTAAAAATAACTTAATTATTATAATGCGGTATAACATTTCGTAATATTTGTCGTTTTCATTTCGCTATTATTGCAATTAGTCTATTATTATTATGATTACGCAATTATTACTACAATAAGTCGATTTATGAAGAAGTTAGGAACGGAATAAGATTGTCGATCTCTAATTTGAAATAATTTTTATTCAGATATCGGTATTCCATTTAGAAATAGCAAGGATAAGATAACCACCTAAGTGTGCCTGAAAGTGGTTGCGTCGACAGGTCCTATTAATATTTTTTTTAAATTTAATTTTTTAAATTTAATTTTTTAAATTTAATTTTTTAAATTTAATTTTTTTTTAATATGTTACGAGGTCCATTTCGTCGGCCTTCCATTTCGAATTTTGACCTTAAAATTTTTGCGTGTCGTTCGCGATTCTTTTGTGCAAGTTCATGTTGCGGGTAGTTTCGTTTTGTGCATAATAACCAAGTGTTCAAAAAATGATAACAAAACGTTTAAAAAATTACATTAAAACTTTTAAAATTTCTTCGTGAATTGCCAAAGACAACGTAGGATTTCAATTTATTGATAAATCGGTTCCGCTCGACGAATTACAAATCATAATTACAAATATCAATACGTTCAAAATGAAAATATTAAATCATTGAACTTCGTTGTAAATTGCCGTACTACTACCTGGAATATTATAATTATTATTAAATATGTGTGTGTGTGTGTGTGTGCGTTCATTTATATAAATTAGTTTTTTTTTTTGTTAATCATTATGTAGCTTTCATAGGCGGCTGTTTAGTATCCGTGTACATATATAAAAAAAAGAAAAACCAGAAACGAGAACTCGTTGCAAAGGTTGAGATGCTAAGAATCAAAAATGAATGGTCTTTACTGCTGTTGTTGGTGATGTTGATGAAGGCTACATAAACGGATGGTGAAACCAGAGGGAATAATGGGAATTGGAGTTTCTCATTTTGACAAAGGTTTCGCCTGCCCGTGTTTTAGTACGTTACATATATATATATATATATACATATAATATATATATATATATAATACGTAAACTTTTATTTTATAAAACATATCCATCCGACACAACGGTATGCCGCTCGAACGTTACACGTTATCGCGTGGTGCGTCATTTAACGCGTCCCCACGTTGCAAAGTCTTCAAAGGCAAATGAAAAACCCCGTTCGTACACGTCCCCCTTTATGTCCACCTATACCCTTTCCGACGATACAAACGTACACATTACGTTAAATTTGAGCGTAATAACACAGGGAAACTATATATATATATATATATATATATATATATATATATATATATATATATATATATATATATATATATATATATGTATAGATATATAGATATAAGAGGAGAACGGTACGTTTAGTTTAAACCTTGACTAGTGGAGAAGTTCCCCCGAGGATATTCCAGCTGCGGAGGCAGTAAGGACCACGGCGAGCGGGTGATATTATATATGTTGGAAAATTTTGTCAAGACTACGATACAGATGAAAAACACGCGGGACGCGGTTTGAACGTCGCAGATGTGGGTAGAAGTTAACGCTGTTTGCTGCACAATTTCTATTCCTCGCGACTTGCGTCGTTTTCTAGTCGGTTCTTCTACCGAACAGTAAAGTTGGATTTGGATCGCATTTTAAAATTGTCTTAGTCGTCGGGCAGATTCGAACGCAGTACTACTTCTCTTGTTATTATATTATTATTATTATTATTATTACGAGGTTTATTTTTTTTTTAATATATATAAATAGATATGAAGCGTACATTCTCTATCACGGAAATAGTAAGATATAATTTTGAAAATTATCCGCGGACCGTTTTCCTTTAGATTTCTCGCATTTCTATATCTTTTCTTAAAGTGTTACCAGTTTTTCTCCGAATTGAAAACGTAGCTATTTTGGCGACCAATTACGATGGAATATTGCGGACTTTCTCCGGGCATCGTAAACCGTCGTGTGAATGATTGAGTCGCAGCTCCACTTCGATTACGATCATGGAATGCGCTATTTGGTCGTCCAACAGTAAAAATAATAGCAGTAATAGTCGCCATAGCGGATGCGATAGAAGTAGTAAGGGTAGTGGCGATTGGAAGTCATCCTCGGCTTCGTTGTCGATATATTTTTCTTCCATTAGAAAATTGGTTAATAATCGTTCTTCGACTCCTTTGACTAGAATCATCATTAATATACCGACGTTAGTACTGTTGCTTCATCTTCCAAACAGTAAGTGAACTTTAATTATTCTTAATTTTGTTGATAATTTAAATTTAACAACAAAAAAAAAAAAACCCGGAACTCGTTACAAATAGAATTGTTTATTTTTATGTCGCATATGTGTTTCTCGTAGAAAAGGGACGAAATTTATAAGACCGTTTCGTGCGTACATACATATATACATATACATATATATGTATATATATATATATATATATATATATATATATATATATATGTATATAAATATTATTAAATATAAACATGGGAATTATAAATAGTTCATGTATAAATGTCGGAAATATTCCAATAGAACCGTCTCATCGGAAACCGATGTAAGCGTTATATATATATATTATAGAAAGTACGTATATTAGGTGATGTACATCTGTTGTATCTTTACTGTCGCAGTCAGAACTTATATTGTTATTTATGATCTTCAGCTGGTGAAAATAACGCGTCCAGCGAGTAAATGAGACATGTAAAATTACATTCAAAACGAACTAAGATATCCTCCTCGTATCTGGATTATAATTATGTAAAAATTAGATTATTATGTTTGAAATTACTGTTACTCGGTTTACCACAGCGAGTTACTTTATTTATAAAGTTAAGAGTTTTTTTTTTCAAATATATATTTTTGAGTCTACTGGCGATAGACGTGTTATGCAAAGAAGTATTAAGATCGGTAATGTACGAATATGTTAATATGTATTAAAAAAATGTTCTGGCATTAGAATTTATATTGCGAAATCGATCGCTTACTTATAGAGTAAGGTAATGCGAGCACTATTAGGTCAGCTTCGTAATTTAAGTACACACAATTTTCGTCGGAGAACTATTTAAAATATAATAATATTTATTAATTTTTATCATTTATATACACTTAAATCGTTAAAGTTAATTTTGATGTCTATAACAAAATCCGGATATTTAACAGAGCGACCAGTTATCGAACATAATATGTTCCATAGAACCGGTCCAATTGCATAAACAACAGGGTAATTTTTTAGTCAACTGTGTCTAACTTCTCCAGACGATCTGTGAGTAATATCGAAATCTGCGATGACAGCGAAAAGACAATATAGACTGCGTTATAAGTATTTTTTTAAATATTTTAATCGAATTCGAAAAATTAATAAATTTAAATATTTGAAAGAATCGGTAGTGTAAAATGTGCCTAGTGAAAGAATTTCGGAATCAATCGAACGAAAGCAACTATTTATCTAAATGACAAACTCAGACATTACTTAACAATGATCAGACGCGCCACACTATACAGCCTTGAGAGTTTATCAATCTACACAAACAGGATGAAATAAAAAATGTGAAAGTACAGAAGGATAAGTGCAATATATTTTTTTAAAGCGAGAGGGAGAAAATCTTTAAAAGAAAATGATATTTTTACTATATATATATATATATATATATATATATATATATATATATATATATATATATATATAATATATATATTTGAGAGCAGCACCTGCGCTTTTGGTACATGCTGCTGAGTTCTAAAATCAGTGTGTGGAATTCTTACCCACTAAAAAACCCCATGCCCCTAATAGAAAACAAAGTTTACGTTTAAATAATGGTGAAAAGAAGAAATATATATTTACAAAACATATAAACAAAATCATGAATACATGGATAATTGAATAATGAAGAATAAGTACCTTATATATATACCTTAACAGTGAACTTACTAATGTATATGTAATAAAATTAAAATTCAAAACGTAAAATTTAAAGTTTTAAACTTTTAAGTACAGGAAAAAATTAGAAAAGAAAAACCTGCAAGAAAACAATAAAAATAAATTATAATTAGAACTTAAGTAAAGAGGGAAAACACGTAGTAAATAGGAAAATAATTCTTAAAGTAATCTATGTTTAATTCTGCGGTGTTTGTATTTAGAATATCGTACGATGAGACTCGACATGTCGTAATCCCCTATGGTGTTAATTAATGCGCTGTCATGCATTAAACAATTATGGTAAAATTTACTAGATAATTTGTTTATATAGGTAAGTGTATCTAAAAGATTAAGCTGCGAATGCATATCACGCAATTTAGTACATCTATGGGCGTTTAATATGATTCTGCAGCAGTGGTTTTGTAACAGCTGTAATTTTTTATGAGTACTGTTGGAAACCGAAAACCAAACAGGGCAGACGTAAGTTAATCGGGGTAGAATAATAGATGTGTATAATAATTTTTTGCTTGAAATAGATAAAGAAGAATGACGATTAAAAATTGGCGAGAGTATACGGATAGCTTTGAGCGCTCAATGCAGTTAGTAATATTGTCATTGAACGATAAGAATCTAATATGACTCCTAAGTATCGAACTTGCGTCGACCACTGAATACATTTACCATCGATTGTAACCTCAGGTAACGTTAGTGGGCGTCGTCTTGAAAAAAGTATCGTCTCCGTTTTTTCTGTGTTTATTTTCAGTCTCCAACGTTTTTAGTATTTAAAGACAGAGTTAGCAGCTTTTTGCAATCTGTTAAGTATAGTGTCTGGTCTATGAGACGCACAATATAGGGCGAGGTCGTCAGCATATAAGGCGATATTAATATGAGGTAGTTTAGGGATATCGTTTATTAAAATTAAAAATAAGTAAGGCTCTAGCACACTACCCTGTGGGACCCCTGAGCAGTAAGATCTGATACCGGATTTATGGTTAAGATGGGAAACGTAAAAATTTCTATTGATTAAATACGAATTTATTAATTTTATTAATGATAAGGGAAATTTAAATCTAAGTAGTTTATATATAATTCTTACGTGCCAAGCTGAATCAAATGCTTTTTCAATGTCAATCAATAATAAACCGATATGTTTATTAAAATTAAAGTTGTCGGTTATGTAATCCGCTATTCGAGCAACCTGATGTATAGTGGAATGGTTGGCTCTAAACCCGAATTGCTCCTGAATAATAATATTATTTGTTGTAGAGAAAGTTTGCAATCGATGTAATATAACCTTTTCTACTATTTTACTGAGAGTACATAGTAAACTAATTGGTCGAATGTTATTGATGTTTGTTGGATGGTCCTGCGCAGCAGGTTCCTCCTCTAGATATTAATAAAATTAAATGAGATTGAAAAATGGTGTAAAAACATAGTCAATTAAACCATAAAAAAAATATTATTAATATGAGTTTCAAATAAAGATATATGCATAAAAAAAAAGAAAGAGAAGAAAAATAAAAACAAATATTAACAGAAAGGAAAAAAATTACCACATTAAAAAGAAAAGTTGCACAATGGTAAAAAGAAAAAAATTAATATTTTTTAATGGTGACATAAAAATATAGGAAGCTAAACCACTTTTAAACTTCTTAGCATAAAGGAATATATACAAAAAAAAAAAAAATTAAACAAAAATATTCAAAATTAAATTAAAATACATTAAACCAAAAAAATATATATAAATAGCCTTGGCAAATAAACACATAAAAGTGGTAGTAGGCACTGCTGCCCATGTTCCAAAAGATGATGTTTCACAGTTGAATTTATACTTAAGAAATTGAAAATAATAATAATAAATAAAATAAAATAAACCTCCAGTTAATAATAAAAAGAAAATTAATAACCACTTAATAGTGAAATAAATAGAAAAAAAGGGAATTAAAACTCACTTTTGAACTTTCTTAGCGTAGATAGCTCCATATAAATAACAAAAGACTGTCGAAATGTGACTTTGTGAGAATGATGGATTGGCCTCTGCATATTTTGAACTTACAACGTAAATCCTCAAACAAAGGACAATAGACAACAAATGCTCAGTATCATCACAAGGACCAGAAGAGTCAACAATAGAATTGCAAAATGTACACCCAGGACTAGAAGCAAGATGAAACCTATATAGATAGGAATCAAACTTGCCATATTAGGATCAGTGAAACAGTTAGAAAATTATTGAAAAACGGAATAATTGTTAAATATGCCAACGTGAAAAAATTATTACTGCGATCATTAGTGGTTAATTAAATTTAATAATTTATATATACTTAGACATACATATATACATACATATATATATTTTCTCTCTCGAATAGGTCAACTTAGGACCAGGGTATTTTAACAGTTTAATCTACTGTTGTTTTGATTTCTTCTGTATCCAGAATTGCCGCATTCGCTGTTGATGTTGTTCTTTCCTTTTATCGGTTCAATTTTTTGGCCTGTGCACAATTTCAGCTTGTCTTTAAATTTGTCATATTCCGCTATTTATATATATATATATACACACACACACACATATATATATATATATATAGTATTTTATCTATTTTCACGATAGTAAGTAAATGTTTATTATTCTCAATTCTAAGAACGATTTATTATTTAATTATTTATTATATATACATATACATATACATATATATATTTATATATATATATATAATATACATATATGTCATCATCATCATTGAACCCCTTCTCCGTATCGGAAGTAGGCAACTACTTACATATAAATATGTCGTTGTACAGTGTAATTAGCGAACAAGGCAATCATAAATATGGCGTTAGCGAACATAGATACACCCGGGAGAACTGATTGTAATCACTTTGTTGGCACGGCATAATGCAAACCCGCATGTTTATGTAGTGTGCTATATTATTACTAGCGCCCATATTATCGTGTGGTGGTTTGCCATTGCTTTCTACGCGATAATATTAGGATTATTTATATTTTTATTTTCTCATGATAATTTTTGTGTCGCTGATCGTATTCGAACTCAGTAAGTTCTCACAGAAGTCCGTACCCACTACGTTATTTCGACGACTACATATATATATATATATATATATATATATATATATATATATATATATATATATATATATATTCATAATATGAGTGAAATCTTTCTTTTAATCTGTAAAGCAATGAGTAAAAGATATTTTTGTCGAATACATAATATTCTCCATACCGATATATGTATTAAAATTCAAATTTCGACAGTTTTTGCAGACTTTCGACGCATAAATTTTAATTTGTATACCCAAGTAGGGTAATTAATTGTTAGAGAGATGTGATTATTCAATTTTTCAATTTAAGTCAAATGAAATTAAATAATTAAATAACAAAATCCATGTCGATATCGTAATCTAAAATATACTATTACACTATACCCAGATGAGCCTAATTGCGGCTTATATGATCATGAAGGTATATATATATTTATGATCATTATCATCATTGCGCGTATTTCGTTGCCGAATATAGTACTAACCTATTGTTCGTTTCTTCTTGATGTACAAAATGGGCTAGAATTCCAGCACTGTGCGTCGTACATGATGTTATAGGGAGCTTCAGTGATATTTAAGAGAACTTGATGCCGCTAGCTTCGATCTAATCCTCGATCGGCTGATTGGTATTCGAGATGTATATATACACCCACATGTATATATACAAACGTTATATATATATATATATATATATATATATATATATATATATATATATTACTATGATTGATATGCGTGTTTATATTGCGCACTTAATTGGTTATTTTCTGTTATTAAGCTACTTGAAAATCAGCTTTTTATAGTTGACGTTTTACGTATACAAGTACTTTATACAAATTTATTTAATTTTTAGGTTTTTACTTTTGAACTCTAATAGTCAAATCTGTGTCTTCAACAAAATAATTCAATTAATTTGATTTTAACTTTACCCTTTGATAATCACATACACGCGTATAGATTGCCATCATTTTGTCCGATATTGTAACGAATCGCACGTTACACGATAAGTAAATACAGAAGTAATCATGAAACAAGTTTCTGCAAAAGGATATTACGTTTGAGCTTCCTACGATTATAGTTATTATACATAAGTTGAAGTTGCCTAGAATCGTATTTACGGATGGTAGAAATTAAGCAGTTAGGCAGATAATATTACGATTTAAATTGAGTATACGATTCTTAATATAAGACACGCATATCTATAATTCTGCAACATTTAGGAACACTTAGTACATACCCGATACCCGAAATACCTATTTTGTTGTAATTTCTTAAAATTATTATTCGAACCGAAACGTCAAGCTGAACAGATTACAAAACGAATAAATGTTTTATACAGAATTACTTTATTATTAAAAAGCGATTTGCCGTTAAATAATGAATGCATGATAGATATGCTTAAAAAAGGAAAGTTGTTTAGGCTCACATGGGTGACGGTTTAGAAACGTGCGATTTCTGTTAGCAATAATTCGATTACGAGCGGAATGACGGCAAACTCGGAAATAATAATTCTAAACGTTTGGACTGGAAAGCGTTTGTGATCGAAACGTATGGTGATAATAGAGATGTATTTACTGTATCTACGTCTAGATCTATTTACCCATATATCTATAATGTACGTCAGCGTCATCGTCGGTAGTCGCAAGCTCGTTTTACGTGGTTATGTGCAACTGACCTCTACGTATCTCTTTTCTCAAGTGATTACTTTAACGTTGTCCAAGTACCGCATTGGTGGACTTCCTCTTCATCTGTAACCTTCAATAGATCGGTTTTAAGTTATTCCTCACTATGCGTCGTATTCGAGCATCCGTATTAAATTATTTCCGATCTTTTGGACGTCTATTCATGTGAGCATATGAACACTAAAGATAGATCCTTCTTAGTTGAGTTAATGTAGTCTTCGATGTAATTATCCGTCTTTCGGCTGCTCAGCCACTATTTTCCGCGATAGGCGACTCAAGTATACGAATTTATGATTTACTTGGAGGCCACCTAAACTTTATCGATTCTGTTTCTTTTTCTTTGCCGCCAAAGACCATTAATTCGAGTTTATCTCCATCGATTAATAAACTTCTTCTATTTTTCAAATAGACGGAGCAATTTTTCTTCCGACAAAGAAATTATTATAAATCGTTAGCGTATTTCTGGTTGTTAACTAACTTTTCTGCGATATTGACGCTATACATTCGTCTACTGCTTTCCTCAGTATCCGCATATTTTGAAAAAAATTGACACTTTTAACTCCTTTTTTTCTTAAATTAATTAAATAGTGTAGAATTCAAAATTCGCTATCTGCCGTTGCTTTTGCTATTGTACAGAATCAAATAATTTCGCGTAAACTATTAAACAGAATAAGAGGAAAAAAAAACATTTATTTCAATTAACCTACTTTTACAAAATTATTGGCCAAGTTCTAAACTTGGCAAATAGTTATTTAACTTAATAATAATTTAAATTTTTAATATTTCTGCGGTAATTAATTTAACTTAGGTATATGCAAATTCAAGAAGCGAATAACTGAAGAGTGTAATATTTAAGCGTGTTAAAGAGGCATTGGAATGCATTCAAATTCTCGTGCGAAGATATACCTGGAACAACAAAACTGTGTATGTCTCTGTTACATTGATGTTCGGACGGGCCTTCGATAGTGTTAAATAGGTCAGCTAGTACAATGACTTGAGGAAGCAGGAATATAATAAAAAGACAAACGACCGAGTGAAAGTCTATATTGGAATCGAGTGTCGGATATAGATGATAGATGAAATACGGATCGATAAAAGGAGTCAAACATGGTTGCATACTTTTACTTACTATATTTAATCTCTATTCAGGTGTGCCGTTTAAAAATGCCTTAGAATTCTGAAGGAATTAGGATGAAAGAGCACGTTATAAATAATATACCGTATGCTGATGCAACGATTTTGATAGCGAAGTATCGAGCGTACTCCAAAATGCGAACTAAATCGGTAAGAAAAAATGAAACATATAGTTGGTAAAAATAGATCAGAAAAGGCGAGTAACACATTGTTCGAATTATCCCGATAGAACTGGTACGAAGATTTCAATGTCTCGGATGTAAATGGATGAAAACCGCAATACGAAATTAAAATGAGAAATTAAAAAAAGTCTACAACTTATTTATTTAAAAACCATTCACCGAATCGGGACATTTAAAACTACCATAAGGAAAGGAAGCGTGGAACATTTAAATCCGCGGAGAAAAATTAGCGAATATATGCAGCTGTATCGGAGACTGTTAAAAATATCGCGAATGTGCAAAATCAGAAATAGTACGCAGACCGAATAAAGAGACGTAATTAAAAAAAAGGGGAAAGTATTAGTATGTGGAGGACACATTGTTTCAAATTAAAAATACGAAATTTAAAAATTGTGAAAAATAGAAGGAAGAAGAGCTCGAGCAAGAAGAATATGAAGAAGACGAAGAAGAAGAAGGTGGATGGATGATGCAGAGAGAACGGCCGAGATTTCGTATACAAGGATTCATTATATAGCAAAGCAAACAAAGATTAGTCGCTAACATGTAATGCAGATACGGCGTTAGCAAAGAAGAATATGTTATGCATATCTGAATAAATTAGTATATATATATATGTATATATATATATATATGTATAAGAATGTGTATAAATATTTACGTATATTAATATATATATATATATATATATATATATGGATACGTATATGTAAATATATACACACACATACATATACGCACGTACACACGTATATACATTCTGTGATAAAACTGATAAAAGTTCTTACCAAATATTATCGTCCTGAACGTACGTACTGAAGGTACACCGCCTATATATATATGTATTTATATACGTATGTTTGGGAGTGTACATGTGTGGAGTCTTGAGGATGAAAGGACCGCCATCGACTAAATTACCTCAATTCTGACCGAGTTTCCTTTAGAAAGATTAAATGCTGTATTCAGTCGCCGGCTGATGTTGAATAAAAAAAAAAAAAGGACCAGGCAACCGTTGTAGATCAGGCTCGTCGTACCAAGCGGAAAGCTCGAGATTACTACTAAACAATAAATCAGAGATAAGTCGAATAAAAAAAATAGAATAATAATAATAGTAATAATAATGATAATGATAATAATAATAATGATAATAATAATGATGATGATAATAATGATGATAATAATGATAATGATAATAATAAAGTTTTCCAAAAATTGCCTGGGAGACTTAGTTAAAGAAAGCAGTCATCCGTCGAATCGGAGATATACAATTCTATTCGAGATAACGCGAATTGAAAACAAACTGTATAAACGATTTTCTTAAGACGGCGATCGTTTACGGATTTCCTATAAATTCTTTATTTTTTTCTTGTTTTTTTTTTTTTTTTATGTTGTGAATAACGGAAAAATTGGGAAAAAACGAATTTTTCCGGGATAGTATATTTTCCATTTTCGAACAGTAACACAATAAGAGACGATCGTCGTATTCCGTATCTAGCGGGGATATCTTTTTCAAAAGCTGCCGGCTAAATTGAAAAAGCCTGTATACGCGGGCTTAATTGCGCGTTGTGAATACTGGTAGACGTGTACAGGCGGGCGTGAATGTCTTTTTCCTATATTTGCCCGCGTTTATTTATGTCGCATTATTGCGCATTGATGGATGCGCATAATTATATAATATATATTGCGTATTCTGTTATGCGATTTTAACTTGTAATGTTTTATATTTCGATTCTTCTTCTATATGTCCTCGAAGAACGCGCGTGGTCATCCTCTTGATTCGATCTTCGTCTCCATTACCGTTCGTTCTATCGTACTTAATTTACATCGCAATTATTTAAATTTTCCATCCGCGTTTTTCTAGTACAACCACGCCCACAATCGCTATTTATTTTACCCTGTATTATTACTTGAAGTATATTTGTTATTACGCGTTAAATGTTCGAGCCGTTCGAAGGAGTTACCGAAGGGATTCAATTGATTTTTTTTTTTGTTGGCTTGTCTATAAATTACAGGTTGCCACTGATATGTTATTACATCTGTAATAATAAGTAATTGACTAATTAAGTAATTAAGTGTCCATCGTCGTCAGTCTGCACCGTCCCCTTGGAGCAGTGCCATTTTTCATCGTACAACCGTTTCAAAACAGTTTGCCGTGTTTCGTCTTATTTTCCCCGGGAATTTCTTTTTCCCTTCCGATATATTATCGACAACAGGATGTTTCCTCGTAGTCCGGTCCGTCTGTTACCCATTACCATGTAGACGACGATAGCACCGCATTTCGAAAGCTCCTATTGTCTTTCTAAAGTATTCCTTCATTATCCCCGAAGCATATATGTTCCTTAACGTATATTCAATCGTACATTTATGTTCATGCTTTTGTCGCTTATACGTTCGAGATTATTATAAGCGCATATTCCGATTTCTGATCTTAGTCGTTTGCGATAAGAACTTTTAGATATTTGTATTTACTCACTTTTTCAAGCTGTACGCCATCATTTGATGTGACTTTCGCTATGAATTTTATTTTAGCGCCGAATTTATTTATTTCGCGCTTTCTATAGACACTGTATCATTTTTTGTAGCTGTTACGGCATTTCAACAATTAGCACCTTGTCTTCCGCATAAGTGATACTGCCAAGTTTTCTACCGTTAATTTTCAACCGTGTATTTGTATTTATCATCTCTCTTTTGAATAGAGGTTGAACAGCCTGGGGCGTTTTTTTCATATTACACGTTTCTTTTGTTATGCACCACCTTATTGCTACGTTCGATTTTTGTCGCCGATATAGATTTATTATAAACTGACTGTCTTCTTTGTCGATCTCGTATCTGTGAAGGGCTCCGATGTTTGATCAACTTGATCAAACGCTTTTTCGTAGTCGTCGAAATACATAGACACCGGTTCACTCTTCAAGTGCTCTTTGGATAATCATCTCCAGCAATGCGATAGCATCACGTGTTCCTTTATTCGAAAACCGGACTGTGTTTCATCCTCCGTATTGTATATTCTAATTTCGACATTATCATATCTGGGGAGCTTTATTTCCATTACCGGCTTTAGGTACTGTCCGCGGTTGTTCGTTATTTTTCTTTAACTTGCTGACATACTTCATCCAGGTTTTCCAAATTTCCTCCTTTTTGAAAGCGGTTCTCCTTGTTCCTTCTTTTATTGTTTCATCATCCACTAGAATTCGCGATGCACGTATTTGTGAATCCATCAGATTTACTCTATCATCCATTGTTTCCAACAATCCTATCACCCGCTATCTTCTATGACTGACACACTTTTTCAACGTTATCGTTTACTTCGATTTTAGCAGTTTTATCCTGCAATCTTCTACCGCATTCATCGGATAATGTTTTAATTTTTAATCCCGGTTTAAATGCTGTTTGGATATAGCTGCTTTTTCAGGCGCATTAGACACGTAGCCGTTAGCGGTATATGATCGGTGTTGCAATCTGCATCATTTTATTTGGACGTACAAAACTATGTTATTCGCTGTGTGCTTTAGATCTAGCGCTGACGTCACAGAACGAGTTTTCCACGCGATTGAGACCACCTTCTATATATATATATATATATATATATATATATACACACCTTCAGTTTTCCTAGGTAATTGTAATTGCATTATGTTATACTAAATCTTTAAATAAAAATACACTACTCTAAATGTAGTCCGATTAAAGATTTTTTCTTTTAAATTTCTTTCCTAAATGATTTACAATCTGGTATAGTACTATATGTAATATGTGATGGAACTATACGTGTCACATGTGACGAGGGTGATGGATAAAAGAAGTTCTACTGTACTTTTATCTAAATCTAAGGCACTGTAATTACGCATAAATCTGAACACGTTGCCTGGAGTATTCTATAAACGAGTAAAAGTTTTCATTATGCTTCGTACTTAATGTACGAAATGAAATCTGTCATTTGCAGTTCTGTGCTTGTTTTAATCTTTATACTAATATATATATATATATCGTATAAGCTATGCATACTCGACGAGATGGATACGCATAGTCGATAGAAATATTTTCCTCGGAATTAATTAATTAACTTTCTTACAGTATATTTAACTTTTGCGCGGACTTTTAATTCAACTTCGAATTAACTAATTCCGGAGCTGTTTATCTACTTTCTGCCTATCCGGCCGCTGTATTTATAACGAGGCTATAACGAACATAGGTCGCATATTATTTTTAAGCTCGCAACAGGATTCTCAGTCTCTACGATATTAACGTGTGTTCTCGTTAGTTAATAATTCAAAATATTCCAAAATATAAACTAACCGCGGGATCATTTTTTTTTTTTGTTTAACTTTATAAAATATGCGCCGCATGAAGACGTATTAGAATTAATCGCCAACTCCGGCATTCCGTAGACACTATAATATGCCGGTTGAAGTGTCATCAGTTAAAGGCGCCCACACGTTGGTTAGAACCGGATGATGACGGAGAAATATTACCAAATAAACAAAGAAATAGGAGTTAAAATCGATTACAATTTTTTTCTTTAGGATATGTCGAAAAACTTTTCGGCTGTTAAACCATTATCGAGTGAATATGAAAAATAAATTATAAAAACATATACAAATTTATATATAAAATTTCAAAAAAAAAAAAATTGCTTAGATACACAATTTACAAAAATTGTAGAACGTAATCAACAATCAACAATATAAAATTTATACATAAACGGATGACGCGAAGGCGAATAATTTGAAAATAATTATTAAAAACATCCGACAATATAAAATTTTATAAATAAACAAAAATCCAAATAACCGATAAAATAAAAACGATAAAAATAATTAAAAAAATAGTTGCGTAAAAATAAAGTTTACAATATACCTCTTAGTATTAATTTTTCGTCGCTATTTATTTTATTATATCTTTTACTTTTATTATTTACATTTTATCTAGTAGTTTCAATTTTTTTTTTAAAAGGTTTTGTAAAATTTTATAATTTCGTCTTCGATGTTATTTATTCTACGTTCCAATTAAGATGAAAAATCGTTATTCGGAAAACGTTGTATACAATCGAAACGCAAAATAAATAATACTAATCGAAATTATAAAATATTACACGTACATATTCGGAACAATTTTTACACGTTGTTAAACGATTACCGACGCCTCTAATACTCGCAGGTGATTTCAACAGCCCATCATGCGGTAGTCAGTGTACAATTTTAAGAGGTAAAAAACGATCGAAAATCTAGTTGATAAAAGTAACTTTATTATAACAGAAATTCAACCCATTTCAATTTTTTATATCGTAAATGGTCAACACCGGATCTAGTGTCATCTGCAGCGATTGCGAGTTCATTATAGACATTCTATCACCATGATCTAGCGGCAAGTGATCATCTCCCTATTCTCATCGATACTTATGCTTCTAATAAATATGTACACGTTAAACACATCGATTCAAATATCGAAGATAGAATACAAGAACCCTACAATCAGGAAATGACAATTAATGAACTGTAAAACACGGTCAACAGCTGTAGGACTTGATCGTTTTCACATTAATACGTTAAAAAAAGCTACTGATGAACAAGTTACACTTATACTCTTAAAACTGTTTAATGATTTGTGGAAGGTTCCTTCCCATCCTCATGGCGCACTGCTGTAGTTATACCATTACTAAAACAAGATAAAAATCCATTCTTAATGGACAGTTATAGACCGATATTGGTCTTATGTATAGTTACGGAGAAGATAATTAATAATAGACTACAACGGATACTTCCCTGACATTCACTACTCTCCAAAATTCAGTGTTGTTATGCGTCTACTCGTGTAATGATCAGCTACTCTACTTGCAGAACTCAGTTCTTAATGCGCAAAACGATCTTCCGGCAATATTTTTCGATATTCAAAAAGCATTCGATACTTTCTGGAAACGTACGATAATGGAACAACTACACAACTGGAACATTCGAGTATAACTGTAACAACTTCTTGAATCATCGAAAATTTTGTAGTAAAAATTATCTAACAACCGAGAAATCTTGTAAATGGAGTCCCTGAAGGTTCTGTGCTCGGACCAACATTATTTAATATTGCCATTAATTCCATTGCTAACGAGATTAAATCTCCAATTCGTGCACTTTACAGATGATCTAGTAATATTCGTATCATGCAAAAAATACAGCTGTTGCGGAGTTAACTTTGCAAAATACCACTAACAATTTACTTAAATGATCAGAAGATCGCGGTTTACAGTTTTCAGATTCATAAATAAAATTCACTTTTGCACGTATCATAGCTGTAAAATCATTAATATTACAATGAATAACACAATTATTCCGTGTACAGATAATATTATTTACCGTGGATTACATTTTGATAACAAATTTGGAAAATGCATATAAAACATCTTTATCTCTTGCTCACGTAGATTAAATTTACTACGCAAATTATCGCATACTTCCGATGGTGTAGAAAAAGACGCATTATTAAAAATTTACAGAACCTTAATACGTTCCAAATGTGATTGCGGATTTGAATACATCGCAAAGCAATTCGTATCTCACGGAGCTTTCCCTACAACCCCAATTATGCAACTGTATTACGAAGCAAATGAATTACCCTTAGATCTAAATCGTCACTATGTTATCTTAAATTTTTACATACGCTTACTTAGTTCTAAGTAACTACCATTACAAATAACGGACATCATGAAAGATTCAAAATTACCGTATATGAATACAAATCTTTCATTGTAAAAACAACGTCGCTATTCATTTTTCTGATCTCCCAACGATTACGTCTATCGATCCATTCGTGTTACCTGTTTGGAAGACAAACTTTGTCATTCCTAATACTAATCTTTCAGCATAACGCTCCGAGAACCAAAACATACCTCAGCAGATAATCAATAAATTCCTTTCTCAATATAGCACCGTTTCGATATACTATATAGATGTATCAAAAAATGAAGATCGTTGTGGCTGTGCTGTTGTGTATGATGATGATCCATTACGCATTGCCGCCGTACTTAATTGCATCTTTTAAAAATGAGCAGGAAATTGGCATTGTTACGGATTCGCTTTATTCGATTAAACATTTGAAAGATTCCAGATGCACGCATCCATCGTCTGTGAAAATTAATTTTACAATCAGCAAGCAAAGTCTGCATGTACTTTGGATTCCTCGACATAGCGGATATGGAAGGAATGAAGAAGCAGATCTGCGAAAGAAGCCGCCCTTCATGTCTCCTGCAGAGTTACTTCCAGCAACGTGTTCCGATATGCGTCGCCGCGTGTTCCGTAAATTAAAAGAACAAGCGAATATCATATTTTTCCGGTTTAATACAGTGGTATCTGGCCTATTCAACGTGTTCATCGGGACAGGATGAAGTGATGCTGTTCCGTGTCCGCACAATACTCGTTTGACTCATTCTTATATCCTATCCAAAACTGATCCTCCTACTTGTTCAACCAAAAAAAAAAGAAAAACATTAAAAAATGAAAACTACTAGAAAAAATGGAAATAATAAAAGAAAAGATAAAAATAATTTATTCAATTCGATGATAAATTTTGACGAAGAATTAGTGTTAAGAAGTATATTGTAAATTTAATTTTTTTATCGGGAAACTATTTGTTAATTATTTTAATTATTTTTATTTTACCATCGGTCATATTTGTTTATGTATAAATTTTATATTGTCGAATGTTTTTATTTATTATTTTCCCGGGCTTTATTATTTATGTATAGAATTATGCATAGCTGATCATCGATTGCGTTGTTTACCACATTCGCTATCAGGCTATTTAAAAATACTGTTTAATTACTTTGATAATTTTTGTAAATGGTTTATTAAAGTAATATTTTTTACATTTTATATTTACATTCATTCGATAACGGGTTTGAACGCTTTGTAATTTTTCATAAGGATACAATTTTAGTGATTTTAACTGCTTTTTCGTTGATTATTATTTTTTTAATCACTACCTTCCAAAAACTTTTCAAATTAGAGAAATATTAAACTTACTAGTCTATAAAAAGAGTAGAAATTAAATAATGGAGGAACCGATCCTGTTTCATCGAATCCGTTTTAAAACGACGAGCATTACCGAGTAGTCGAAGTGAAAAATTTAATCGAATGAAACGAACTAAACCGAATTATCAAGGAATTATTTTTATTACGCATTCTAATTATCATCGTTCTAATGTGTCTCTTGTTATTTGACTAGTGTATTTACAAAAAAAAAAACAAAAACAAACAATATAGTTATTATTAAATAAGGAATAATATATGTTTAATAAAAAATCGCTACTTCATATATATATATATATATATATATATATATATATATATATATATATATATATATATATATATATATGTGTGTGTGTGTATATATATTAGTATCGCGGTGGCGTAGTTGCCAGAGCGATCATTTAATTCTTAGTTATGGCAGTGGCACTCCACGCCGTATAAACATCATATGCGCGCCCTTCTGCGTCGCATATAAATAGTGCCTTGAATGCTAGCTCATTTCGTACGTAAAAATAAACGTCCGATGGCTAGAATATACGTACCGTATTTACACTTAATGACATGTATTTTTTATACATAATTTATTTATCATCGTCATCAATTTTCGACGAGCCATTACATAAGTTTATAACTTGATGCAGTGGCGTTATATCTGTCAGAACAAAAAATATTATACGGACGCGTTTTAAATATTTTTCATTTTTCGTCTGTCGGAATTCATCGAATATAGAACTTTTTAACCTTTTCAAATTCAATCGATAATGTACCAATTTTCGTCATTGTACTACGCAAATAATTTTTTATTTTTTTCATTTACGAGTAGCTAATAAGACTATTACTCGAATTACCAATTAAAGATAGTAAGTTTAAACATTTATCATAAATTTAGTCAGAAGGTATTGTTTACATGCGGAATGCTTGTTTTCGACTGATCGCAACGATACTGAGTATATTTATGGCAGATTACAACAATATGATAGTTAGTGGTGAACACTTCACGTATTGGCGATGGCAGTTTTGCGTGTGGCCAATATATATATCTTGTTGACATCTGTTTCCAGCCTCGGTGAACAGATTTGACTAAGTTTTAAAGGCCAATATATATTGCCAAGTATACTCGGCCGAATACGGACTGGTTCCACGAGTCCAGGATGTTCCGGCTATAATATTTTGCATAGCCTTCTTCTAGCGTTATCGGCAAACTTAGGTAGGCTCTTGTGACCGCACGGTGTACCTCACCGTGGATACCTCGATGACTCGGAATCCAGACGAAAACTTAATTCAAGAATGACGTGTTATATTTGGTTCACCACGGTAGTGGTTAAAAGTAACGGAGAAACGATTCCGCAAGAAGACGAGATAAAATATCTAGACAAAAAAATTTATTAGGGCTAAGCGTATTAATACAGTGTATTCACTATTTGAAGGGCCTTCCACCGAGCCGGCGTATCTCAGCTTGAGTCGATTTGCTTTTATACCGCTAGACCTAGACAGTTTTCTAGTCATCTTCCGGTGGCGCAATTGAGGAGTTGCGGATCTGTTAACTGTCCAAACTAGTCCCCTGCCATTGTCTCGGGTCCGAAAATCGAGTTGGTAATCAACGGCAATTGTCATTCAGTGAAACCTTCGTTAAGGACCATTTTTAAACATGAAACTGTGCAATGCTCGGTAAATATTCAGACTCGCTCGATGAAGATAAATGATGAATTTATAAAGCCGTCGAAAGATACGTGTGCACGTGCGGTCTTATGTTGCCGGACTGCGCTAAAGATATTCGTGTAAATAACGTACAGATGTTTCAAAATAAGTCGATAAGACTGTCTCACCACTCTGGTAATCAATCAGACTTTACCTATATCGGCGAATGAATTCATGGATCAAGTACGAAGGTATGTAAACAGGCTGACGGGCCGGAACAACGTAATAGCGATAAATCAGACAACAGCGACGAAGTAATAAGACTTCAACGTGGTTCCTTTACTGTATGTAACGTAAATTAATTAAAATTCGATCGGGCAATTCCGCACACTTTTCATTTCCGTAAGAATTGCTGGGTGACCATAAAATCGACTAAACGGGAATATCATCTGATAGTAGAACCAATCATAGCCTTGGAAATATAATGACTACAGAAGAATTGACCAATCACCATACAGTAATATCAGGAGATGTATCAGCTGACGGTAGGACCAATCACAGCCCTGGAAATATTAAGTTCCGATTGAGAAGTGCCTATAAAAGGAAATAACTCAAGGGTTTGTGGTTTAGTTCGTTTCTGATGATGAGTGGTGTAAGCCCATTCGAAACGTTAAGTTTTTTGAATAATCAGGACGTGGTTTTCACCGAAAATAATTCTAAACGTATGGAAAACAACCACGAAAGTTTTAATAAATATATGATTAACTTAATCAACGACATCCACGTTTCGAACTGAAAACATTACGGGTTAGTAAACTAATAATATAATTATTCCCAGTTTCTCGTCGTTATCTTCTGATAGCTATCTGCTAGTTCCGGGCGTTGATTGCGGTCGGTAAACAACTGCGACTTCTTCTATTTCGATCCCGTTATCTTATTACGTGCGCTTTATCCTGGTTTGTAATAAACCGATCGCGTACCTTCTATTCGATTATCCGCAGTCTAACTGAATTCTATACGATAAACAACGAACGGTGGTACATTCCGTAATCTAAATGTTTACTTTTTGTCGTCTTTGCCTCGTCTTCGTGACGAATGATGAAGATTAAATGTTACATACACTGACACACGTAGATATTCTCGACATTGCGGCATAGTAGAATGTCAGTTGTTCGTCTTCAAGTCTCGTATTATAGGGCAGACAAACTTTCGAACAGATTAAAAGCGTTGCGCGCTGTTTCGGAAATTTTCCACTTTTCTTCAAACTTTGCGTTCGTCGCATTAACGCTACTTTCCCCCCCTCTTTTCGTCATTGTTTAAGATATTACAGGATAAAGACACCGTTGTGTAAAAGTGTACGTCTATGTTGTTTATCGGAATTAGTTAGGGTTTATTATATTTTGTCCTAAGAACGAGGAAAAATTTAAACTACATTTTTCGGTTTTTTAATAAAACGGACGACACTTTATAATGTTGACTTTTATAAAGTTGTCCGCATATCTGGAACGACCGCGCCGGAATACAAAACGATGTGCGGTTTCAAACCGTCAGTTTTATCTACGGTTATATGCGTCTGTAACTGAAATTCTGTTTTACAAAAATTATATTATATTCCTAAGGTTTAACGGATTCGGATGTTTTTTACATGACTTTTTTTTTTTTAGGATCCTAGTATAATATACATTGTTTCGTGTATATGCAGATGTTACATTTAGGGAAGCGTTAACAAATAGACCTTAAGGTGTCGAAGTTATTAATAATATAAGGTACAGCGATGACGACACGGTAATATTAGCAGAAAACGCTTATGATCTAGAGATACATTATTGAAAGCGGTAGAAAAAACCTGCGATAAATATATACGGAATTACTATTAATGAAAACCGAAGTAATTGCGACGGTAGATCCAAATAGGCCGAAAATAATATTAAGAGATATTGAATTAGAATGAATAAGTATAGATAAACGTAGGAGGTTGGATTATGGACGTCGAGCATTCAAACGAACTGATTAAATGCGGGATAAGGCAAGATTAACATTAGCGGACGTACTAGTGAACTTAAACAGGAATGGACTACCGACTGCACCTCGCAAACAACCTTCCTGCGGAGCATAAAATCAACCATAGAACCCTGGTGGCCTTCAGATGGAACGAGCAGAAAAGAATATGGTACCCTAAACCGTCTATACGTGTGGGCCATACAGCCGTATCGCACAATTATCTGTATAAGCCCTCCACCAACAAACTGCCCCCTACGCGGACATTTAACAGAACCAACAGTCACACACTTAATCTACAACTGGCAAACACCACACAGGTTAAAACACAAAATACAGGGTCCGATATACAAAATCCTCTCAAACAACCCTCAATCAAATTTTGCTTCACTCCCTGCTATTAATGTTAATATCATCCGCGTACCCTACTTAGTTTTAACCGTTAATGTTCTTTAAATGTTTTCATCGCTGCTTCTATAAACTATCGGTAATAGGCAGCGTCGTTGTCTAACTCTATTTTTAACCCGCGACCTTACTGTTTATTATTTGTACAGTTGAAAGCGTATCTCTATAATCTATGTGCACTTATTTTAAGATCTTAAACAGTACATTCCAATTTACCATTATCAATGCCCTTTCAATATTTTAAAAATCGATGTATACCGTTTCGTTTATGTTCTACGTTTATTCAATGATCAAGGGTTATTACTCGCGTGCCTAATCCAAATCGGTCTTCAGGTAAATTACTTTCTATTTTATGTCTGTAAACAATTACGGTTAAAAAAATATGTTATCGTACGCGATAACATATTTCATATTTTACGTTCTTCGCACGTTCGACTATTCTATTTTTTAGCAATTGCCACCATAGTAGCAGTAAGTCTATGGGGCATATTTCCCGTTTCATATATTTCCTTCATAAGCATAAATATTTAGTTGAGTATTTAACTTCTTTTTAACATTCGTGATATGAGGGTTAGCCTTTGGTCTAATGCCTAGGTATCAACAAAATAAACTTTATCGTCTAATCGGTAGAAACTCTAAAGTGTCGCTAAAAAATAAGCTCTTAATTTACAACGCAATAATACCACCGATCTGTATGGCATAGAACTATGGGGCTCATCCGCGAAAAGTAACATCCGGAAAGTCTAACAATTCCAATCGAAGGCACTTCGAATTATAACGTTCCGTACTCAATCTCATTCTACCAGATAATCTATCAAGCCGCCTTATATACAGTGCAGGGATGCGCTATTCTAAAAAAAACCTTCAATCATGCCAGGTTACTCATTGCAGTAAATGCGCTTCTCTAAACACATTAATACATTTCACGAACAGCCAACGTGCTTATTGTTTTAAAGAAAAACAGGCGTATGTAAAAAAATATAAAAAAAAAAGGATACATATCGTATTTTTCGCTTTACTTCCCGGATTTTGTATCAATTCCCCCGGGAGTTTATGTACTCCAGTCTTCTAAAGCCTTATTCCTCTTTTGAAATATGATGTTCATTTCAACGTCAATCTATTTCTAGAACCGAAGAATTCGTCATTGTAAAGCTTTTCAATATATTTTTTCTGCTTATTTTCGTATTTGCTCGGTGTTCGTTATTATTTTACCTACGGCATTTTAAGCCGTGTATTTGTATTTATTCTATCTACAGCTTAGTGTTTAATTTTATATATATATATCCGCAACAAGTAACAAATTAACATAAACCTGAATAGCCGAAGATATATTCTCAACCCGTAGCAGACCCCGATGGTATATCAAAACGACGTGATTCTCGACGACAGACCAGCCTAAGCGTATAAATAATGTCGCAATCGAAATAAATAATACATTCGCGTTCTTTTTGACCGCTCCTCAATCACGATTCCTTCCTTAACACGAATAACAAGATAATCCTCTGTAAAATATTAATTCGTCCGCTACTTTGTCGCATTTGTCCTGCCTGGAGCTAATATAAGTATTGAAGACTCGAAGAATATATGTTAGCCGTTTAAAATTAAGTTCCGTAATTAGTAATATTAGTATTTAATTAAGAAAACTCGTTTATTTTATAAACGCGGGTTTTTACTTATTTTCTTTTCCAGCGGTATTTAACGTCTTGTATTTATCCTACTTTCTTTATATTCTCAATTTAATATTGCGGTAACATGTCTACGGTACAAGATGTTCATTTTTCATTGTTCATTGACATTATAACGTAATCATTTTACGTTTCTAAGTACTACTTGTTGTCATTGGTAGCGTGTTTTTTTTTCCGACCGACCCCCAATTCGTAAAAACGAGATGGTGGTAAATATATTGTGTAAGTGAAATACAAATACAGTAAAAATAACAGATTGTTCAGAATCCGTCCAATTAAGTTTACGGAATTCTGAACAAACTGTTTTACAATATTTTAATAACAATTTGTATGCATAAATTTAAACTAGTCGAGATTATATAATTAGTTTATAAGTTAAGACAAGGTGCAATTATATTTAAATACGTTTAGGATTTAATTGCGTAAATAAGTCTGAGCTAAATGTACATATTTTTTACGGTGATTTAGTTCAGCAATCGCGAAGGTGTTAAAAATTATAAATAGTTTGGTTACCAGAGTTGATCAGTGCTAATATCGCTGAAATCAGTGTTACTACGATTACAGCCGCTAACTATATGCTTAGTACTGTTAGACGTCACGCAATTTTCAGAGTATGCAATTTTATATTTATATAAGTAATCTTTAAATAGGCCATGTCTAGTAATGAAACGTAAAAAAAAAAATTTGGTACAAAAGTTGTGTTATTTAGTCTGTTTTCTACATTTGGGAAATAATTTTTAACAATACCGTTATACTCATTCCACTGTGTTTGAAATTTATTATTATAATACTTATCTAAGACAAGTGATAGTGTGTTAATTTATAATAATAATAAAAACGAGTCGAATCAAATTAATTCATAATTTCGAATTGCTCCGCATATTATTTAAAGCGAACTAATAGCCAACTACGCAAGCTGATATATACATACATATATATATATATATATGTTTAAGTGGACTGTTCAGACTATAAATTTATATTATTAGCCTGAATAAAATTTTGTAATCTCATCCAAGAAGGTAGGAAACACAATAAGCACTTCAAGTTGTACTGACAGCGTATTCGATAGAAGTTCAGACACGAGGCTATCTCTATTTTCGTATTTGGGGCAGGACTAGATCTGATGTTCGATGCCGATATTACATTTATTTTTTATTTATTTATTTAATGAAGCCACACAACAGCTAACAGCCAATTATAGGCTTATAAATAAAATCATACAATGAATAATTTTTTCCCTATTATAAAATTAAAAGTAAAAAAAAATATGTTACAAACTTCAATTCTGATGATTGACAACTTGACAAGATTACTAGGTTTTCAGTTATGAACCAACTCCCTAGTCTGACAAACACAGAGACAAAATCATTATGGAGGAAATCCCCATGTTTAAATCAACGCACGTAGTAACATATTTTTTACCTTTTAACAAGCTTTTTGATTCTAAATATAATTAAACAGAACGATACAACATTTCTTTAAACTTCGATATTAAATGTCCCCATTATAGTTTAACATGCTTCTCAATGGCCGGAGTCAGATCCGATCATCGAGTAATTTGGCAGAGACCAACTTCGCCCAGGTTCCACGCTTGTGAAGTTGTCGAACGCACTGTCGTATATTGATAGCTGTAATATACTCATTGTAAATTCCGGAAATCTAGAAAAAAAATGTCCATATATATATATATATATATATATATATATGTATATATACAGTCGAATCCGCTTATAAGGGACACATCGGGCGGAAGTCATTTGTCCCTTATAACCGGTTGTCCCTTAAAGCGAATTTTTTAAAATTTCTTATTGAAGCGAGTGGGTGTTAGATACAGTTTAGTAAACAATTAACATACTTATAACCTTATTAATGCGTAATATTTATTTATATGGAAATTAAGAGAAAAATACAGGAGGCATACATAAGGTAAAAGAACCTGACCTGATATTTGTAAAAATTGTTCATTTACTGTAAAAATGCGCTATAGTTGTTTGGTGTAAATTCTTCATCTGCTGCGTTTGAACAAAATCTGCACATCTAATGATGCCGTAGGAGCACCTGACTGCCCTTTTCAGTACTACTCCATTTTTTACATAAGTTCTGTTCATCTGTTTTTAAATGGAAGATGGTGTTTCTGGAGACGCCCATGATTTTTTCTAACTCCCGAATAGGCATATTGGGAGGTTGAATTTCGATTTTGTCTAAAGTAGAAATTTTTTCCTTTAATGATAAACATTTACGCGACATTTTATTCATACAAAAAATTCACCAGAACTAAAAAAAGAAAAGAAAATTTTCGTAAGAAAAAAAATAAAATAAAACCGCACGAGGCACTACAATTTTTGCAGAACTAAACTAAAAATATAATAAGCTTTCGGAGAGTGCATAATTAATAAGCCTACAGAGCAAAAAACAGTATAGCGTCAATGAAAGAATGTCAACACAAGGACATTTCAAACAAAACGAAGAAAAAACAAAAATGTTCATTTAAACAAAAACGAATTGTAAAAATGACTAAAACATTTTTATTCAATTTTTGTTTATGTGAATATTTTCGTTTTACAACCGGAAGTGTTATTTCGGCTGGCTTATCACCCGTCCCACTATTTATTGCCTTGAAAGTCTATAAATCTTTGTCCCTTTTAAGCGAGGAGTTGTACCAAAATGGCTTTGCTGATTGTCCCTTGTAAACGGCTGTCACTCTTATCCGGAGTCCCTTATAAGCGGATTCGACTGTATATATATATATATATATATATATATATATATATATATATATATATACACATGTCGGCTAATACATAATTAATAAATTACTTGAAAACTTAAAAAAAAACGTATGTATAATCTCTTCATTACGTTCTAATATCTCGATCGTGGATAGTCTGTATATTTCAACGGCCTCTCGATGGTGATCGCTCGCTCCGTCAACATGTGTTCCATCATCAGCTCAGATAGCACAGCCAAAATCGATACAACCCCCACGCTTTTCTATCAATCAGATGACTAGACTTTAATCTCGATCTTAGGGCAACTTTTTCGCATCTATTTTTACGGTACGACGTTTATCAGTGACTTTTACGAATTATAGAAAAAATTAGACGTTCTATCTAATCACTAAATCGTGACCGACTTGGGCGAGTTAAAACAGAACGCGAAATGATCGATCGCCATCTTCGTCTTTGTCATCTATGTTCAGATGTTGTGATGTGCACATTCGAATTCTCACTATTCTGACTTCGCTCGGCTGTTATAACAGTCATATATATATGTATATACAACAAAACAACAGTATATATTTGCGTAGTAAAATTGCACATACAATAATGCAGGTAACGGTGTACCACTGCTATAGTAATGTGTTGATCATAAAACAAGTAATGAAAATTAACAGGAAAAAAATACCTGCTAATACCCGTAAAACCCGTATAATTAAATGTAATTTAATTATCATTTACTAGATACGAAGATTTGACTTCGACTCTAATACAGAGCAAAATGTATACTACAGAGTTACTAAATTGATCAGAACGTCTATGTTTATACTTCGTACGCGTACAGTTTTCAGCCGCCTGGAATCGTCATCTCCAATAGGCCTAATGAGTGGAATACACACACACACATATATATATATACCCATGAACACGCGCATAATGTAATTTAATCTCTTTACAATAAATGAACGTATTGTAAGATACTCGATCGATGGGGTATGAATAGGTTTTTTTATTTTTATTCCAGGACGCTCCTTTTATCTGTTGCAGAAGCTGTCTCTCAAAAGTTTTCGACCTACTTTAAAATTGAATTGCGAGATGGTCGGAGGACACCGCGTAACTTTGAATTCTTTTCGAAATGATTTTTGCACTGTCGTGATCGATTCACGCCGAAAATAAAAAAAGGGGCGCTCCTTCTCGTTATAGGATATAACTAAAACGAAAATTCTCCTCGTGTATACACTAAACGTGGAGCACGCGGTTTGCCTTGTTACTAATTAAGCTAATTGAAAAACAAAACCGTTCATCTTCTCTGGGTCATCCTGTATATGGTTAAATAGGAAATTACGATTTTTACTCATTTACTCGATTCATTTGAACACTTCGAGGAGTATGATGCCCATTTACGTTCATCCTAAAACTCGGGACTTTAGTTTATTCGGTTTTGAATTTGCGATTTTACTTAGTTTCACATTGCGCTGTGCAAAATTTAAGTTATCCGATTATTACAGTTTTTGTGTCCATCGTTATAAATGCGTTTCTTCGATTTTCTTATAGTTATCTTTTCTTCTTTATATTTGTCAATTTGTCAATTTGTCAATTTGTCATTCGCATTTTATTTTAATTATTTTTATATATATATATATATATTTTTTTTTATGGGGATGCCTTTACAGCTTGCCCAACGTGGAGCCGTAATAATCACTAACTCATATTCTTATGAACTCGGACAACTTCTCGAGAAAAGTCGCTATGTCCGGGAACAAATCTAGATTCTCAACATGCAGAAGTGACATTACGTTATAAGGAGGACCACCACGAGATGCGTACAGTAATTTGAGATACAGTTCAGAACGTAATGCTGTTAACGAAGGACATTCGAAGAACACGTGATCAGGGTTGCAGACTACACGACCAGCATATAGAGGACAATACGGATTATCTCTAAGCTGCATAACGAACAGGCGGTCCGGCAACAAGTAATGCCCAAACCGCAATCTGCTGATAAGCACAATTCCTCTCCGCTTGATGTTTTTGAAAACGTAGAACCATGGGAACCTAGGGAGAGACGGCTGCAGCTGATAATACGCAGTAAGAGGCGACCGCTGTGTGCACTCCATATATGTCTGTTCCCAGAGCTTTTTATGATCAGACTGTGTAAAATGAATGACGTCACGAGAAGAAACTGAAGAGAATAAAACACCACTAGAAGAACCCCTTTTAGCTATTGCATCTACCATTTCATTGTCGGGGACTCCTCGATGTCCCGGTACCCACAAGAATGACACAAATATACTGAGGTTTTCCAGCTGATTACGTTTCAACATGATGGCTGAAATCAATGAATCTGACACCTTCCCTTTGCATTCAATAGCTTTTAAAATACTCTGTGAGTCGGTAACAACGAGATAATTACCTGGAAGATTCGCATCAATTAAGGACGACAAAGAAAGAAATACTGCCACACACAGCTGTAAATGAGGAACAGAGATCAGATAATTTGTATGCACTGCTAATATTAAGAGATGGGATATAAACTGCTGCACCAGTTCCCTGAGCTGACTTCGATCCATCTGTATAAACAAGGATATGCGTAGGAAAATTTTCAGCGATAATATTATTAAATGTAGCCCGGATCAGTGGGGGTGGCCAATGGACGTAGTTCTCTGGAAAGAAAAATGTTATTTTATTGGCAAAATTGTATGAATAAGGTAACATAAATTGGATGGGTATATGAATTCGCATAGTTTGCACCATATTTCCACCTCTCTAGTAAATAACGCGTATATTTCTATTTCGTCAATTTATATTCCGATATATTTAAACGAGAAGACGCCAATCACTGATACATTTCGCCCTGGTACGATATTATCTATTTCGGACGCCTTAAACGTTTCCATCGTAAATTACTTATTTTCCATCTAGCATATATTTTTTTTTTTTTTACAAAATACCACCCGGATTGAACCGAATAATTTACTATTTTCTAAGTTTCTGCAGTAACGTAATTGCTCTAGTTATTTATGCACACATACGCACTAACAGAAATAAGAAAAGTACAGACCTCGGGACGTTTTTAATAATGCGCGAATAATCGCCGAAATTTAACTAATAATCGTTCCATTCCGAAATGTGGAAATTCGAAAATTTAAAAAAAAAAATGTCAAAAATTTACCAGAAAAAAATTGTCCGTTTTTTTTCTTTCTCGTTTCTGTTCATCCATCCGATAATCTGAATTTGATTCGATTTACATCTCGCTTTTAAAATAAATTGTCGATCGTTACGTATATATATATATATATATATATATATATATATATATATATATATATTGTATCGCAAGTTTTGCTAATCGACATTAAATTCGTCCAACTATTCTCCTAATCTAACTTAGCCCAATCTAAACTAATGTTGCTAAAACGATGAATTTCCAACAATAACATATATATATATATATATATATATATATATATATATATAATATGTATATAAAAATATATATACATATAATACGTATACTACCAGAATTGATGTTTATATTAAAAAAGCACCAGCATCTCTGCAAATATGTATAAATACCCGGAAATATATATCTAGTCTAGAATATTCCACATCTGGAGCACGTTTTGCTTAGCAAAGTAAGAACTAAGAAGAAAAACCACACATTTCCACACACACACACATATATATATATATATATACATGTATTTATCTTTATAATACGGAAGTTTACTAGTTAATAAATTTTTTTACTATTTCGACTAAAGAAACGAAATCATTTTTCATAATAAGTTCAAAGTGTAAACATGCGAGATTTTAAAAAGACGTGTTCGATAGCGAGTTAGGAAATTTGAACCATCAAATCGAATCTTTTCGAAACTTTTTCCACTTTCGATACATCCTGTGCTTACGCAGTATCGATAAAACTAACGTAAATCTTCGTAAAGTAAAAGTTTTCAACAACGTCAACTCTATTTTATATATATATATATATATATATATATATATATATATATATAAACTACAAAATGACATCGTCTTCTTACTACAACATTTTAAAAAATATATATATGTTTATAGATAAAATAGAAAAAAAATAAAATATTGAAAAGAAAATATACATATATATGTTTATATACATATATATATATATATATATATCGCACACGTATGTGCACATATACTAAAAAAGAACGTTTAAAATAATAACTGACCAGGAAAAAATTTAAAAAAAAGATAAATGCGAATAGGGCAAAAAAATGTCCCGAAAGAAAGAAAAGTGGATAATAACGAGATGGAGCAAAAAAATCGTCGAAATTAGTAACAATAATTCCCTCTAAAGATGTAAAGATAGTACATGGAGAAAACAAAAAAAATGGACTAGCGCAGGGCACTAGCTCTTGTTCTTTTTAATATTTATACTAATGATCAACCGATAGGAATCGATACAAAACACTTTCTGTATGCGGATTATCTAGTAGTAATTCAAAATAACACATTTGAACAAGTCGAAGAAATTTTAAATAAAATTATCACGGAATTGGATGATTAGTATAAAAAAAATTAGCTGCACATGAATCTAATGAAAACTCAAACCTGCGCTTTCCATCTTCGAAATAGGGAAGTAAAACGCAAGCTAAGCATATAATGGCGTGGCGCAAAGCTAAAACACACTGATAATCCTAAATATCTAGGTATCTTACTTGATAGATCATCGACATTCAAGCAGCACTGTGGAGCCACAAAGATGAAAGTGATGACAAGAACGAACTTGATTCGAAAATTGATCGGTAGTAGATGATGAGCTAAACCGCATCTTTTACGAACATCGGTCTTGTCCCTTTGTTACTCTGTAGGAGAGTATGCGTGTCTAGTTTGGTGCCGTTCCGTACATGCGAAGAAAGTTAACGTTGCTTTAAATGAACCACGCAGAGCAGTAACTGGCTGTTTAAGATCAACGCCTCTATCCAAATTATATGAACGTGCTGGCATAGCACCACCAGAAATTAGAAGACACGTGGCAGCGAAGAAGGAAAGATGGAAGACAATTCACGATGAGCGCCACCCGTTACACTGTTATACGGCAGTAACCAGATTTAAAATCCAGACGCAGCTTCCTCGGAACAGTGGAGAAACTAAAAAATACAGACCACGCAGAAAGACTCCAAATGTGGAAAGCTGACAACAACTAGGCAGCAGAATCACTTTCAGCAGGTTGTCACCTAAATTATTCATCCTGGAGAACACTAAATAGATTACGAAGTAGTACCGCGCGGACGAAATACAATCTATTTAAATGGGGTTGGGCAGAAGATGATCAATGTCAATGTGGTGAAAGGCAAGATGGGAATCATTTATTCAATTGTAAATTAATTGGAGCATTTGATCCATCAAAACTTTATCGTGATTTCGGAGAAGACACATTAAAATCTATAGATTATTGGGAAAATATTGGTATATAAATCGACCGGATACGCGAAAAAAAAAAAAAGATGAAAATAAAAAGTACAAATCCGAAATTGAAAATATTAATAAATTTCCATCTGGAATATACGGCTTCCGTAGTAACGTCAGCTCTTTGAAATGCGCGGTGCGTTTAGCGGATGATATGTACAAAACCTTTCATTTCTAAAAAGTAGTTAATAATTTGTTTTTTGAACATAAATAGATAATAACTCAATCCTTATCTTACACGAGTCTTACGAACTCGAATGTCCCATCTGAAATCAAAAAAGCACCGTGCAACCTCTTCACCAAACGACAGCTTACTTTCTTTCATTCTAACATGGAACGGAACCAACAAGTCGCACGGTGTACTTAGGTATGCCCCCGATGGTCGGTTTTCAGGCCCGTTTTATTGAATATATTATTGTTTAAACTAAACAATATTCCTCTTGCAGATAGTGAAAATATTACCAGGACCCAGTCGCAATCTGCCGAGGACAAAGTCTTCTCTGCGATAACAGAATATTGTATACAAAATATTAATTCATAATGTCGCATTTTCGAGTCCGTTTCTATAATTTCTCGACTGAATAGGTTCAAACTCCCTACAGCTGCTGAGTGTTTGTTAATGAAGTTCTGTAAATATCGCCGAGTACTCCTTCGTGTCTCATGTTTAACCGATTTCTGAATATCCGCACTACTTCAATCGAAGGAACGTCTCGACTTTTTATTAAGCTGTCAGTTCGTCTCATTTCATTTTTCTCCTGCAGCGTCACATTTCGAATGCTGGCGGTTTATATTTATCACCGTCGATGTTAAAAACTTGTTAACCCGGAAGCCCTATTAAATTTGTCGCCGTTTTATATTGTGAAATAACTAATGTTGACTAGTTTGGAGGAAACACCGAAATAGCTACATCGCTTATTATTAGTCAGCGTCTAGGTCCGTTGCCCGTTTACCTTATCAGCGCACATTTGTAATACATTATTATTTTAAAGCAAACAAAATCAATACTCTTCAACGTATTCGACATTATTATTTTAATTATCTCTTAATACGTGCGTGTGGTTCTTCAATAGGTTATCAGTTAAGTCGGATTACGAGGTGATATGCATCTAAACTGCGTTGGTGTTGTGATATTTGTAAATAAATATGGTCTTACAAAACAACTAGATCAAATTTAAAAGTAATGAAAAAAAAAAAAGGACTGTGCCTCGGAGCGTAGGGAAGTCGAAACTTACAGACGATATGAAATGCGATATTGTAGAATATAAATTTTAATTCGATATATTAAATCCAACGCGTACATTACGCATAATAGGCACGCTTATTTAATAAACTGACGATGTTGTACAAATTTCACACAGAAAATAAAAAATACCGAAATCTGAAAAAAAAATTTAGATAAAAGTCTTTTAGAATTATATTTACTTACACTGGACTTATTTTCCTTCGTCGTAGAAGATAATTATATAACTTCGTGTTATAATTCGCATATTATTAATGCGTTCGTTATTACATCGTTATAATTTTTATTTTTAAATCGAACTCCGGATCAATGTTTAAGCGTATCATTTTCGTCATCATGGTGCTATGTTATCGAACGTCGCATAACATTTTTCCGGGAACAGTTCAACTGTAACCACGGCGCTAAGTTCTGTTCCCATGTTGTTGTTCTTCCCTTGTATAAGAATATGTAGTATCACATCGTTTCTGGTGGTGCATTATATGTTCGCAGTCTTCGACGTTCGACTTTTTTTTTACCATTTCCCCGCTTTTATATACGATTTAATATTTCACAGTTTCTTAAGTTGCCAGTCCAATTTACTTTAATAATTCTGCGATATCATCTCAATGGCGTCTGTACTTTGTTTTGGAAATATTTTGACGCAATCCTTATGCATTGCACGTTGTTGTGAAAACATCCACCGGTAATTCTTTCATACTATTCGACATTAAAACGTTATCATCTGCATATGTGATATCGTTTTGTTCCATTTACTTTGATACCATTTTTAATTTTTTACATCGAGAATATAAATTAAATAATATTGGCGGCAGGATAGAATACCTCCTTCTATATATCATACCGTATTCTGCTGTTCAATTGTAATACTTGCTGACTAGTTTCGATATAAGTTTTTTATGTGGTCAATGTCTCTTCTATTTTATAATTTTAGTTTTAATCTGTTGATTGTATTTTTTTTTGTCAATTTATATTTAATGGAATTACGCGATTTATTTCGCATAAACTTGAATTTATTATTAGTTACGCAGATAGCGATAAGAGGTAACGGAGAAAGTGGCATTTATGCATATCATTAAAACAAGTTACTCGAGTTGTAATTAAATGCGGCAATTGTAATCGGCGATTAAAATAATAGATTTCCGTCCCCTATTACCGAGTTGTTACCGGAATATTGTCGTCCGTACTCCTCGAAAGAAACGGTTTCATGGCTAATTGTTCAAACGATCGATGTCCTACCGCAATCCGCACGAGGCAGAGGGAATTCCAATGTGTATTCAACTCGTATAGAGTATTGCGTGGTGAAGAATAGGTCGAATTTCGATGGAAATTTCAAGGATATAAAGTAATTCGCGAAAGAAAGACGATTTTACAACGTGTCCGAACCCTTTGAATTAAGTATGTTCAGCTTCTTTCGGAAAACGTCTTCTATTCGGCAGACAAAGATACTAACGAGATGTGGTTATAACGATACGAAAGTGGGGCTCTACTCAATTTAAGTCTATTATTATTATTATTAACGAGTAATATCATAGAAAGGAAAAACGGGGTAATTAATCTCTCTCTTCTAGATATATTCATTCGAAGAAATTTTCCACCTCGGACAAATTTGAAATATGTTCTCGCGGGCTAGGGTTGTCAGTTTTTATATAGGGCTGACTGACTGCTTTACTAGTTAGATAACAATTGTTACTCCGTCATTCGTTATTATTAGACTTAGCATCGTTTGGGCGTTACTGACTTTTTTTTCAGCCAATTCTTTTTCATCATCGTCGACATTCCGAAGTATTCATTACGGGATGAATCATTCAACAAGTGTAATTAAGGTAGGTGTCGTGTAAATTTTAATCGAACGCCTATTGTAGGACACAATTTTAAATAGAAGCTTTCGTAATAATTCTATGGAAATATTTTCAGCGGTTGAAAATACATTTTATTACATCTTATATTGATTGTTATATAAAGCGGTGAAAAATAAACTGCAGATTGTACTGATGTGCCATTATTCGCATGTGTATTGGTGCTACGCATTCCACGCCGATTAATATTCTACAGGAGTTTCGGAACCCACCCCCTTTTTTTTATTAAGACAAAAATATATATCAAACAAGTACATTGTATCTTAAACGCTTAAATTGAAGATAAGGTATTTTAGAGAATCGCAATCCTTTATTTTTTTTTTGTATAAACATTTAACAGAAATGTTCAAAAAGTAGTTCTGCGTATATATTAAATTTTTTATTAATGGTCATATATATATATATATATATATATATATATATATATATATATATATATATATAGTGTATAAACACATGTGTCGATGAATGTGTGAGTAATATAAGAAACAAAATTTTATACTAAATATGGCAAGTATCCAGAATTTTTATTAAATAGTAGTTTTTAATATAACTTACATTTTTGTTCGATTATTATTGCATGTATTTATTTTGCTTTTTTTTTTTTAAAATTCAAGTATACAACCACTTAGTACTATCATAATTTTCGTGGAATGCGGGATACCGTAGTTCTTACACTTTCAGAGATTGCAACCACCCCGAAGATAAAATTCATGAAAATCGTAATCTTTTATGAATATTAAACCCGAAGGGAGAATGTAAAGAATTTTCTGGTTCTGCTCGAAAACAATGATGCGCACAATTAACTGCGTTCTTTTATAATTAAATATTTCGTTTTCAATTTATAGTTGATTAACAACACGTTGCCCGCTGTTAATAATAGTTTTTAAACTTATTTAAAGCGGTTGTCGAGCTTTTAAATAAATAATTCTGAAAAATTTCAATGGTCCACAGTTTTATCTGTTTAATTTAAAATTGTTTTTACTGTTGATTGTTTAATGTTAACTAACTCTTATTTAAATCGAACCGATTTCTTTCCGTTTTATTCTTAAATTATTTAATTTTCTTTTTTAATATTTTTTATACACAATACCTCGATGTTTTATTAGTATTAGTACTTTTTCAACGATATATTCACCTTAAGTTTGTTCCGAGGAAGATACTATTACTACTACTATTATATTGTTTGTTTTTCATTTCCAAATGCCTATGTTTGGTTGGGTGCAAATATATTTTATAAATTTTGTACATGTAAAAGAGCAAGGACGCGTTAAAATAAGTCGCATGTATTACACTGAAGGAAACGTTATAATATTCATTCTAACTTTCTACATGAGTGCGACAAGAGTTGTCTGTTAGATGTTCTTAAAATTAAAATTATAAATAGGATGATAAACATACAGTTTAAAGTAAAACTAACGCTGTATGAACGAATACCGAAATATACGGCACAGCTATAATGGAATTGCGAAACGATAGTGAAAATTTTAATTATCGGTGCTGCGGCAAAAATGGAAAAAATTGATGTAAATACATATATATATATATTCATATATATATATATATAGTCACTACTTTTTTTTTTTTTTAGAAATATCGTCATTTAAATTAATTAAACGGAAAGATATTTTAAATTTTATATTATGCAAATTTAAAACAACCGATAAATAGTGAATCTTGAAAGAGTTATCGTTATTTTGGCCAAAGATACAGGATTAAAATTTTGATTAACTTTCATGCATTGAAAATATGTAAACAGAATTTCAAAATTAGAAAAATATGTTTTCCAGAAAAAATTTTAATAACCGATAAATAGATAAAACGAATAAATCATTTAAACGAATACTTCAAATGTTACTGTACGTAAAATTAAAGTAGTCAATAATTTAATCGGGACATCTTAAATTACAAAAAATTATAAATCAGAATGAAACGGGCAATACTACACGATTTACAGGAGTATACTGGAATAAGAATAGTGCTTTAGTTTCAGCTTTTAGCACTAAGCTCGTCGAACGGATCATTGAAGCAAATACCGGTGCCGACCTTGCACTGCCGAAGGAGTAGTGCCAAATCAATGTTGACGAGTGTAACTGAAACCTAGCGAAGGTATTCAAACTAGATAACGAACGCTCGCTTAATTGTGCTGCGAATTTCGCAGTTCCATATGACCGAATAGAACCGAATTTGACATTCTTCGTGCGCACGATGTTTTCGTTTCTGCATGCGCTGATTATTTGTGTAGTGTTACGTGCAGTTTATACGATCGTCAGAATTAGTTTAAACGTAGAAAAGGAAATAAGAATATTATTATTAACCCGAAATATGTTAAACAGATCCCTTTTTGACATTCCATGTCTTTCACTCTGGCCACCCCTTGCGAATTTACGAAATTTCCGTTATGGCCAGAGCGACACCAAAAACCCTTACGAAGAAAATAATCATTTTTATTTTTGGCTACCTTAATACAAAGCAAAGACGAAAGACATGGAATGTCTCATAGTCTCGCGGACGTAGCGAAGTAGTCGGCGAGACGTTTCTTTTTTTATTAAACAAAATTTACTCGCTGTGTTATTAATTTTTTTTTTTTTTAAATGTAGCTCCAAAAATGGACAGCTACTTCCTTTCTGCGATCTTAAACTTTAGTTTAAATAAGCAGCAATCACGATTATACAACATGTGCAGAGGTTTAACCCGATGGTTAAGCTCTGTTACGTATATTACTTAGTAACAACCGAGTCGGTAGGTTTGAAACGTTTAAGTCACCATCTGTGGGCAAAAGTGCCAAGACCTCCGGGCCTGGATGATGATGAAGTCTTCTGCGGTGTTGGTCAGCATAATTCTGTATTACTTCGTTGACCCATTTGATCTGTAAATCTGCATGGAGTGCATCATTTCGTTGGAAACAGCGAGCAATTAGTCGCAGAAACTTATTCCGAGTTGTCTGGATTATTTTACGATTCGATGCTTTAGTACATCCCCATATTTGTATCCCATATTTCCATATAGGACTTATAATGATGTTATATAATTGTTAAAATGTGTTTATGTACGAACCGCCACTGTTACATTGTAGAATGAATAAACGATGAATATAATTTTCAACGCCCAATTCGTATAAAACGGTATTTTCAGAGGATACCTAAGATTCAATATTATTAACACAGGGAACTGCGGATGTCGGAATTTGTTTTTGTATGATATTTCACGCGTTATAAACGAATGTAAAATATGGTATTCGATATTTCAAATGTTACAGAATCAGCCAAACCGGTTATAAAAGAATTTGAACAGTTCGCGTTGGAGGAAATTCGCAAGAACGAATCGATTATTTAGCATTTACTATAGTATAAACGAATATAGAAACTTATTAATTTTAGTTGAAAATAAACGTGGGATTACAGGAAATCTCTAAAAAATTTAACCGAATTGTACACGTACGAACGTTATTTGCAAAATTATATGTTACGTAAATAAATAGCCCTTACCCGAGGTAATTGGGAAGATAATTAATTTCGTCCGTTATCGAATAAATTTATGGTCGAAATTTTCTAACGCGATAATTTTCGGCTCGTATACTAATCAACGAGTTTTTAAGATGTCGAAAATTATTCCGCCGTAATATCGTTATCGAGACGGTGATACTAGACGGAAAACGTATTTCTTTATAGAATCGTTATCGGATAAAAAAATTTAAAAAATTCTAAAAAAATTTGAAAACAAATTTAAAACAGCTCGTTTCAGCAACGAAATTTTCTAGTAATCATGGAAAAAAAGAAATTCAGTTTTTAGTTGTCGATAACGATTTCGAGAAATACGATGACATCGGTGACCGGTCAAATAGACGACAGGCCAGAAAATTAGCCCGACACCGACATTTTTACGGTTAGGAAAGTCAAGCTAACGTCCTACCCTTCTCATAAATCATCGATTGAACAAAAAAAATTGTAATTTATCGACCTGAATTGGAGACAAATTTTCCAACGAACACGATAAAATCCAGTTTTTACTGATCCCCTTTTGCCCGTTTTTATTACGTCATGCACTACATATACGTACCAACTTTGATATATATATATATATAAAATCTATATATATATATATAAATTCTTAAAGGATAAAGAAAATAAACTTTTCTCGCCGAATTTAAGCGGTTGTTATCGAAGTTTCGTATTTTGCCAGGCAGATTTCATAGACACAAGTCCATATATATATATATATATACACTAAACTTAGATGGAACCGATTGATACCTGGTGCGAACCAATATACTGATGATTATATATATATATAAATAAATTGCCTTTTTCAACAAGGAAAATAGCTGTTTTTTCTTAGCATTATAGCGAGATTATTTATTATTTCACGTTCCACAATATTTTATGAAATTGGTCTGGGTAATTTCACTCGTATATATATATATATAATATAAATTTATACATCATATATACATATATACATACATACAAATTTATACAGATATACATATATATAAATTTATACATATATACATATAAATTTATACATATATACATATATATATAAATTTGTACATATATACATATATACATATATATAAATTTATACACATTTTCATGTACATAAATATCACGTTGCCACGTTAATATCAAGCCGCTACTGGATGTAGGCATCATCCAGACGTTTCTAATGATTCACGTTATGTGAAACTCAGATCAAATTCACCCGTGTATTTTTCACAATGTCGTCAGGCCGACTTATTGTTATTTTGCTTAATTTATTGTTTGAATGCAATGTACACTATCGCAGGACGTTCTTAATGATTCCTGTGTTATGCAACTCAGATTCAAATGATCCGTGTATTTTTTACAATGTCGCCTCGCCATTGCTGTTCGGTTTGCTTTTCCTCTTTTTGAACCAAGTGGACATTATTGCTGGATATGTTTTGTCCACCTACCATCGTCTCTAGACGCATCGTGTCCCGCCCGCGTTAATTTTAATTTTACTATTCGTTCCACTGCGTCGTTGAATTTTGTCAGCTACCTGAACTGAGTAATGGTTTTTTTCAGTATTATCCTTTAGCGAACTGTTTGCGTTTCGGCGATTTTCGTGATTATAAGAAATTATACCGTTATTCGAAAAATGTAGAAACACATTAAAAATATTATATGAAGCAATTAAATTAAAATTTAAATGCGTTTAAATAGAATAAAAAATTATCAATTTCCCGATTACGTTATCACCTAGAGTAGCCAGTTGTGCGTTACTTTCTACATATAAAATATGCGAGTATCCGAGATACAAATTATATGAAAAGTACATTACTAACTTATACGATGTCATATAGTGCTATCGATGAGTTACGTGATGATGCGAATTACGATATTTTTAATTCGCGTTATATTTTTTAATGTGTTTTTTTATGAATATTACGAGGACGAGCAATATTGCGGAATAAATACACGAATGTTTAAATATTTGTCAATATTGTATATATAAATAAATGTTTGATTACAAAAACAGTTAAACTAAACTTTATTTATTAAGCAAAGCTTTCCGGGAACTACGCCATTATCAAGATATATATAAATAAAATTAAATATATAAAAACATAAAATGTTAATTTAAATCTAAGTTCACAATTTTTACATAATAAATGAATTATAAATACTTTAAATAAAGTTTAGTGATTTTAACTGTTTTTTGTAATCAAGTATAAAAAATCACTACATTCCACAATTTAAACTTTAATAAATAAATGAATAAATATATATGTACATATATATTTATATACGTAGGTATTAACGAAGAAAAAATAGAAATTAAAAAAAATAAATTATATATAAGTATTAAAAGTACCTTTTAATTTTTTTAACACTGCTACACTAATTATATCTGAACGAATATTTACATACGCACTTACTATCATTATTTTATTTTACGTTATTTCAGCGTATAAAATGCGATAGCATTTAAGGCATTAACTGATGCGACTGCATTATAAATGAATAAATAAATATATATAATACATGCATATAATAGTACAAATTAAAAAAAAAACATTACAAAATTTATTTTAAATGTATATCACCACACCACACACACATATATATATATATAAAATTATTACACACACACACACATATATATATATATAAAATTATTAGCTTAAATTAACGTGCCATGTACAGCAGCTAAGGCTAGAGGCACGGTAGGAGTATAGGAGTTAGATTAAGGAGTATAGTCCTGATTTACGGATAAACAAAATTAAATTAGAGAAGAGAGCAGCTTTCATCTTTGAAAAGCAGAATGTAGAAGGAAGGTTAAACGACAATCCGTGAGGATGGAATAAGGGACAATCAATGAGTATGTGAGAGACAGAGAAAGTAACTTCGCACACAAAACATTCTGGAGCAGAGGTCTCGTTGATGAGATATGCGTGGGTGAGCTGAGTTTGACTTAATCGCAATATGCTGATGATGACGTCTTCTCTGCAGTTTGAAGGAGATGTTTTCTAAGACTGAGTTGAGTTCTTGATCTGACGGAGCTTGTTCGTTTGAGGAGTCAGTTGCCACTTTCTCTACCACAGTATTTGAAGTCCATCTTTTATGTGTTTCTTAAAATCGGATGCTGGAACTGGAATGTTAAGAACAGATGAAGATGCAGCTTCCCTTCATGCTTTATCTGCAAGTTAATTTCCATGAATTCCAGAGTGAGCTGGGATCCATATGAAAACCACACTTCGATTTGGTTCTACTATCACCAATATATATATATATATATATATATATATATATATATATATATATATATATATTAAAATATGTATCAAACAATTTCTTTAAAATAATGAAGTCCGTAAACCCGTTATTTAAATGCGTCCCGTTTACTCATTTTTTTTTTCAAAGAACAAAACTAACAGAACAAAATGGACAACGAAATGTTTAGTCAGCTTACAATGAAAGTTTCAAACTTTTGAACTATTACCATTTTTTTATCTCCTTTCATAAGTAAAGTTTTTTGTATGTGAATGCGCGCAGAAATTTTAACGCAGCCAAAACCTCGCCTATTATATCATTTTATGTGAAAATGGTGGACGGATGATTTTAGGTTAGTCGTTACAGCGTCCCACTTTTTCTTTTTTAATAAATGTACTTTTATTCAGCCCACGAGACCATCATTCTGAATATAAGCCTATTAATTACATATAGTACGGTATCTTATACGTATATACATATATCATTTATTCAAAAATATGCACCTATACTTAAATTATATATATATATATATATATATATATATATATATATATATATATATATATGTGTAAACAAAAGTTTCGTCAAAAACACAAGTTTTCATATCTAATATATAATTATTGTAATACCGCGTTATAGATACTTGTATATATACTGGTATATATATAAATTTTAAGGTCCTTTTTTTTTATTATTTCTTGTATATAGGGATAGTTTAAAATGTCGTGCATTGTTTTAATGGGCGTGTATGTGGGTTTGTTCAACACTATTCTTAGGCAATGATTTTGTAATCGTTGTAATTTGTTTATATTACTTAGGCAGGTGCTCGACCATACAGGACTAGCATAAAGAATTTTAGGTTGAATTACCTGATTATAAATCAAAAGCTTGTTCACCGGTGATAGCGTAGATTTCCTGTTAAATATTGGAAACAGTACGCTCATTTTTTTTACGTCCCACTGTAGATACACTCGTTAAAAGTTAGCTTACTATCTAGTGTTACACCGAGATAATTTACTTTAGATTTCCAGTTTAAGTACTCAACACCTCCTATAAAATAAAATTTGTTTTGTTGAACATTATTACTGCCATAAAAAATGTAATTTAGCGATTCATTTAATGCGATCAGAGATGTAATATATATATATATATATATATATATATATATATATATATATATATAATTATTATTAATATAAATTAACGTGTCGTGTGCAGCAACTGAAGAGGCACGCTGGAGATAAAGTTAAATCAGAAGTAAAGACGAGGCATGCGTAAGAACATGATTAGGTTAATATACGTAATATATAAAATTTATTACTTTATATATTATATTTATTAACGATAATTACAATTAAATTATTAAATAAATGTAAATTTAACTTTAAGTGTCAAATATATACATAACACGTATACGAGGGCCTATTGCATGTACATAGTACGTTTGCGAAATTTTATATTCGTTACATGTACACGTAAATGCAATTTAGCCCCGGCTGCTACTGTCGATGTTATCACTCGCTTTCCGCGGTAATGCGATTCGAACGGTTTTGATAGATTCATCTCCAAAACATCTGGTATATTCCATTGCGTACGTTTCAAAAGTGTCCCGCCCGGATAGTGAACAGTGTCCCGTTATCGTCGTTAACCGTTATTTTGTATTTGCAGAATTTGACGTTCCGCATTTAGTGGTTCAAACGAGAGAATGCTGATTATCCATTAAGTTTTTTCGTTTTTGAAATTTTACGAAAACGTCGTAATATACATGTAATCGATGGTTCATCCGATCCGTACGGAGTTCGCCTGTTATATTTAACCCAGTCACGACTACCTATTCGAATTGGAAAAATTTAATTTCGTCCTCCGTTATTTCATAAAACTCGTTTCGTCTTTTCTTTCTTCTAATGTTTAATAAAACACAGAACGTACTAGCGGTAGTCTTCCACACCCGAAATGCGGTGGATGTTGCCGTTCGAAAAAAAGTACCACCTCCTAGGCGAGGAAAGTTTTTCGTACAGATGAATTCTAAGTATACTTCTACGTAGATGAAATAGTTTAAAGCAAAGAACAGAATCGAGAAATACGAGCGCAGGAGAGGTACATCATAGAAGAATATCGTTAGCTCGGAAAAAGTATTGGTCTCTGAAACGCATATATATTTAAAAGTACATTCGGGATTATAGCGAAAAATGAATCATTCAGGAATTGTGAGTCTCCAACGTTGACGGTATGACTCCGAAACGTGGTCTAAAATGGAACACGTAAAGAGTAATTAAGAATGGCGTGTATTATGTCAAGTATTCGGCGTGAGAATAGCATCGGAAATTGATTTATCAAGGGGAAATTTACAAATGCGGTTGTTAATGAACGTAAGTGAAAAAGATCGGACTGGATAATAGATGGATTGGTATATTAAGAAGAGGTAAGACGGGATGAACTAAATTTATAAATAATAAACAATACGAGTTACACAAGAGCGTAGGGAATGGCGAAGGTTGAGGAAGTCCTTTGATCAGAAAGTGGCTTTTAGCAATTGTTAAATTTGTTATATACTAAATATTTAATAAACGCTTTTATTATTATTATTATTATTATTTATAATAATAATCGTATATTTAAGGAAAATTGTATGTATAAAGGTACAAAGGATCGTTAATAACATACAAAAATAATAATAAAATGCATGGTACAGATGATTAATAATAGGAAAATTGTATATCACTTTTTATATATACATATATACATATATATATATATATATATATATATATATATATATATATATATATATATATATATATATATATTCATAAACATATAAATAAGTATTTCAATCTTAAATGTAGGAAGTCCTTTGCAAGTGTACTTCTATTTAAGGGCAACAGTTAGGATGACAAGACGTAATCCTAAATATTAGCGTGCAATATATCATCTTATGTACAAACTTAAAACTTAAGAGTATTAAAATTTAGTTTATTTTAAAAAGAAAAAAAAACATATATTTTTAAATTAACAATTACAAAATTACAATGCTTGCCGGTGAATTATTAATATATTGTTATTATAAGTAGTATTACCACGTTTGCAACTATTGATAAAAACGATATATATGCATACATACATATATATATATATATATATATATATATATATATATATGTACCCATGCAATACACATACATACATTTACACATATACAAAACGATAGTGGAATAACATTTAAATTACTTCGATATTAACTGGAGAGGATTGATCACCAATTTAATTTATTTTGCATTATTAAGTGAAAGTACTGAAATCAAGGAGAATAATTTTTTTATTTATAACGAGCGGGGAATTTATCGCTATTTGAAAGTTACCTCTATATTCTTTAAAGTAAGAACACTGATATACGGTACGATGAATTGTATCAGAAGAATTTTTTCTTGCAGTACTGACAGTTTGGTGCGTTGGTTAAATTGAGTCTGTGTTCGCCACCGTGTCTGCTTAAAATTTCCGAGATAAAAATAGTTATATTTTTATAACTGATCTTATTCAGGATAAACGGGTAATATGAATAGGTGATTTTTTTGGTGTGGTCTAAATCGCCAGTGTGATTGCCAAATATTATAGATTTTGTTTCTAAATTATTTTTTTTAACTGTTTCCATGGGAAAATAAGAAATACCGAATTTATCAAGGCAAGTTATTGACTTAACTTTAAGTTGTCAGTGGTTCTGAATTCAGAAATAATGAACCGCTGTCAATTAGAAATAAGTCAATGCGATAGGAAATTGGCTTGCACACAAACAGCAGATGATGAAGCAGCCTTGTATAATGAGAATATGTGTAGTACATTATTTTCTTTTGCTGTTTACTAACTCTATTTAGGGTTTTATTATCGATGTAAGTGGCACACGCATACCCGTGAGTATCACCCTTTCTTTAAACCGAAGCATATAATTAGTGGGAATAATTCTAATTAGCTTGTCGTATAATTTGAAGCATTTAACTGAAAATTCCAACGATTTAAAAATATAATTAAAGGGCGTATAGAGCAGATACATATATATATATATATATATATATATATATATATGTATGTATATATACAGTCGGAGTGGCGTAGTTGCTAGAGTGCTCGACTGTCAACTTGACGGTCGGGGGTTTGAAACCAACACGCGACACAGAAAATTTTCATCATTATTTAATTCTTAATTATCACGGAGTAATAACGTCATACGCATGCGCATTGAATGCTAGCTCATTTTGTAAGTAAAAATAACCGTACAATAGCTAGTCACGACTTTCGGCAATGAACAATACGACGACGATGATATATATATATTTATATCCGTTAAAATGTAATAAAATTTTTCGACAACTTATCCAATGATCCGATCATTAATTCCATAATAGAATTCGTTAGATTAAAAAATTTTTAACATTTTAATCGAAATTTCGAAATTGCGATAACGATAAATGTTTCGTACGTCAAAAATTTTATAAAAATTAAATTTCGATAAAAACCCAAAAATGGACCAACCCGACTGTAGCAGTTCTAGTTGTCAGCCTAAATGTGAAAATGTGTAATAATCCGTCTTCGTTTGATATTAATAACGATAATCTTTTTTTCTTTTTGCCTACGAACAGTTATCTTAAGATCGAATGTTTCCTGAAGACGTACACGAGAGAACCTATTTCGACAATTCGAAAGGAAAAAATATTTTCCAGGTTTCCAATTTTCACTTCGATTTTACCCGTCATCCGTACAATCGTGTCGACCAGTGAACATCTTTTCTCTACCGATTGAAAATGAATCGTTGGACTTAATTCTTTTTTTTTTTTTTTAATCCGGCGGATTAAGGAGGAAATGTGTCGCTTTTCAGCCGACATTCTGTAACGACGTCGACGAATTAATGAAAAGGAAAAGATTGAAAATGTCGAAAAAGAAAATCCGCCATAATAAAGCGAAATAAAATTTCTTCTTTTTAAATCCATTCCTAGCCGGTTCCAGTAGATGGTATAGCGAAATAAACTGAATCTGAGAAACCTGAAAACAGGGTAAAAAGACATTTATAGATTCTAATTTCGCTCCATTAACCGGCGAGATATTACACACACATGCATATGTGCTTATTATACATAAATGTAAATAAATGAATGAAGCCTTCATTTTATTTGAACACGCCAAAAAAAAAAAAAAGGAATACGTATAAGAAAATAATCGAAATTAAATAATAATGAAAGCCCGAATTGAGCAAAAGCATTTTTCGTTTGTTATTTTTTTACTTACTTGAAAGATATATATATATATATATATCCAGCACCCATTTGATTCTAAATCGTTCTATCTCTTGCTTTCCGCATCCAACTGGTCCACCCACATATTTAGACGATATCGTCTTTCCGTCTTTGGATTTTCCTGTTCCGATCCGACGGAATCCATTATTTTCCGGTCCACCTATTATCTAGTTGTTTCCGCTTGACACGGCCACGTGCATTTTAGTTTTCTTATTATCTCCATTACATTATCTGTTCTTGACTGTGTTCTTAACGCCTTATTGTTTATTGTAACCTCCCTAACATTTTTCTTTCCATCGCTCGCTCGTAAAATTTGTTATATATTACACGACCATATTTGTGAACCGTGAGTAATCTATGATGTATTAAATTGTGCTTGCAATGATGGACTCATCTTTATGTTAAAAATTTCCTTCAAAGCCAAATATTTTCTCCACCCTTTTGCTATCCTTCTATTTATATCCTTGGTTGTTTCGTTTTTGAACGAAATCAATTGTCCGAGATATATCACTTCTTCCACTCGTTTTAATCATCTTTTCGAGTTAATGGCGAATCAATAACTAATAGCATATTAGTTATTGATTCGATTTTTTTTTTAATCATTTATACTTAGTCCCCCCGCTCTTATAATTATATTTATACTCATATCTTCTTCTTCCTTTGGACCCTCGGAAGGGTGTGGTGATATTACGAGACCGCCGAATATGCTTCAATCCGATCTGTCTTGAGCAGCCAACAATGCTTCATGTGGATTTAATCCAGTTAGCGATTTTATCTGGTCAACCCAGCGCATTCGCGGTCCTTCACTTTTCCTCTTCCCGCATACTTTCCCGGTAATTATCAGATAGAGAGTCCGTAAAACTTCAAGAATCTCTTCTTTATTCTACACGAGAGTTGCATATGTTAACTTTTGGAAGGCGTATTCGTTAGTTTTCCGGTCCATCCACGACATTCTTAGTAACCTTCTGTAGGCCCAACTTTCGAACCCGTCTATTCTATTAGCGCAGTCTACAGCGAGGGACCGAGTCTCGCACGCATAAGTAGCAATTGAAAACACCAGACAGTCCAACAGTTTTTAGCCTTGCGTTTATAGACAATGTCGTATCTTCAAATCGGAGATAATCTTTTTGTCGCACTACGTGTTAATATTAATCGACTCTTTATATCGGGTAAGCAGCTACCGTTATTCGTCAGTATTGAGCCAAGATACGCGAAATTTTCCACCACATCCAATGCACATACTTTCTTCCGTTTGCCATTACCATTTTTATCTACTATCGTGACTTTCGTTTTGTTCCTGTTTATTAGTAATCCATATTCTCTGCATCGATCTTCGTGTACAAACTTTGTCATATTATCCTCCGAGCTACTTATAATGACAATATCGTCAGCGTAGCGTAAATTATTAAATCTTTTGCCGCCCACTGAAATACCATCATCCCAATTGTTCAGCAGTTGCCGCATAATATATTCTGCGCAGATGTTAAACAATAAAGGTAACGACAGACACCCTTGTCTAACACCATTTCCCAACTTGAAGTTAGTAGTTCTTACGTTGTTTACACGCACGACTGCCGAATTATTTTTGTACAACTGTTTCATTAAATATATCAGGTGTTCCGTGGTTTCCATCTCCTGTAATATATAATTTCTCCCAGTTAATAGAATCAAATTGCTTTATAGAAGTCTATGAAGCACATATTATACGTTGTTATGTTATACTGTCGAACTTTTTCTATTAACTGTCTTGCTATTATTATCAGTTCTCTTGTACCTTTTTGCTTGGCATTAATCCCAGTTGCTGCGGGGAGATCTCTTTTAGCAGGAATGTCTTCAGTCCATCGTTTATGATTGACAGCATGACTTTACTAGCCCATGGGATATTAGTGCAACCAGTTTGTAATTCCTACATTGTGATGTGGATCCTTTTTTTTTTTTTTTTTTGTGTACGAGTGATGTAATGCACGAGTTGTCCGGCCATTTCCCAGTTTCCCATATTTTACAACACAATTTATGTATAATGTCGATTCCGCATTCTCCCGTGGCTTTTATTGTTTCGATTGTCATGTTATCTAGTTCTGCAGCTTTACCGTTTTTTATCTTTTCGACTGCTCCGCGTACTTCTGTTCTTAATATTGATGGTTCTAGATTTGTATTATCGCTGGTATCATTTGTTCTAACGCTGATAACAAATTTAAGATCAAGTGAATATCGTTTAGGTATATTATCGTCTATTACGTGCGAAATTGTACACTGACGGCAGGAGGAGGTAATATCGTCGCCCAGTCGAGGATAACTATCGGTCGTTACAGCTCGATATCGATCCGTCCGATAAGTCCCGTATTTCCTATTTTTCCTCATTTAAATACTACGTGTCCGATTTTACAATTAATTTCGTGTACACGTGTATTTTGAGTTTATTTTTGTATACCTAGCGAAGGTACTTTCTTAATTTATCGTTCATATTAAACAAAAAAAAATTAATCACCATTGCGCTCTATGAAAGATACGAATAATTTAAAAAAAACCCTGAAAATTCTATCTAAATTTCACAAATGTATCGCGTTATGATATCTACACGCCCACACATTTATGTATATATATATATATATATATATATATATATAATTCGTTCAGGGATTTACGTTGCTACGTGCTAATACTTGTAACTGTAGATTTATTTGTACGTATATTAAATTATCCCATAGTGGTCCTCACTAAAAGAACTGATACGTGTCAGATAGAAAAAGAAAGAAAAACGGAAAACGAGTTGTATCGAACGAAGTGAAATTAAAAAAAGGGAAGCAGGTCATCGAATGAGAGGATATACACGTTCCTCTCAAGGGTTTTTGGGGAAAACGAAGTTCCTCGTTACATCCTTATTAATCGGAATCGGATGGAGGGGGGAAATTCTCAGCGTCTTCGGGGAAGGCCGATTATTCGAAGTAGCGAGGTCGCCTTTGGTTCAGACAAAAAAGGAGAAGATCGATGTGTAAATGTTGGACGATTTATAATGTACACAGCTTAGATGTGTCGCTTATTCATAAGTTGAAATTTCGCGAAATAGCTTTTTAATTAGCTTCGCATCTGCTCGATTTCAATTACGAATATTTTTCACTCGAGCGCCCACCGCGACTAAGAGTTTAGGGCACTCGGTTGGCGGTGCAGGTGAACGATACGACCCACTTACTTCGGCTTAGATGTTAAATCGTTGCCAGCTCGTTCGTCTGAATTTGGTAGTTTGCGCGTCGTGGTCAAGCGAGTGTAGATTAAATGTTCATTCCTTTGTATACATATATATATATATATATATATATATATATATATACGATATATAATTAGATATAATTAATAGCGTCGTTTTAATCGAATTGAATTTGTGTTGTTTGGTATTAATAATTTCGAAAGAATTAGCGAAACTTGTACAAGTTTCGAAAGCGTACACTCTCTCGGTAATGTATTTTCGGCCAATTTTGCATCCATCGTGATCTTTTAGAAATTTTCTTCTTTTTCGTGTCGAGTGAAGCACCTTATAGTAAGGATTTCCAATAATCCGAGAAATAAATTGTATCACCTTCCAGTTTTACGACATCTTCAAAATTGCAACCGCGCATGCTTTATACGAAAACAAGTGAGCGATGGACAATGGACTGCTCCTCGTTACAATAGTGAATTTTTTGAAATTCACAATTTTTTTCAAATTATCGCCCGTTCGTACTGCATTCGCAATCTATTGAGAGATCTCCATCGGGCATCGTTTAGGTCTGCATCTACGAAAAACTTCTCCCTTAATGCGCTTGTTTCGGCTTGCACATGATTCCGCGATAATTAATAATTAAGGATTGATGTAACGAAAATACGTGAGGAATATAAAACAATATAATCTACTGTACAATGTCCGAAAAAATTGTGTTAAACTATTAACTATATATATGTATATATATATATAAATATACATTGGAATGTATAAATATTGTAATAGAAATCTGTATTGGAGTGCATAATTAGTCATACATATATATAACATTAATATAGAAATATATTACAATGCATGAATAGTCATATATACGTGTATGTATACACACGTGTGTGTGTGTGTGTGTGCGTGTAAATAAATACATTTTACACTATATATATATATATATATATATATATATATATATATATATATATATATATATATATATATATATATATATATATATATATATATATAATTTACATATATATATTATACAAACGATTCGGTCGATCGACATTCTGCGACTTTTCCTTATCATCGTGATAATAGTCGGCTGTTCGTCGGGCTTGCAAAGACTAGATACCCTGTTAGCGTTATTTTAATATTTTTATATCTTCATCTCTTACATTTTACAAATTTCATTCTAGTCTTTCTTATTTTCCTCTTGCTACCGGCGCCCATTTTCGAACGCTCCTAAAGTTTCTTGTTTAGTTTCTTTCGGTCACGAAGCAGGTGGTTGACTATCGGCTTTTCGGAATGCGGAAAACGCTCCTAATAAGAATTTAATAACGAACGCGACTCGCTCTGCTCCGACCATTTTCAAATAACTTTTCTTTCTATGGAAGCCGTTTCGTTATACCGCAACTTTCGGTTTCACTCGCCGTCCCACCTACCATTCTACCTGAAAAATTTCCTCGATAATAGCTTTTATCTTCTAAAATTATTATTGTTACTATTATTATTATTATAGTGGTTAGTATTATTATTATTGTAATTTGCCGTTGTTGTCGAAAAATTACTGCTAAACCGTTTTTCCAACGCGATATCGATCATCTCCCTTGAGGGCTTTAAACGGTTAGAAATACCGTTTCCGTTTAAATTCTCCACTTTAACGGGGGTCTCCGGGAAATCGAACGAAATTTTCGGTATTCGTCGATGTTCAGTTCGACTTTCACCGAAAAAGTTACGATTATGGCCATCTTCGACGATACGAGATGTCCTTCCACCGAAGAACTCAGTAAATTCTGGTATATACATGTATATACATATATACATATATATATATATATATAATACTGAGTTAATACGAATATTACAAAAGTATAAGACAACGAAGATCTGCAAATAATCAAAGAACTTTACTGGGGACAATGTGGAAATGTTAGAATAAATGATGAACCCTCTGTTAAAACATGCCAGATAAAGAAAGGTGTAAGGCAAGGATGCCGGCTTTCACCCAGATTTTTCAACATATAATGCGAGTACAAATAATTATGCAGATAACAAAGTTTTGATTTAGCGTTCTACAGGTGAAATGCAGATTATGTTAAACAAGCTGAACAAGGATGGAAGAAAATTGAGTATTAAAATAAATATTGGGAAAACAAAACTAATAAAATTCACAAGAACGTCCAATAAAGAAGCAAAAATAAAATTTGGAAATGAAACAATCGAATCAGTTAGAGAATTCAGGTGTTTGGGTTCTCTGTTCATGACTAATGGTCGAGGCATCGAGAAAATTAGGTCGCTTATGGCAATGGCGAAACATTCACAGACAGTATTAACAGATTGAAAGTTACAAATGAAAACCAAAATCAGAGTAAATCAATGCTACGTAATGTCGGTTGCAAAGTACGCATCATACTGGACATTGAATGCAGAAAGCATTAAACGGTTACACGTATTCGAAATGTAGACATTACGGCGAATGTGGAGGATATCATGGACGGCAAAAATAACGAATATGGAAATACTCCAGAGAAGTGGAATCAATGGCGCTGATGGAAGATATAGTGAGAAACAAGTATGTGGGACGGAAGAAGAAGAAATTTTTTTGCTTGCAATAATGCGAGGCAAGATTGAAAGCGGTAAGAAAAATAATGAAAATGATAATAACCGGATTTGGGAAACGGCAACTAACGAAGCGAGGAAAAGAGAAATATGATTTGGTTGGGTTCGAAGTTGTTGTACGCTATCTTTCGTCAAACAGATGCCACCATTATGATAATGACGATATATTTCTACGTTCGTTCGTACATAACATATGTAGGTCTTGTTGAAACGACTAAAATTTGTAAATAATTTGATATTTGAATTATCGCAGAACTAGGTCCGTTAGATTTCCGTTTTTGCGGACGTTGGTTCGCGAAATATGAACACGAGAAAATTTAAATATTTCGAAAAATGCAACTTATTATCGCATTTTTTAATTACGATATAGTATAAAAATTATTTCGTTACTAAACAAAAACAACTTTATAATTTCGTGTCGTTCGGTATTTATCGCATTTTTTCATCTTGCTCAATGTATTATAACGTTATCAGGTGGATTTCGATCAGCCAGGTTTGTCGTGCTTCGCGGCAAGTTTACATTACTTCTTATTTCATATCGAAAGAGACGACTTATTCGTATATCCGTCAAACCACGGACGGTTTCCGACCACCGCTCAATAATTATTTAATGTCTCACTCAGGCGATAATGCCTTTTCCTCGTCAACGATACCTGCGAACAAAATACAAAACTCTATACCGTTTCAGAACGTAAATAATAAATCTTCTTCGTATGCAGAAAAATGAAAAACCACAATCTCACCGTTAACCAATTTTGATCATCCGGAAGAATTTTATTTTCAACCGTATAAATGAATATAAACTAAAGGACTATCTCTAAAAGACTTAATATACGGTGGTCCTAAAAACATAATAGCCGCTTCTAAAGTCACTAGTAACGGTCAAATTATTATCTTCCTCAAATCGAAAGAACTTGTAGATGAATTTATTTCGACGCGAGGCGGTTTTACTATGGGTTATTTATTTTTTAAATGTCGTAAACTAGCGTCATGCCCCCAAAAAGTAATTTTCTCAAATGTTTAATCTACAACCCCAAAATGACATATTATGGAATGTTATCCCAACATCCGACATTTCAATACTCCGAGCAAATCATTTGACGATGTTTTTCGGCGTATAGTTAGTTGGAGGAGACAGGTGTACGCGTTAATCCCGATACGGAATTAGATAAGCTTCCTGGTTCTTTCATTTTACAACACAATGACCGGCAGCACAAGGTTTTCATATCTTACGATGAACTCCTCTGTTTTCGATGTAAATCGTTGGACTTGAATCCCCTCTAACCGAAATCCTACATCATTCACCATCTGCTGAATCTAAACTTATAACTTTCCTTACTTTATCCAATCTTCTTTAATCTAACTATCCTTCCGTGCCTCTGGCCCTAGAAGCAGTATAAAAAAAAAAAAAAAAAGGGAATAGAGCAGAAGAGTCCCCTGTAGTCTGGGATGCTTATTCTTCTTCCGCCAATACTAACATAAACGAGTCACCGAATATGATACAAATCAAATAGGATAGCAAGAAGGACGATGAACAAGAGTCGGTCAAGCTCAGAGCACCCGTGGAACCGACTCAAGCTAAAAACAGCCCTTATCTGATACTACGTCGTCCTCCACTATTGATGACCATAAGTTACCGGTATTTGATTCTAAGAAAAGCAAAAATGAAAAAAGTTCAATAAGATCAGCCGAATCTATTACAGAAAATCTGCATATCGGACGTTCTAGAACAGGAGATAATAATCAACAACCAAAAAGATAGGGAAAAAAGTGAGAACACCATGGGAGGCACCAGAAATAGAAATCTCTGAAAAATTCTCAGAATCGGATCCTGACCAATCAATAAAACAACTATTTAAATATTTAGAGCAATACTTTGACTCTAACACAAATGTTTTGTTCTCACTCTCAAATTTCTCTCTTTTTTGTGATACGCGCAAATCTAATAATAGTGTTCCAGTATTAATTAGGAATGAATATACCACCACAGATTTAAAAACGATCCTTTTCGTTATAGCAAGCCGCGATAATTGAAACTGAACAAAAACGAATTACTCTAGTTTATACTGAACGCGGAGCATGCGGTATGCAGCTGCCTTACCAATTGCGCTATTCAAAAAACGAGACCGTTGGTCACCTTATATATGGGGGGAAAACCTACTAGGAAAAATGCGAATAAACTAAGAGATGAAAATTTAATTTTAAAAAGTGTCTTATAAATTTAATAAATTTTTATATTAAATATAAGGTTTCCGTTTTTCCGACTTATAATTATATCTATTGTTTATGTATAAATTTTATATTGCTGATTTTATAATTTTTGTATAAATAACTGTTTTTTCACTTTGAAATTTTTTTTGATATTGTGCATCTAAGTTAAGTATTTTCTTAAATTTTATTTTCGTTATTTTCTTTGGTATATATATTTGTTAAAAATAATTTATATAGTTTTATTTATAATTTTTCACGCTATAATTCTTTAACTGCGTATACTATTATTTTTCTTTCTACTTTTTTCGCGTCGTTAAAAGCAAAGAAGTTTCCATCTTTCTTTCTCCAACACATTTTTAAAGTTTTAGTATTGTCCTTGTACTTTCCGTTGTTTGTTACTAGATTCGCGTTGGCTGTATGTAAATTTTTGGTAAAACCGTCATTTGAAAATTCCTGAACTTTTTCAATAAATCCGCGTGAAATTGAAAGGAAATTTGACGCGTTAGTATTGAATTTGAAAAAAATAAAAATAAAGCAAGTTGCCTCGTTGGCAAACTTTTTTTTTTTTTTTTTTTTACTTTATCCGTAAAACCAGGTCGTTATTCGTCCTATATTTACGTCGGTGGCTTTTTCGTTTCTTCTTTCACTGGATATTGTCGACACGTATTTTAAGAAAAAAGATCCACGGTCAAATTTCCTCAAACGAATTCCGTGTACTTCAGGATCGAATTATAAGTGGTATATATATATATATATTTTTTAGCAAAACAAAATAAAATCGAAGTTAATCACTAAAAAAATGTATTACATAAACGCAAACACGAAGCTTTTCGACTATGAAGTCATTTTCAAGCTATTGTTAAAAATGTTACAAATAAACCAAAGATATTACTAAAAAACTTATAAATATCGATACATTGAATAGCCAGATATAAAAAATTTTTCTTACAATAACACGTAATTATAAAACCGATTTTAAAATTAATTCTTCATCAAAATTAATCATATTATTTAATAAATTATTAATACTTCCATGTTTTATAATTTGTAGTTTCTCTAATAATTTTCTTTTTTTAAATTTATATTCTATGTGTAAAATTTTTATATTATCTGTAATGTTTTCTATACAATGTTTTTCTTCTCTACAGTGCTTACCATAAAGTGACTTATCATCATTTTCATTTTTGTACGAATTAAAGTGTTCTCTTAGTCTATTATTTATTTGACGTCCTGTTTCACCTATATAAAACTTATTACATGTAGTTTATTCTATATACTCCAGATTTTTGTAATACCCTATAATCTTCTATTTTATTGTTGCAAATTGATTTAAATAATGTTTTATTATTATTTATTGCTATCGTAATATTGTACTTTTTTAAAGATTTTTAAAAATTTTGTAACCTTCCCCCTTTTTCGCTAAATATCCGAAAAAGCTAATTCTCCATTTACTGATTTTTCTATAGTGAACCCTATATTTACGTGAAAAAATTTAAATCAATTAAGAACTCTTTCAGTTTTTTTTTAGTCCATGTTGCCATCGTTTACATAATCACTTGTTAGGATTCCACTTTTGAAGTAGAAATTTGTCAATATCTCCCATAAATAGATTGGAAAAACCGAGATCCCGTTGTTATTACGTCATTCTGTTTATATATATTTTCCCGCCAAACTTAAATACATTATTATCAGTAGACAGCTCGACGAATTACGCGCCATCATCACTAGCAGCCAGTTTTTGGATAATATTGATAGTATTCATTACACACGTATTAGTGAAAAGTGATGTAACATAAAAACTTATGTCGTCAATTATCCAACATATAACCTTCCAAAAAGTATGTTGGTCTACTTATCGATAAGGCAGTTAATTTTGGAAGCCCATACAATCAGACTTGGATTACTGCTTTCGAAGACGCGGGGCTAATTACTTAACAGGGGCTCTCTACAAGGGAATAACCTTAAACCCGAGGACTGTAAACCGCGAGGAGACGTTACACATAACCTAAGTCGTTAACAATTTTGGTATTATTACGGGCTATGTGGGTTTAACGTTTTTAGGGTATATAACTTTCGGAATTTTTCGAATTAAATTTCGCGGTTATTCCAAAAAAAAAGTTTCTCAACGGTATGGAGCCTCCCTTTCAGCTATAGTATTCTGTTAATAGGTGTATATAATCGCGGCATACTCGCCGCGGAAGTAATTTACGTTTAACTGATCAATATTAGCACCTTTGATGGATTTTCAACTTTCGCTACAATCTGTTTTATATTTAGTATACGGACCATTTGTAATCAATTTAATCATTTTTTCATTACATTCATTTGTTTCCATAAGAACAACTGAATTATCTTTGTCTGCTTTAAGTACCGAAATCTCTTTATTTATTCTTAATTTCTTCCATGCATTGCAATACGATCGAGGTAGATTACACTTAGACACTTGCTCTGTTTAGAATAATTGTCACTTCCTGTCTAACCTCATCAGCTGTTTTCCGCGAGACATTTTTTAATCCAGCTTCAGTACTACTAACGATTTCCTGTGTAGGTGTTTTTCTTGACGCAATTGCAAAATTCCACTTGAAACATTTCTAATTCCTTATTCACAGGTGTATAATAATATTTTGATTCTCAGAAGATATAGAAAGAATTTTCTTTTTAAAGTGAAGTTGTCCTTCTCGCTTTTTATATAATTTGTCGTACGAAATTTTTTATTTGCATGTCCTTCCTTATTTTAAACTAGAGTTTACTTGCGATTTTCTATTCGCACAATTCCGAATGCTCGAGATTCGCGTATAATATTTTATTTCTAGTTCCAGTCTTAATCCTAATCCGTCTGAGCAATAATATCATCGAATACGTCATCATTAATAAGTAATTTATGGTTCGAAATTTTTAAATAATTATTTCTTCTTACCAGCAGCATCGAATAACGTTAATATACGGATGTCAGCAATAACCTGTTATTCTGAATCATACGTTACGATAGAATTGTTTTAAGTTTTATTTATTTCCGGCTAGATTTTTTTTTTTTTTTTTTTTTTAGCTTTCGACCGACCGTTTTCCTATACGACGGATCGCGAGCAGAACATTCAGAATTATTCGCGCGTGTAATTTTAATGAAAATATTTTCGTTTATAACTAATTCTCGTATTTCGGACGTATTTAAGGCACCGCTTCTTGAACATTCTGTATACCTGAAAGTTTTTTATTCTTTATTCTTACAACGTCGACTATGTCAAAGAAAGTGGGTCGATGGAGATAATTAATTTTCCTCCCAAACTGAAGTACCAACAACGTCAACGGGGCACAAAGAGAATAGAAAGAAGCGCCTTTTAAATTTCAAAATGTTAAAATTACGTTTACGTTTCACGTAATGTTCGACGACTTTTTGCGAGACGCGTTTTCAAATTTCAAAGAACGTCTCGTAACGTAGTCGGCGAGGAGGTAATTTAGAATAAACGAAGCTGTTGCAAAAATAAAATTATATATATATATATAAATGTGTATATATGTATTTAATTTGAGCAGTACGGGATATAGTGATTTTTGAAAAATAAACACAAAAAGTAGTTAAAATCGATAAAGTTTTACATAAAAAGATGACAAAACTTTTGGTCTAAGTCATTGTCAAGTGGACGTAAAAAAAAAACAAAATATAAATATATGCGCAACTTATTATGAAAGGAAAAAATAAAATTAAAAAAAAAATTTACTTAAATATTCAATATTATAAAAAAATAAATAATCGGAATAAAATTTATGAACGAACAGTTACACCGAATAGCCAGAAATTATCTATTGTTTACATTTAATTTTTTTTTTAAATTTATATTTTTCATCAATTATATATATTTTAATTTTTTCGTTTTTGATGTCCACTTGATAATGCTTCTATGGACGAAAAGTATTGTGTTATTTTTGTATAAACATATAGCGGTTTTTACTACTTTTTGTAAATTATTTTATATATTATATATATATATATATATATATATATATATATATATATATATATATATGTGGGTGTGTAAAGTACGATTAGACCGTTCTTTAGATAACGGCGACGTTTGTATGTTATCTGTTGTAATGTGAAGAGTTTGTTTTAGTTTTGTAATTTCTCTGCCAGAGAGCTGTTTACCTCGTTCGTTGAATCGCGCCTGCAATATCGTGTATTTTCGATTTCTTCTGTAGATTTGCAATCAAATATAATATTAAATCCGAGCGTGAATCTTACATATATTATATATATATCTATATATCACGACTACGATAAGCCTTTGTCTATCCGCTTCTGGTTGAAGGCCTTACCCAACGTCTTCCACCGTCTACTGTCCTGCGCTTTCTTTAACCAAATTTTCTCAGCTACCTCCGCTATATCATTGTGCCACCGCGTCACTGCAAGATCCGGTTTCACCATCTATTGTCAGCTGTTCGAGCCATGTGGCTTGTATTTTCTAGAAAATTGTTTGTAGATCCGGTTTCACCATCTATTGTCAGCTGTTCGAGCCATGTGGCTTGTATTTTCTAGAAAATTGTTTGTTGTTGCGGTTTTTAATTTTTCAAAATAAAACGACCCTTTTTTTTACCTTTTTCTTTTTTCGTTTCGTCATTACAAGTAGAAAGGTTTATTATCCTTACGAATATTCGAAATAAATGAAATATTCAAAAAAAAAAACCCGATTAAATACGAGCCGTCCTAAATAAGTTCCCGCAAAAACCAGTTGCTTTTTCGTATTATCACGGTATGTTTTTTTAGAAACCCCACAGTCAAAATATCAATATACGGTGATAACGCGAAAAGGAACGATAACCTGACCGAATCATCACTTCGTTCGCTTATGTCGTGTCCCAGGTCATTCCTTTACTGTTATACATTCTGGACCGATACTTCACTAGCTGCTGAACATGCGCTGCTCCGCGTTCATAAAGTCATATCACACCGACCGTCACATAATGCGAATTTTGAGACGATCGAAAATATAATATACAGGAGCAGCAACATTACGTACACGTTGATTATTTATATTAATTTATAAATTAAATTTAAAAAAAAAATGGAATTACGAAATACAGAGCATCTCAATATTTTGAACAAAAGCAAAACTCGTGCGCTCATCTTAAAATAAAAGTATATCCACGGTAGGAAACGTGCTTAAAAGAGAATTATACAAAACGAAGAGCTGACGGTAATGGAGAAATCCGAAACCTAGGTTTGTTCGTACACGATAAAAAATCCATTCGATCGTCTATTCAGTCTCGGTACTACGTAGCAGATGATTAAATATTTCACTTTGATATCGTGTGAAACCTGGTTATTTTCCTTCCGTGGCGCTGTCTTTCAGCTTCTTTTTTCATACTCGTCACAATTCGCACCGTGGTTGCAATAGCATTCCAGTTGTCTTGCGAGTGTATCACGGTATTAATAAGGTTTTTTCCGAGTCAGAGACTCAATCCTTGTAGCTTGTAGAGCAGCACATCACTGTTTAATTCATACAGGGCAGTTGAACTGTAAGCAGCATTGCCTTCTGCGCTTTGATTACAACGCCTGCATTCAACACTGGTCAATTTTTCAATTTTCTCTATAGGTAGAACTGTCACGGTGGCTTAGAAACAGATCTCACAATGATTAGCCAGTCTTCCCTTATTAGGTTACAACAAGTAAACCAATCAACCAACAGCGAGAACATCATTAGCGATAGTAACGGGTAGTGCTAATTATTATACCGGGAAGGAAAATAAATTTCAACAAATTCGCTCCGTTACACGGGGAATATGAAAAACAAAATTGAAACTCTAACAGACTTCGTCTCCGTACAATATGGACAGAGGATAATGCGTGAAAAATTGCTAGATCGCTATTTTCTTTGTCGTCAAATCGAATCAATTTAGTCGTATATATCTCGTCCGACATTTTACCAATCGTACCGAACGAGATATTGGAGGATCTATTATAAATTAGAAATAGAGCTGGTATCGCAAAAAAACACTTATTGCTCGCGATGAATCCTGTGCAATAAGTCGGGTTGGTCGACGGAGCTATCAGTCTATCGATACTAGAGATTCACTGTTTCAAGAATGACGAAGAAAGTTTACGAAGATGTAAAGTTGATGATTGCGGAATAGACGCAAACATCCGTCTCGAAACGAATTAGATGAATTATTTAAAATTGTTAACATTCTAATTCTTAATTACCGAGTTCACCGGTATAGATAATCGACATAGAGATCCTGGATAATTTTTTTTTTCTACTTGGGCCAATTCATTAATCTATGAAGGGTATTCTCTTGTACGGGGAATACATCCGTTGATGTATTAAGCCCATCTCTTAAACTAGGTCGCGAATTCTAGTTGTTGCGTGACTTGCGGAACGGCAGCTATAAGCTCATTGCAATGTCCGCCTGTTGCAAAAACACTTTTCCAACCCTGTACGCGATAATGAAATAAATTCGTTAAATGCCGTCCTTACCAACTTCAAACAAGATGCACTCTAACGATAAATCCAAAAACATTCCCCTTTATTCCAGTATCGTTTACATCGATTTTCGATTTAGTGCAGAATTCGGTCTATAATTACGCCAGTCATTCGGTAATACGATAGGGCTAGTAGAATGATATTATCACCGTACGTCCTTTTCAATCGAACATTATACAAAAATTTGGACACAAAACTATACATTTTATACAGACGTTTATTATATACATGCTTATTAGTTAGGTGAACACTATGGTCAATTTTCAATGTATTTATATAAATATTTTTAAAATTGGGACATTTCACCTCATCCGGTGAATAAAAATTTTTGTTAGCATTAAAGTTTCACGTACCATATAGCGGACATTGCGACTGAAATATAATATTTATAATGATATAAAAAGAGAAGGTTATTCAAATTTATATTTTTCTATTCGATATTTATTAGTAATAAAATTACGTGATAAATATTAATATTTTTTTTTTTTTATCTATCAAACGTTACTTATTATTGTATTTATTAGATTTCAACAAAATTTAATAATGTACAAAAATTCCTCCTAAAAACACGGGACAAGAATTGAACTTTTTAATAAAACAACTACAGTATTGACAAACGCAAACAGACATCTTTGAAGTTGCTTAGAGTTTTCTGTTTTTTTTTTTCTGTTTTTTTTTTTTGTTTACTCTTTTAGGCCGACTATTTTTGAAACAAGTCGTTGAAAGTTATCCGTTAAACTTAAAGTGTTTTCCTTTTTGACCGGTTCGAGTTATTTACATTTTGGTAGTTTTCCTGTCGGAGTTTACTGAAAATCATTTTCAATACGGAATTAATTTGCTTCAACCCTTCTTTCGCTATTCCTCTAAATCTTTATCGCGAAGTTATTATTATTAAATTTCTGCGTTAGTAGTAGTAAAATAGACGTAGCAATACTATCAGTAGCAAACAAATAAAATATAAGACGTGCCAATACCAAGAACTAGAAATGTCGAAAATATAGCCAAAATATTAAATGAAATGCCAGATAACAAATCTTAAAAGAAACCAATTTATATATTAAAAAAAAAAATACCTAAAAACTTGCATACCGGATGAAAAAGTTGTCAATAAAAATATTAAAAAACAGCTTTAGTTAAAATCGATAAAAACAATGGAAATAATAATGATGCTAGCGATGAGAATTAAGTCAACTGGCATTTTAATTATAAATATATAAATTAGATATATGCAGGAGAGATTAAGCGACACTGCGGAAGTGCCGCTACAAACATCGGTACTATAATAAATATTAAATAAGGTGTGGGAGTGAAAATGTGAAAAGAATTGTGAGAAAATGTGAGTGTTAGTTGTTGAATAATAAGTACATTAAGAAATCGATTGTAATTTTATTTTATAAGTAAATCTGTCGACATTGCTTGACAGAATAATTGTAAACGGTTAAAGCGCGTGTGTGTGTGTGTGTATGTTCCTATATAAATGTGCACGTATTAATATAACTATAATCAAAATATACAATTTTTGGAGAAAAAAAAAAAGCAGGAAAACGATAACATAGGCTTAATAGACGTAGTTTTTCCAAAACCGCACTTCAAGTGTCTTAGAGAGAGAGATGAAGCATAGAATTTGCCACACTAAAAAAATTAATTAAAAATTAAAAATAAAAAATTAAAAAAAAAAAATTATAATTTCTGTTCCGAAGTAAACGAATATAACCGATAAATATACGGTTATGTATTACAAGAAAATTAAACCAACGCATCTTATGAAAAATTCTAAGAAGAATTGCCGGGTTTAGTAGCAACTTAATAATTAGTCTTTGACGTTCGTAATTGATTAAATGAATTTTTCGAACCGCCGGTAGTGAATTAAAGAGCATATAGCGCCTCTATAAATAGTCTGAGTAATGAGATTTATTAAAATGTACTAATTCGGAATATTCAAATTCTACGTGTGCTAATTATTTTGCTGTAAATAGAAAATTTCAATTTATTTTTGAAAACAAAATTCAACAACGATTCCTGAACATTCGAAACCTTATTGCAAAATTTTAGATTTCCCCTAACTATGTTTCGTAATAACTGTAACGGCTTAATGACGAGTCTTCGTTGCTCCATCTCAAAGTAGCGACAAAACGGTTCATTAACAGATGGATATAACCATCTAAGTAAGGTGAATATTGGTTAAATATTGATTTAAATAAGCAAAATGAATAATTTAATTTGCTTAATTTCTTAGCCACATAATTACAACGTAATTATCCACGTCAATTTATTATCCTCGGTAATACCGAGATATTTAATTTCGCATCCTCGTTTGGAGTTTGATCATTGACATAGATGAAATGTCAGTAATACGATAAGTTTGAAAACTACAAACGATATATTTGGTTTGATTAGTATTTAAATCTATCATTATTGATCTATTTCGAGATGACGTTAACGTCATTTTGCAACTGAGCTTCAAGTACATGCATGAAACGAGAGTTAGTAACTAGAACAGTATCGGTCAGTATAACTAAAAATTCCAGCGTATACACTTAAATTATAAAGATCAATAATAGAAATTAAAACAAATATTGGGGCCTGGTATACTGGGGAACACCATATTCTATGTGAATGGTATTGCAAACATTATTCAATTTAGTTATATATTTCCGGTTAGTAAGTTACAATTTAAACCAATTGCGCGTAAAACTTCGAATACCGCAATAATATAATTTATCAAGTAACATGATCTACAGTATCAAAAGTATTTTGTGAATCAAAATAGACTGCAACAACAGACGTACCAGCCTCTAGGCGCAGTTTGCAACATAAGAAATATGATTAAAAAGTGCATCGTTGGTGCCATTGAAGAAATCCATACTGATTACTACTGAAGTACCCGATTTTTCGTAAGTAATCTAGTAAAATATTCTTTACAGATTTTTCAAAAAATTTGGCGATAGTTGGAAGAATTCATATACTGATCGGTAATTAGAGACATCAGATTTATCATCCGATTTAAATACAGGCTACTTTAAGTATATCGGGAAACTTACCGGATATAATTGACTCATTAAACAGAAATGGTTATACAAAATGATAAACATTTTCTTTAATCGGGAGAATGGATAAACCATCGAAACCGAACGAAAATTTATTTTGGAACGAGGGAATGGCAGCCCAAATGGTATCAGGTGAAAATTTTCAAAAGACGCATTGACATTACGATTGCAAGTACCACTAGAAGGACTAAATCAACAAATCAGTAACACTACCACTAAAGTAAGTATCGAAATAGTTAGATACCAGGCGTTCATTACCAGACACACAGATATTTTGCATCCGTGAATGTTAAATTTTTACCGACGGTTCTAAATCAAATACAAATTCTGGTTCAGTCGATGCTGCCTTTGTCATTGACAATGTAACCGAAAATTCAAACTCCCTTCGGACGCTTCCATTGTCCCAGCCGAGTTAATGGCTATTAACAAAGCTTGTGATTACATACTTAATGTGCTTAGTGGTACAGGAAAGTTCGTTGTGTATAGTGATAGTCTTAATTCGCTCCTAGCTACACAGAGAACTGTCCAATGCAAATGTATAAGACTTATACGACTAGGCGGTGTTTTAGAATTTTCTTGGATTCTTAGTCATTCCGAATCTAAAATTAACGAAGCTGCGGATGTTGCTGCTAAACAGGCTTCCTTGTCAGGTATTCCACCCCATTTATTCCATTATCAGATGTACGCTCTGAAATTCAGTTAAATCATCACAATTCTCGATATGAATTTTGGAAATCCTTAAACAAAAGTAATCATTTTAGAATTGTTCAGTAGCATCTTCCGCTATTTCCATGGTATGTTCGTATTATCTATCCCCTTCATCGACTCCGCTGATTTGTTACCATAATTTGTAGGTTACGCATGGGTCGTTCCAGTATTAAATTTTTCAAATGACGATAGTCAGGGATACTAGTCATATTTCCACAAATTTCCTGGGAGATATAAATCACCTTCTCCTTAATTGTCCGCAATTTAATTATAATAGACAAATACTTTTTAATAAGCTGATATCTTTCGTTGTCTTCCCTCCATATTCCCTACATTATCTATTCAGCTGTGACTACAAAGTATTATTTCTTATTTTCCCATTTTTATTTTAAGGTGCAAAATTATTATTTAAATTTATAATTTAGTATGTAATTCTTAAATTAGAATCTACTGGCCACAAGGGTATAGAAGAAAACAGAAAAAACTTTATCTGAATTTTTCATTAATCTGATTAGAAATTTTCCAATGATCTCTCTGATTACAATGACATTTATCCAAGAGAAATAATAATAATAATAATAATCAAATCAAATCAAATCAAATCAAATCAAATATATTTGTTACTCTACACATGAAATGAAACAAAGCATAGGTTGTGCGAATAGCGGTCTATATTAATCTATATATACAAATGATACGTGCTTGCAACAAACAACCGAAATAAATGAACACCTTCACACATAACACTGTTTCGTCTTTGTGCATGTATGCGCACACATTAAAACAAATACACCTACACAAGAATACATACGCTAAACATATACACTTACTTAATCAGAATGTACTTCGACAAGTACTTCTGTCGCCGCCTACGATTTATAAGATCATGTTTTACCACATTCGGTAACTTGTTAGAGAATACGTCTTCTGCATATACAGCCTGAATCTTCGTATGGTATTTTTTAAACAAAGGTACAAACGCTCTTTCTTCATGATAAATTTAGAAGGTGAACTTCGTATAACTGTTGAACTGTCAGTAATGAGTTTACATTGCGCACTTTATCGTTGATCTTAATTATTTTGAATACCACATTTTGTAGAACTTGTAATTGCGCAATGTGACACTTAGCCCCCCCCAGCTTTTTATTATACCGTATGACAAAACGGGTTGATAAAAGGCTAAGTAAACCAAGATATTTAATGTCATTAACTTTATTCATCACAAAGTTGTTAGTCTTACAGTTAGATTCTGTCTTACTGTAAACAATTATACTTCGTTTTCGTTTTATTCAAGATTATTACGCGTTAGCCATTTAAATAACTTATCCACGTTATAATGAATCAATTTCTGCATTATATCACGTGAATTTACTAAGGGAACTGTGTCATCAGCGTAACTGACTATTTTACCGGTAACATTTACATTACATAAGTCATTAATATATATAAAAAATAAAAAAAGAATCCAGCACACTTCCTTGCGGTACCCAAGATTCCTGTATTTCGCACTCACTCATAGTATCTTTTATTTTTGTAACGTGTCGTCTATTGTTGAGATATGATCTAAACCAATTCATTCCTCTGAATCCACAAGCATGCAATTTACTAAGCAAAATATCGTGATCAACTGTATCAAATGCTCTACATAAATCGAAATATACAGCTGGAACGCGCCTTTTCCAAATTGTTCGCGACATATGAAACAACAATATTATCTTTAATACACATCTCTAGTACTTTAGAAATATTGGATAGAATACACTGGTCTGTAATTAGACATAACAGTTTAATCAGCACTTTTATAAATTGCCCTAACTGTGCCTAATATTATTCAGATTTCGGGGAATCGTTAAATAAATATGTTAATGTTACTATACGAAGAAATCGATGTTTTCTATTATTAAAATAATTGGAATTCCATCAAAGCCAAAAGAAGCTTTATTTTTTAAAGAAAGTATAGCGGTTCTAATGTCATTAATGTCGACGAATTAGGATAATTATGATTATGTAATTGCTGTTCCTGAGTACAAATACAAATAAGTATATTTGTGATGATTTGTACAGTTACAGAAAAGACGAGTAAATAAAAATGCGCGTACCGAGCAGCGTTAACGCTCTTACTACGCGTCTTAAAGTTAGCGTACAACGAGGTCATGCAATAAATTATGCTATATTTTTACAGGGAAAAATACAACTAAAAAAAACCCCTGCATAGCCGAAAGATAAAGAAATTAATTATGGTTTAGATATTAAAATAGTACGTATTAATATAACAAAATAAATAAGGAAATAAAGAGAGAGAAATAATGATACATTAATTTAAAAACGAGACTAATTTATAACGACCTGCATAGTTAGACAACCTTAAAGCAGAGAATGTTTAATCCTTTTGTGTTTATATTTTTTATATTTCCGGGTCAGTGAGTCGTGAGTATAATTTCCAATACGTTGTACGATATGGTACTGGCTAGTCAGGCATTTGCTATGAAATCTGTTAGCTTTTTCCTGTACAAGGTGAAAGATAGAAGGCTGGTTTAAAGCTGTATGCATGTCTGTTATCTTAGTTAGTATGGAGCATTGAGTATGATACGCAGGCATTTATTTTGAACAGTTTGCAATTTATTAGTGGACTTACTAACACCAGACCAAATGGGGCAGGAATATAATAATATCGGCAATATGTACGCTTTGTATATTATTAGCTTGTTTTTAACACTGACTTTAGAGCGTTTGTTAAATATAGGGAAAATTTTGTATAATCGGGAGTGCGCTTTGTCCGTGATATGTTTGATGTGATCATAAAACGACAATCGTTTGTCCATGGTGAGACCATTGCTCTGCTACTACGTTATCATTCAATAAATTATTTACGCATTCTTTGAAGTAGGAATTGAAACTATGCGCTGCTAATTGTTCGTTGCTATCGACAATAGTTTTAGTGTTATTAATATTAAGTTCTTTGATGAATGTTTTTCATCAATTACCCGATTTACAATAGACCGATATAGTACTTTTGATCGGATCCGTGTTTATTTAGTAAGTTAGTGTAATATTCATTTTTAGCTTTCCTCGAAGCTCGCTACACAGTCTTGGATATAGATTGATACATAATGTTAATAGTTTTATCAGTTGGGAACAATAAATCCACTTGGGTTTACTACGGTAGGAAAGGACAATAATAATAATAATGATAATAATAATAATAATAATAATAATAATCAAATCAAATCAAATCAAATGTATTTATTTATTTAATAACACATAGAATGGAAAAATTTTATACATACGTATACATATACATACATACATTATACTCATATCACACATAGATATAAAACATACTCATACATATACATTCATATACACATATATACATGAAACATATATATACACCTATATGCTTATGAATATACAAAAACATTTTAGATACATAAACACAAGTAATATGTAGATAATGAACTTAATACTAATTATAATAATTCCATTACACCATAAATACAATATATATAGATATAATATAAAGTCGGCTATGCGCATACCTGCGCGAGTAGCGGGAATTTCAATTTGAATAGCTGCGTGCAAACTGCCTTATGCAAATTAAAAATAGTAATATTAAATATAATAGTAACATACATTGTTAAGTGCTGAATCATTAGTCTAGCTTTACACATGCAAGTTATTAGTTGAATATGAAATAAGAAAAAATGTACATTGATTCAGACATTGACAATGTTGTATAATCCAAAAATAAAATTATTTAATTTATTCACTAACATTTACAATGCCATATAAAAATAATAATAATAATAATAATAATAAGTAATATATTAATAATTGTAAGCTCGTCATCGCGAGCGTTAAGAATAATAATTAAGATCAAAGAGACGCACGTATAATAATTCAAATTTATTTCGAGCGACTGTTTTATTCAAAGTAATTTAGGTACATAAAATAAAACTCCTATGCGCAATAATGCTCCAATGGTGAAATGTACTTTTTGTTTACAATATTAATAATAATTAATAATAATAATAATAATAATAATAATAATAATAATAATAATAATAATAATTAATAATAATAATAATAATAGTAAAACAGTAGTAACGAATAATAATAATTTTAATAAGTAATAACGGCTCATTATTTTGCTCAGTTTTGCCGTACTTTTAAGAGATAGGTTTTTTTTCTTGTGTTGTACGTGTGTCCTGTGTTGCTATGTCGCTGTGTAGCTCGCTGTTTTTGCAGCTTGTATTGTCAGACGGAAAATATATAAAGAGCATAACTGGAAGAATAACACGACTGGAAAGAAGATACTGTTGCTACTTTAGTTAGCTAGAAAGTAGCGTGCGAAGATAATATCCATCGCTTAGCAGCTTCTGTTGCTGTTTTCTACTCTCGAAGTAAATATTACAAGGCATATACACTTATAACGCGGTTGGCTTTTATTTCGCTCGGGAAGAAAGTTGTCGGGATACCGGTACCGGAGGGTTGGATTAACTTAGCGTCGGATGACATCGATTATATCCGTAGTAGGAAACTGCTCATTAGTGTTCTTTCCTAACAGAAAGCTCGGGCTAGGGGCAGCTTTTGTAATTCTACCGATTTCCTGCTACTTTTCTGCGGCACGATTGCTTAGCTCGGCTATATTATAATCGGTTACTATTAACGATACTACCGCTGTATTTTAACATTGTCGTCCAACCCTTCTCCTCCGAATGGCTACACTAAGCTATTAATGTTACAAATTAAACGTGAGGGGAACGTAATTTCTATAGATAAAATTTAAGCTGCCGAGCCGGCATTCGCGTCGAATAGAATTGCAGCGTAACGAATTATCCCGGTTACTATTATTAATTAATTAATTAATTAATTAACGTTATTATCGAAGGCAATATTAGTCCGTCATCATTATCATTATTATTATCTTTGCGACATGAAAATTATTGTACACGTTTAATATGCAGAAATAGAACAGTCCTACTTATTTTTCTCCATCGGACACACACACATATATATATATACAAATGTATATTGTAACGCAATAATTGTGTCGGAGAAAGTATGCTACGAGCTGATTAAAGTTTTGCGATAACGAAATATTGAATGTTATTTATATGAAAACTTTCGTAATAAAGCGGGAACTAACTGAAATAATATGTTTTCGTTTTTTTTTCTCTCTCTATACGAGGATGGCTTTGTGGCTTGCCAAACGTGATGGCCGTGGCAGAATGTATTTTAATCGAAGATGCTAACTTTCCTAGAAACGTTGCTATATAATTGTAATTTATCCAGATGAAGGACGTTACATTATACGCGGAGGTTGTATATATATATATATATATATATATATATATATATATATATACATATATATATACATACATATATATATATATATATATATATATATATATATATATATATATATATATATACATATATATATATATATAGGGATCGTAGTAGGATAATATAAAGTACGGAATGTAACAGGGTCAAAGCCGATAGCATTACCATCGGGATTGCAGATTGGACAGATTATTCGTCTAAATTATATAGAGAAAAAACGATCAGGTAACAAATGATGTCCGAAAATTGTAAAATACGATGCAGTTAATTTGGCGGAATGATGATCCACTAATGCCATCAGTGTGTACATAAGGTTCCCAGTGATCCTTATGGCAGTACGGAGTGATTTGTGTGAGAAACGTGAAGAGAATACTAATTAGATTACGAATTTATAATTAAACTTAATAAAAAAATTGTCCCGCAGCTCGTTAGGAGCTGACAGAACCGTTTTATTTATCAAACGGTGATAAGACCGTGTTTAGATTATGGTGCTGCCTTGATGGACCAAACGAGAAGTTACAAGAACGCCAATTTAACGCTGTATAATAAACTAAATAAGGAAATAAAAAAGAAAATTAGGCAAGCTAAAAATAACTGGATGAGAGAACAGTGTAAAGAAATTGAAGTATTAGCCAGAAAAAACGATGCATTTAAGATGCATAAGCAAATGAAATCAATGATAGACAAAGGTTTACGGTACAAGTCCGCTACATTAGTAGACAAAGACGGCGTACCGGTTATCGAAAAGAAGGACAAAGAGAAAATCTGGAAGTTGTACTTGAAGAAACTATTTTGTGATACCAGATCTAACAACTATAACTGCAATAATCGCTCAGAGCAGAGCTTACCAATTTTGGAATCGGAAGTAAGATATGCAATTAGACTGATACAACCGAAGAAAGCAACTAGCCCGGACAAAATTCCAGGAGACATAATCAAATTGTTAAATGATGACAGTATTAAGAAATTAACTGCACTTTTCAATCAAATATATAGTTCCGGAGAGATTCGAATGGACTGGCTCAAGTCCTCATTCGTCCTGATACCCAAGAAGCAGCGCCCAAAAGAATGTGGAGACTATCGAACTATTAGCCTTATGAGTCACTTATTAAAATCTTTTCTGAGGATTATTCATCAGCGAATTAGATCGAAATGTGAATTTGAATTTTCAGACATGTAATTTGGATTTCGTCCTTGTGTTCGGACTAGAGAAGAGCTAATGAACATTTTATTACAAAAAAAATAGAGAAATGATACATTCATTTGTTTTATAGATTACGAACGGACGTTCGATAATGTTCAACATGATAAACTAATTAAAGTCCTTCAAAGTATCGGAATTGACAGGAATGATATGCAAATTATTAAAAACCTATACTGGAATCAAGAAGCAGAATTAATATTGGAACCGGGTCGAGATAAGATAAAGATTGAAGTTCAACGGGGTGTTAAACAAGGATGTATCCTTTCTCCATTATTATTCAATCTTTATGCGGAACAAATATTCAAAGAATCTATCTCTGATTTACCGTGTGGAATTCGGATAAATGGAAAAATAATTAATAACATTCGTTACGCGGATGACGCTGCTATTTTAGCGGATAACATTCAAGACCTCCAACATCTCGTTAACAAACTTAACTTAGTCGGGAAAAGGTATAATCTAAACGTCGATGTAAAGAAAACAAAATGGATGGTGGTCAGCAAGAAACAGTTCGATTAGGCCACACTCAACATTAATAACAAAATTGTTGACAGAGTAAATAAGTTCAAGTATCTCGGATGCTACATCACAGAAGATCTCGATCATAATACCGAAATCAAAATGAGATGTAACTACGCCCGAACAGCCATAACATGAAAAATCTACTTTGCAACAGATCTCTATGCCTAGGCATCAGGCAACACATCGTACAATCATACGTATTTCCAATTTTGTTGTACGGTATAGAAGCAGTAACGCTAAATAAAAATCAAATTAAACGGTTAGAAGCAATGGAGATGTGGCTCCATAGGAGAATGCTAAAGGTCTCATCGGTCACCAAAACATCTAATAATAGAGTCCTGGAAATGGCAAAGACCGAAAGAAAACTAGTTAAATGCATTAATAGATAAGAAAGTTAAAGTATTTTGGCCATATCATCAGAGGAGAAAAATTCGAGATCCTAAAGCTCATTATACAGGGGAGAAGATTGATAAGCGCAGGAAGACGAAGAACAGACTGGATAGAAAACATCAAGGACTGGACCAGTACGAGCTCTATCCAAGATCTTATCCAAGGAGCAAAAGAACGCAAGTTCTAGCTGCCATCTGATCGCCAACGTTCTGGGAAGAGTACGGCACACCAAGAAGAAGAAGTCGTAGTATCTCGTTACACACGGCACTTTCCGACAATCTAGAGGAGCTGAAAAACGGCATTCAATTTCTTAAAAACAGTAAACATATATTCGCTCATTTGGATATAATTATCTGTAACCCAAGTTGTGGTAAACGGCACCTTAAAAAAAAATACCTTTATGACCCAGTCTCCAGAAATACGGTACGAATGTTAATATTCATTGGTCGTTCAAAAATTTAGAAAAAAAACGAAAACATTTTATAAAGCTAATTTTTAACCCGGAAACTTTTAAAATTAGATAAAATATTTCCTAACGAATATTGAAATTATTAATTTAATCTGACGGTTTATTACCAACAAATGTAGATTATCAGAAATTACAAAAAAAAAAAAGTAAATTGATCTTCTATCTAATATATCCGATCATTTTTACAAAATACGATTAAATAAAATTCCAGATATTTTTTATCCTCGTACTGTTTATTATACTGATAAAAAGAAAAATTAATAAATTTTTTACGCGTTCTGAATTGTAACATTAACTGTTTCGATCACAGTGTTCTCAAATGGGACATGCTACTTTAATCCTTTCAGCCCTGATGTCCACTATGTGGTACATTTTTAATTCGAACCGAATGCTTTATTTTCTGGTTGACGTGATAAATACATCAAAAATTATTTATAGTTCACCTAAAAAGGGAGTACTGTGTAATAAACAACTATATAAAATTTATAGTTTTCTGTAAATATTTTATAATGTATGACTGAAACTACTGAAAGGGTTAATTTATTAGCTTTTGCACGTCGCATCTGCGGGCAGCACATTTGTTTTACTCGCAATAATTAATTAAGCTGTAACGAATTTTATTTAATTTTTAAATTGTGTAAAAACGAACTATTAAAAGTTCCGTGCTACCCCGATCAATGTTATAGCGTTATTTTAATGCGGAAAAATTATAAAAAGTCAAATTAAAACGAGAACATTAATTTAAATACTTCGTATAATCGTTTGAAGGAAGAATTACCAAATAAATTCTCTATCGTATAGAGGAAAATATGAATTCGCGACGCAATTCGTATTAGTCAAAAATTTTATTTAACATAAAAAAAAAATTTGTTAAAAATAGGGCGTTTTTACAATTAAACAGATAATACTACTACAGGACCGTATAATTTAGTTCAGCGCAGTACGATAGAATATAATATGATAGTGGCTAATTTAAAAAGTTTTAGACGCACCCTCGAAGACGCATTTCACCTAGACTTAAATTTTAAAAGGTACCGCGATTGGAGATTATCTTCGAACCTTTCGGTCGTTTTTAAAATTTCTTACTAGGGTCGATACGGGGGTAGGTATAACCGATATACATCGTATCAAAATATCTAATTATATATTAATTTTAATAAAGTTTATAATGGAGGTCCTAATAACGTAGGTAATATTAAAAACAAATAACATACTATATATATATATATATATATATATATATATATATATATATATATATATATATATATATATATAGTATGTTACTTGTTGACCTCTGAAATCACTGGGCTCGAAAGCAATCCTAGAAGGTATACAGTGAACACCATCTTCAGCATTATATACATATAAGGTTTGATTCAAATCTTAAATTTTTAAGTAGCGCTGAAGGTAAATGGCGACAAATAAAATTTAGTAGGCGGATCTGTTAAGTATATGAATATATACATATAATATATATATATATATATATATATATATATATATATATATATATATATATATATAATAGGGATAAGCCCTATGCTATGTACAACCACACATATATATATATATATATATATATATATATATATATATATATATATATATGTATTATCGCTTCAGATTATATTTATCGTATGGCGTTGATTAAATTCCGAGAACTGATATGCGATTGATAAAACCTTAAATTTTAATCACTTTTTCGGCAGTATATTCTCAAACAATGTGTTTCATTATTTGCTTGGAATGATTGCGATTGCAAATTATCGGAACAAATTATGATCCACACTTTTGCAGGAGATGGCCACACATCTACTATGATCATTTTGAGATTCCATTCGACAGGTCACCATTTCGTTCTAGTTTTTTGAAGATGCTTTATGCGCGGTTTTCGACGGGAACGTCATTTAATTTACCTATCGACTTCTGGTCGTTAGTCCGTTGTTCACTTAATATATAATACGTTGCTTAGTCCGAACTTTTGTATCGGGATTTTCTGGATTCTAATTTCAGTTTTTCAAAATTTCCCATACGAATTTTGTAATTCATAAGTTCGCGTTTTTCTCGAACTCACCGAGCGAGTTATCTTCGAAGAGTCGATACTTTCAATGTGAGACGGTCGAATATCGGAAAGTATTTGAACTTTTAACCCCGTAAAAATCAGGAAAGATGATAATAAACAGAACGTATCTGCATACTGTATCGTATGCCGCCGTAAGGTTCGAAACAGCAAACCTTAGATTTTGTCGAATGCCGTTCTCTCGATTAATTGAATTAATGTAGCTACTCGCTCGATAGAAAATCTGCAAAATCGACTTGCTCGACCGGTAGAACGGTACGTTGAAGAATTATTAAATCGACCGTCCGTGTCCGACGTGTCTTTCCAAATTTTTTCATTTCCGTGTTATCGGGAAAAGGTCGTCATAAGTGTATTTTCAGGTAAATACTGAATACGGGAGCGACCTGGGTACACCGCTCAGATGTACTTCCCTCAATGATATAAGCTTGTCGACAGACTATTTAGCGTTTATATGATTAATTTTATATATATATATATATATATATATATATATATATATATATATATATCTGTATGTTCGAACAGCTCACATATTTCCACTCTTTCTCCCTCATTTGCTCATGTTCGCACGTTTCAATTATCTTTCCAGTCACACGTATACTCTTGCTTTACTCGTATTTTTATTTTACGTAATTTGTGCGTTATACCTTGATCGAACGCAATTTATTTGTCGAAAGAAAAAAACAGGTTTTTTTTTGTTTCCGTAGACGCAAAAATTCCTTCTTGATGTGTCGTACAAAAACTGATGGAGAAACTACGATGTTTGGCGTACACGCAGCGATCTCTGCATCTTCGACTGCTCTGTCAGTTAATAAATTGCCAGTATGAGCTGGAACCCGAATAAATGTAACCGTTTGTTGTGGACTTTTACTTCAGGAATTGATAATCGAGTGCTGTTTGTGATTGTATATATATATATATCGATTATATAATAGCGTGTCCGAGCAGATTACACGTAATTCGGCAGACAGAATAGTAAAGTATTGCGAAAGAATATTATCTATTTTAATGGCAGGCACTATATTAATACGATTCGTTGTATTATTATCCTACGTTAATATCGTCATTATTATTATGATTATTATTGTTTAAATTAACGTGCCGTATACAGCAACTAATAGAGGTAGAGAGGAAAATAAGTATTAAATTAAACGATAAAATCTGGTATCATGTAGGAAGAGGATGAGTCTGGATAGCGTAGTAGAAACGTTATCATCGAGCAGTAATATGATCTCTGTAGGCTGTATTGTGGACACTCTGTCAGTATATGTTGGACAGACAGTGTAATGTTGCAGGCCGTACACAATGAAGCTTCCGATCTATTAAGAAGATAAGCATGTGTCAGTTGGGTGTGATGACAACTACATCGTCTCTCCGATGTTGTAAGTGTGTCTTCCAAGGTGTTTAATTTTGGTTTGATAGATCGTAGGTTGTTTGATGTTGATACGGATTGCCATTCTTCCTGTCATAACTGAAATAATGATGACGATCTCATGAACCTTTTGAGGTCTGCGAATGGAACTGGTAAATTAGGCACAGGTAATAAACGAATATTTGTTTTAAATGTACAATATGACAATTGTAATCTAATTACGCGAATGCGCATCATCATGCGCATTCGCGTATATATATTATCCGTTAGAATATTTCGTTTTCCTATAGTTACTGGGGAACATATATATATATATATATATATTTTCTTGTTTTTTGGTCGGGTACTATTGCTGTTACGGCCAGGAAGCACCCGAAAGTAAGTATAGGATGTTAGATGAGATTGATCATATTTATAGTTCGAAGAAACTATACGGAAACTTTTTCCAGATTTATTTTATAATATTTATAAGAAAGACAAACTCAATTAGTGGAACTCTATTAATTAATTTTTACGTTTTTCACTTATTTCTTCGTAATCCACGTCTTCATTTATCTTCAATAATTTCTTCTATATTCCCTTCATCTTGTAGCCCATTTTATGTTTCCGCTTAAATTTAATAATAGTACATTCATTTATTCCATCAAGAGGAAGTTCGTTCGATATTTCCGTTAAGAAATTTTTTCTTCTCGTTAATATATACTACAAGCTGACCAACAAGAACATTTAGCCGTAATAAAGGAATACCACTGGTATTAGATTAGGTCCGGCGGTTATCTTGAGTTACATCGTCCCTGATATGTAGGGCTATTTGGCTGATTTTCTAGCCTCGCATATACACGGGGAACGTTTAAATCATCTTTAAATGATCCGGTTTGCTACGTACTAAGGCGCACAGCTTATCAGCCGAAGAATTTACGAGTTCGTTACTTTGTTCCACATATCTTCTCTTTTAACGGGTTTCTCGAATAATATTACTATTATTACTAATATTCATATTTACAATATTATTATTATTATTGTTTTTTCTATAATAATACTAGACGTGACCGAGTACCTATTTTAAATATTTATTAGCTTTTTTTTTTATACAATTTTCGGACGAATTTGCAATTCGTAAACCAAACTTTCTCCGTAAAAGTCTTGAGGTTTTGTTTATTCCAATAAACTGTGGGTTTTTTTTTCAGTACTTCTTTTTCATCTTCTTCGTAATTCGCCACTCCGCTATTATGTTTTGTAATGATATTTTTAAAGAACTTTTTCTTCTCTATTTTTTTTTAATATATTTGCATTATAAGTAGTTTTTCTCTTCATTTATGATTACGTTGCATTTTCGTATTCAACTTTTTAGGGTGGACTCTTTCCCGCTTCTTTAATATTCCGTATTATAAACTGGGACCGTTTATTTCTTTCCGCGATGCTAATTTCGATTTTTATAGTTGGTGATTTCGTCTAATTTCTCACACTATTGGTTCCGTCCCTGGCGGATTTTATTTAGATGATTTCTTTTTCCTTTCAATTATCTTCGTTTCTATTGTTTTTCTATCGTTCTGTAAACTTTTAACTCTTTCTTTAATCCGACCTTATTCTTGAAGTATAAAGAGCGTTGACCCGAATTTCTAAAATTATTTTTACTTCCAATTCGGCGCTAATATAATCCGACCATTACTACGAAATTAACTTAATCGAATGAATTCTTTTTAATTTTTCGATTATTTTCATCATTATCGTCTAACTAAATTCTTAATTACCAACGATAATAATAATAATAATAATAATAATAATAATTTCAAATTCAAATCTATTTAATAACGGATAGAAAAATACAAAGGTACTTAAATGCTACTTATCTATACATACGTACACATATACACGTATATACACATTTATATACACACAGATATATAACATATGCACACATACACGTGTACATTCATATACACAAATGTACGTAATACATATTTACGTATCCACATGCCTATAGCTCCTTTTCAATTTATGGTACCATATTTTTACTTCTTCAACAAACAAAATTCATCCTTTTTCCATGCAAACTGTAGTCTGTATCCTCCGACACTAATCCGTGGCACTTTCAATAGTATTATCTCAGAAATGTTTCCACTACATATCCTTGATTACACGGATGGATCCAAGTCAACTCGAGGAAATTAGTTTTGCTAAAACTTAATAATTTCGAACGTTTGGGAATATTCGTGTCCTTCTTGTGGGCGCCGGGTCATAGAGGTATTCCAAACGAATTTGTTGACTCATTGGCTAAAGACACGTCGTCTAGTGATGTAGAGCTCTCCTTAATAACTCACAAAGATATCATTCACTTCATTCAGCTAGAACATAGGGATCAATGGCAGCTAATGTACACTAAGAGCATTAGTCAATCACCTCTCACTTATTACTATCACCTCCAGCCGTCTCTCCACAAACTCCCGTTGTTCTATCTTTTTAAAAAGATTATAGTCGTAAGGGGATTGTACTCATCAGCAGATTGCGATTTGAACATAATTTGTTGCTTGACCGTCTTTTCCGTATGCAGCTTAGAGAAAGTCCCTTCTGTTCCGTCAATTTTGAACAGGTAGTCTGCAGCCCCGGTCATGTCTTTTTTGAATACTCTGCTGTAGCACCGTTGCGTTCGGAGCTTTACCTTATCTTGTTACGTTCTTCGAGTATTACACCTCCGTATAATGTATCGTCCCTTTTACATCTGGATAATCTACAATTGTTCGACCATATAGCGACGTTTTTAGAGAAGTCAGCATGCTTGATTAAGATGTAGATAGTCCCCACAGTTTCACGTTGGGTAAGCTGTAAAGGCACCCCCATTAAAAAAAAAAAAAAAAAAAAAAGATGCAATAGATAGATCAATGACTGATAGTTTCCCATTGGAAGAATTTAGCCTAGTGGTCAGTATTCAACAGTGAAATTGATGGCCTTTGAGTTAGTAATTTTTCAAATGTAAATCCATTCTTATTGGATTTGTACGATCCCCACAACGGGTTATGATATCACCCACTAATATAAATGGTTTGGGCAGTTGCGATAGTAATGAATTTAATTCTGTAAATGATGGTTCCGAATCAGGATGTATGTAAATGTTGCATATGGTAAGTCGGTGGAGCGGAGTTGATTTGATGAAAACTGTGACATTTTGGATCTGACTTCTTTTTTGATGGGTACTTTTTCATGAATAAAAGTTGCCAATCCACCCGATTCGTGTAATCAGCTGGTGTAGTCATAATGGAAAATTTGGTAATTGTTTAGGGAGGGTGAATGTTTCGGTAGCAGGTGTGTTTCCTGGAGACAAATTATAAATGGATTTCTAGGGTGAATAAGAAGAAGGTCAGCTAGGCTGTTATAAAACCCATTAATGTTCCATTGCAATAGGAAATTGTCTGTCATTTTTGTTATCTAAAAGTAATTCTTCAGAAATTTTATTTGTCAGTTTAGTTATTAGAGTGGTCGTTGATGACTGAGTAAACTGTTTTTAGTTGAACAAATATTGCGTCGGTTTTACCGGGATATGTAATTTATTGAATAGATTTTGGATTGACAAAGATTTATTGCTGTTTTGTATTAATGATGCGATTTGATCGAATGAGACGCTATGTTTAAGCGTTTTCTGTTGGTTGTCAATATCTAGTTTAACTGGTTGCTGTATGGTTTTAAATCGTTTTAATTCTTCATCTTCATCCTCATACTTTTTTCTTTTGTGTGTGAGCTTCCTGGCTTATATTTGGGCCACCACCGGATGAAGATGTAGATCTGTCAGAAAGGTTACATTTAAAAGTTTTAGGATGTGGTGAAATAATTTGCTCTGTTGGAATTTCAATAGAAGTTGAGGGGTGAGGATCGAGAGAAATGATCTGTTCCTCGGGTGATATGTCACCCACCGGTGCGACTGTGCCTTGTTGATTAAATTATTATCTATTTCGCCTTGAAGATTCGGTTGAGGTGCAATCCTTTCTGGATAAAGAGTTGTCTGATTCACCATCTATGGGATCTACCGTATCTGCGTCTACCTCATTATGGGGGCACGTGATGATATTGGAGTGATCCCTTGATTTACATATGCTGCACCATTTATCATCGATAGATAGGAAAATCTTAAAAGTTTCATTCTCATAGGTAACATTTAGTGACTCTGGAATGTCCTCCATTTCATCATTAGTGGGTTGAATATATATATCAGTCGTCTGAAATTTTTGATATGCTTAAATTCATTGTCAAGCAATCCAGCTTTTAAGAAAGAGATATTAGCAAAATTACTAAAGCTTTTTCTATGATAGAATGAGGAATGTGAGGAGAGACATTTGAGAGTGTGAGGTGTTTGGAAGGGTTGATCAGTTTACGTATGCGAATGGGAATATTATTAATAATTGTAGTAGGAAATGTTTTTGCAACGTTATCAGCTAACTCTTTCGTTTTCAAGTATATACAAATACGGTTGTTTGATATTAGACGGGTGAACGAGTTCACTCGCAGCAGAAACGTAATCTCTAATTTTATACACTATTGCTTGCTCGTTTATATATCTGGTGCCTAATTGTTCCTTCATAGTTTTATGATCAATTCGTTTACTTTGTACTCTTCCAAGATTGATCTTATATATTCTTGTTCTGTTATTGTGAAACCGTCTTGTTTTACTATCATTCCTCTGTATACATTTTGTATTCTACACTTTTCTATACCAAATTTAATTTTAATGTCACTTGAAAAATTCTCTGTTAATTTCAATAAATTATTGATACCATTTTTTTTGTACTCGAGTATAACTTAATATCATCCGTATAACATTAAATGTGTTAAATTGTAATTTACTGTTTTTCCGCTTCTTATATTATAGCCACACTTCGTAGAATTAAGTATGCTAGTTAAATTTAATGCTAAACAAAACCGCAATTGGACTATCGCCTTGATATATGCCTCGTGTAATTTTAACATTTATCTCAATATAATTATTCTTTTTATTTTCTTTAGTTTCTGATTTCAACGTTCAATTTTGGTAATTACGATAGTCAGCTTTCATTTGGCCAATTATTTCACTTGCTACTAAATTATTTCTGTTTATTACTCTTATTCGGTCTGCTATGCTCATTAATTTTGAGTACTTTTGTGGCTTCTAATTTAGTCTCTTTCTGTAACCTATTTTATCTGTTTCACCTTTAGTAACACTCGTATAGCAACGTATTAATAACTAATTTAGATTTCGTTGTCCATTTTTGACGTTGCTTTCCGGCTTAAACGTAGTGTGATTTTGTAATAAACAATAGGAAAGAGAATGTTTAATTAATTACATTTCGACCGTGGTATAGAATGTTCGTAAAAGCTGTAATTTAAAATATCGAAATAAAGCAAATATTTATTATTATTTAATTTAACGCGCTATATATACAACAACTAACGGCTAGAGGCGTGCAGGTAAATAATTAAGCGATGTAGTCCAGTATGTTGCAGGAACAGGATGAGTTTGGACAGCGTAGAAAATGTCGTCATCAAGGAGTAGCTGCAAGGAAGATGAATGATCGTAGTACGTTATCTGTTGTAGGCTGCATCGAGGACGTTACACTGTATGTTGGACAGGTAGCATAACGTTACACGTATACTTCATTCGATAGATCGTCCACACTACGAAATAAATTACCGCGGTGGTTGGGCGATAAATATCTCTTATATCGAGACTTGTAGATACACGTCACATCGTACCATTCTTCATAGTCGATCGGTTTGTATATAAAGTATAATTGTACATTTTAATTAGCCCGAATTTTTCGCGTATGTATGCCGTCTCTGTCATGGACTCATCTGACACCTTAGGATGTATACATTATCTCTCTCTCTCTCTCTCTCTCTCTCTCTATATATATATATATATATATATATATATATATATATATATATATATATATATATATATAAGTCTTCGGGATAGCCTAGTGGCTATAGCACGAACTTCTATACTGAAGGTACCGAGTTCAAATACGATTGGGCATGCAAAAATTATCATCGCTAAAATAAAAGTATAATAATCCTAATTTTATGGCGTTTAAGGCAATGGCAAACCACCCACGCACAGCACAAATTGTTTCCAATCAGTTCCCCCGGGTGTTTGTTCGTCTGTCTACGCTGATATTATATTATTACTGACTTGTACGCAACTTATACAACAAAATATGTATAGGTAAGTAGTCGCCTACCTCCGATACGAATACGGGACTTAATGATAATCATATCATATATATATATATAGTAATAGAACGAAATCCAATAGAGAAAGCTAAAAAAAGTTGTTCACCCGGACTGTTTACCTTATCGACTATCGATCGATCGGAAAACAGTCGATAAATGCGAGAATTGCACACAACCGCATCACATACACGAGGACGATAATTTGATTCTTATTGGTTGTTCGTTGTTTATCTTAGGCTTATATTATCGGAAAATATACTGAAAAACACCCACAGAACCGAGATGGCAACGTGCTTGGAATAAACCACTGAATTACTTTTTCTCGTTTCTTTTTCCTCATATATCTGCGCGTACTTCTTCTCTCTTCATTTCATCTTACGACGATATTTGTGGTTAGTTAAATTGTCTCTAAATACGTTTCGTTTAAATATCGATCAATTTTATTATTTATATCGTCCAGCAAGATCGATTGTAGCGAAAGCAAATTGATGTCTTTAAGGGGTGTAATGCTGATGTTGACTTTCTCCTGGCTCGATCTGACTTATGATATCAAAAAGTCTGAATATTTAAAAATCTAGCCAACCCCGATATCTATTCGGTTGGTCGATAAATGAGTAGGTGATTAGACGTGTATGTCGATGGTGTAATAATGGTTTTCCTCAAATATTTATTATCTACCTATCTATCTATTTATCTATCTATATATCTATATATCTATATATATACATATATATATATATATATATATATATATATATATATATATATATATATATATGTATATATAGTTTGTCTATATTGCTTAGTTATATAATATATGTATGTATGAAATTGGTTTCTATTGTTCAGCCGCGTACAAAATTAATATATACGCCTTGTACATAGTTAATCCCAGCTATGCTATTGTGTCGATCAATTTCATGAAAGTCCGTTGCTCGAAAGTACAACTTAACTACTACGGACGACTTGCTCTTAAAACGCGGATTACTTGATAGCGAAGTTGTACGTTACTCTGATAAGTTTTTCTCGGATAAACTTAATCGTCAGAACTTTTCCGAAAGAATAAACTAAATTTTTGTTAAATGATATATTCTTTCCAATTTATTAACGGATTGGCGCGCGTACGCTTTTAACTAATTGATTTTTATTTCTAGGCGCGTATTAATAAGGATTACGAACTACTTATAGAGCGATAAACATAAAAAAAAAAAAACGCGTATGGATAAAGCTAATGTACGCTATGTATCTATTTATCTATATATAGATTTAAAAGATGTTCACCGTGTGAGAATAGGTCAAGAAGCAGGCGAAAAGATATATAATAATCGTAATAACGTAGTACTGGAATAGTAAAAATATTTCACGCATTCTCCTCCAGCCACTTGTACAATAATACGAATATCACATTTTTATCGGGGCAATTTTTTTTTTTTTTTTTTTTTTTTTTGGGTCCAAGTGGCTAACTGGTACGTAACTTATTACGACGTCGCTAGGGATGAGTCCTATCTCCCTCTAATAGTTGTTTGTTATCGCTTTATAATATCGGTACGTACGAAAAAGTTCGGTCCGCTGTATTTTTTTTTATTTTTTTTTTTTGACTTTTTTGGATACCGTCCAAGAAAAATTCCGGACGTATACTTTGACCATCGCCTCTTTCGACGATAACTACTTTAAAATCTTTTCGACCTCCGGCTACACACCGGCAATTTACTACCCGCATTTCGATGAGATTCGTAAAAAAATCTGAAAAATAAATTTCTCTCTTTTTAGGCCTATTTTTATTCCAGCAATTTTTTTTTTCACTTTATAACAAAAATATACAGTACGTTGGTTCGAAGATGTCGTTATATAGCTATCGCGTTAATATTAATTACACGGGCGTCGATCCGAAATGTAACTTCAGGACGTCGTTATCTCGTATTGTTACGCTTCTCGGAATTATTTAATAATAACGAGAACGACCGACGTTTCAAGGATACATACAACTGGTGCATACTCTAGAGGTCCTAAACAATCGGTAGAACGACCGACGTTTCAAGGATACGTACCACTGGTGCATACTCTAGAGGTCCTAAACAATCGGTATGCTGCGCAATCATTCATTAAGTGCCGCCTCCCGATCGGACGTAGGCGACTACTTACTTTTACATATTTTGTTGTATACGGTGTAAATAGGATGCAATATGCGGCGTTAGCGCATGTAGACATATATACCGGGCAGAACTGATTATAATCGTTTCGTTGTCAATACAGCCTCGAATATTTTTGTAGGCCACAAATTAGTTACCTTTATCGTTTGCTAGTAGGTAGTTTTACTTCTTCTTCTAAAGTAGGAAAGATTCATTCCTACGCGTGTAGAAAAGACTACGTATTTGCGTGTACATATATATATATATAGTGTCTCACGTCGTGATAATTTAATTAATTAAGTTGGGAAATGAGGACTAATATTTAATTTAATCGATAATAAAAAAAGAGCCAGTGAGTTTTAGTTAGTCAAGAAGAACCAGTGAGTTTTTTTTTTTTAATAAATAAAGATACACAATCATAACCTACTAAGTTAAATAAGCATCAACTTTTACAAACTGTAGCTTAATCTAACAAAACCTAATTTTATTAATAAAGCCTATGTGTTTAAAGTCAATATCGACCATAACTTTGACATAATCATTTTGGTTTTATATAATTAGATCCGCTGGGTGGCGCCGCTTAAGACGCCTGACAACTGGATTGCTTCCACGTTGATATGTCGCTCTAACCTCTTTTTATGAGTAGTTGCGTATCTTCGAATTTCTTCGTCCACGAATTGAATCCGTAGACCTCGATGCACATCGTCATTTCTATAGCGGTACTCATCGACTATTGCTCTTAGTATTATATTTTGTCTGGCATAAACCTTTGTTCTGTTAGAACAACCCCATAACTGCAGGTCCATATTGGTTTTATAATCTGCCGATACAGTAGGCATTTGTGTCCTACGTCCAGCCGTGAGTTTCTTCCGATAAGCCAATAAAGTTGTTGAGTTAAATGAAGAACCAGTAAATTTTAGTTAATCGAGAAGAACCAAGTGAGTTTTAGTTAAATGAAGAGCCAGTTAATTTTTAATTATTTGAGAAGAATCAGTTGGTCAAGACTATATAAAAGGTTAGTTAGGTTTTTTTTTTTTTTTTTTTAAAGCGGGGAAAATCTTTGAAAGACACTGATGATAAAAAAGATAAGATATAAGTCCAAAGAAAGAACCCCACGGACAACACAGGGGCAGCAGAAGTAGGAGTTGTACAATGAACCCATTCGGAACAAAAATTTCCTTTGCTGTTTATTGGCCAGATCAAGTATTTTCCTATTTAAATAAATGGCCGAACCGAGGTTAGTTAGTTAGTGAGTCAGTTGTTAGTTAGCCTTTGTTCAAGTCGATTGTCAGAATCAGAACCGACAGGAAGAAAAGTGAGTTACATTACGAATCTGGTTATTTTTATATATGTGTTACTCAAATAAAATATTATTTTATTGTATTTAACCGATTCGTCGATAAAGAATAGAAATATATTAAAAATATTGCATGATAAAATTGTTAAAAGTATGCCCGATTCTATATCCGGTTTAATTGTTGACAATTATTGCCTTCCATTTACAATAACCTTGCAAGTATTATTAAATAAGAGCAGTCGAAAAACACGTGATCAGGATTGCAAATTGCACGTCCAGCGTGTCCAAACTGCAATCTGCTGATTAAAACAATTCCTCTCCGCTTAATGTTTTAAAAAAAAGTAGAACCATGGAAATCTAGGATAGTATCTGGTAAGAGCGACTGCTGTATACACTCCACGTACGTCTGTTCCCAGAGCTTCTTATGTTCCGACTGCATAAAATGCACGATATCAAGTGTAGTTTATTACTAAAACGTTTATTAAAGACAACACGCGACTCTAGTTGATTATTAAGTTTAAATTTAAATGTTTTACTTTTATATCATCTCCGTTTACGTTTCGCATTTGAATATAAGATCAATCGATAGTGTACCTGCTAATATAAGTGTATTTGAGACGGCCATTGATTTTTCGATAACATAATTAATGGTATTTAATCTGAACGTGACAATTTTCACGTGCATGATCAGTTTTAAATGTACATTTATTATCTGCGATCGTCTAACTGTTTCCGTCGACTTTAGATTTATTTTTTCATTTGTTTCATTTCTCTTTTACGGTATTCATTTTCTGTATATACGTATTTTCTTTATCGCATACACATATATATATATACACATACATATATATATACATACATATATATATATATATATATATATATATATATATATATATATATATAAATAGAGCGTCTGAAGAGTACCGTGTTTATTTTCTTCAACGTTGATAGATAGAGCTAGGACGTTATTAATGACCATCTTCCCGTTGCTATTCACTTCGTTGTACTACGCCTGTAGAGCAGATTGACTCTCTAGTCGGTTCTTAAGACAGCGTAGCTTTGTTATCCAGTCCGCGAAATTAAACTCCAAACGAGGTAGATTAAGATTTTCCGGCCTTTAGACGGAGAAAAATTTATTACGAAGAAGAATAGAATGAAGAACAATAACATAGATAAAGTTTTGCCCCCCTCCCCGAAACTTTTATTCATGCGAAATATACGCGCTTATCGCCTGCTGGTAAATTATACAACCAGCAGATGAACCGGCTCTAGAGTTGATGGAACGCGCTATATGAAGTTAACCATCGCGCGCTTCAAGTTAATATCCACCGACCTGGCGCTTATTCGAATAATCCGTATATCAACGACGACACGTTTATCCGCGCACTATCGCACTTACACGTATACATCGCGATACGCCTATACTAACCCACTGCTGGCTGTAGGGATTCTCTAAAACATTTTCAACGTCTTCTATCTCGTGCGGCTCGAATCCGACTAATTCCTGTCCGTTTCATAATATCATTTCACCACCTCTAGTCACGCTGTCCACTGCGTCACATAATTGGTCCACCCGTCGTCGTCTTGTCTCGCGATACTACCTAGGTTCATTTTAAATTGAAAAGCATTAACTTGCCGTACGAAAATAAATATTAAACAATTTATACTCGATGTTTTAAAATAGAACTAAAAGTATAAAAAGAAACGACAGAAATATATGAAAAACGAGACATAAATAGAGCCATGGAGTATCTTAACGAGATTACGAAAAATGCAAATGACGGAAAATGATCGGAGTTGATTTATTTTTAATTAATCAACATAATTATAGGAAATTTAAAATTTCGTAAGAAGATTTCGAACGTTCGAGAAGTACAGAATTTTCTTTTCAGAAGTAAATTGAAATTTTCAATTTACAACAAAATCTCTACAAAGTTGTTATACTTCGAATATTCAAAATTATCGAAATTTAATAAATTTCATACTAAGGCTGTTTATAGGGGGGTGCTGTGGTTTTTAAATTTACTACCGTCGGTTTTAAAAATTCTTTATAAAAGTCGTCACTTTTGATTATTATTATTGTTTGAAATATTATTTATCGTTTCAAATGTACTTTATTATATTATAATTTATTCGCGTACTTTTGTTTAGTTTTAATACTAGTTACTACTTAAAATATGCACTACATCGCTAGCAATTATTTTTTTGTCCTTCAGCAGTGTATTTATATTCCTAGCTCGGTTTTGATTAGGATCGCTTAATCGTTCACACGGTACCTTCAGAATTTGCCTCCAGCAGTGCACGTCAAACAAATTTATGCTGTAAACGTATTTTTTATTGGGAATTTAACATTCTGAAGTATATACAGGAAGATTGACATTACTAATGTACTAACTAGACGTATTTTAATAATTTGTCTACCAGTTGTAAATCTCCAATGCGCTGTATAGTTTTTAGGTTTTCCGCCGATAATCAAAATTTGAGATTTCTTTTATTTCGGGTCCGATTTTCGGTTTTTATGTTACCAAGAAATTTTAACGTCTCGCATCTTCTGAAGCAGCAATTAAGAAAACATCGTCCGCCTATATTAAATTATTTATTCGTTTATCATTCCAGTCATTACGGGCTTTGCTAGTTACCCGTTCCATATGAAAGCGAATTGGATTTAATATAGATCTTCGACAGGATTGGACTTGATATATATATAGTCATTTTACGCAGTCGAGGACATAATCGACAAAGTGCAATACAAACGTTAAATTCTCTACATTTTTCTTCTTTTTCCCACGAACGTAATACTGCTGCAAGGCCGGAGACACGGACGTGGAGACTCAGATTAGTAGTTTTTTGTCCAGATGTTCGATCGAAGAACACGATGCATATTATCTGTTCTTGAATTCAATACTTCATTTAAAGTCGTTGGCAGAGCTAATTTAGCGCGTAAAAAAGAGCTGTGATTAGAACGATCAGTTAATGCATTAGGATGATATTGTTGCCGCAGGAACAACGCGGAGTAAGTTGACGCTGAAGCGGGTAACTGTGAGTGATATATGCCCAGGTCTAAGACGACGTAAAACTATTTCAGCTTTCAGAACGAAACGCGCAGTGTGTAATTTAATCGATCTCAATCGATTAGTATATTAATTTGAAACATCTACACGCGAAATGGCAAGATTTGTATGAGGAAACACGGTAATTCTAGTTCTCATTTCATTCGTCAACATATAATAGTTTATTTTTTATTTTTTTTAAAAAAGCTTATAATATGCATACCGCTGAAAAGTAGATTGATCTGCTTTAAAGTTATAACGGATTGGTTCCCGGTGATCGATATTAATTTATAAAATTATTTGATCGTTATCCGCTCTCTAATTTGATCTGTCTACGTCTCTTTAGTCGTCTGAATGACACGCCATTGCGTAGTGGTTTGATATGGTTTTGAAACCGTTGCAGGAGCTTCTGATTATTTCTTTTACATACGGTATACGGAGATCGTTGTGTATATCGTCGTTTAGGACATACCATGGGGCGGACACTTTTTTTTTCTTTTTTTGGTTCCCCAATTCCAGCAAATGGATAAGGCAAATATATTTATGAAGGAACTGGTGTGCATTACATCAGTCGTGTATAATTGTTCCTTGCCAAAAGTACTTAAAAGAAAAATAGATTGGAAGGGGGATGAATAACATAGTCCCTCCGACACCACGTGTATGTGCAAGTAATTAAGTGTTCCTTAAATTTATATATATATATATATATATATATATATATATATATATATATATATATATACAAGCTTAGAGAAAATTAATATACAAGTTTGTTATAAATGCACGCTTATAATAACTTACGGTACTAATGATTATTGCATAAAATTTTTTTTTAAGTATATTAGGCAGAGGTAAACCATGCAAGACACAATTTTATGACATAGTTCAGAATTATCGGTATATGGCGTTTATTTGACTTTCTACTGCCCTTAAACGCCTAGTGCGAATTTTCTTTGCATTGCCTTTTCTACAAAAATGTTAAGAATATTATTTTTGCTTAGGATTAGAGATTGGTTGGGTTTAATTTGCTTCGTCAACATGGATATAGCAGAGGAGTGTGCAATATCCAGGTTTGCTAATTGGGCTGATACTATGTTCCGCGAGAGTATTGTGGTCGATAGAACCGTAACAATGGCCGATAATAGTTATAGTTTCATTTTTATACGATCCAGTCTAATATTGAAAATTTGTTTCCGAGTTCCTTTTCTCCGTTCATGTTAATTCGATTAGAATTTTCAATAAAAATTCAAAAAAACAGTACGAACAATTAACTTTCCTCGTATCGTTTACTAATGTATATCGTGTTTAACTTCGAAATTGCTCGAGTAAAACTGATGAAGCGACTTTAGAAATTGTAAGCGCGAGTTTTCTTGATCGTCGTGGAAAACAATTTTCAAAATCACGAGATTATAACGTAATTCCGAAGGCGTTGTAATCACACGTCCTCGTTAGAATGTTTACGTATCAAATTTAAGGAAAGCATTTATCGAATTTTGCGCTATATTTGACCGGTGATGTTTTAAAATAAAATTCATCGACCGTCTCCGTTTTCGGCTCGTAATTATTTATGCATTATAACGGGGGGGGGGGTCTGTCCGAGCAACAGCTAAAAAACCAATTATAGCGTAGGCACGTAAGCAGAATAATTTAAGAATTAAATATATATATAAACGTAATAAATATGTTCGTTATTTCATTTACATAATCGTATTCTAAACCTACACAGGCATATTCCTCGACGGATCGATAAAGACGCCATTATATTTATTATAATTATTATAATATAATAATGATAAAATTAATACGATGTAAAACACTTTGAGCCCCGTGTGTGTCAGTCATATGTGACTGATAAGCCCGTGTGATTTTTTTTGTATTATTTATAAATATCACTTTCTAATCACTCTGGGGGTCAACTTAAATTTTTTTTTTATTTCTTTTAAAAACGGAATTAAAAAAAAACGTCAGTCATTTACGACTGACACATTGCCTGTTATCACGCTTATATTTGAAAGTATAAAGTCAATTATTCATGTCCGATACACTCAAAATTCTAAAAAATCTTATATAAAAGTGACATATGACTAACTCGTTTTTTAACATCCTCTCGTTATTAGTTTTTAAAAAGAAAAACGTTTAATCGAAATAGTTACAAAATTAAAAATGACCGACATCGAATCGTTTATCACGACCGTACTCGTCAGTTATAACTGACCGTCGTGTTTACCACCGAGGTTCAAAATGTGCCTTCGAGCTCAGAGTGTCGATCGCCTTGTACGTCGAAAAATATACATTTTTAACAAACCCTAACCGAATGAATTTACGGATTTATTGTAATACCGGAGGGGATTGGTCGCAAGCAGCTGAACAATATTTCTAAGTATTTCTAACACAGAGCTTTAATATCGATTCCGAATTCTTAAATTAAAATTCGCATAATAAAATCGAATAAATATTTTTTTTTTTTTTAAATTTTCGTTTCATTTTATATTTTACTTTATTTCATTTCATCTTATCGTAATTGTATTTTCCTTCCATTTTACTTTATCGCATTTCGTTTTTTAACCGTTATAGAAAATCTCGAAAGTACCGACGCACTTCTTCGAAAATATTAACGTAATCATCGAATTCTCTCTTTAGTTTTCTGCTCGGATATTTGTGTACACACACCAACGCGCATACATTCGTTACCGGAGGAAATAGGGAAAGCCAGAACAAATCAAATATATCGAGGAGGAACGAAAATGAGGAGCATCGCTTACGGAAAGTGTTCAACAAGATGATTGGCGTTGGTGATGTTTTTCTCTCTCTTTCTACTAGAAAAAAAAAACACCTTTGAAACGGCACATAGTAGTTGAGACCTTTACAACGTCATTAGTTCCTAGCGGCTTAATGACACACGATACGTTCGCCTCTTTACTACCACCACTATTACATATTACTACTACTACGCTTTTGTTACGTTCCGATACCTTTTTCTTATTCATTTCCAAATCTAAATATCTGTCTTCGTCGCTACAACTCATCAACAACGTCCAGTACAACTTATATTATTCAACATATACGCGTGTTGCTATTATTTTTCATAGTACCGCTTGGAAAAATCTTTAGACAGAATTTCCTCGCTTCTGTAGTAATAGCAATGCCGACATTGCCCAATTGAAAATCGAGGTACCACGTATATACAATCGTACGTACTGCTCGGTACATTCGTATAATGAGATTTCCCTGGGGGTAGATTTTGGCGCAATACAACTTTCAACTCGTTCGTTTATCTGCGTGTGTTGGTATGGTCGTGTAAATAATAATAATAATAATAATAATGTTTTCTTTGTCTAATCAACGTTGTAATTCATTCCTCCGTTAGTCTTATAGACTTTCCGTCATCATCATTATCATCGTCCTTCATTTTACAACTAAAGATTCCTTAAATGTTCCGTTTAACCAACTAGGTTTCTTTTCAATTTTTTTCAAATAATAATAATAATAATAATAAAAATTAATCATAATAACGAAACTACTCGTTCTATTGTTTAACTCCTTTTTCACATACTACCCTCTATCTATCCATCTCCTATTTACTATCTTTATCTTACTTTCTAACTGAAAAACATATATAATTTATTAATTTTTTCTATCGTTTACATTTACACATTCTCCGCCGTCAAATTTTTCTTTGAAACGAACTTTCATATTTATTTCTAACCGGGTCATTATTAATTATTAATTATTAATTAATTATAAATGAATTATTAATTACTAATAATTTTATACTTGCGTATATTTGTAGTCAATAGTTATTAATCTTCTTAATTCCTCAATTGATGAATAGATTGATGGACAACCAAAACTTTCTGGATAGAGCCGTTTTCTTCATCCATAGTTCTCTGCTTTTACATCTGCTTGTATTTGTTTTATGCACTTCTGCCTCGGTCTTCCTATTGGTCTTTTCCCTTTCATGGTTCCTTCTATTATTTGTACACTAGATATTCGTTGTTTCTCTTATAAGACTTCTTTTTTCATGGACTCTTTCTAAATATATATTTTTTTTTTATTTCTTATCATTTCCATTCAAGACAGCCTTTCCATTCTTCTCCAGCACCACATTTCGAACGCTTAAAGTTGGTTGGTCATCATTTCAAATTCCACGTTATTTCGGACCCATACATCATTATACTCCGTATAGATACTTTAATAAATCTTTTCTTCGTTTCCATTTGGATATTTTTTTATTCTAATAAGCTTCGTTTTTTATTAAACGCTAATTTCGCCATTGCAGTTCTTTCCTCTATATCTTGTTTATTACTTCCATCTTCTGTATTTATTGTTTTATTTGTTTTATTTATTCTCCGTCTATTTTTATGTTTACTTCTTTTCTATCTTTTATTTTGTTACATTTACAGCGGTTTTGGTTTTATTTATTTTCACACTATACTTCTGAATTATCCGGTCCATCTGATTTAGAAAAGATTTTAATTCTTTTTCGCTTCCTGCCATTATTGCAACGCTATCTGCAAATATAAACATGCTTATTTTGATGCTACCTACTCAGACTCCATTATTATATTTTTGTTTCCATTCTTTAACCGCTGGTTCCATATATATATATATCACAATCAATAAATGTTAAATTTATTAGCTGAATTAAATAAAGCACAAATACCGATGGAGAATTAGGAACTATACAAAAAATTAAAAAACAAATTTATAACGAAATTTAAATGATATGTCGATACTTTTTAATTTTTCTAGATTTATTGAACTTAAGTGCATTGTAGAATCGGCCGACCAAAAATCGCCGGCAGAATTTTTAAAAATCGAAAATGAAAAATTCAACTCGCGATTTTTCGTTACCGGTTAATTTTTGAAACATTTACCTCATAACATAAATTATAGATCTCAACGTCTACTTTCTTTTAAGCCCAATCCGAACCGCCGATCTATCATAGGCCGATCTATCATAGGGGCCTCAAAAAGGGCCCAAACCCCGAAAACCCTTCAAGCCCAATTTTCTCGGCGAGTATTCGATATAAAAATACTGCAATACCATCGTTAGACGCGTATTTTAATGACAAATAACTTTCGTGTAAACAATTTTTTCAAATTTCTAATCGTTCGCGAATTATTGTGAAAAAATCGAAATTTTGAAAAAATCGAATGGTTATCGAAATTTTTGGGTTCGGCTTGAAATTTTTTTTCGTGTTTTTTTCACTTTATCCTATAGATCTTATATAGTAACGACTATTTCGAGAAACACATCGCTCGCTATGCCTTGCCAAAGGTGGCAGGTCATCGATTTTTGAAAATTCGTAGCTCGAGACCTATCGGTCGTAACGAAAAACAGTTTTCTGTTTTGAATTCGTCATTTTAATATCTATCATATCCATATCGATTCAATCGAAATTTTTCCAAAATCGAAATTTTAATAAGTCACATAACCCTCTGAATTTTTTTTTAATTTTGACGATGACTTTGTTTAATCGGTTTTTTTACGACGATCGACTTAGGCAATAACAATTTTTTTCGTACTCTAAACGTAAGCGATTTATAGTCGAAAACAAATTCGCTATATAATTTGTTACAAAAAATGTGATAAATGAAGAACTGCTCGACCGATTTTGTGCAAACTTCACATAAACTATCTACTAAATAGTATGAACAAAGCCTAAACATTTGGTTTGGATAGGTGAGCCCGTTCTTGAGTTATGCGCTTACCAACACATTTAGCGATTAATTTTTATATTATAGATATATGTTTGATATCCTGCATCCTTGTATGCCTCCTTTCCTTATTGTTGCTTCAGTTTCTACTTATCTAATTTTATTATTATTGTTTTTTGATGCTAGTATATTTCATAAAGCTGATTCCAGTCATATTTAGCAAACGTTTTTCCTGGATTTATAAAAGCGATGTAAAGTGTTTGATTTACTTCTATTTTCTTTCCTATTATTTAATCCTAGTATCGCCTTCTGTAGTTCCTCTACCTCTTCTAAATTCATATTGGTCTTCACTTAACTATTGTTCAATTTTTGTTCTTAATGCTAATAAAAACCTTTAGTAACATCTCAGACGTGTATGCTATTAGACTGTTCGTGCGATGTTCTTCGCATTTCTTTGTTCCTTTTCTTTTTGGAAATCATTACTATCTTACTGATATTAAGATCATTCGGAGTTTGTCCTTTTTCATATATTTCATTGATTAAGTCATATATCTTTCTCTTTGTGTTTTCGTCTAAGGCTTTTGTTAGTTCGCTGCTGATATTGTCGTACCCAGGTGCTTTTCCTAAGTTCTTTCAGAGCTTTTTCAATTTCTTCAATGGATATTTTCTGCCCTATATCATCTAATGAGTTGTTTTCTTTTATATCTTAATTTTTCCGCGTGTTATCTACGCTTTTATTTCCTATACTACCTTCCTTATGTAAATTTTCTATATATCTCTTCTATCTTTTTGCCTTTTCATTATCTTCTACGGCGATCTTTTTATTTTTTCTAACTCAATTCCATTAGTTGCGTTTTTAAAATCTTCGAAGTATGCCCGTATTTGTTTAAATGCATTCTCTATATTTACCTTTTGTATGTTTTCTTCTATTGGTTTGCATTCATTTTCTATATACGATATTTTTGCTTTCTTTGCTTCTCTGTTTACCTTATTTCTATACTTATTGTAGGTCTTCTTTCATTCTTCTGTATTTACATTCTTAAATTGTCTACGTCTTTCCATGAATTCAATCGCCTCATTTATGATTCACGATTTCCATACTTTTTCATTTTTCATAATATTTTTTCTGCTGCATTTGTTATTATTATTATTATTATTATTGTTATTTTTTTTTAAACATTTCATTTTTCTTCCGTGTTTATATTATTCATTTGTTTATTCAGTTTTTCTTCTTTATTTATTTTTGATATTCTTTCTTTATTTTATCTTCCTTTAGTTTCCTCTAATTCCATCGTATACAGTTGTCTGTTTTTCTCCGTTAAATTTTTTAAATTTTAACTGTGTTTCCATTATTAACTTGTTATGCTGACTTGCGATATGTGCTCCTGGGACTTATTAAATTTGTAACATTCGAAATAATTCATTTTTCAAATATTTAACATTTTGAGCCCCGTGTCAGTCATATGTTAACTGATGACGTCCATTTCAGCCCACGTGAGTTTTTTTTGTATAAATGTGATAACATGCTAATTTTTAATTTTTACTCCGTATTAAGAAATGTCACTTTCGAACCACTGTGGTTAACTTAAAATTTTCCGTTTACAAACGGAACGAAACATAAAAAAAAAAATTGTCAGTCATTTACGACTGACATATTGTCTGTTATCACACATACGTTTATATTGAAAGTTTTCATCTGAAACTTTCATTATTCCCTACCATTATATTATCCAATGCACTCAAAATTATTTTACATTCTAAAACAAATCTAATATAAAAGTGTCAGTCATATATGACTTTTTTTTACATCACAAATAAACTACAAAACAATCTTGTTATTAAACATAAATTGAACTTTTAATCGAAAGAGTTACAAAGTTAGAAATGTCAGTCAGAAATAATTGAATATCGCAAGCATACTCGCCGATCTTAATTGATTAATATGTGTTTGTTACCACCAAGCTTCAAAATGTGGCTTCAGGCTCAAAGTGTTAGCTAATTAAACGTTACTACTTCTTCTATCGGTAAGTAGTGAGTTATGAGTTAAGGTAAGACGTTATTATTTATTACAACGGTATTGCCTCCCGCCGGGTACAATTGCTTAATTAAATATATTTAACTTAAAACTCCGTATGAATCTAATCTGGTTTTCCGGTTATTAATCTATCGTCCTCTATAGAATATCGTTCAAGCGGTCAAGTAATATTATTCGATTCTCCTGCTTTTACGTTTATTTATTTTTTATTACATAAACATATAAATATAAAAATTAAGCTTAAACGTTACATACGTGTGTAGATTGAATTTAAGTATTAACGTTATATGCATAAGATATAATATAAAATTACGATTTATTAAACTGAAACCGAGATAACAGCGAAGATATAGAAATGTAAGAATTACAACATAATATTAAATTCTTCTATATATATATATATATATATATATATATATATATATATATATATATATATATTATTAATGCATTTATTTTTTCTTAAGATATTAGTGAATACAGTCTACTATATGTTAATATTGGATGACCGCATCTCCTGCATCTCTGTTAGGCTTAATCAGACAGACGCGGCTCCTTACAAAAGCATTCAGATTATAAGTAGACCAAAGTCTAAAGTTATTTATATATATATACATTCATAATTTCATTCGTGCGGACTGTGTACTTTCCGATGAACCATTTATTCACACACGCATTCAACGAGTTTACTATACAATACTTACAATGTTTATATATCTAGAAAAATATTTATAATGATATATTGTACATGATTCACAATAAAAATTTACAAATATTTACACATAATTTTCATAATTGGAATAAGCGATCTAGAATTCACATATGCTGTCATCGAGACGACATTGAATAAACACACAAATACAAACAATCACACACACACATTTACACGCGCGCGCGCATATACACACACACGTACATATACATATAATTTTATACTAACATTGCACCACTGCGCGAAGCTATCAGTTATTTTTGAAATCTGGAATGCGAAAATTTCGAAATTATTTGCTATGGACTTGTAAATTTGTTTCATTGAACTTCCTTTCCTTGTTATACAGCGAACAGTCAAGTAGTATGTGCCGCGCTGTTTCTACTTGGCCACAGGGGCATTTATCATCGTTCTCTAGACCAAATCTATGAAGGTATTCGGCGAGTTTGCCGTGTCCTTTTAATAACTGCGATGTGTAAAAATTTGGCTCGAGGATTATCTTATGTCTTTCCCTTACGTCTCTTATCAAAGCGTAAGTTTGGCGTCCCGCCAAATCTTGCTCCCATCTGTTTTGCCACGTTTCTAGAATATATTTTCTGATATTATTTTTGAGTTGACGCGCACAAATTTTGGTATGACTAAGTGGGGTTATACGGCTTGTTGGTATTAAGAGATTAGTTTGATCAAGCAGCGCTTTGTTTATGTACGGGAATGTGTGATGGTTTTTTATGGCAAACATAATTCCTCCGCTTAAAATGAGTAGGTCTAATGGAGGGACACCTGCTATTGTAACTATGGCACTATGTGAAGCTGTTCTATAGACTCTGCACGCATTAATTAGGAATTTTCTTTGTACCGAGATAATTTTTTTCCTAACACATTTAACTTTCAGCCGTTCAGTAAATACTGAGCTACAATATGACATTGTGTTCTCAACCGATGATTTATATAAGAGTATTCTATAATTGAAATCAAATCCCCATTTATTCCGACATGCTTTTAACATCTGATAATACTTAGTGTCATTTTTGAAATGATCGAATCTATATGAAATTTAAACGATAATTTATTGTCGAGTATTACTCCCAGATATTTGAAATGTTCTACAACATTTGAATTTTACCTTAATATTGTTCCTTTTCATTTTTAACGACTTGGTGAAAAATGACACAAAGCATTTCTCTACAGAGAGTTCTAATTTGACGTCATTTAGCCAGCTTTCAAGCATACACAATATTGGCAGTTTGTTCTACTTCGTTTTTTGGTGTTTCCTTTTATTATGAATATTAAGTCATCCGCGTAAGCACATAAATCGACTCGTTCATTATTATATGGTAGTTTTAGGGCGCCGTTAAATAGTGTAAGCCATAGTAACGGACCTAATACATTTCCTTGCGGACAGCCATACACGTGTTTTTTTGAACTGAGATATTTCTAACACTGAGTTTTACTTGTCTCCCGTTTAAATAATGGTATAGGATGTTAAGCAAGATTTCATCTTCAATAAGAAGGTCTTTCAGATTTTTGAAAAGGGCAGGGTGCCAACAGTTATCAAAAGCCCCTTTTATGTCTATACCAACGGCTAAAACACATTTATTATTATTTAATCCTTCTCTGATTTTATAAGAGACGTAATTTACCGCGTGTTCGGTAGATAAACCTTCCTGAAATCCAAACTGTCTTTGGTCAAGGAAATTTCATTTATTTATGTAAAATAAGATCTTAAATTTTATCATATATATATATATATAGGTCAGTGCTATTAACACGCGAGGGTTATATAAAGATAACTGGTAGGCAGTAGATATAGTGGGAAGTAGTTTAAGTCTATTAAAGTTTTCAAAAAAATTTCAATAGCCGCTATATATGTGCTTTTAAGCCACAGTCCAGTGCGGATTGGCTAGAAAAAAAGCTAATTGTTATTTATGATCCGTACAGAGGATAAGCTAGAGGAATTGGAAATTGAATTGAAGGAAATTTAGTGGGATATACTCGCATTAAGCTAAATAAGAAGAAAAGGCAAAGGTTCCCTCGAATTTTTTATTGTTTTTTTTTTGTCCACTTAATACGTAATATTCTTTTCCAAATCCACATTTCCATTGCTTCCGGCTTCATTTTGTCTCGTTCCATCAACACTCACGTTTTTCGCAACCATACAGTAATACATAAAGTTTAGATGTGGATTGTAGTGATTTTTATTACTTAATTACAAAAAACAGTTAAAATCACTAAACCTTTATTTAGATTTCGCAAAGCTCTTCGGCAACTACGCCATTTATATTTCATTTATTACGTATAAAATTGTGAACTTATATTTAAATTAATATTTTGTGTTTTTCTATTTTATTTTTATTTATATATCGCTGCCGAAAAGCTTTGCGAAATCTAAATAAAGGTTTAGTGATTTTAACTGTTTTTCGTAATTAAATACAGTAATACGCTTCACAAGTAGGTGTGGGCAAATTTTACTATTTAAGGTTGAACAAATGCTATTTTTGCCAAAGCGATTCTTTGTCTTATTTCAGTTGAGCTCCTACAGTCACCGGTTAGGATGGTCATAAGATATTTGTATCGTTGCACTTGCTCAATTATTCGATTGTTAAGTTTAATATATAGAGACGTCCAAACTTTTTCCTTAGTTACAACCATAATTTTAGATTTTCACTTTTTTTTTTTTTTTTACGTTTGTATTCGTAAGATGTTTAATAATTTTATCGAAGGTGTTCGTAAGGATATTTGCACCTTTTCACCCATTTAGTTTTTACTTTCAATTCGTTAATAGCTTCTTCTATTTATCAATTAAACAGGGAATCAGCAAATTTGTCGCAATCTTTTATGGATTTCAGCGACTTACTCTCCTATTTTAGCTACTGTTTCCTGTTCTTTGTGTGCTTGCTTCGATATATATATATATATATATATATATATATATATATATATATATATATATATATGATCGCCGATTTAAAATTGGCGATAGCTTTCGGATTGCGCGTTATCAATTGTACTACTTATATTGCTTTTAAATTTTAATAAATGAAAATCCAGAATGACTCCTACGTAGGAAACTTATTTTTGCCAATGAATTACCATTAACGGAAAAACTTCAGCTAACGAGGATTTACGTCGTCTTGTAAAAAGAATAACTTCTGTTCTATCTGCGTTAATTTATTATTTTTTTTTGGCCTGTACCATTGGTGGCTTTGGCCATCTATACTACGTTGCTTTGCTTATTCTAAGTTATAATAGTTGGCTTATTATACTTCAATGTTGTTCTGGACTATAAATTTATATATGGATGTTCGTTGTTTGGATCACTTACTATCGATTCTATATTTAGAGGCAGTGTGTGTTTGTATGTTAATAATTTCCGTATCATATTATTTCGATTATTTCCATATTTTATGGTTGATATCCTCTTGACATTTAATAGACTATTTTGAATTATTCGAGATAGATGTACAGGTGTTTTATTATGCCCGATTCTTATTTATTTATTTATTTATTTAATCGGATAATTGTCGCGAAAAAGTTTTCGCTATACTGTACTTATTCCATAACCATGATGTAGTATTTGGATATTCTTGTCTGAATTTTATGGTATTTTTTCCCCCTATTTCTTTTTATTTATCATATTCACCTTGCATTTATTCATATTTCATTATTCTTATTTGCGGGATATATTCTGTGCAGTGTCTATTAATGTGATCTATTTTGACATTTGTTTCCGATTTTACTACATTATCTACTATTTCATTCCTATATGTAGTGCCCTGGTATCCACATCGATGTAATTATTGATTCGTTATTCCGTGAATTTTCCAATGATGTTTTTTATTTTAGCGACGATATTATCTTGTATTAATAGCAATCAATGTATTGCAGCTATGGAGTCTGTCGTTACTATAAATTTTCTTTGTTTTTCGTTTTTGAGATAGTCAAATGCTTTTGTATGTGGCGTATATTTCAGTGCTTGTGGATGAACCAGCGTATTTTATTCTGAAGGTTCGTATCGGATCTATATTTTCATGACATATTGCTGCTTGGTATCGGTGTCTATTAATGTCTATAGATCCATCAGTATAAATCCGTTCGTTAATTTTGGTAATTTATTACATGTAGTATTCGGTGTAAAAGATCGATATTAAAAAGTCAAATCGTCAGCATATATTTCTGTAGGAAAGTTAAACCGAATCATTTTTTAAAATTAAAAACAGGTGAGTACACTATCCTTACAGCCGAGCGGTAAGTTTCGAGGGTGGATTTATGTGTGGGGCGAGTAAAGTAGAGATTTCTATAACTTTAAAATATACCATACCATAGATTAAATCCCGGGGGAAAAAAATTAAGAATAACGTAATATAGAGCCGATGAAGTATTCTTTTTAATTTTGTCCTTTTTTATCGAGCATACCGCCTATATAGCGGATTCGTATGTGTCGACGAGGATTATTATCTGAACGCGAATTAGTTTCAATTTTCAAACTTAACTGTCCGGGCGTAAATACTATAAGATAAAAGACGTCCGAAATCTGATTAGGTCGTCCTTAATACAAAGTTATCTCTAACTAAAGCCGTAAACATACTTTCCCGAGAGGTTCGCTAAACGTAATACTTTCACTATGTGAACAATACCTATACAACAAAGGATTTCTAGCGGCACGCCTACTATAATATATATAATAAAAATAATAAAAAAAAATAAAATAGAAAAAAAGTGGTTTTATCGCCTGGAACTACCTCTAATAACGATTATAACTAATCCTTATTTTATATAACCCGTTCCGATAACCGGCTAATATTATATTTTCTAAATTTAAAGTCGACTATAAAATTGTACTAGCGAGACTTTTATTCATTAGGACTATTTAGTCCGATTCAAAGCTTAACCGACGGTTCGTAATGTCGAATAAACTCGGCGAAAAAATTTTTAGACAATCTAAAATTTATCTCGGTTTGGTTTATATTCAAGAAACGAAAATAATCATTAAAGCAATTTCATTACCAGTTAAATCCGCTTTGATCACTGCTCGATTTTACGTTATGTAGTTAAGATGTTTCCTATTTTTTTTAGATTCGAAATACAATAATCAACACACGTCTACTTTATTCGACGGCATTTTAATTATCTTAACTGCGTTAAATACGAAACACTATCGAGGTAGCTTATAGTCGATGTTTTTGGGGATCTTCCCTACCGATACTATTCGCAATCACATTTTTGCGTCGACGATCAGGTAACCGTGGTTTTGTTCTATTCCGAACAACGGAATTAATGTTGAATCGTAATTTCTTTAAATATCGTTACTATTTTTGTCTATTTTAGTTTATTATTCTATTTTCCGTTAATCTTCTTATAGACTTTGTCTATCTACTCACGAGTGGGCACAAGGATTTTTCCGCTCCGCCTATTAAATAGAAAAATTAAATTCGCGATATGTACTTAAGTTTACTTAAAAGGTAGTGGCATACGTTAAAAACACATGTAAATAATTAGTAGACCAATTGCATTAGCCTCTTGTTTTAGAAAAATTTGTGAATCCGTTATAGCTTCGCGTCTCAACTGGTGGTTAAAGCATAATGAAATCCTTCCAACTAATATGTATGGTTTTCGAAATAACACCAGTACATTGGACTGCGTGGGTGATTTAGTTGGTAATATATATAACAGTCTCATTAATAAAGAATATTACTGTTTTCCTCGATATAATGAACGCCTTTAACAACGTACATTTGCTCACTTTACAGCAGAAACGGTTGTCCCTAGGCATTCCAGGGCATTGCTGCCATTTCATTAGTAGACTATTTTCGCAACGCCACATTCTAATGAGTTCATCGTCCACCAGATACCATCGAGTGGTATAATTCCTCAGGGTTCTTCCCTCAGTCCGTTGCTTTTTAATTTATATATTTCAGAACTGGCACACGTGCCTTTGTATTCCAAAACTCTCCTTTATGCCGATGACATTGCGGTATTTAGTTCCAATACATCATTTTCCGACGCCGTATGTAATATTAATATGGATATTGATTTAATCGAACGAGTTCTTTATAAGTTGGGGTTAACCCTAAGTACCCAGAAAAGTGCGGCAGTGGTTTTTACATACAGACATCTTACAGTCAATAACTTCTCTATCGCAACAGAAAATGGAGTTATTCCCTTTTGCAAGTCAATATGGTATTTGGGTATTACGTTGGATACGCGTTTAACATGGAGGCCACATATTGATCATCTTATAAAAACTATTAACCGCGCCGTTAACATTCTACGTAATTTATACAATACTCGTTGGGGGGGTGATCCTTTCATACTGTTGACTCTTTAAAAGTCGCTAATTCGTTGTAAAATGGAGTATGGTTGTGTTTTTTATGGATTTGCAGCTGAATCATTGTTAAATAAGCTTGATCGTGTGCAAAATGAGTGTGTGAGGCTCTGTATTGGTGCAGTTAGAAGTACTCCGATACCGGCATTGTTGGCAGAGTGTAAGATTCCTCCGTTACAGCTGAGACGGAGTTATTTAGCATTAAAGCTCTTGATCGGTAGAATGTACATAGATCGCTTTCCGCTATACAATTTATTCTACCACATTTATCCCAACTGGCGGTTTTCAAACAGCAAAATGCCTCTGCTGGCTTCGGTTTTACCTAGGTTGGATGAATTTCAGGTGCAGACTATGCGAATTCATATACCCATCCAATTTATGTTACCGTATTCATACAATTTTGCCAATAAAATAACATTTTTCTTTCCAGAGAACTACGTACATTGGCCTCCCCCACTGATCCGGGCTACATTTAATAATATTATCGCTGAAAATTTTCCTACGCATATCCTTGTTTATACAGTTGGATCGAAGTCAGCTTAGGGAACTGGTGCAGCAGTTTATATCCCATCTCTTAATATTAGCAGTGCATACAAATTATCTCATCTCTGTTCCTCATTTACAGCTGAGTGTGTGGCAGTATTTCTTTCTTTGTCGTCCTTAATTGATGCGAATCTTCCAGGTAATTATCTCGTTGTTACCGACGCACAGAGTATTTTAAAGGCTATTGAATGCAAAGGGAAGGTGTCAGATTCATTGATTTCAGCCATCATGTTGAAACTTAATCAGCTGGAAAACTTCAGTATATTTGTGTCATTCTTGTGGGTACCGGGACATCGAGGAGTCCCCCGACAATGAAATGGTAGATGCAATAGCTAAAACGGGTTCTTCTAATGGTGTTTTATTCTCTTCAGTTTCTTCTCGTTACGTCATTCATTTTACACAGTCTGTTCATAAAAAGCTCTGGGAACAGACATATATGGAGTGCATACAGCGGTCGCCTCTTACTGCGTATTATCAGCTGCAGCCGTCTCTCCCTAGGTTCCCATGGTTCTACGTTTTCAAAAACATCAAGCGGAGAGGAGCTTATCAGCAGATTGCGGTTTGGACATTGCTTGTTGCCGGACCGCCTGTTCGTTATGCAGCTTAGAGATAATCCGTATTGTCCTCTACATGCTGGTCGTGTAGTCTGCAACCCTGATCACGTGTTCTTCGAATGTCCTTCATTAACAGCATTACGTTCTGGACTGTATCTCAAATTACTGTACGCATCTCGCGGTGGTCCTCCTTATAACGTAATGTCCCTTCTGCATGTTGAGAATCTAGATTTGTTCCCGGACATAGCGACTTTTCTCGACAAGTTGTCCGAGTTCATAAGAATATGAGTTAGTGATTATTACTGCTCCACGTTGGGTAAGCTGTAAGGCATCCCCATAAAAAAGAAAAAAAAATAGTCATATAAGGAATATATATTTATTTATTTACAAAACAATACGGTCTATACAACAGCATACGCCAATTACAGTGCACTCCCTTACAGAATAATTATAAAGTAAAAGTATGAACAAAAATAAAACTGAACCACCCTCACACAACACGCTAATTAATATAAATAATATTTAGATTGGAAAAATAACTATTTTATACACTAGGAGCTTGTTTTCTAATGATAAACAATCTGCTAAGAAGCTAATTCAGTTCTTGTAGGTTTATGTCTGACTGTTTTCGAATCTGGAATAACACACGCTTATGCTACGTTAACCTGCTATCTAAATGAATGCCTAAACATTTTACAACTTTTTCTCTGGACTAATTCGTTTATTTTCAACGGTTGATTTGTGAAATTTTCGCGATGTAAAATCAAGCCGCGTTAAATGGTAATGATAAAATAATAATATTAAATAATAATAATAGTAACGGGTTATCTCTCTGATTGCGTTGTTATTACTATTTCGGTATATTACTAATGTACTGCGCTTATAGAAAATATAGCCAAAGAATAATTAGTTTACAAAATCTCCAACGAATTTTGGCTAATTATCATCCTCCCCTTCGTACGATCGGAAGTTCAATTATAAATGGATGATAATTCTCGGGATAAATAAACAGTCATGACAGTGGGTAGGCTAGGAAACGTAATTAATCATAAGTACGTAAACGGAGAACAATTATGAATTACTGGCGAACATGCAATATCAACATATTAACACGCGTACCAGCATTAAATTTAGTTATATCTAGTTACCTAAGCGTGTACTTATACCTAACTTATTATTTATTCGTTTATTTTATAAATATATATACATGCATACATATATATATAATATATGTATATTTATATCAGTTTTCACGGTAGATTTATGAAATTTTGCACATCAACATAAAATCTATCAGATTCGGAATCTGTGTGATAAAGTGCGTTAAAATGAAACTAATACCAGCTGTTATTATTGTTGTTTTTTATTCATACGTTTGCCCATTCCTAAGTTATTCTGTGGAGCAAGTTTATTGATAAAATTGAGTTTATAAACGTCCAAGGGGTTATTAGGTATTAATGTATATAAGTGAAGATAGAGTTGAAAAAAAATGGACAGGAAGAAGCGGTAAAGAAAACAGATATATAAAGCAAAAGCAGCTCTCTGCAATGTGTGACTTAAATATAAGATGGCAGTTGGCGTAAGAAATAAAATAATTACAGAAAAATGTAAAGGAAAATACAATATAAATAATTAGAAATTTGTAAAGAAAAAAAAAAATTTTTCTTGCGAATTAATAATGAAGTACATTTTATAGTGTGGAATTTAAAGCGACAGTCCAATTAGGCTACTAACGTTCAGAAAAAGATAGAGCATTTTAGGCTTAAAACTAGAACTATGTTACGGATGCTAACAGATCTGGGTTATGGTTGGAAAATAAAACTCTACTATATAAAGTAGCATTAAGACCGACTCCGGGTGTATGGTTCTGTGGGGCTGCACAAAAACATCTAACAAAGAATAGAGCTGTATCGAAATAGGGTAGTAAAAAATATTACCGCAACTTCCTGGTACGTCTCGAGCTTTTACCCTTCGTAATGACTTAAACGTTATGTTTGTGGAGGATGAAATCAAAACGTATACGATTTGCCACCAGTCTACGAATGATCCCGGTGTAATACGCAGACTGCGGCGAAATTGTTCAACCATTATAAAGTTTAGAGACAGTTTTATTGAGTACTATTCCTCCACAGAAACTCCCTTATCGTCGCATTAAATTAATCGCTGAGTGACCTCTAAAGTTGGTCACTTTTGATGGGAATAGTAATAATAATAATAATAATAATAATAATAATAATAATAATAACGTTTTAACGGAACGCTGAAGAAAATTGACTGTCTTTGTCAATATTAAGTTCGTGCGATATAAAAGCGTGCTGGTTTTTTACTCTTTCTTCTTCATAAGCTATTAACTCGTTTCGTCACGAGCAGAGATGGATGGCGCAAAACCAAATAGAATTACAGAATTTTTAATACTTGTACAATATTCTACGTCTTAAGTTATGTTTGGGGGGATAATCCTGTACTCGTATTCCTTCTATATATTTTTTTATCGCAGGTTTGTTTCTTATCCTAAGTTTTTTGTAGAGGTTCGCTGCGTGGATTATATATGTTTTATTTTAAAACTCATATAATGTTTTTTTCTTCTCATATTTATATGTAAATTTCAGGATGTGTAGGTATTTTTATGGAAACGTGTTGTATATAAAAACATTTTATTTAGTAATTAATTGTAGACTTCGCCTAAATATATATATATATATATATATATATATATATATATACGCGGTTGTAATCGGTACTGTGGGTCTGTATATACGGATATCCGTGCACATATGCATTAGGTACGTTTATGTGTTTGTGTGTATATATATATGTGTTTATGGAGCAATGATTATACAAAAGTTTTTTTTTACATATAGTCACGTTGTAATGTTATATGAATTAAGTACGCATATTATATACTCAGAAATGTATATATTAGTATACCTGACGTGTTGGAGTGATATAAACTTTGTGCATTATGTTCGATTATTTGTGTGAGTGCATAAGTATACATTATATATAATAATAACCTAACACTCGCCGAAATACATTTGATTTGATTATCATTATTAATATCGGTTGGGAATTCCATATTTCAGTTAAGTGCGGCATATAGGCGGCTCTCTCGCTTACATTCGGAATGGCAGTCTTCCACACGTGCGTGTGTCTAAAATTCTTACGTGTATTTCGACTTCTTCGTAAGGATTATACGAAATCTTATCTGATCATTACGATTAGCATTATTATTATTATTATCGCATTTTAACACTCGAATTTGAACTGATATATTCCATATTATTATTTATAATTTTCAAACTAATAGAATTTATTTTCATTTTTTTTTTTTTAAATGTCGTTTAATGTAAATATACAATGAGAGTACGTTAGTTTAGAATATTTTATTTATCGAATTATACAAAACTTTTAACTTAAATTTACGCTACAGGAATGGTATTAATTATTTTGCGATTTTTTTTGGCTGGCATAAATTTGTTAAAATTTTCCAAATTAAGAAATAAGTGTAACTCGAGATTATTATTTCTTTTTTTTAAACTATATTACACGAATAATATTTTGTCAGGGGGAAAAAAAAATTATATTTAATCGGTTTCGATTTTATCCTTATTATAACGATTACTGTTATTATCGGATTATCATTATCACGTCGTCATTTTCGTCGCTGTAACAGCTGCGGTACTCGGAATTTCTTTCCACGTTTAAAAGCTCGAAACGGAAATGGTAAAGCAGAACGGAGAAAAGAAAAGCTGCATTATAGTAAACTCCCCGAGCTCGTCCTCTGAAATTTACCGAAAATTTTCGCTTAAATTGGAAAATTTATACCGTTCGGAAAAGTCTAGTCGCGGCACGTATTAGTTGCCAGTTGTCGGGAATAGCTTTTCCCGACCAATCCCCGAACTTCGTATATTATAACTTTCCACAGTCCGACTCCGATATTTCTATTGATTATATCTCGGTATACCCCGGAAACACTCGTAACGAACTCGAACAAACAAACAAAACTGAAGAAATTCCACCACGCTTCTAACTATTTTTTTTTTCATCTTCCGTCGGAGTTTTCAAAAACTGCGTGCTCGACCATTACTTATATTTATTTCTTCTTTTCCACTTCAACCCGTCGACCTTTTCTCGTTTTTCTTATTCCTATTGACGAGTTTAAAACTAAACCGTAACTATTTACGTGATGTCGTATTACGGTGGTCCACTTTTAAATATTTATTATAAGCTGCGAAGAAAAACTTTTCAAAACATGTCCTATATATACATATATATACACAGGGTGACCTAGAGAAGATAACGGTTTTGTTTTTTGAATTGCGCAGTTGGAAAGACCGCTACAAACGCAAACCGCGTGCTCCACGTTTAGTGTACACACGAAAGATTCGTTTTAGTTTCAGTTATCACGCCATTCTATAACGAGAAGCAGCGCGTAATTTGGGTGGAACGTTATTTTCCGGCCTGAATCGATCACGACATTACGAAGGGAGTTTCGAAAAAAAACCTAAATTTACGCGATTTACGAAACACGCCCACGATATCTGGAAAACCTGAAAACTCGGATTTCTGTAGAAATTTCAAAAATTCAGCGACCTATGCTCGAAAAAATGCTGGAAAATTTTGTACAGACTGAATAAATGGTATTGTTGCAAATGACGGCCATCTGAACGATATTGTGTTCGACAAATGATAGTAAGCTAACCTGTCGTTCTGCTATTTTTAAATAAAATTTCATTTGAAAATTTTGTTTGAGTAGGTTTTGAGTTAGTGGATCAACCTATATGTATATATATATATATATATATATATATATATATATATATATATATATATATATATATATATATATATATATATATATATATATATATATATATATATATATATATATACATATATATATATAAATGGACAAATGTGGAAAAGTGTTGTTCCTTTTTCACTATTTAAAAAATAAAAACTCTCGTAACTTATTAAGTCAATATTTGATTACGATAGTCCAAAAAAATAGTTAAAAAACGTATTTCGCGTTATGATAATCGGTTTTTTATAATAACGTACCTGTATAACCGTTTTTTGGGCGTCGCGAAAAAAACTATTCGGTCACAAAATTAACGAAATTTCTTCCGGAACATTCTAGTGCGCTGTTCATTGTCGAACGTGGGCTAACGTGGCTGGCAGTGTTGCATCTATCTAACGTAAAGCTGCTCCAACCTATTTCGTTTGACCGTGTCCATCAAGCGACGAAATAAAGTTGATAGTGCTAGGAATGATCGAAGGTTGCAAACGAAGAGGAAGACAGATATATTTCGAATGATCATTTTGGATCGATCAAGTCTAGGCTTACGGAAACGTACTTTCAGCGTTTTCTTAGTTCGGTTAACGACGGATTAAAATATGTATGTAGACAGTTGGCTCTTTCGTTTCAGTATGACTAGTGGATTCCATGATGCTAGTAAATTATAAGCTTCTCTACAACGCATTCGTAATGTCGACTAATCGAATGATTTTTAAGTACAACGTGTTGTTAGTATTTCAATTCTATTATAATGGACGTAGTTAACAGCAGGACTCTATATTGGGATGATTACTTTTTAACCATTATACGCACTTTGTACCTAATAGGTTTTGAACTTTTTATTTATCTCCTTAACCATTAGGTTGGTGGGCAACATGGCTAGTAACTTTCTAAATTTTTTTATTTTCTTCTCTTAAGTATACTTTCCATAAAGTTTGTTCTTAGTCTATTCCCTTCGGCTATTGTTTTAAATGAAACTTTTTATTCGGGAAGATTTTTTTTTTAATTTACGTGCCTTATACTGCTACCAAGGCCAGAGGCACGGAAGGATAATTAGATTAAAGGAATAAGATTAGATAATGAAAGGAAGGTTAGATTCAGCGGATGGAGTGTACTGTAGGATTTCGGTTAGGGATGAAGCAAGTCCAGCAGAAAGACGATGGTTTGCGTAGGAAGGACATGATAATAGGAGGTGAAGAATAGTAAGAGGGCAGCTGCAGGAATCACAGAAAGGTGCACTCTGGTTTAGAAATAAATATTTATGGGTAAGAAGTGTATGCCCACTGCGATTTACATGATTAAACTCCCTTTTAATATCTATAAAGCCATATGTACGGTTCAATTTTTCTCCAAGGTGCTCTAATCTAAATCGGTCATCGGGTAAAAATTAGTGAGATAATTTTCTTGTAAAGTAGCAGCTTATGGTTCATATTTAATGGTATAGTTTTTTAGTGTTTGTTTCATCCTGACGTGGACTCCCCCAAGTGAGTCTTTCTACGGCACTATACAAAATATGCTTGTGGGACCATCAGCTTCCTAAATATATTCTATAATTTGGATTAACGATTCAGTTAGTAAATGTAATACGGACCGACTTAAATTCATTAACCTTCAATTCAATTGAATTCAATAAAGTATATTTATGTTTTTATACATCAGCAAATAATAAGTAAATAAAAAAATGCGCATACCGAGCAGCGTTAACGCTCTTACTACGCGTCTTAGGAAATAGTGTACAAAGAAATCTTAAAATTTATTTTATAATTATACAATAATTATACAGGGAAAAACATACAACTAAAAACCCTGCGTAGCCGAAAATATAGAAATTAATTAATTATAGTTTGATCTTAATAGTACAATAAGGATATGGGTAAAATTATACAAATTATATTAAGGTTAAACAAATAAATAAGAGGATGGAAGAAAAAAGTACTGATACAATAGATTACATGAGGATAGTGACTTATTAATAACGACTTAAGTAGTTCGATAATCTGGTGCTAGAGAAGCGAATGTTTAATTCTTTTGTGTTTATATTTTTTATATTTTCTGGTCAGCGAGTCGCGCGTATAGTTTCCAATTCGCTGTACGATAGGGTAATGGCTAGTCAGGCATTTGCTGTAGAACCTATCTGCTTGTTCCTGTACTAGCTCAGGAATAGTACGCTGATGAAGAGCTGCATGCATGTCAGTTATCTTAGTATAGTAAGGGGCATTAAGTACAATACGCAGACATTTATTTTGAACAATTTGTAATTTATTTAAGGTGGAATTACTAACACCAGACCAAATTGGGCAAGAGTATAATAATATCGGGAGTATGTATGCTTTATATATTATTAGTTTGTTTTTAATACTAACTTTAGAACGTTTGTGAAAAATGGGGAAAATTTTATATAATCGGGAGTGCGCTTTGTCCGTGATGTGTTTAATGTGTTCATGGAACGATAGTCGCTTGTTCATTGTAAGACCAAGATATGTTACACGAGGTTTCCATGGTAGTTGTCTGTTGCTTATTTCAATGTGGTGAGTTATCTGCGGCCTGCGTCTCGTAAATAGTATAGCTTCCGTTTTTTCGGTGTTAATTTTAATTTTCCACTTTGTGTAATATTTATATATTTTGTAATAACTTTTGGTGAGTCTGTTTGTTATTGTATCGATTCGATAGGAAGCTGTAAATAGAGCAGTGTCATCGGCGTAAAGAGATGTATCAACATCCCTCAGCCGAGGCAAATCATTAATATATAAGATATATAGGAAGGGTCCCAAGATACTACCCTGTGGAACTCCAGCTGTTAGTGTTTTAGTACTAGAGTAGGTATCATTTACCTTAACAATAAACTGCCTATCAGTTAGATACGATTTCATGATCATTATAAGTTGCTGGGGAAAGCCATAATGAATCATTTTGTATATTATGCCATTGTGCCACGTAGTGTCAAATGCCTTTTCTACATCTAATAACAATAGTCCAGTATGTTTGTTCAGGTTAAACTGATCAAGAATGTGATCAGTAAGGCGCGCTAGCTGCATGACGGTTGAGAGTTGGGGGTCTGAATCCAAACTGGGTTTCGTTTATAATACTATGTTCATCTGAGAATTGTTTTAATCTTTGAAGTATTACTTTTTCAGCTATTTTACTAATGTTACTGATTAAACTAATAGGCCTTATATTTTTGGGTAATGAACTATCTTTCCCCACTTTTGGAATGGGAATAACAGTTGAAGTTTTCCATATTTTAGGGTAATGACCAGTGATTATAATAGCATTAATTATATTTGTCAAGTATACTATGGCTATTTTAGGCAGGTTCTTGAGCATTAATGTGTGTATTAAGTCTTGTCCTGTGGATGACTTGCATTTAAGTTTTTTTATGAAATAATTTATTTCTTTTGGTGTGGCGAGCTTAATTAATGAGTCAGATGCTGGCGGAGCGCTACAATATTTACGCACAGTGAGATCAACTTTTTTTGTATGAGATATGGAGGAGAGGGTTGTGTTTTGATTATGCACTTGATAGTAATGGTGAGCTAAGAATTCAGCTTTATCTTTATCAGAATATGCAATATCTTTATTGTACGTTATTGGCGGGATATTAACATGTACGCGCGCGAAATTCTTTGTAATGTTCCAGAGGCTTTTGTCCTCGGTAGACAATGATTTTAATTTGTTATTCCACACATCATTACGATCCTTCAATTTATAGATAGCTAATTCGATGAACTGCACCACGTTAGAGTTTTGTTATGGCATTTGTTGTTCAATGCAAGAACTGCAGTGTCATCGGCAAACGTCGCGTTCGTAGGATCGACATCTGTTGGTAGATCTTTTGTATACAATAAGTGTATGATCGGTCCCAACACGTTGCCCTGTTGGATCCCTGCTTATATAGTGTAGTATAATGATACAGCATTTTCATGGGAAACTTTAAACCGATCATCACTAATATACGATTCCAGTATATGACAGAAGTTTATCGGCAGTAGTCGACTGAGCTTATATTTAAGGCCCTTGTGTCACACTTTATATCGAACGCCCGTGCAATATCCAGGAATATCGCCGTGCAATATCTTTTATTATCCAAGGCACTATTGTTGAAACTGTCCAGTGCACTTGTTTGGTTGTGTTAAGATGTTTCCAGGCGCCGAACTGATGTGTGAGAAGATCTTCACCAATTTTAAAAAAAAATTTTTCCAGTAACTTTGATAATGATGACAATAGTGAAACAGAACGATCTTCTTCTGCTTTTCCAGGGGTTTTTTAATCATTATTATCACAGCCGTTTTAAAACACGGTGGAACATATTCCATATAGCTTATATAATATATAATGAATATTTTTTTAATGAATCGAAGAATTTTAACATCAACGGAATTCTTTACTTCGTTAGTTTCATATAATCACTATTAAAGAGATTTACTTGTAAAGATTAACTCAATTTCGAATTATATTTATTAAAACTTTCGCGGTTGTTTTCGATCCGCCTAAACTTATTTTCGATGAAAACCACGTCCTGATGCACAAGTATTAGCTGACGGATCAGATCAGCTCAGCTGCCGGTAGGACCAATCACAGCCCTGGAAATATAAAGTTCCGATCAAGAAGTCTGCGGTTTAGTTCGTTTCTAATGACTGGTGTACGTTTACGTTATATCACTTTGAACTATTTACGAAGCATTTTAAAATTTGTCGTACGAAGTAATTAGAGAAACGCCCGAAAAGTTGACCATTTTTTTTTTTACGAGCATGTCACTTTTCAGACGATGTTAGATAATTTCTAATTTATCTAAAAAAGTATTTTAAAAATTGAAACGACCTACCTCAGAGAAATTAACTGAAAATTTTTCAACTTTCCAACTACCACATAGAGGCCGTTACGACTGAATACAATTTTTGTGCGGAATTTAAAAAGTTTCTTCACATTAGATTTAGACAGAGTGCGTACGGTTCTTATTGTTAAAAGTGGAAACTAAAATTAAAAGAACAAATGACTGAAGGAAAATCAATCTAACTTCGATAAAAAAAAAACTTTACTTTTTCGTTTTACTTTCAGCGACAAACAAAAGGAAATTTTCTACCCGTAGAAGTTCTTCTGTATATCTTTCTAATTATTTTTAAACAAAGAGTGTCTCTGCCCTATTGACAATTTATTATTTACACGTAATATATATATATATATATATATAACAAAAAAAAGTTGAAATACTTTATCAATATCTTTTTCGGTAGATGTCAAATATAAAACGAAGTATATTTATCTGATGCCTTTTATACTGCGAAGTTATTTGGTGTCATTAGAGTAACCCGTCGTCGATCACTTTGTCTTCCCTCATCTCGCACTGAAGCTTTTTAATAGCGCTACTACCAGTGCCAGTTCAGTATTCCAACGGACATCTTCCTCGGCTTCTGTAACAATCCTTTTGTACATATACATATGAAGTATCTAACCTAATATACACACACATACGCATAAGATGATAATTATCTACTATAGAACTCTATATTTCTATCATTTAACCTGGTCGATACGCTAACTTATCTCCGCGATGCTACGTGAATTAACGAATTCGCAAACATATTATCTCCGAGAAAAATGAACTTTGTTCTTTTATGGACACCAGCTCATTCAGGAATAGCCGGGAATGAAAACATTGAAAGAATAGTTAAAACGTCTCCTACAAATCTAAAAACAATAAAATCAACACACATTACCGATTAAACAATTATTATTATTTTTTTTTAATGGGGGTGCCTTTACAGCCTACCCAACGTGATACTGTGGGGACTATCTACATCTTAATCAAGCATGCTGACTTCTCTATAAAGGTCGCTATATGGGGGAACAATTGTAGGTTATCCAGATGTAAAAGGGACGATACATTATACGGAGGTGTAATACTCGAAGAACGCAACAAGATAAGGTAAAGCTCCGAGCGCTACAGCAGAACATTCAAAAAAGACATGATCGGGGCTGCAGACTACCTGTTCAGAATGGAGAGGACAGAACGGACTTTCTCTAAGCTGCATACGGAAAAGACGGTCAGGAACAAATGATGTCCAAATCGCAATCTGCTGATGAGTACAATCCCCTTACGACTATAATCTTTTTAAAAAGATAGAACAACGGGAGTTTGTGGAGAGACGGCTGGAGGTGATAGTAATAAGTGAGAGGTGATTGACTAATGCTCTTAGTGTACATTAGCTGCCATTGATCCCTATGCTCTAGCTGAATAAAGTGAATGATATCTTTGTGAGTTATTAAGGAGACCTCTACACCACTAGACGACGCGTCTTTAGCCAATGAGTTACCTCTATGACCCGGTATCCACAAGAAAGACACAGATATTCCCACACGTTCCAAATTATTAATTTTTAGTAAAACTAAACCAATTAATGTATCTGACACGCTACGTTTATTGTCTACAGCCGTCACCACGCTTTTGGAATCGGTAATAATAAGGTAATTTCCGCGAAGATTTAAGTCCGGTAGAATTGACAAGGCTTGTAGTACTGCTACACATTCTGCAGTAAATACTGAACATTCTTGGCATAATTTGTACATGTTACTAATATTGAGAGCTGGAATGAACACTGCTGCTCCCGTTCCTCGAGTTGACTTGGATCCATCTGTGTAAACAAGGATGTGTAGTGTAAACATTTCTGAGATATTGAAAGTGGCACGGATGAGTGTAGGAGGATACAGACTACAGTTTTCAGGGAAAAAGGATGAATTTTGTTTGTTGAAGAAGTAAAAATATGGTACCATAAATTGAAAAGGAGCTTGCATGCACGTGAGACGTGCACGACCTCCAACCTAAAACATCATATCAAAAATTCTGGGAGACCCAATGTGCACATGCATACTTGCATCAAATTAAGCCGAGATTAGGAAACTGGAAAACAGCAGACCAGAAAGAGAGAAAATCCGAAAAAACGCTAGCTAGACTGCGCACAGGACACACGTTACTTATTTCACAACACCTACTCAACGAGGTGGCCATGTGCCACGAATGCAATTCGTTATTAAATATAAACCGCATACTCTATTAGAATGCGCCAAATGCCAACGTATAAAATACGATCTAAACTACGATAAAAACAATACTAGAAGATAACCCGATAAAAATCTAACTTAATAAATAGTTTATAACCGACTTTAAGACGCATCAATCGAGCGTCTCTGAATAAAAATAACATATTTTTGTATATTATATGTAGAATTAATAGAATTAGAACTCGGATGATGAAAAACTTTTTATTATTTCGATGCGCTGGCAAATTTAGAGGACGTCCGTTATTGTTTCGTACGATGTTTCGATACGCGCGTTATTTATTAAATACAAACCAGATGTCCATTTTTCCCTTCTGCCTACTGATTATTATTCTCTAAACTAAACGTTGGTTTTGTGTTACACATATCCGAAACTCCATAATTGCCATTTCTCATCGTTCGTTACTTAATCTATTGTTGCAAAATCGTAGAAGCTCGAACAACATGTTCGTCTTTTGACGATGTTGGCTTCGGTGTTTAAATTTTCTACCTAGATTACAGCGCTGGAATAACTATGCGCTGATGTTGTAGTATGGAAGAAATATCGTCTTGTTCGACACCGAAAAAAAAGCGTTGCGATTAAGATTAGTAACGGTTGTGGATCAACTCTTTTGATTTGAAAAACTAAACGTTTGAAAAATTCCGAAAAATGTACACACCGATGCAGAATGCCGTTATAATCGGTTGGTATTATTACGGAAATTTGCAATTTCGTAAAAGAGTTTTCATTTAGGAAAATCGTCGACATTGCGCCCGAAGAACAGGATGTTTTACGCTAGCCTAAACCGGAAATAAAGCTGTAAGAGGATGTATCAAACGAACAGTCTACCTCGAGGGAGTGTTTTATTACTTTTTAACATCTGAACGAATAACGAGCCAATTGGGGAATAGTGTCGCAATTTTGTTTATGCTGATGATCTTCATCATTGCCTATAAAAAGTTTGACGATAACAGCGGCATCGAACAATTTGTACACAAATACTACGCAACAAGCAATTAAAAATCCGGATAGAATACAAAAGCGAAAATTACGTATTCGGTGAAAATCGTAACTTCGGGGAACGTCGGGAAAATCCATTATACTTAAGTGTAACATTAGATAAAAGCCTAACATACCGAAGCATTATGAAAACATTAAGGGAATTTTAGGAGTTTTTCAATGATTTCCAGATCATCCTTGTTTATATTATGTACATAATGCGCGGATTGCAGAATTTTTTACAACGCATTAACCGAGTATTACATGTGGGACAGATTGGTCGATCTCAAATCGGCGCTACTTCCTTCATGATAAAGGTGCGTGCGAGTGTAATATAATTTTTAAATATTGCCGGTATTATTATTATTATTATTATTATATCGTATCCTGTCGGCTGATATAGTTTCTTTTTTCGTGCAATATTTTACAAAAGTTAATATTCCTTCGTCAATATCTCCGTATACTTCGATAATTGTAATTAAAAAAATGGTCGTCGTTATTCTGAATTTCACCACCTAAACAATGACCATCTTGGATCAGGCCCCACCTATGTAAGTTTTGCACATCCACTCTGAATTCGATTTGAGGTTTTCGATAAATTATAATTTACCCGATGATAGCGTATTTACGATTTTGTCTGCATTATTCGGCTACAAGACTGTCAGAGCTGTTTTCTAGTTTCATTCATTTATCAGCATGTAGTCATAAAGTGGATGACGCTTGTCTTATTTCCTACTTTTCTTTCTTTACATACCGTTTAATATTCGTCGGTGCAATTAATGCATGTAAATGCCCTATTTGCGTTTGTGTTAGGCAACCCGTAACTATTTTACATGCTTCATTTAGATCAAAATCCAATTTTCTAACACATGTACCGAACGAATCCATGCGTATTCCAAAGCGCTAGGGAGATGTGGATGTATATAGGTTACTTTTTTTTTTGAATACTTTATTATTCAAATTAATGTTTTACAGATTGTTACATTTACGGAGGTACAATACACTGCACCGCCTGTTTAGGCTTATTTAGTGTACTATTTACAATACTCCATATAGTATATAATAATATAGAGTAACCAGTTTTACACTCACATTTACGCGGGCTGTGTGCCAGTTTCACTCCCATTCATCATAAGTATATAAATGTATGCAATTATAACTTCTTATACAAGGTATTATTTATAATTTCGGTGTACTAGATGCATTAATGTGGGAATTAACCATATATGATACATATATATATATATACATATACGCAACTTAAGCATTATATGCATATAAATTTTACACAAACATACATGTACACGTGCAGAAGTATACTCGTTATACAGATTACTGAAAAGTTTTATCGCTGTTTCGCAAAGTACTAGTAAAGAACTTTAGTAACCCTGGAATTTCTCGTGCAGTACATTAAAAGCGAGTAATTTAAACTGGCGGGTCTATAATTATTAGCGACATTCCCGTTCTTCGTAATGTGCGCTTTTTTCATACGTCTGATATTATCATTCTGTCTATATAATTGTGAAACATGTTCTGTATCCAGGTTACTGATTATATTCTAAACTGGTTTATTTTTCCGAATTTCACCCATCGCAGCAGTTTTTCTGTTCTTCGTTGCGCGTTTATAACCTCGATCTCTGGAAAAGGCTCAATGAAGTGGCTTTATACCGGGAGGACTGAGATATTTGATTAATATTTGAAGCAACACCGAATATGTGTATTATCTATATGTAGTTTCTTCGACAGTTTCCACGTTTTTCGGCTATCCTTACTGAAATCCAGGCTTTCGACTAATTTTATCCAATCCATCCTTAATTACAATTTCCTACTATACGATCATGCGACGTGTGTATTTTGTTTTTAAATTTCCTCTGTACCTTTTACCGCTTTATCTGTAGCTTCGTTTCCGGCGATTACCGGGTCAGTTGAAGTTCATATATAAACTTTAACTAGTTGATTAAATTAGTTTATCGATTAGTATATTGTAAGTCGGTGTTTATAGTTAGAATTTAAAGTTGTATACGACGTAACGAAGCGCAGGACGAAATATTAGATAAATATTTCGGATGTTTCGATACGAATTTGAAGACTCGATGTATATCGCTACGATTTTAGCCGCGTAAAAAATCTCAAACATAAGAAGTGGTTTTTATTTGCAAACTTTCAGCTATTTGAGCGTACATTTGTATATGTTCGGGATATTTTTCACCGAAAATATCGTAGAAAATTATTTTCTAAGAAATTCGGACAGATTACATTTTTTTTTTCGAACTGTTACCGAGTTCAGTATTTATTGTAACTAATAGTTTTATCCGTGACGGCAGTTTGGATACGTCATCTGTCAGAGTTTTGGAAGCAGACGGTACTTTATTCGAAATAGAGTACGAAATATCTTTGTTTATTTAAAGGCTAGGCTCCGAGTCGTGTTAAAGTTTTTTAATGCATATATATATATATATATTATATATATATATATTATATATATATATTATATATATATATATATTATATATATATATATATATATATATATATATATATATATATATAATATATATATTTAAAAAAAACAGAGCTTTTATTTCATTTGAATGCACCAAAAATACATACATAAAATAATCAAAATGAATAATAATGAAAGCTCAACTTGTGCAAAGGCTTCTCCGGTTTTATTTTTATATTCTTTTTTTTTTTACTTTAAATATATTTAGAGTGGCCTAGGGAAGAGAGATGGTTTTGTTGTTTTTTAAATAACTCAAAAACTACTAGAACAAAATTTTTGAATAAAATTTTATTTAAAAATAGCAAAATGAGAGATTAGCTTACAATCATTTGTGGAACACAATGTCGTTCAGATGGTCGCCATTTGTAATAATACATTCATTCAGTCTTTACAAAATTTTCAAAATTTTTTTCGAACATAAGTAGTTTTAAATTTCTTCAGGAACCTCAGTTTTCAGATATTTCATATCTCGTGGAAGTGTTTCGTAAACATGGTTTTTAAGTTATCCTCACAACAAAAAATCTCGTAACATTCAATTCTTTTCGAAATTCCCTTTCCAAACCGAAAATAACGTTCCACGCAAAAAGAGCGGTCCTTCTTTTTATAGGATGTCGTGATAACTGGAAAAACCGAATCTTTTGTGTACACTAAACATGTAGCACGCGGTTTGCGTTGTTGCAGTGTTATCTTCTACGGTCAACGTATCGTTCTCTCTCTTGCTTTCTGCGTCCAACTGGTGACCGCATATTTAAGGATATCGTCTTTCCGTCGTCTTTTTATTCTGTCAATTTTCCTTTTCCTATCCGACGCAAGATTTTTTTTATTTTTATTTTTTCTCCTCTCTCCTTATTTACGATATTAACGACAAAGAGCACGAGACTAATACCGAATTATCGGTGATTCGTAGCTTTCACGTTATTTTGCGAAAATTACTGTCTGCCTACCGATAGACGTCTGGAATTATGCTCAAACATCAACGATAACGCAGAATGTTAAAACATAAATCAGCCGTCTATTTCGTGTTTTGGGAAAAAGGAAAAGCTGTCAAGATCGAACATTAACATGCGTCCTGTACGTACTTATTAAATATACATGATATAAACGTCAAACTGACGACGCTTATCAATAACAAAACAATCAAATGACAACTAGTCCCCGACATACCACACCCCGAACATTACTGCGTCAGAACTAACGGAGGTGGAAGAAATAATTTACGGGCGTCTGCGTGTTAATTAAATTAACACCAATTTGACGTTGTATGATTCGCACGATACCCATTTGCAGATGAATATACGATATGTATGTATCGTGTTTTCGATTATTCAGCTGTCTCATCAGTATCGTATGTATTATCCCAACACACTCCTCTTATCTTTCGATTGTATCAGCTACAAAGCCAACATTTTAAACCTATTTTTATTTAATTATCTTCGAACAAGCACGCGAACTAGTATATATATATATATATATATATATATATATATATATATATATATATATATATATATATATATATATATGAATAACTTTATTCAGTATAGTCAAGTTATAAATACAAAACAAAAATGCGTGTTTTCTTTATTTTTTTTTACGATGTACCGCTGCTACAGCAGAAGTATAACTAATTACTGGGTATTACATGGATTCGATCGTATCCATATATCTAAGGAGAAATTTGCGCTGCAATTAGGTCGTAAGATGAAATTTCTTCTAACGAATCGTAAATAAAATACGGAATATTGTAGACATTCAAGAAATAAGTGTCGGAATATTAAGACTGTCCGGACGTGCGAGCGCGCAGTGATGGATATGATTTATTTATTTTAACGTGGAGTCAATGCAGAGTGACAAATAAGGAGACGGGAAAGTGTACCGTTCTACTGTGTAAAACGAGGAAAAGGATAAGTGCGGATAGCTCTAAGGTGATTAGTTGTAAGCATAGCATTCCCTATATCGCAAACGTTTCATTTATTTAATGGAAGTGTATGACTCAGATTCGGATATAGGAGTTAATGGATAGGGTTCGTGGCTGCTTCTTTAACTATCATTTGGCGTGTGTGACTTGGAATCCACAATAAAATTATATTAAGAAAACGATTACGGATTAAAGATTTCTATAGTGACAGAATGTAATTTGTTATAATTACGCTTAAAAACGCACGATGGAAGAGACGGAATCGCAACAAATTATAAAATTTCTACGGTTTTCAGCGAGGGCAGAGCGAGGTGTACCGCCTATAGTTCAGCAGAATATAACGAGTATTGAGTAAGATGTAAAGTAGGAAATCATCCTCTGAAACTACATCACAACCTCTGTTACATTTGTGTGCGTCAATGTAACATTCTTTATATTAGAACAAAATTATAATAAAATAATATAAATATTTTTTTTAAAACGGACCCCATATAGCAATGCGATAAATATATGTGCGTGCAAATTTACAAAGTGGACGAGTGTGCTCGAAGAAACTAAGTGAATATAGCGTACCCAGTGAATGCTATAACAAAAAAAAAAAATATATAGTACATTAAAATTTAAAATTTAACGAGTGTAGGCGGTGGTTCCGAGTGAATATGTACTTTTAAGGTGGGGAAAATATGAACAAAAGTAGGTTTTCCCTTTGTCCACCGGTGGATACGAGAAATGACGAATCTTCATACAAAACCTAATGTAAATCATCAGAAAATACTGCAAAACGAAATTCTATTTATTTATTTATTATTAATAAAGCAAATAGCGTATAACGTTAACGCCAAGTTCGGTTTAGCACGTAGTTAATTCGATTTTTATAAGCCGCACTGGGTGCTGTCCAATTTGACAGTTTATCATGACGTTTAACACTTTCAATCATAGATTATAAAACTTCGACACAAGATTATAAATTTTAGGCAGATATTTATTACACAATAATGCTCGTTAGATGAACTGTAGATAATTTTCAATGTATTTATATAAATATTGTAAACATTGAGGTATTTCACGTCGACTAGAAACTAAAAAATTAATATTAAAACTTCAAGTACCTTGTAGCGGACATCGCGACGGAAATGGTTAATAGCGGTATTTACTACAGCCAGTTCGTTAGCCAGTTTGTTATTAATAACGAACTGTAACGGTAGGTCTTCTCTTGCATTGCTATCGTCTAGTATTCGAATTACTAAAAATTTTTCAAAATCATTATACGCGGAAAAATCTGGTGTCGTTCGTCCACGTTAAACTCCGAAACTAGTAAACCGATCTTAATGAAATTTCCACAAAATTTTAATAATATTAACCAAAATTATAAAATTCACATACAGGAAAACACGATAAAAAATATATCTACCTATTTATTATAGCTCCAATCTGGAAATATGGAATCGAATTATATGGAACTGTATGTAAAAGCGATGTATTGAGAATACTTTGTTCCGTCATATCTGCACCAAAACATGTATCTAACGTAACCTTTCCGTAATGACCTAAATATACCGTATGTCGATAAAGTATATATAAATCAGTATAAAAAGTTTTTTGATAAGCTGCAATTATTAACCCACATATCCGCAGAATGCAATGTACTATCCTGACAATCCTACAAGACGATTAAAAAAGATGAGATGGTGCAGAAACGCACTTCCAATAACTCGAAAAAGAAATAAGAGTAAACAATTTTAATAATTCGAAATATCGATTTAAAGTTGAATAATAAACTTACGTACGACTATAGTGATCGAATAGCTCAATAATTCAGAGCTCCATCTTCAACGATACACTGATGACAATCTATTTTCTTTTTAGGCCCAGTTTTCACCCCTTGACCAGTTTAAGTGGATTGTTCAGACTATAAACTTATATTATTAGCCTTAATAAAATTATATAATCTAGGCGCATCCAAGCAGGATTTACAATAAGCTCCTCGAGTTGTATTGATAGGCGCATTCGTTGTCGATAAAAGTTCAGATAGAAAGCTATCTCTATATTTTGGGCAGGATCAGATCTGATGTTCGATGCTATCTTCGATATTACATATCTCACAAACTGCAATTCTGACGATCCTCAATTTGTCAAGATGAGTAGGTGTACAGTAAAATCTTTATGGAGGACATCCCCATGTTTAAACAAGAGCTCTTTTGGAATTGTATTTTGAATAGTAGCATATTGTTTACCTTTTCACAAGTTTTGAAATTCGAAATATGATTGAAAAGAACGGTACAACATTTCCTTAAGCTTCGGTATTAACTGTCTCCATTGTAGTTTAACGTGTTTCTCAATAGTAGGAATTAGATACGATCGAGTAATCGCTACCTCATTTCCATGGACGTCATAGTGGGCAGGGACCTATTTAAACTTCACCTTAGTTCCAGGCTTGTAAAGTTGCCAAAACTCACTGTCGTATTGATAGCTCTAATATACTCATTTATGATTCCAGGAATCTAGTCAGTTATAAAAAAAAACACTCATGGAGTCAGTGAGTGATATTGTTTTCCTTATTTAATCTAATAAAAGAAACAGCCTCGTATATTGCATTTCCATAAAAAATGATGAGCTTGCATATGGTATGCGGAACAGATGTTTTTACCGCGGTAAAAAAAGGCTGTTGTATATCTCTTTTGTGACAGTCTAATTGTCTCACTGTGGAGACGTTATATTAATCGAATTTTTATTAATTTCGTTCATCACCATTGTTTAGGGTGTTTTGGTGCCAGGATGAAAAAAAAACACAATATATTTGTCCTTTATACATCATTCAACTCGAAGAAGGTATTAATTGTCGACAAGAAAATTAATATTCTTTCTATCATTTCTATTTAGTAATCAAAAATACTAATGATGATAGCCGGTGCATCCTGGTATATACCAAACGAAAATTTGCATAAAGGTCTACAAGTACCAAATGTACACGAACTAGTTCGAGATAGCGGAAAGGTTAGTTGCACAGGTTAGAGGGGTCACTCTAACCAGCTGGCGGGAGATTTATTAGATCACGTCAATGAACCTCGCCGATTAAACTATCGCAAAATCTTAGACCTTCCCCACCGCCAGATTGCAATTTATATATAAAAAAAATCTATTTAAACGAGGTAGTTATTTTAAATTTCAAGCGATATTACTAAAATTACTTCTCCCGCGGCAGCATCGTGTACACACCAGTCAGTATATACAGTAAGCAACCAAACACACGCGTCACGAAAAAATATTTAGAAAATAAACATTTTCCTATTAAAAAAAAGAATAATAAAGAATATGCAAACAGTTCAGACGTCATTTTAATAACCGCCCTACCGAAAATGTTTTTTTAAGCGTCCCGGAAGGCTGTTGTTAACGAAGACCAACTAGTTATCAAATTTTAAAAAGTTCGTTACGGATATAGCTGAACGTACGATGATGTTGCGCAGCTATTATAGATGTAGATACGTCATTAATTTTCGTTAATCAATGACATTATTAATGTCCGTATAGAGTTCCTAGATGCACGGCAAACTTTAACACGACTTCGCTTCCGCTTGAAAATCTTTACGTAACTTATCTTAAGCGGATTATTTCGGAAAATTAATGGAACGATACTCCTCGGTAATATACACCCACGGATATGTTTATTTATATATATATATATATATGTATGTATGTGTGTGTACGTAGGAGTAGTTATGTACAGGCACTAGAAATGACGTAAAACAAGAAATATAATTTCCTCACTTGGAAATGTGAAATTTGCCATATACTTCCAACTTTGCACTCGCTATATTTTACAATCAACCTACATTCGTGTTCATTCATACTATAATATATGCGTTTATATGAATGCATATAGAATTATATTATAGGATGTGAGACATAGTAAACGACGTGTAACATACATATATATATATTGTAATCCTCAGCTCATCGTTCTCTTTTTACACACACACATATATATATATATATATATATATATATATATATATATACGTGTTAAAGTACATTACCCGTTTTTGTATTTTATATCATATATGTATTCTATATATGCGTGTACGTTTCTCTTTATATATGTATCTGTCTAAATACCACGCAAATTAAGATTTGTCTTCCGTTTAAAAATTACGTTTTTAACGTATATAGAATTTTTTAATAAAATTGCTTATTCATCGGATTCCTATTAATTTTAAACGGGTAATGACGGAATAAGGCGAGTAAATCGATCGGAATCTGTAAGGATCTACGCATAGAGGGGTGTTGAAAATAGCGTGGATAAACGAAAGTTCTATAAATGTCTAAAACTGAGTGAAAGTTAATATTCAAAGAAAAATAAAGTACTTCGGAGAAGATAAATCTAAACTACTGTAACCAATTACCGGTGGACAAGCAGATCGAAAAGGAAGTCGAGAAAGACGAATGCTGGTTGGATAACATCAAGGAACAGACGAACGGTCAATACAAAAACTCACGCAAGAAGCCCTTGAAAGGAAGTTTTAATTGCCTTACACGATCGTCAACGCTCTTCGTAGAGTAGGGCGTGAAGAAGAAAGATGAAATGAAAACGAAGTTTATAAAAGTAACGAGGCTACGAAACTCGGAAGTTGTTTTGGTTATGTAAACCATTTTCGTCGATTACAAAAATTGACGAACCGGTTCAATTAAAGACTAATTTTTTATCATCTTCGACGGCTTTATTACCGAGCAAACTGATATTCACTTACCGATCGGATTGGTTGAATAGATAAGTTGCCTACCGGGCTGTTTTCCCATTCAGCAGTACGTAGAAAACGATAGATTCATCGGATCTACCAATAAACTGGCCCGATGACGATGTTCAATAATGGAGAAAGTAATTTTAAGGAAACAAAGAGAGACGATAGTAGCGTTATTATTACATCAAACCGTTATAATCCGTTAGAATTAAACGAAGATGCTGTTAACCGTATTCATACTGATAAGGAAAGATATAAATCACTATTGTAGGTTAAATACAAAATCAATTATTTATAACATTAATAATCGTGTCAAATCAGTATATATGACGTAGAGCTAAAACAGCGATTTTTGTCAACTCGGAAGCTGATTTCTATTCTGTTAGTAAAATATCTAAAATCAAATAATGCGCCATTTTTCGAATATGTACCAGCTGATCGTGAACCAGTGATGGTAATTTTAAAATAGGATTTCCACGTGCATTTACAGAAGCTGAAGTAATAAATAAATTAAAATCTCTCATAAATGTCGCATCAGTTACGCATCAATGGATTATACCACTATATTTCTTCCAATTTATCAAGTCGTATTTCCTGCAACAATTCGGATGTTTATCATCTCGGACACTAAGTCACTGTTTGGCTGCGTGGTAAAGTGGGAAAACTACGTAAGGAAAAATTCATTTCTTCAATGCATTAGGTGTTAGCGATTTGGTCCTACATCAAATAACTGTGATCTCCCGGAAAGATCCACGGGGTGCGGTGAAAACCATTCGAGAAATGCGTACGAATGTGGGAATTGTTCAAACAATCGTCCTTCGAAATCTGAACTAAAGGTTATTAGCTAAACAGTGTACAACTCTTCCACAGATCTGTGTGATTCATTTCGAAGTAATTACGCCTTTAATGATAGTGGTGAACTCCTTGCATATAAATATTATCAAACACGATTAAAATTTGCACCTTGGTTCGAATTACCAGACAAACAAAAACTTCGATCTTATCGTGGTTAACAGAAAAATAATAGTTTTCCTCGATAATTCTTTGAATACATCAGGAGAAAGCTGATCATGGCTCGGTAATTGTTTAAGGTTTAGGCTACTTATAACCTTAGTTACTTCTAGAGGAAAAGTGACCTGATTTTGCCGTTAAATGTTGCGCGGAAGGAGCGAGTTCTAGAAAACTAAATTTCATTGTCCTCAAAAACAAGTTCAAAATGTTTAGCAAACATATTAGTTGTTTCAATAATTTCTCCAAACCTTCGAGTTATCTTCCTTCTTCAAAGGAAAACAAGTCCGAGAGCGAATTCGATTGCCGGTTGTCCATAATGAGCGGCAGGTTCTTTCGTAAGGCTAACAAACAGATTGCCCATTGATGACCAGCGGTACCATTTGCGTGCTATCAGGAGCCTTTCTCTTATAAAGGAAAAACACCATGTCAGTGCGCTTGTGGAACCGGGGTGTGTACGAACTTTTCGAACGAACAAGCAGATATACCTGAAATTCAACCAGAGAAATTTTCTTCGGTCCGTATCATCAAATTACTTGTCTTTGCCAAGATTTCTTGACCTAGTACGATGAATCAGGTGATGAAGTTAAGATAGATGATTTCAGCGCTAGGTTGTTCTAGATACTCAATGACTGCACATAATGCAATAGCAGAGATGAGAGATGAAGAATTTCCAGCTGTTGCATAGACATTTACAGTATACTAAGGTCGATGTGAATAACCGTTAGTTCGAGGTATCGTTCGATTTTATTTTCCAAAAGGCCGTTGTTTACGGTACTCTGCCTATCGGTAAAATGAAAATAATAATAATATGCAAGAAACGTGTTTCTGAACATGAAAGGTATATTTGTGAACAAAACGATGAAATGGGACACCGGATGGAGGTTTGTGAAATGTTACATATGGGCCATACTACTATATTGAATGGACGCCTGGACGATCAAAAAATCAGTGCTAAATAGATTAAGATCATTCGAGATGTGGCTATACCGTCGGATGCTAAAGATTCCATGGACGCATGAAGTATCAAATGCGGAAATACTAAAATGACTAAATAAAAGATTAGAGTTAGAAAGAACTATTAAGAAAATAAAAATAGCTTACTTCGGACACATCTCGAGGAACAACAGATATGAAATGTTACAATTGATAATTGAAGAAAACTTAAACGGAAAAAAGGAAGGAGAAGAAAAACATGATTGAATAATGCAAAATAATGGACAGGACTTAATACGGAAACTTTATTGCGGGAGTTATCCAACAGATTGGAAGCCAGAGAGATAATCGCCAACATCCATTGAGGATAATCAGAAGAAGAAGAAGCAGCAAAAGAAGCAGAAGAAGAAGAATAAGGTGATGATAATAATGTTAATGATAATAATAATAATAATAATGTGTAGAATTTAACTCTTGTCATGTTGCGTTATTTTTTCGAATAAAATGATAATAATATGTATGCATTTAACATAACTACATTTATATATATATCTCATTGAGGAAGGTATTGCGCTCTACATATAATGCTAAAACTAGCTGTCTTATCGTACCTTTTCAAACAGACCCCTTCGTACGTAAACGCTAAAGCTGAAATTACAACCATCTTACGCGCGACGATACATAAATTAACGTTTAAACAATTTAGGGCAGCGGTCGGGTGAATAATTTTCTGTACACGGCTTCGTGTCCGTGGCTCGTTCAACTGGCACCACACGGTTCACTAGCGAAATAACCGACTAATATCCAAATAAGGAAAACAAAATTTTGTATGAATATTACATAAAGGATACGAAAGACGCAGTATGTATAAAGGTAAACGCATTTGCGCGAAATTTCGTTATCTATATGTATATATATATATATATATATATATATATATATATATATATATGCGTGGGTGTGTACATAGATAAGTAGGTGCTTGTTTGAATTTTTAGAAGTATAAATTTCTTTGAAAATATACACTACAAAATTTAGCGGCCTATAAAAGTTAGAAACACATCCTGTGTGAAGTGTACCCGAACGAGCACCTAAATCGTTTTTAATATTTATAAAGAGTTAGTCGACGATACCCGAAAAAAAAGGAGTTAAAACTTTGCTGCATTTTCTGAGATAATACGTACGTATAATAATAATAATAATAATAATAATAATAGTGTTAATCGACTTTTTACTATCAAATTCAATATGTATACACATATTTATCTTGTGAACATGTGTAGATATATAATTCTTATCTCTTGTAAATATGTAGAATAATCCAATTTTCTGAAACCGATGGTATTTTAATTTTACAAATTGATTTGCATTAAATCAACTAAATATACTCATATTTTATTATAATACATTACTTTGACCGATACAGCATACGTATATATATATATATATATATATATATATATATATATATATATATATATATATATATATATAATCATCATAAGAAAAAATCATCGTAAAAAAAATCATCATCAAAAAAAGTCATCATAAAAAAAAAATCATCATAAAAAAAATCATCATAAAAAAATCATCATCATCATCAAAAAAAAATCATCATAAAAAAAAATCATCATCATAAAAAAAAATCATCATCATCGTCGTATTATTCGTTGCCGAACGTCGTGACTAGTCACTGTACGTTTATTTTTATGTATAAGCTGGGCTAGTATTCGAGTCACTAATTAACCTGCAAGACAAATACACTGCTCGACAATTCCAATTATTCACATTTAATGTAATGCATAAGAAATTCCATGGTCACTGAAGTTTTTGCGTTGTGAATCCGTGATAAAACGTTTACAGTAATATGTATAACGAGTGTATTTCTGCACGCGTACATGTATGTACGGGGGTGTTTGTGTGGAATTTATGCATAAAATGTTTAAGTTCTGTATATGTATATGTGTATGTATGTGTCATTATGGATAATTCGTACATTTATGCATCTAGTATACCTAAGTTATAATTTTATTTATTAACTAGTATAAGAAGTTATAAGGGAAAACACTATGACTGTGAGTGAAACTGACGCACAGCCCGCGCAAATGCGAGTGTAAAAGTGGTTACTATATTATTGTTAACTATAGAGTATTGTAAAGGGGAGCAATACACTGATTAAGCCTAAGCGGTGGTGCAGTGTATTGCTCCTTTGTAAATGCAACAAGTTGTATATTATTAATTTGCATAATAAAGTATTAATAAAAAAAAAAAGAAAAAAAATTATATGCAATGCGCATATGATGTTATACCGACAAGGTGGCCACTGCCTTTTACGTGATAATTAAGAACTATATAATGGCGAACAAATTTCTGTGGCGAGTTAGTTGTGAACCCCTGACCGCCGACAGTCGAGCGCACTCTAGCAACTTATCTTTATATCATCGTCATCAATGTGTACAAGTCGAATTTCAATTATCGCCTATTAATACACGTAGAGTCCGTGAATCGATTCGCAATTTTTTAACCTCTGCCTCATGCGCTATTTCCGGCATCCATAATGTTCTCAATTCTTTAATATAGAGTTAATGAACCGTATCGGAGGTTTCCCTTTCGTTCTGGTCCTTTTGTTACATTTCCTCGAATGATTTGCTTTTCTATAGCGATACGTCCGATGATGTGGCCGAAAAAAAAATTAAATGTAGTGCCGCTAGTTATTAGTCTCTCCGGTGAGGTGTCGTATATAATTTCGGCAGGATTGCGTTCATAATATTCTCCTAATTCTTCGATATGCCGCTGTTTTAAAAGTTCTTAATTTCGGTCCAGTCGATGTTTATAATATTTAAGATTCACATCCACGGGGTGTAAACTGTAAACTATTCTTTATTTTGCTTAATAGTGCCCTTTTGATCGCTCCTAGTAATTTTTTGTTTATTTCATCTTCGTCCTTCATTTACGAGGTTCGCATCTACATACTATTTTGAAACTTTATCAATCACCTTTAAAGAATATATCGATCTATTCCGTCTTAAGCCCGCTTGTTCATTAATTGTATCCGCTTTCTTTGAGAATTCCTCCATCACTTCTTTTTTATATTTTAAGCTCGTCATTTTACTTCCGCGATACGTATAATTCCGTGGAACATTTTTTGTTATTCATCAAAGAATAGGTAATACCCAGGTATCCCTGATTCGACTTATTCTCGACCATGTATATCCGGCTTATTTGCTACAAGACTGTCCTAATTTTATCTTTAATAAGTAAATGTCGAGGTTCAAGACAATATTTACACTCCTTTTTCATATCGTTTCTTTAATCTTTAATATTGCTTTTTAATTTAATTTTTATTTTTTTGGTATTTCGTTTAGTTTTCGTTTATCTTTTTTTCAGCTAAGATGCGACATAATTCCATTCATGAACACGTTTTGAGTCGTCGCGGTAGAATCTCCCGGACGAGATACATTAAGGACATTTTATAGTGTTATCCTGTATACCACCCAAAGCTGGGGTGTCCTAATTAGTTGATAGTTGTTTATTATAGCTTCTTTATCTTTTAGATTGAAAAGCAGAGGCATTGATATTTTTTTTTATTACTCTACGTGATAAAATTCAAATCGAAAGCTCCGCGAGTTAGTAGGTGTATTCCAGAAATAATACTGATTTTTTTTTTTTAAATATGTACACCCCGATGTACAGTTCCCCAACTGTTAAATCCTTATACCTGTAACTTTGTCGCTGCTAGAATTACTTGCTCCAATCTGTCTTCCAACAGTAGTCGGTTTTTGTTTGGCGATCGTTTAATTGTGATTACTACTCTCAGCCGCTGTTAACTTACATGTCTGCAGACCGTTTTACCATTTGCTATTTGTAAACGTGCAGGTAGCTTTCAATTAGAGTTTGATTTACAAATACGAGAAATCCCTCGTAAACGTAAACCAGAACATGTTTTTTATCGACCGTACTTAACCTGTACACAGAACACATCCTAATGATATAAATATTTAAATGCGCGATATATAGAACGCTGATATTGGTGAAATTAAAAACTATGGGTAAATTAGAAAGACTTTCACTATTTAGTAAGAATAGTGTCGGAACAGTACTAATAATAACAACAAATAGAGAAGATGTAACTGCGTGCAAACGTGAAATAGTGAAAACAATTTTACACCCACGATCGTTCGTGTAACGTAATCATAGTTCGAAGGGAAAAGTGCAGGAATTGTTTATGTTATTAAACGGACGTAGACGGATAGACGTTTAAACCATTACGAACACCCGAAATATCTTGGCGCGATCTTAAACCGTTTACTCATATACAAAAACTAGTGTTTGAATTCTTAAAAATGAAAGTAGCTGGTCGGAACAATATTATTCTTAAGCTGATTTCATCAAAATTGAAAGCCGGAGAACATTTGTGTTCCTCAACAATAGACTATGGAAAGTTCATTCTGGGGTCGGTCGATCAACGTATGTCGAGAAGGTAGATGTATCACCAAATGACGTATGTGGGATTCTAACTGGTTATCTTATACCGCCAAATACGGAATTATTATCTCCGGCATGTGGTATTGCTTCACCGTATGAGTATATTACCTCTAGCATTGAAAGAAACAAAGTTAACACAGATACTCGCCATCAAACATTCCGACAGATTTACGGTATAAATGAAAGATTGAAATCACGAAAATCTTTCACTCGTCAGTATTGTGCTATCTGGACACGGGAAGCAAGATGAAGAAATTCTAATACCGTGTGTTCGACTTCCGTGGAAAACGTCGAACAAGTTAAACCATGTCAAATTTAAGCATCTGCTTTATGATGATAATGCATTATCTACACGAACTATCGAAAGCTTTGTGATAATCCATTGCACTTGCATAGACATCAACATTGCTGTGTTAGCGTCCGTATTACAAATAAGACCTCCCGCGTGCCCATTCAGTTTCTGAAGCTGAATTTGGGGTTACTCATTTGTTTTTCTCAACGCCTGTAAATTCTAGTACGTACTATTCGAATGAATAATTTAAGGTGTGCGACATTAAGCTAATTAGTGGTAGTCATCACAATGGCGCGCATTAATCTTTTTGTTTTTGGTCACGAAAGTTGCTTTTAACCATTCGTCGCTATATCTAGATTATCCTTAACTCTTCTTCGTTTTTCTATCAATTCCAATGTTTCGTCCGTCAATCATCTCTGTTTTTAACCATAACTACTATTTTCCTTCTGCATATCTAATATCACTTTATTGATGTCATCCTACGAATTCATAATACTCCCCTTTTGCTGTTCTATCTTCGAAATGTTTTATTTTTCAGTTTATTCACGTCATTTCTTTTCCACTTTCTATCGATCTTAACGAATTTCCGCATCATTTTTAACTTCATAACGAGAGATTCAAACTTATATTACAGGTAATGTTTCGACAGACTACACACACATCTCTAAAATATTGGGTGTAATATGATTACCGACTACATTATCTTCACTGTCGGCGGGAGATTTCCACGTATACAGTCGTCTCAGATGATGCTTCGTGAAAGTATTAGCAATCATTAGTTCAGCTTCAGTACAGAGCTGACCGGTCTCCTGATTTAGGTTATCAAGATCATATTTTTCGATGAATTTCTCATCAATCTCACGCGACCATTATATAGATTACTGTAGGACTCTTCAATTTATTCTTCTGTTTTACGAGCTGTTTGGGGCGTAAACTTGAGTGCTGTTTATTGTTTTTAAGATGCGAAAAGCAGTGCGATTGTTTATTGGTAAAAATTCAACTAAATTTTCTGGAAGTAAAACTAATAGTTTACTTTCTAATATTAAACGAAAAAATATTTGTAATGTCATTCGATATTGAAGGTGCTTTTAATAATTGTTATCGCCGAGTTATTATCGGCACCTTAATTTTAAATACTATTAGTCTTAACATCGTTTAATTTATAATTATTTATGATAGAAAAGTAATATCAAGATCACTATCATTGTTCAAAAAAATCATGGTGTACCACAAGAATCGATCCTTAGACCAGTTCTATTGAACATACTATATTCAAAATATGCGCAGTTTATATCACAACGACACATTAGATCGACTATATTATATATTCATCACGGTTGGGTGCGCACCACTATGTCATCGCGTCCTATGTTCATATTTACACACATACGCGTAACAATTGCATTATACGTGTGTGTATATGTGCATGGTAGTAGAATTTCGATTTAAATTTTAAGATTAAAATGTAAATTTTTTCGTTTATTTTCCTCGATCGAATTAGTTTAAGACGATGTAAAAATTAAAATACAATTCGAACACGTAGTTACGCAGTTAATTTCGTTTAATTTAAAATTTACGTACGAAACTCTCGAAAATGATGGAACTACCCTTCACCTCTTCACCTTATTCTGCTATCGTTTTAGTTGGATTAATTCCCGACGAGGACGTCCTCTCTATTATTACTGTTGTTATTTCCTCGAAACGACTGCGGTTTGGAAGATGTTACGAAGATGATGCCTGCTGCAATAGTTGAAGTTTACATTTGACGGTTTTGTGTAACTTCCCACAACTCAAAATTCGTTCTTTACGATTGTATACATATGTGAATTGTTTTATATATATATATACATATATTATACATGTATGTATACACATATGCGTCTCTATATACCTGTGTGTGTTTGAGTTTAAGTATTGTAAGCAACTGCGTAGAAATTTTGGTGTTTTATTCTATATTATAGACAGACGAACTTCTCGGTTAAAGAGCAATCAGAAGTTATATAGGTGGGGAGTTGAAGTTTGTGGAAACTTGGCGTTTATTGCGCGCCGTGATTATTGTACGAAGACATACCTTTCGACTGTACTTTATACAGATTGTCGAATTTAGTAAGCGGACTGCGACTTTTTTTAATATCGCATCAACTTCGTCAGAATAAATAAATTCTCACTCGTTCGAATACTTTTATACGTTCGTAAAAGAAAGGAAAATTGACAAAAAAATTCTTCTACACTCGAAAATAAGGACTCGTACGTTATAAAACAACGTATATTTCGAAATAATTTACAGAAAATAATAAAAACAAAATTTTTGAATAATAATTGCCTATCACCGTTCAACATAGTTATATAAAAAACCCGAATTTCATTGGCTGTATCGGTAATCCCGATGTATGATTTCGTTAAACACGTACCGTGGCATTCCGATATATTAGACACAGTACCTCGTTCTGGAAAAGTTAGATAATCAGTTTGACATGTTTGCGCAATCCCGATTCTGCATCGACAGTTTGCACTGGTAAAACAGCCTGTAAAGTTGTTTCGTCCGGATGTTTAGTTCATTTCTTTTCTTGTGTATATGCGACCTCCGTGTCAGACCTAGGTAAACTCCTACATATTTCACTTCGTTGGTCCTTGGAATCGCTTTATTGTCGATTAGCGCACGTTTGGTGCGTGGTTTTCTTTTTTAGAACGTGATGGCGTGATGACTTATCTGAGTTAATACTGAGTTTCCACTGTTTTGAAATGAACTCTGAAATTTTGTAATGGCAATGTCAGCATTTTTATCTGATTATCGCAGTATCATCTGCAAACGTTGCTACCTGAGCAGTTTCAATCGTCGGCAAATCTGTTAGATTGTACATCAACACACTGACCCGTGGGACTCCATCCCTGAAACTGCCTGTTGCTTAGGTACGATCGCATTAACTGGTAGATCAGGCAGAAAGGATTGCAGCTTGTATAACAGGCCCTCGAGCCAGATTTTATCAAAAGCCTATGTCGATAGAAACCGCTTCGTCATATTTCTTATGTTCTATTCCATCTTGGATGAGATTTACTACTCTATGCGGCTGCTGTGTGTAGAGATTCTAACTGATGTTGGGGAATTCATAAATGATTTTATCAATCCGTACGTAAATTAATTTTTCCAGTAGCTAGTGTCGGTAATAGGGAGAGTAGTAACGTTAGTAAAATTTTAATGACCTCTATTCGTTGTTCGATTTCAATACTAAGATGGAATTCTAATATTTGTATTATTTTTATTGTGTATTATTATTATTATTATTATTTTTATTGTCGCTATCATTATTATGATTATTATTATCATTATGATTATGATTAATATTATCATTATGATTATGATGAATATTATCATTATGACTATGATGAACATTATCATTATCATTATGATTACCATTATTATTATTATTATTATTATTATTATTATTATCGTTGTTACGGGGATTTTTTTTAATCCTCTAAGAATAGACCAAGGCGAAAACTCATTTTCTAATCGGATTTTATCGACTGCGTAGATGTATTTCTGGATAGGAGCAATTAGTTCGCTAGCAATTCGTACGATTTAATAATACCGTTAGACGGTTTCTGGGTATGAAACGATCGGTATTTACGAAACTACCCAACAATAATCTCTCTAACTCTATTTCGTTTATATAATACCGAACATGTTATACGACGGTTCTTACGAAAAGCTGCTTATCCGTGTATAAACGATGCTAAATAATTTCTCTAACCAGCTATAAGCGTAATAGTAATAACGACATTTATCGTTATCGGCGATTATAATCGTCTGTTCCGACATATAATTTAACGATAATATTACGAGTGAGCGTGCTCGTGCGTGTATCTGGCGAAATTCTAGATGGCGCATCTAAATATTCGCCGAGACGTTAAACGTCGGCGGCAATATGAAATATATATATCGCTATAAATTAATACACGATTAATACGCGAAATAGTAATAATATATCAAAATTGTCGTAATAGTAGAAACAGTATAAATAATAACGATGATAAATGCTATTGCCTCTTAGTGACATATGCTGTCGTAATATTGAAAATTTACAGCATGCTATTTCAGTTAGGAAAATTTTGTATTTCTCTAATTTCGGCCGTAAATATTCTTAGAACATAAATTAGTGGATGACTTTTCACAATTTCATGTATTGTATGTTATAACGATAAATTATCCTCGAAGGATATATATTTATATCTATCTATCTATCTATCTATATATATATATATATATATATATATATATATATATATATATATATATATATATATATATATATATATATATATATATAATTATTTTTTTTAACAATTGTACATTTTCAGAAAAATGTAGATATATATATATAATAATAATAAAGTCTTTATTTCATTTAAATACACAAAAATACACGCATAAAATAATTAAAATTAATGATAATAATAAAAGCCCAAATTGAGCAAAGGCCTCTTCCGTTATGTTTTTTTTTTTTTTAACTTTGAAGAAACAAACACCCATTTTCTTCCAAATCGTTCTCTCTATTGATCCCAACATATTTGATGATATCGTCTTTCCACCGTCTTTTTGGTCGTTGAATTTTCCTTTTCCTATCCAGCGGAATCCATCCTATACATTCCTGAGCTATCTGCTTGTTTCCGCCGTGACGTGACTACACCATGTCCATTTGAGTTTTCTCGCTATCTCAATTAAGCATCGTCTGTAATTGTTCAGCCGTGGAAGCTATAAGTGTCACATCATCTGCAAAAAAATGTAAATTTGTTAAAATATTGTTTCCACGGTCGATGTTTTTTTTCAATGGAAAGCTTTCTCCTTCCTGATACAATATTATCTTTCGCTGAGTATGATCGTAGCTATTCTTTATTATTAATCTTATATATTTCTTATGTATCCCTTGATTCTGCAATGAAGCATAGAGGAAATCACGATCTACTGAATTCGAAGGTTTTCTTGAAGTTAGCAAATGTAAAAAATATTTCTATTTCGTATTCATCCGCTTTTTCGATTAATTGCTGTATTATTTGTAAATTATCTATAGTGGAGTAGTTTGCGCAGAACCCTGTTTTTTCCGGAAGCTGTTGATCATCTAATTGATTTACTAAACGTGTGTAAAATACTTTAGCAAATAGTTTGTAAAAAATTTGCAGAAGACTTATTGATCTATAGTTATTTTTACTTCCTTTTTCATGTAATAATATTATTGTTGTAGCATTCCATTGTTCAGGTAATTTTTCGGTAAACAATATCCTATCGAATAAACTTGTAATTTTATTAATTAATACATCTTTCGCGATGATTATTAATTCATTTGTAATCCCATCACTCCCTGGGGTTTTATCCTTCTTCAATTGATTTATGGCGTTTTCTATTTCAATATTTAAAAATGGAAGGACATTTATTTCGTCTTCCCTACCATTATAATCTTCCCAAACTGTTCGAATACTTAAATTCATTGATTCTGCGTATTGTATAATATTCCGTAGCTACCATAACAATTTTCTTCCTTTCATGTTGTATCTTTTTGTCAATCAATCCTATAATTAGATTCTCCTGTGACATAACTTTTCTTATTTTTCTTACCGATTTAGAGTTTTCAAGTATATTGATTATTATATCTTTATTCCGTTTATCTATAAAATTTCTTATTTTGTATCTCACTGCTTTACACGTGACATTAAATTCTAGTTTTTCCTTTTGTGATGTTTTATTTATTATTTGAGCCGTTCGCGCTTTTTAATATCCAAATATCCAAATTTAGATCCTGTTATTTTTTGTGTTCTTTTTTATAACCGATGGTGTTGATTTCTTAATAACCAACATATTATAATAATCTTGTACATATTGTTTCTTCTATCTGATTAGAATTCGTATAATTTTTTAAATTTTCGATAAATTCCCCTGTTTGTTGGCTGTCCACTATTCTTATCTTGATTCCTTTCTCGCTAATTTTTTTAAAACTCTTTCTACTTTTAGAGTTATTTTGACTAATCTATGGTGCGTATCTAATATTCTCTATTAAAACGAAGTCATTTCGTTTTTATAATCTCCGTTTGGTGACATATAGGTCCACTTTTTCCCTGTTATTTTTTTAAAATATAAATTAACGATTTTGAAATTTTGGCAAAATTCAAACAGCTTTGACCCTCTAGGGTTCCGTTTTCCATATCCATAAGGACCCATAATTTCTTCCTCTCCTTTCTGTCTACATTCAATTTTGCTGTTAAAATCTCCTAATATTAGTGTTTTCCCAATTACTTTTAGCTTTTTCTATTGTATCCCGCAATTGTTGGTAGAAATCATCACTTTCCTCTTCTGATGAATCAGAAGTTGGGGCATACATTTGAATCACTGTCATTTTCAGACTGTAAGAAGTTTCAAAAGTAATCTTGAAAATTTTATCCGAAACCGCCTTTTACTTACCTGACTTTATCTTTAAAAACGATTTGATATTATAAATCCAACTCCTCTTTGCCCTTTAATTTCCCCTTTATAGGTGAAAACGTTGAATTTCTTCTTTTTATAATTTCTTCACCTATTCTTCTCACGTCTGTTAATCCTAGTAAGACTATTTGTGTTTCAGAGCGTTCTCTAATTTTAAAATTCGATTTTCTTGTACCTGTTTTTAACATTTTTTTGTTTTCTATATTCCATTTAGTATACGGAAGGTGTGGCCATTATTGCCCTCGATAGTCAATATATATATATATATATATATATATATATATATATTATGACGTGGTGTGTGTTGATAGCGGCTGTTTTTGTTTTCATGTAGAAAAGTAATATAGACGTTATGGTAGTGGTAAAAAGTGTTTAAAGTATATTTACATACCTAATAGTTAAACTGCAAGAACTGGTAAGTTTGTACATTTAGTTAATTTCGAAAAATTTAACTTTTTATCAATAAAGAAATAACGGTAATAAACAAAAAAAAATTATTGACTTTTTATTGGCATCGATTTACTTAATTTGAAACAGTGTAGCCAGTTATTTACAGAAATATATATTTTTATCTGGTAAAGTTCTTATCTCATTCTGTTTTTATAGTCTCGTGAGTTAATAAACCATACAAAACGGTATATATCTTGTTTTATATTAATTTGATAACTGTATACTATTATTATTATTATTATTATTATTATGTTGAATAGTATGTCGCTATGAATACCACCGAGTTAAAGGAATTATTACAAGAATTACGAAATGAAAATAATAAAGGTTTTGGTAAAATGTTTAGAGGAGCAAACAGAAAAAATTACACTAACAGTTAATGAAATATGTAACAAAAGAGTCGAATAACTAGAAAAAAACAGTAGAACCACAAATATTAAAAACAGCGGAATTGGAAAGAGACATTAGAAATAAAAATTTAATCTTTAGAAACAGAGGATAATACTACAAAAGAAATAGTTCTAAATATTATTGAAAATGAACTAGATTTAATATGTAAGGATGATAATTAAGAACTCGTAAAAAGATTAGGTAGAAAGGATAACAATATACTAGTTAAATTCGCGACGGAAAAAAAGAGAAAGAAAAATATTAGAAAACAGTATTAAAGGATACAAACGTATTTATTACAGAAGATTTACCGAAAGAAGTGTTAGAAAGAATTAATAAACGAGATGGAAAAAAGGAGAGAGAAGGAAAATACGCAATAATTAAATACGATAAACTACCTCTGTTATTTAACATATATACTCGGAAGCGATTTTTAAGGAAGCAATCGATGAAAATGATGGAATTCAAATCGATTCGGAAAATTCGGTATACCGATGATACTGTTTTAATCTCTGACAACATCGATCAACTTCAAAGTATGTTAGACAGAGTAATAATCAGAAAGATGGACTTTTAATCAGAAGAAATTACTGGCAAATGGCTGTCCGCTAGAAAGGGTCTCTAAATTCAAGTATCTTGGCACCTGGTTTAATACTGATCATGAAATACGGACTAGGATAAAAAGAGCGAGGAAAATTTTCCTAGATATGAAAAACATAATGACGAGGAAGGACCTTGATCTTCAGTTGCGACTGCGCCCTGTACGTTGCTATGTCTGGTGGGTGTTGTATTGCATGGAAAGCTTTGCGCGAGCTTTTGAAAAGAAAATAGATGCACTTGAAATGTACGCGTACCGTCGCATGTTGAAGGTATCGTACCGAGATCACGTCACAAACGTTGACGTCCTGCGTCGAATGTCCAAGAAAACGGAGCTGTTGCACACGATACACTCTAGGAAACTGTGTAATACTTCGGTCACATATCCAGACACCCGGAAAAATACCACCTACTATAGCTTGTTCTAAATGGTGAAAACCCAACACGCGAAAAATGTACGAATTTTAAAAATAACAAGGAAGGAGATGTAGTAAATATTAAGAACAAATAATAAATCACAAAAGCAGATATATATATATATATATATATATATATATATATATATATATATATATATATATATTATGACGTTTATTAAAATCCCACGTCGTCGTTTTCAATTTACAATGAAGTTTTTAATTTTTAAACGTTCATTAATTGAAATTGAATTTAAATATATTCCGTCGTGTGGAGCCAATTTATGTCGTTCTTGACTTGAAGATTATAATTATTATTTTTTTTAAAAGTACTTTACCCCTTATCGTGATCCCTAAGTTGAAACGTTATGTAGACAAATGATATTGTATTAATCTCGTGGTCGCCTTGTGTTTATATTCTAAAAATAACGTATTTATTATTTTTATCTTTGATCAACAATCGCGTAATTATTTTATAAGCTCGTTTAAAATTTATTTTTCGTAATAAACACCGCATATTTAAGAAAATAATTCGATGGTTTTTTATTGTAAACTGTTATATATATATATATATAAGGAAGTAAAAATAGAGCCCGATTTGATTTTGATTTGATTTTAATTCGATTTGATTCGATTATTATTTTTATTATTCGTTACGCGCGATGCTTTCAAATAAGCTTCGAATGTTTTACAGAAATCGACGAGACAGACTGAAGTTAAATTATTATACGAACGTATTAAGTAGACGCGGTGATAATCACAAAGATTACTGGCGTCTAATTAACGAAATTATTGGAGGAAGAAACATGCGATAAAAGAGGTTGAAATTAATGACAATAAGGTGCCTGATAATGGTAGTGAAAGATTCATTTCAAATAATTACTATCGAGAAAGTGTCGGTTGTGTTAGAAGACATTACCAACAAATGATAAACATTTATCGTTTTTTTTTTACACAGGGGGTTGTTCATTCGCGTTCATTGATTTTTCAGCGGAAGACGTTAAGGGAAGTAATACTATTGTTTTGTGATAAATGTTCTTTCGGATTAGACCAGATTTAAATTTAGTTTTGACGGTGGAAAACATTTACTTCCTTCTGGAACCATCGACATATTTATTTAATGAATCGGTACACTCTGACATTTTCCCGGAAATACTGAAATTCGGGAATAATAACACCGTTTTATAAAGGTAGTACTGATATATATAGGAAATTGTAGATAAATTTATATATCATCGATCATTTCTGACATTTCTGAAACGTGTATTAAAATTATTACGTTTAAATATTTACAAAAATTATACTTCTCTAGTAAAAATCAGTATGATTTTCTTCGGAGAAAGGGCCATCGACGGAGCCCTATACTGAAAGGTGTGGAGGAAGAAAGGTTGGTGATTTTAGTAAATTTTGACATTCGTAAAATTTTCGATACGATACGCGATACTGTTCGATTAAAAACCGGATATAGTTGCGGATTTAGAGGAAATTTAGAGGAAATTTAGAGGAAGCGTAGCTAGTTTAAAAGCGATTTTTGTATAAATGTGTCGTAAAAATGAATAACATTTACAGCGATAGCACCGTGCAAACTACCGGAAGAGTATACCTCAAATGCTTATTTTTATTTCGCGTGAACTATTTCTCTAATTTACCCGTTAATGGTTACTATTTAACTATACAAATGACACTGCGCTGGTAGTTGATTCTGACAGTAGTAAAACAAAGTACTCTATTCGAACCGAGATTGAAATTATTTTGAACTATATTTAGCAAAATTCGATCGTAAATTTACCTGGTACGGATCTATTTATTGAAAAAACTTAGAAAGTTGAATTACCTGTTCTACTACTATATTTCGGGCAGTTTTTCTCTTCAGTTCATATACTCTATCAACCGGTGCTGTAATATGCTCCGTTGTTGTGGTGGTATGACTAAATACCGCGTTCAATAAATAAAAGTTCTTCAACGTGTAATACTGAGAATATGTGTTAAAAATCAAATGAAACTTACTGTTCTTCAATCGTATAGATTATAGTTACATGCTGAAAAAAGCTAGTGTAAATTTAAAATCTTACTCGATGGCAGTAGGACAAGATCAGCACGTATGGGAAGAGCACAAATTCCACGTATAAATAAGTCACGAATAGGAAGACAGGTTTTGTATCCGATCGAATATCTAACTTGGAACTTAAAAATCGATTTAATGAATTGTAAACAATGTCGTGGGAAATTGTTAATAACATTTAATCAGGTTTCACGATTTGTGTCTTATTTTATATTACTGAAATTCTGTCCACCTGTAGTACTACATTATTAATTCTAATAACTTGTAATTTCTCTTCTTACATAATCAGCGTTATTGTATTCTACGAGCATAAATTACGATTATAATGTATATGAATGTACATATCTTTTTGTTATGTATTATAATATGAATCTTCTTGTATCGCGTGTTGTGTCATTCCTAGAAATCATCGAACTTGTACCGCGTTTATATAATAAACTTTATTCCGTAGTTTTTACATGTTTTTTTTGTATTGTATTGCATTCTATAAAAATATTGTGTTTTCGTATACAGGGTTTTCCATATGACGTGTGTAACGTGTTTGTGACATGAGTAAACAAAAGATTGTATTTTGTCATTCGCGCATTACATTGGCTAAATCACTATATAATTATTACTATTATTTCGTTGTTTATAACATTGGAAACGTCTTAATAATGTGAAATAAATTTGAATTTGAATTATTATTACTATTATTATTATTATTATTATTATTATTAGTGTTGTTACTACTATGTGAACTGGTGTGGAATGTCATGATTTTGAGTTATACACAATAAAGTAGTAGTTAAAATCGTTAAATTTTATATATGTTAAAAGACCAAAAAGTTAGTTATTAAGACATTTTCAAGCGGACAAAAACGAAAATCAAAATAAAGCTGAAATAAAATAAGAATAAAATATAAAAAGAAAGTACTTATTAACCTAGTTGCGCGATACTATATCAACCGCTCTGGTTAAAGACTTAGCTGTGTCAATAACCTAACCTGATGGTGAATATAATAAACTAATCGAATAGCGAATAATAGGCTTTTGATAGCTTAGATTTAAATAAGCTTATGTTATTATTAAAAAATTTAGCATTAGATTACAGCATTCCGAATATTATTAATCAATACTTTCAAGATCGATCCACAATACTTGAAATAGGTACATATTCCAAACAACAAAAAATTGTTATGGGAGTACCGCAAGGGTCTATATTAGGGCCATTCTTGTGGAACTTATCACAAATGTACAATATACTGATTCCAAATAATGTAAAAATTTTTACTTTTGTGGACGATATAGCAATAGTAATTGGCGATAAAAATTAAATTTCATTAGGTAAGAAATTAAGTGAGGTATATACCATGCAATAAATAAATGGTTACAATCATTTAATCTCAGCATCAACAATTCGAAGTCAACCTATATGCTGTTCAATAGGAAATTACAAAATAAAAAGTTAAATTTAACGCAATACGGATATGTCACACAAACCAAATACTTAGGAGTATTAATTGATAATAATTTAAAATTCTATAATCATTTCAATCATATTATAACAAAAATTAGCAAATTTATAAGGGTATTCAATAAACTTTATAATAATAACAATAGAATAAACTATAAGAAGGGAATAATATTATATAAAATTATGCTAAACATACTTTATGGCAGCGTAATCCATAATGATATGTTAAATATCAAACGATTTCGAAACAAATTAAAAGCTTTCCAAAGAATGATTGCCATAAAATTAATCAAATCTTACAGAACAATTTATGGCTAGCATTGTCATTGCTGGTATTAAACCGTTGGTGTATGAGATTGAGAAACATATTAATATTTTATTAATAAAAAATAATGTAATTACGAATTTAACAACACGCAATATCAGCATCCATACTATTTGCATCGAGAAAAAAAGCGAACAATTAAACAATTCAAAATAGTATCGGATGAATATTATGTTAAAAAATATCAAAGGTTACGGGATGAATACAACTAGCGAAACAATATTTTCCCAGTGTAGACAGAAGACTAAAAAATGTTGTATTCGTGCCAAATTATTTCAATACACAGTTTATTAGCGGACGTGGATTATTTAAAGACTATTTATATAAGTATGGAATATCGCATACGAATAAATGTGCAATATGTAATTTAACCGATCGTGTAAAGCATATACTGACAGGATGCAATTACTTCAACGCTGATTTCGCAGATATAAATGCAACAGAATTGGTGGATAAGGAGTTCAAAATATTTGACGTTTTCACAGCATCAGAAATAACATACTGCAAAATACATCTACATATATTTTAATCAAATTAATTGTATAATATCACCTTAATGTAAAATGAGCTGAGCACCGTAAACTTAATTGGATGGGCTCTTTTCAGTTCATTATTTATAAATTACATGTATAATATATCACTTATAAATAAATTTACCCCATCGTAATTTACGAACTGGGGACCAAAAAAAAAAAAAATAAAAAAAATAAAACAAAACGTTCAACCAGTCAGCGTATACATAATATCGTAATGATGATAATGAATAATTCAATTCAATTTATTTCAACTCGTCATTGTACAATATAAATTAAAATAGCATTTAATACAAATTAGAAACAAAAAATAAACAAAAAATATTAATAATAATAAAAAAAAAATAGGTGTGAAAATAAATAATTCCCTGTAATAATGTCCAATTCTGTACGAGCGTCATATTTAAGCTCGTTTCTGTTCATTTAGAAAATAAATAAAGATAATAATTATTGTAAAATATTTCATTAGGTTTTAACCGATACTTAGCCCACGTTTTCTTAATGAACAACCCCCGTATATGCAAACGTTAATAATGCTCAGGGGAGAAAACTGTTTTGAATAATAAAATAAGTTGTCTTAATTTCTGTGCTACGTAAATCGAGCGACTATTACAATTTAATTTGTTTTCTAACACGATGATAATTAATAATTCCATTAATCCTCACTATCGGTTTAATTTTCAAGTTTACATGTATCCAAATGTGTCCTGATTTGTATAAATCATAGATTTGTTCTTATTATTATTTCCTACTAATTTATTATAACCGACGAGATGTTTTATTAACATATTCTTGAACTAACTTTTGCGGTAACTTCGTCACATTGAGCCAACTGTTAATACCGTGTTATCGGCGCAGCTAAATAATTTTCCGTTTACATCGAATAAATCGTTTATTTAAAATTAGAAAAAGAAGTGGTCCCAAAACACCGTCTCGAGGCACTCCTGCTGTATTCCGCTAAGTTATTGTTCATTTTCGCCATATATATTCTCTGTTTTGTATTAAACCCGTGAAAAATGTTCCCTCTAAACGCGTGATTTTATAAAAAATATTTTATTGTCGAGTGTGTCGAAAGCTTGAAACAAATCGAAGTACGCTGCGATAATAGACACCCTCTTCGAGACATTTTGCAATATACGACGCGTGTTCAAACAGGGAATCGTCAGAATTAATTGACGCTAAACTAATTGTATTTTTCAAGTTAATTCAACAATAAACTTTTCATACATTCTCCCAAAAATTTGAATATTGTCGGTAAAACACAAACCGGGCTACGATTAATTAATTACGTTTTCTTACCATTTTTATGTACGGATGTGGTAATACCAAATTTGAGGACGTCCGGTCAAACTGTGAAATTTTTTTTCACATTGTTAAAAGATAATCCTAAAAATTCAATTGAGTTTAAAGCGGATAATGACCGATTTCGATCTACATTCCTTGTCTGAGTACTACGTTGCTGAACACTCATCGTCAATGTAAACGTTAAACTAATTAGCTATTAGCTTCTATTTGTTAGAAGTTGCTTCTGTAACTTCATTAATTCGATAATGATAATGATCGAATCAAATCAAATTAATGTTTATTGCATCTGTTTTGTATATACAAAGCACATTAAGATAACTTCTTAACCACTAATGCGTAAATCTGCGCCTATCGTGGATACGATATACTACATTATATGTGAAGAAAAGTTATTCCAAAGTTCGAAATGCATATACATTAATAGTGCATATATACACACATACTCATATACACATATACACACACATATATATATATATATATATATATATATATATATATATATATACATATTATATCGGGAAAATTGTAGAAATTACTGACATTTATCTCTTCCGGGTACTCGAATTTGTGTAGTCTGCTGCTATATTATTGTTTTCAGCTAACGGAAAATCATACGATAATTATATGCTAAGTATAACATCTGCGAAGACTTCCAGGAAAGTTTTTATGTATTATTATTACATATTTTTTTAAACAATCGTATATTTAAAAAAAAATGTATATATAAATGTGAAAAGGACTGTTAAATCAAAATAAAGTGCGGTACATAAATAAATAAATGTAAATGGAAAAATTATACATCGGTTAATCCACACATATATCACATATATATATATATATATATAAACGAATAAATAAGTAATGATTATTATTCCACGAGATGGGGTAAATCATTTAATTTGGTTTATATTTAAAAAAAAAATCTGTATGTAACAGATGACAATGTTTGCCGGTGAATTATTAACATTCATTATTATTATTAGTAGCAGTATTTGTTATCGCTAATACAAATATTGATAATATCAACAACTTACTCTTATTATTGGATTATTATTTAATTATTATAAAGAAACACACGTACATACACAAAAGAATGTTAGATTACTTAGATATTTCCTGAAGAGGATTGATCGCTTATTTCAAAACCGATTTTTTCTTCATTATTAATCGTTAGTAACGAAGCTAATGTGAATAATAAATTGTATCGGTGCATATTTGTGTTATAAAATTTACACTAGGACGTGTTAGTTATTTTAAATCTGTGCAGATATTCGCCAAAGTTACCGGTTCTAGTTAAAATTTATGAATTAAAAAATTTTATATATGTTTATAACTAATCTTATTCGGAGTATATTAAGGAAAAATGAGCGAGTGATTTTTCCAGCCCTAAATCCTAGCGCCATTGTCAAATATTGTAGCTGTTTCCTCGAAAACTGTTTGTACGGATTAGGAGAAATACCAAAGTTTTCTAGGTAAATTAATGACTTAATTTGATATAAATTACTAATGATTCCGAATTCGGAAGTAATGGCCCGGTCAATTAAAAGTAGGTCAAGCGTTAGGATCTGACATACAGGCGCAGCAAATAATGGAGCAGTCTTGTATAGTGAGGATATATGTAGTACGAGGTTTCTTCGCTCTTAATTAAATCTGTTCTTTTCTAATGATTTCATTATTGATATACCCATCCTGAGTAAAGCCTCTTATAGAGTATCATCCTTTAAACTGAAGCCCGTAATTATTAATTAGCTTATCATGATAATTCGGGTAGATATTATTTTTAAGTTGTTTATCAAAATCGTTGATTATCATCCGCTTTAAGAATTAATTTATTAATAGATTTACGCTTCGGTATTACTATCAGTTTGTTATTAAACGAGATATTCAATTTGAAAATCAAGGTATTCTAAACAAACTATATAATGAAGCATTGTCCGTAGATATTACAAAAGCATTTGACGAAATATGATTTAAAACAGTATTTCCTGAACAGTAATATCGAATTTTGAAATCGTTATCTAACGAACGGACAATTTCGTACTAAATGCTGCGATGACTACTCCGTTCCGCGATACAACGAATTCCTGGCGCCGTTATTAATCGAATTCAAATATGCTTAATTACAAACGTTGATATTAACAATGAAAATATTCAATTTAAAAATTTTTAGAAATAAAGTAAAAAAAATTAATTTATCCCGCCGAAAAAAAAAGTATAGTTGCAGCGTAAAAAGGAAATATTATAAATACGATGGCTATCAACAATTAAAAAAAAAAATTAAAATTAAAACTAATATTATTGTACAACAAACGAAACAGTTAACACGAATGCTTTCAGCTTTAATGCTAAATACTATAGACGGTTTAGTCTACAAACTACGTTACACCTCCAGTTTTTCAACAATATGTCGTACTACGTAGGAATGAGACAATATGTTATTCTAATAACCTTGTCGTCATATGACTCGGACGTCTTATCGATTAACCTTATAAAAGAAAATTAATTTTTTGTTCCAGCCGTTAACCTTTCTATTTAATGAATCTTTTCATAGTGGCAAATTCTTCGAATCTTTAAAATGAGGGCTACTATAACTATCGTTTAAATTTTCGAAAAATTTGTGTCAAAGGAACAATACTTACCTCTAAAAGATAACTTTCCTTTAGCGTGAAACAGTACGGCCACTTACGTATAGTAAATATACAAACGACGCTCAAATTTCTCATATCATCGGTAACCAGCAGATGACTCTATTCCGGCCATTTATCTACAGATCTTTACAAAGCATTTAAAATACGGTAAATCACGTAATTCTTTTAGAGAAAATTATGATCTTCGCAATCTTAAGCTTAATGGTAAAATTTTTAGTTACGCACATGACACTGGTTAGTAGTTAACTCGCGTTTCATCGACGGTTACGATCTTTAATCTCGGAAAAGTTTAATTACGCGCTGAATTGGTTACAAACAAACCGTTCGACCTTCAATAATAAATATATATATATATCTTTTTTTATTTGTAACTTGCAGATATACCCTGTGACAAAGAGTAGTGTACACGAAATAATATATATTGGAGTTGTCCTTGGTAATCTTTTAAATTGGAACAAGTATATACCATTTACTTATATATAAAAAAACAACTGAGAAAATTAAACTACGTACGAAACCACCTTCTTAAAGTTTATTTATCATTGTATCAGCCTGTGTACTGTTTTATGGAATTATACAATGGGGAGGAGCTTCAAATTTTCATATGAAGCTGCTATTTATAAAACATTCTACCAAATAATATCCTGTACTGACTCCGATACTACATCTAAAAGTTAAAAAACTTACCGCTCCGTTGTTTATAGACCCGTTGTGCTCTTGAATTATGTATGCAGAAGCAAGTCATCATTCAGCGTAGATATCTATCCGTAGAGCCGCGAGAGAAGTAGGGATTTAGTACGCCGGAACCGTTCAATTCACCGCCTAATATTATCAAAATTTATTTAAAGAACTACAACAAAAAACCCACGTGAGTTACTAATACAGTGTGTTCGATCTCGATCGAAAATCTGAATCGTTATGGTTTATTAACATCCACTTGGAAAATCACTATTAAATTTTCATCTATTTTATTGTCCCATCTGTTTCCTTCTTGTTCCGATTACCATCGAAAATTGAAAATTATTTAATTTAATATGTTTATTATCGTGTTAATTTGGACCGTTTTAACTTGTTTTCGATCGTAATATTAGAAGAAATTTTTATTTTCATTGAAACCATATTTCTATTAGTTATCATTTTCTCAATAAATTTATACTTTGTATAGGCGGCATATGTGTAGACATTTTTTAATTACATCGCATATATCTAATATGAATATCGGTACATTTCCCGCTTCTTTTATTATTTGGAACACTGGGGCTTTTCTATATTAATTTGTATATTATAATTATTTGTTGTCAATAGATTGTTTCGTAGCAGCCTGCTATTTTTCTCTATTTTCTGATAACCCCCTTTAGTTCGTTATAGTTGTTACATTATAGGTCTTCTATAATCTGCGTAATATATTCGTGGCGAGGTCTTTCTTTTGGGGTTTTTTCCGTATATCATTCCTTCCAATATGGTTTTCATGAGAGTATTGTGTCTCAAAATATGACCAACCGACTGATCCCGTCTCTTGATAATGTTTCCGCTTCGTCTAGTGGTTCTTTATTAGTGATTCTGTCTGTCCACTTAATATTCATCATTCTTCTCAGACACCACATTATTATTATATATTTGTTATTGTTTTAATTATTATACGAATCTAAAAATTTACTTATCTCGCAAATTGTACTGTAAGAAAACGTCTTATTTCTAATTTCAGATATTACTGTTCAGTCGTGTGTTATACAACTGTGACTAATTTGAATTTATATCAAAATTTAGCACTCCACGCACGCACATGGTACGAATTGGCGAGCACTATATATATCTAAACGTTTACACTTTTGTTCATGAAAAACGGATTTATTGAAAAAAAAAAGTATCATTTATTATTATTATCATATTTTTCTCGATTAACTAGCGCATTTTTGAAGTTACCGGTTAGTTTTGATGTTGATCTATCTATCGCGCTAACGATGTATGGAAGAGCTTCGAACACTCGTCTTTCAAAATCAAAGTTGGTAAGGCATCGTCAATTGGAATTGTATTAATACAATAAGGTACGTTCCTACAGTTGAAAAAACCTGCGGAATGAGCATAAGTTTGAAAAGTGGAACAAAGAATCGATATAAATGTTAATTTTACAGAACTATTCGATACTATCGGATATTATTATATATCTACCGAACAGATAAGATTCGAAAATAAATACCTATTTATAATATAATCGAATAATTAAATACGTCGATATATATATATATATATATAAAAGAATGGATATCCCATAAAACCCGAAATAACGGATAATACTATGTGTGTGTATAAGAAGACGAAGATTTTTATCTGATAATATACACAGATACATCGCTAGGAACGTATCAAACGATTTCCTTCGGTTATTCTCTTCGGAGTAGTCGTGGTAGGCGTTTTATAATCGCTAATATATTACTTTTGTTCGCTAAACGCCAGTAGTCTCTTCTTTTAAATTTTAAAAGTCCTCTTTAAGAAGATACTATCGAAAAATATATACTATTCTAGTCCGAAACTGTTTTACGTATAGTAGGTTGAAGCGGATGAATGTTTCATCAATAAAAGCAAACGAATTATAGTCGTTGTCTTCTTTTGGCTATTAACTTCGTCAACCATGTAGGACACCAATCGGATAAGGATTTCCAATACATCCACCGTCCGTAGGTCAATGCTGGTTGCACATTGGTATACCGAAGTGGTTTATTCTTTTATTTATTTATTTTTTTTCATTTGTAAATCGTTGTGCGTGTATGTGTTTGTCGTTGCGATCATTTATATATTCATATATATATATATATAGTTAATGCTTTTCCTCTAAAACTATAGTTTTCCGGGATATTGATATATTCATTTACAAAACGTTACGGCGTACACAACAGCGAAACGCTAATTACAGTGTATGCACTTAGAGAATACTTATAAAATAAAAGTATGAGCAAAAATAGAACTGAACCACTTTCACGTAACAAAATAATATTAAAAATGGAAAAATAAATCACTCGTACCATTAATAATTAATAATAATAATAATAATAATAATAATAATAATATGGCTTCTAATGAAATACATTACTTTTATACAAGCACATATCCGAACAGAACAAAAACAGAAATACCAATCATAACCTACCTTTATTCCCCATAACTCTTATACGAGACACGCGCATTAGCACGTACGGATTCACAAATATAAAAAACAGAACTGAATGCAAATCACACGCACATATTCCCGCGCGAGAAAACTGTTAACAGGACTTTTTACGACCAAAATAAAACATGCTGAAAAGTAAGAACTGAAATGTAGAGTTTTAAAAAAATTATTTAATTTAAATTTACTATCAAATTGAATATCTAACTTCGAATGGATGTTTAAATAATATAAATAATAATCGAAAATTGTAAATAATGATAAATTTTGATCTATAAGTCAACAGTGTTTCGGTAACATTCATATAATCCGGTGTTTCACAATGTATTATTTTCACGCGGATTCCAAAAAGAGGGTATTAAACATTTTCTAGCACATCCAATTCTTTAGTTATCGTCAAAAGGAGTTTTGTAATTACGTACATAACTATGTAATGCATATTGCATACATAGTCTTGTCGGACCTCAAATAATCAAACTGATCAACGACATAAATTTTGAACCGATAGATTCCTATAAAGCGGACAAATAGAAAATCTTGTAGGAAGATTTACTGCAAAACTTCAAGAAAAATTCACTTCCTCCAGTTTCACCTAAGAATTTGGGAGGTATGAAAGATGAACAGGGGGAGTGGTTCCACCGAGATATTCGTATCATGGAAGAACGTTACCACGGAAATTGGGACCCTATGACGGGTGATTTCCGCTGGTTTTTTACAGCAAGAAGATATCACAGAAGAAATAAGAAGTAAATAGAACCTTTGTTTTTAAAACAATTAGTAAGAACATTTTTACATCTGTATATTTTTAGTGCTCATTTTCGCTAAATACTATTATACTTTAGCTAAATATATGTGGTTTAATTCGATGTTATGGTTGAAAAATTCATAAAATATCTTAATAACGTTTTATGGGTGAAGTGGGAAAGAAAAATTTAATCAATAAAAAAACTGTGGACGTGCTAGCACTTTTCTGAGGTCAGATCTGAATTCAGCGTTCTGAAAGTAGTAAGAAAAACTGCAAGTGGTTCGCGTTACCTAAAAAAAAATACAATTTTGTAGCCTAATGTAATTAGTGTTAGAAATTTTAAAGAATAGCGGAGTCAAACATGAACGACTTGTGTAGCAGGATTTTTAAAGAATATATGTGTTTTGCCGGACTATAAAAAGAGGCAATCACAGAGAATTTAATATTTGTACTTTCAAAAAAAAAAATAAATATATATATATACAAACAAATTACCTATTTAATTTTTTTTTAATATAATGTGGAATGTAGTGATTTTTTACAAAAAATCAATTGAAAATTAGTTAAATGACTAATATTTATTTTCTTAAAGAAAACACAAAGCTTTTCGGCATTTACGCCATTATCAAGTGAAACATTTTTAACAAATCGTAATTTTAAAAATATAAATTAAATATAATCACTTTAAAATATTTGATGGTGATTGTGAAAATATACTCCAAAAATTCTGTTCTGCTTCTGTTCTGTCTATTTTTTGGATTGTTGAAATTTAACATCAATATATTTGTTTATTAATTTTGTTTTTTTATATTCATTTTTTTCTTCAATATTATTTTAACGGATTCTGTAAAAGTTGTATACTGGTGGAATTTTAAATTTTTCATTTACTGTTGCGATGTATGATGTCCAAAAGTAAAATATAAAGTATAAAAATATACGAACACAAAATTTAAAAAAAAAAACACAATTTTACAATTAAAATGAAAATAAATATTAAAAAATCTGATATTGACGACGAGATAGTTATAATTTGATTAAATATTCGAGCAACGTGAAATTTGCAATTTATTCAGGTCGACCACGATAATAAATATATTCCCTTAAGTTCAATAACTCGGCATTCGATCGACCGTAAAATAATTATTAATGTAGCTGAAGTACTCGCGATCAAACCAATTTGTAAATGAAATAAAATATATAAACTAATATGCAATAAATTAACCGTCAATTAATAAATATATAATGGAGTTATGCAGCAAATTGGCAAGCACTTCGATGGGATTTAGTAAGTAGACACCGTCGCGGCAGTGTATTAATAAATTTAAGGACATTAATAATATAATATAAATAAATATACAAGACTACACACACACACACACATATATATATATATATATATATATATATATATATATATATATATATATATATAGATATATAGATATATATAATGTGGGAGCTGAGAAACGCTGTTACACGAGCCAGAAACCATAAAGCTGTGGGGGAAGATCTTATTCCTGTAGATTTAATCAAACACATAACACCGACGTATGAAAAAGGGATTTTGCAGATACTGAACAAAATATATGATGAAGGAACGCTGCCCGAGGACTTCAAACTGATAAACCTCGTGCCATTACCAAAGAAAAATAATGCGCAAAAATGCTCAGAATATAGAACCATCGCGCTAATGAATCATGTGCTTAAATTGTTACTGTCAATCATTAATGCCAGTATTGGAAGAAAGTTAGATGAAAATCTAAGTGAAACCCGGTACGGATTCATAGCAAAAAAAAAAGGAACGAGAGATGCGATAGCCCTTCTGAAAGTAATCATTCAACGGACATTAAATGCTAATAGGGAACTCATTGTGTGCTTCATTGATTATGAAAAAGCGTTTGATTGTATCAATCACGAGAAATTGATGAGAATACTAAATAAATATAATATCGATAATAAGGACCTAAAAATTATCAATAATCTGTACTGGAGTCAAAGCGCTAATATAAAGATCGAAACGGAGTACTCAAAGAATAAATGCGATATACAGAAAGGAGTCAGGCAAGGCTGTCCTCTCTCGCCAAGGCTGTTCAACATATATGCAGACGAAATGATTAAAGAAGCGCGAATTGGAAAAATGGGATTGAAGATCAATGGGGAACGAATAAATGAAATTAGTTACGCAGACGATAAGGTAATAATTGCTGAAACAGAAACGCAAGCGCAGAAGATGATCGACCGAATAAATAACGCTGGCTTAAGATACGGAACGAACATCAATGTAGGTAAAACAAAAGTGATGAAATTTACAAAGAATGACGACAAGAAGGTGATAATCAAAATTGGAACAAATGGAATTGAAAATGTAAATGAATTCAGATATCTTGGCACGCTGATAAATAACGATGGTCGAGACCACAAGGAAATAAAGACACGAATTGGTATGGCGAAAAAGGCCTTCAATAACCCAAGCAAATTTCTTGAAAATCGAACGATGAACCTCACCCTACGAAAGCGGATAATTAAATGTTATGTACGGTCCGTTTTGAAATATGTCTGTGAAACGTGGACTATGAGCGCGAAGTGCGAAGTGAAACTTGCTGCTTTTGAGATGTGGTGTTACCGAAGACTGCTCGGGATTTCGTGGAAAGATTACATAATCAATGTGACAGTTTTATCAAAAATAGTAGAAAAACGGAAAAACATGGTGATGATGTTAAGAACAGAAAAAGGAAATACATAGCACATAAAATCGGTGAAGGTGTAGTCTTTCTGCTGGCAGTACAAGGAAAAATACAGGGAAAGCCAGCAAGAGGAAGAAAGCGGATGGAGTTGATGACGGCAAATCCACCGGATGACTGACCAAGCAGAACCCTGACGGAGATCATTAAAGACGCCAGGAATCGCAGCATATGAGAAAGAATGTAGGCAATCTCCTGTAAAGGGGAAGCGAATACGATGATGATGATGATATAGATATATACACACATGTATGTGTGTGTTTATGTATTGTACCCAGATGGGATACAGTAAGTAGGCACTGTCGGTAGTGTATTAATAAATTTAATTAATTACAATATATATATATATATATACGTATGTGTTTATGTGTATACATCAAATATCGTATTTAAGTATTTGTGAGTATCTATGTGTGTACATCAGCGTTTACGAACTATGGAATCGACAATGTTCTAAGATAATTCGCAAAAACGCATATGCCGAACGATAATGTGACACGGGGAAAAGTATCGAGAAAATTCCTTTGCCAAATTTTACATGCTGCTGACCTAATACTACATACCACTAACATCGTAACGTACTTGAAGAATTTACTTCTCTTTCGATTTTTCATTATCTTATTCGAAATCTTCCGTCCAGCGTGTACAAACACAGCTGTCAGATATCAATCCCCACTCTACTTGGACAAAATGGTAACCTGCAAAAATGTTAGAGCATTATTCGGTAGTTACCGTAGTACGAACTAATAAGATTACTAAACGGGTCGGCGTCAGATGTCGAAGAGGGTAAATTATTTTCCCATTAACGTCTTTTCCGCGGGAACAGATGTAACTAGTCAGTAATTTCCACGAACTAAATCGCTTCTTTTAAATTAAATTCGGTACGAAACTCTCGAACGAAGTTCATTACGAGACGATCGTCGTAAGAACTACAACAACAGCGAACAGGATAACAACTTAGAATGCCCAGTTTCGTTAATCATTTTCTCTCTCTCTCTCTCTCGCTCTCTCTCTCTCTTTATATTTATATATATATATATATATATATATATATATATATATATATATATATATATATACTATATATACGGGAACACGTGGAAATTATTTACTACCTGCGACACAGAATGGCGCGGATACTTTTACACACACACACACATACATATATATATATATACACATATATAGCCTAGTTGTATATGCCATTTGGTTACACAAAGAAAAAAATATTCTTTTTAAGTTATCTGACGAGTAAAATAATTTTTTCTTTTTTTTTACATATATATATATACATATTAACGATGTCGTCGCGTGCAAAGACTGCAAAATTAGCTTCGATTGATATCGAATCTCCATTTACTTCGATCAAATCTTTGCACGATATGGCAAAATACCCTTATGTACAGGAAATAATTGAAGCTGAAGGTATAATTGAGGAACAAATTTGAAAAAAAAACATCTGTGCTTCGGAGCGCAGGGAGAAGTGAAAGGCATTTTAAATAAATTTGATATTGAGTTTTTGAAGTGGAATTTAGTGATCGAGCGGAAATAACAGACGGGAGATACGTACACATATACATAATATATATACATGTATATATATATGTTTGTTTGTGTGCTTACGTGTGCGTATATGTATATATATATATATATATATATATATATATATATATATATATATATATATATATATATATATATATATTCGTCTGTTATTTCCGCTCGCTAGCTCGCTTGCTCGATCGTTTTGCGGGTTAACTCCCCATATAAACCGCGCCAATAGAATTTTCACTCCAAAAAATCATAGCTTCCAGGATTGTACACAATTTTTGTTATAATTCTAGCGAGCTATCAGCGCGAACGTTAAATAAGCGGCTGGCAAAATACGTATTTTTTTTTTGGCGACAATATATTTTATTAGACTAACTTTCGAAACGTTGATATACCATTTTAAACGATTTGTTTGATAAAGTCAACCAACGCGGTAAGTGAGAGCAGTTCCGCGTTGATTGAATTTAATATGAAACCGAAACTACGATCTTTACACCGGGAGATGAACGGGAAATTTTAGTATAAAGTATTCTCAACGAGACTATTCGTTTTTGCTTCGAAGAGCACATACTGACAGTCCGACTCGTTTGAAATGCACCCACTGACAGCGTTGCATGTTTTGCCGATTGACTGAGGTGGGAATGTTTTGCTATGACATAAATGATTTTTTAAGGGGTAGATTGTCGTTGAAAGTTAACGACACACGAGGAACTTTGAAATTATCAGAGTTTCATTGTTGCGTGTAAGACATATTCTTTTCGAGTGCTACTTTCGAAGCTGACAGAAATGGAAACTTCCAGTTTTTGAGAGAACGTTCAGCAGAGATCTATTATTGAATACGAATCATTGTGATTATAACATTCACTTTTTAGTCACGTTGTCGTAAGTGATCGATATAAAAAAAAAAGTCACTTCGAAATAAGTTAGCATTAACGAGTAGACGAAATGAGATCATTAACCATAAACAATATTTGTCTATGGAAGCTTAGTGCTTTGGAGCATGCAACGAATGAACCTATAGGATATACATATAAGAAAGTTCGAATGAAACATATGACCCGCCTTCAAATCCTCATTTTTATAGACTAAGCAAGTTATACAAAGTCTTCGTAACATCGAAATATCGAAGAATAAAGCACGCAAATGCATGCGAATAGAAAAAAATACGTTACCAGAACTATCGATTACAAAAGCAACGGGTATTTGCGTCTTGCGGTAAAATACCGTCAATTCTATATGATGAACAGGTACGCTATCTCTGTTGTGAAAATAAAACGAACCGACTTTGCATTATCTATTTTAATTTTCCACTTTTGTGTCCAATTTGCGAAAGCATCCAAGCCAGTTTACAACTTCTTCAACGGTATCCATATAATTAGAAAAGAATGCTATATCATCCTACTTCGCATTTGTACGGGGATATTATAAGAGTAGATACAGAGGACTGATTCTTTAGGCACCTCAGCATGGGCAATATGGCATTTTAATTTTCCTTTTTTTCTGAAAATATCAGTCACGTAGATATGAACGGAAAAAATGGATAGAACGGGCACAGAAGCAGATGGATAGAACGGGCACAGAAGCAGACGTTTAGATTCAAACGATAGACCCTCTCATGTCACGCATAGATAAATGTCTGACCGACGTCTAAAAAAGCAGCTGAACAATATTTCTCTCTTTTTTTTTTTTTTGGAAATAATAAACGATTTTGGTATACTCGATGAATTTGTTCTATCGTAGCATATTTCGGTCTAAAACAAGCTGGGAGTCAGGCATAATTATCGAATTGTTCAAAATTGAGCCAATCCTTAAATTAATTTTAAAAAAACTTTCGATAACCTCGGCTAATAGATCGATAAGATAATGTTCGACTAGTGGATTTTCCTCGTTCGGGAATTATTACTAATTGTGCTATTTCCAATGGATAAGTAACTCGTACTCGACTAAAATATAGATATAAATTCTCTTTCCGCGAAATGTTTTAACGTTATATAAGTTATTTAATTCGCATTTTCTATTATATTATTAAATAACATTTTTATTTTATAGCGACATCTCTGACGGAACAGCCACTGGAACTTGTTCAGATGAATATCGAGACTGGTTGTGGCTTAAAGAATTATACGCGTGTATTTTCCAAAAGTTACAGTCTTTTCTTCGTCACTTCGTGCCCAGGTCAATAGGTCAATAGGTCAATAGGTCAATAGTTACGGATAGGAGTATTTTGAAATTTTTAACGACTTTCCATAATGAGTGTGTTTATAAGTCGAGCAATATGAATATTAATAATTCGAATAATCCCATTATTCATCGGCGAATATGAGCGAACCTGTTTGACAAATATCTGCATTTGATATATATATATATATACAGGATTTTTTCCAACGACCGATTGATCTCGTCACAATAGTTCTACGAGCGTCCAGAGATAAATAACGATATATATATACACGCGTATATACGGAAGATCCGAAATTTAAAATTAAAACTATCAATTCCGTCTAGCGAAAAGTGGAAAAGCGCGCTTAAAAAAAAAAAAGAAGAAAAAATGTTGGATGTCCGAAAACGATCTTCAAACTTTTCTTGCAGGGCGTTCTTGCATAAACCACGAAACGGTCAATTTAAAAACTTTACCGTTTAAAATCGAGACACTAAAGGTCTCGGAATGAATATGCGAATAGAAAATAAAGTAATGAAGCTGAACTGGCCGAGAAAAAGCGAATATCATCGGGCAGGATATTTCGAGTCGGTTGGTCAGACTAGAATGGACGGGCAAGCGTATGAATAATAAGCAACATGGAGTAGAGTTTAACAAATGCGTAGTGAACTTTAGGCGTATTAGAAATGGTCCGCAACGAAATGGGCTCGACATCCTTGATTAATTGCCTGTCCGATAGCGTAAGTGAAATACTTTTTCCGTATTATTATTATTATCATCATCGTGGTGACTGGGAAAACGGTTTGGCGCATAATTGGGTGCGCGGGGGGTTCTAAAAAGTGGATGTTTTAGCGCAATATAAACTCCGAGTTATAAAGTGCGTATTCAGCATTTGACTAAATGCCTACGAAAAAGAAAAATAACCTCAGAAAAAAAAATATAATAATGATAATAATGACGCAATCGACTAGTGTGATTATTATTATTATTATGTTTATTATCGTTATCAGCGGCGATCGCTCTATATAGAGAGAGAGGGCTTCTTTAAACGAAATGACCGTGTTTTCTGTAATATTCCTTTATGTTTTTCGGGCGCCAACTTTTCTCACTTTCTATCTCTAACACCATCTCGCTTTCGTAATATGGTGTATACTATCTCTCTTAGATGGTGCTAGCGAGAATTAAACCGGATATATTATTATAGAGAAAGAAGCATTCGTACTATAAGATGATAATACTAGCGTTATAGCGAGGATTTTATTTAACATTCAAACGTCTACCTGCTTCGGCTAACCGTTTTTAATTCCTTTAATAAAACGCAGATGCTCCAAATTCCCGGCAATATCGTTCGTTATACTAGAAACGCGATAAAAATTGTTACGAACGAGTTCACGCTTAACTGAACGTTGCATAGAGGTTTGGTAATGTTCTTTTATTCCGAATACAGGGTTATATTACGAAAACGTTAAAAAAAAGATAGAATGTTATGCCGAACTAAATAATCGAGAACGAACTGAAATTTCCTAAAACTGTCCTTCTCTCTCTCTCTCTCTATATATATATATATATATATATATATATATATATATATATATATATATATATATATTATTATAACGATCGGAGAGGGTAGATGGAGTATTGCGTGGAACTTTGATCTCGTCGTGGTCACCAATTTATAACGTATCCTGGGTAGTATTTTAAATTAAACTTTCTTTTAATTATTATTTTTTAATAAATGATATCCGCGATCTCGCGTAAAACGGCCAACTACTGAAATTGCCGCGCATTAATATTAATTTGCGGTTTTTTGTTGGTTATTCTTTCATTAAAATAAAACATCGAATAAAAAAAAAATACATCAAACAAATAAATAATATAACATTTATACACATACACTGAAAAAACGCGAATAAAATTTATATATATATAAATATAAATAATGGTTCGAAACGTACGTATATATATAAAATATAAATTAAATTAAAAAAATCGTCCGACCTGCGGTATATGGCAGGCAGGAACGATGATGGAGGACGGAGGCGTATCACCACATCGTTCGGATTCCCGTACTACATTTTTTTATATTATTGTTTACCGAATAATTGAGAGCCCTTATAATTTTATCTTTGTATAATATTGACGGGAATGTTATATTGACTAGACTAAATTAAATTTTATAGATATTATATTTAAATTAATATCGCGACTAGAAATTTGAAATTTTATTATTTTTTCCATTTACAACAACGGAAACATAAAAAAAAACTCACTTTGTAAATATACGTTGTAATATACATAGCCCATTTTTCTAACGCTCGTCTCGTTTAACACTTAACTAACGTCTTCCCCGACATCTTAATCGACTAATACGTGATCATCTAACGACCACTACGGATATTAACAACCGTCCAGGTTGACTGCTTTACACGTATATCTTCAAAATTCCCGCAATATTGACGATATTACATTTGAATTCTATTCTCGTCATTGTACTGATCATTATTATATCTAACGTATCGGGGATAACTATAACTATCTGTATTTTTTTTTTTTTTTTTTTTTTTTTTTTGGCCCAGCTTGAGCCATTTAGCCAGTTTAATCCTTTATCCAGTAAATCTATTTTAAATCTCAATGCCACTACGTTTGATAAAATTATATAAACTGACAGAGACAGAAGACAGTGGGTTGGAAACAATCAATTCAATACTCACGGGTAATGTGTGCCATTTTTGTACAACACTAAACAACATCTCATCTCTATGTTTTCGAAACTTCGGACAAATCCAAATTTGATGCTCGATACAATTGTCAGCATGGCACACATCACATGTACCATCAGAAATTATGCACAATTTAGCTAGGTGTGAGGGGGAGAAATTATGACCAGTACGCAATCTAAATAAAGTTGATATATAATCCTTCGAAATGTTTTTATGTAATTGAAACCATGGTTTACTGGGAACTGTATGCATCAAGGCGAAGTATTTTTTCCCTTTATTTTGACTTTAGGCGATGTAGTACTGTTGGAAATCAATTAGTAGAGATTGTTTAATCTTTGGTAAAATATCAGTCCAATTCCATTTAATATTCTCATAAGGGACACTTGATAGATTATAACGCGTCAATTCATCGACCATCTCATTTCCAGTAGTACCACAATGAGAAGGGACCCACTTAAACTTTACTCTAGATCCACGATTGTGTAAAGCTGAATAACCCGATGTCTGACATCAAATTCTAACTTTGATATTTTAGGTTCTGGGAACTTAGATAATTGTAATAAGACACTTGAGGAATCGGATATTATTAGAATATTCTTTTCCCTCATATCTTTGACTAGGAGCAAGACTTTGTAAATGGCAAACAATTCTACAACAAATGAGGAGCCTGCAAAGGATAATCTGTATACTTTCGATATGCCTTTTTTCGGGTAATATAAAGCAGAGGTATAATTTTTCCATATTTTATCGACTGACCCATCTGTAAAAATAATTTCATAGTGGCTGAATTTTTCACTGATTGCTTGCATAAATGCAGCGTTGTTAACTCTAGAAGGGATAGTTTTAGCAATATTATTATCAAAGGTAATTAAATCAACGTCTAGCAAGAAAAATAAATCCTGAAAGTAGAAACGGTAGAAGGGATAAGAAACATTTTGGATGATTTCAACGACAATCAGCCTATTTGATCAAATGTATATTGTTACCAGATAAACCGATTTTTAACTTTTTTCAATACCCTCGACTACTATGAGAATATTTTTATTTTTATTTTAAAGTAATTAATAATAATTACTAATCCCCCCGTGTTCTTAAAACGACATAATATACTTATATACGTATATTATCATCAATATTTACTACAATATGACCAACATCATTTACCAGTTTCCAGGAGAAGAGCATGGAAGGGAATAGCACCCACTGGTACACACCCGGTAGATTAGAAGTTTTCTACGTCTTCATTGTCTTAGATCGCTGGGCGTGTTCAACGGTCCTAATCTAAAAGTATTTGGATGATTTTCCAGCCTCACAGCATTACTATGTGCGTTTTAATTAAGTACATAAGGAATGTTTAAACCACGTTGAATGATCCGGTTCGCGTCATACCACGGAGCATTGGTATCGGACGAATAATTTTATTTTGGGAAGTCCGTATAAATCTTTATGCTGCACGGCTTTCTAGTCTAGACGTGACTTAGATTGTCAATATACCGTTCGTTGTGTATATAGACAGCAGACTAATTCTGACGATTAACCGGAGTAGTTTTTTAATACGTGCGGCTCCATAAAGATCGTCGGTCGTAGGAAAATCGGATGTGTAAAATAAATGCAACGTAGGTCCAAGCATTGAGCCTTGAGACACACTCGCATATATCTTTCAGCAATATACGATTCTTGCAAGAAATAACTTGCCGGAACTAGTAACTTCAACTTGTACAACGAGCTAAAATACCAGACCATATCAAACGCTTGTCGAACATCGAGAAACATTTCTGTACAGATATTTTAAGTTTCAAACGAATTCTTTATTGCGGATGAGATCCATTGTGGAGTGTTGTTGTAAAACCCCGCAATGATGGCCCGGTATAATATTATTTGAACGTGTATAGGGGAATAACGGACGTAGTATTTATTATAGAAAATGATTAAATTTAAATTTCCAGAACTAAGCAACAGAAAATTCTACGTTATAAAGAACTATGAAGTATCTTCTATGAAAGATCAAACTATATACCACACGGGCGCGTATTGGACCATATTTATTTCTAATATTTTTTTTTCCAGTGTTCCGAGTACTTATTTGACTTCTTGTAGCGTGGTTGGCTTGATTTAATACTGAACACGAATCTTTAAGAGATTACGTTGAACGGTCAGTAATGAGTTTACATTGCGCATTTTATCGTTGATATTAATTATTTTTAATACCGCATTTTGTAGAACTTGTAATGGTGCACTGTGACACTTAGCCGCGCCTCCCCCACAGTGTATTATACCGTATGACAAAACGGGTTCATAAAAGAAGGCTAAGTATAATCGGTGCAGGTGACTTGATGAAAAATACTGCGTTAAATAGTAAAATAAGTCAACTTCTTCAGTTATTTAACGACATACTTAACCTGTGCGTACCAGTTTAATTTATAATCTAATTGAATACCAAGATACTTCATCAACTTTATTAATCGCCAAGCTGTTACTTAGTCTTACAGTTAGATTCCCCACAGACGTTGCTTTCGATTACTGTAAACAATATACTTTGTTTTCGTTTCATTCAAGATTAATCGATTTTGAGTTAACCATTTAAGTACCTTATCCACGTTATTACGAATCAATGTCTGCATTATATCAGGAATACGCGAATTTACTAAGAGAACTGTGTCATCAGCGTAACTGACTGTTTTCCACGTAACATTTAAATTAAATAAGTCATTAATATATACCCAAAATAAAAAGGGACCGAGCACACTTCTTTGGGATACCTCAGATTCCTGTTATAGTATCTTTTATTTTTGTAACGTATCGTCTATTATTGAGATATGATCTAAACCAATTAATTCCTCTGAATCCACAAGCATGCAATTTACTAAGAAAAATACCATGATCAACTGTATCAAATGTTCTACATAAATCAAAATATACAGCTACAACGGAACGCACCTCTTCTAAATTATATTCATAATAATAATAATAATAATAATTAATAACATTACTGACGGTAAGTCATTTAACTAGAACGTGTATGTAAAAATAGTAATAAAGGTCAAAGAATACGTGCATATAAATATAAAATAATAAATGAATCAAGTAGAATTAAAGTAAAACAAATAGTAATAAATTAACGAATAATTTAAGACGAAACACATTCACGAGAATTTAGATATCAACACATAAGTCAACGTAATTTGTATAAATATATAAACATTATTTGATATTATATTTATAGTTACACATCCCCACACTACCATCTCCGTGTTAATTAAAAGTTACACGATGATGAAAATGAAATGGAAGTCTCGAGGCACCTAATACATTTAATTGAACAGTTGTAACAATTTGTGTTGAAGGTGGTATAGAATCATGTGAATTTAAGACGAGTAAGGGAGCGGGACAAGGATATGTCTTGTCTCAGTTGATGTTCAACCTATACGGTGAATATACCTTGAAGCCAGTTACAGAAGGTCCAATTGATGGTTCAGACATTGGTATATCTATTGACGTAAGAACTATTAATAATCTGCGATTTGCAGGCGAAACTAGGCTGATAACTACCTCTAAAAACGAAAATATTATTGGAACGACTACATAAAATAAGCATTGAATATGGACTGGGAATAAATAAGAATAAAACGAAATAGATCTCAGTAACTTAATACCGGAACAGGAAAAACAAATTAATGGATATGAAACGGTACACATACATACATACATATATATATATATATATATATATATATATATATATATATATATATATATATGGGTTCACTTGCTGAAGATAGCGGTTCTTCAACAAGTGAGATAAAACGGCGGAGCCACCTGGCACGGAACGCCATGAACAGATTAAACAGAATATGGCGCGACACATCAGTCACAAACGCGGTAAAGAAGGATTTAGTACGTTGTTTGGTTTTTCCAGTATTTACATACGCGTCAGAGACTTAGACGGTGAAAGCAAAGGATAAGCAACGAATCAATAGCTTCGAAGTGTGGGGTGTAGCGGCGTATGCGACGAATACCCTGGACAGAAAAGCGAACGAACGACTCCATTTTGAATAAACTGGACGTTAATTTCCTTAAGGATATTGCGTTTTTTCGCTCATATCATGCGCAGCGAACATTCGATGACGTGAGAAGTAATTGGTGGAAGAATGCAGAAGACTGGTCCACGCGGTGGGGTAAACATTAGGTGGACAGATACCATACGGAAGGTTTTAATGCAATTAATTACAGACTGCAGACGGTTGGCTGCAATTCGGGCAGATTGGCGGAAAGAAATTCAAGAGGCTGTAGTGTAATGGTCACGACATTCCTTTGGAGAATTACCGACCACAGAAGAAGAAGATATATATATATATATATATATATACACTGTAGGCTTATCCAAACTAATTGGGGAATTTGGTTGTCTGGATAAGCGAAAATTCGGATAAAACGTAGTACATATTTTTGTTGTTGAATTCTTGGTAGAAAATAATTTTTTTTACAAAATAGAATAAAAACGAACAAAAAACAAAAATTACAACATTTTTGGGCATGTAGGTTAGGTCATGTAAATACATACAGTTATTTTCTAAAAAAAGATTCAATACAAGTTTGTTTTACAACAAATCTTTTCCTGGCCGCATAATCTCGCCATTTCCGGAAAATCAAAATTTCACTTGCAGTCACCTCTTCTTGCTGTCCCACGTATTGTAAGGTTTCTTCCAGGATGTCAAAAGTTTTCGCATGATTCATATGACCAGAAGAAACATCGACTTCCATTCCATTGTCTTCATTTTCGCTGTCATCATTTGTGGTGACTGTTTGTACAATGTCGTCATCCGTATACACAATACAATCATCGTTTGTGCTCCAAAAATTTAAATCCGCTTCCTCTACATTTTCGCGCCCTGGAAGTTTTTTGTATGGAAAGAAGTTTGTTGTCTTCAGATTCGTCTCGACATTCTTCCACCATATCATCTGCATGCCACCACTGGTCAGAAGCTTTATGATCCAATAGTTTTCGCCAAGAACATATTATTGTTAATGGTTTGACATCATTCCACGCTTCACTGGACCAGCGAACCACATCTAACATGTCGATCGTTTTAATTTTCGAAACACAGTCTTCATTTTCATTCATCAAGATTTGAGGATACAAATTTTTGAAATATTCTATAACCGTTGATCCATTGGCAGACAGATGGAGGTTACGTTAGGTGGTAAAAAAATGGCAGAGATATCACCACTTTTGAGCTTAAGAAGATCAGGATGAGAAGGAACGTTGTCGACGATTAATATAGCTTTCTTTGGCAAATTTTTTGATTCTAGAATTTGATTTACCGAAGGTAAAAATTCTTTATGAAACAATTCTTCATAATTGTGCAATTCATCCAGGCACTCTTTTGATTCTTATACGAAACAGGCAAAAAAGACCCCTTCGTAATCTTTTTAAATGCTCTTGGATTCTTTGACTTACCATGACGACTAGTTTTAATTTATGATCACCAGTGACGTTACTGCATGGTAAAACAGTCACTCTGTCTTTATTCTTTTTGTAATCAGGAGCACTTGTTTTCGATTTTAATGCAAGTATGTTTGAGGGCAACATTCGAAAATTTAATCCAGTTTCATCACAGTTGTAGATTTGTTCAGCCATTAATTTTTTTTTCATGATTATTGCATGAAACCTGCGGTTAAAAGCTTGCAATTCTTCCATTTCAGTTTGTGCGTCATCATCCAAACGAGCTGGCGGCTCAACTACTACACACGCAGCAAGATCTCAGAAGACTAAAAAGGACGAAGATTACGGACTTAGCCCATTGACAAATAGGAGGACTCACCAAGGGGTGTGTCCTTCATACAGGTGATTGAATCTTAGATACAATTTGTTAGATAGCTATTACTGGCTAGTTACAAATTTGGAAATGGTGAAAAAAAAAAAAAATAATAATTTTTCTCCACAAATGGCCAATTTTCGAATTCCATATCGTCTCTTCTAAAGACTAAGCTAGCCCTTGCAGTTAATTTTTCCTCTGGTACATAGGTTTTTTTTCAATTTGTCGTAAAATAGTAACATCTTTTCTCTCAAGACCGGACCACTGATAGGAATTTCCTTTTCCTTATTTTTTATGAACCATAAAACTATACATTTGTTTGGATAATACGGATTGTTCGGATAATCGAAAAATCCGCATAATAAGGAAAATTTTTTTTCGTTCGGATAATGTTCGGATAAGCGGAAGTCAACTGTATATATATATATATATATATATATATATATATATATATATATATATATATATATATATATATCTTCTTCTTCTTCTTCTTTGCCTGTATTACATCATTGTGTTGATGTAGGCCTCCCTTAATAATTTCCATCCACTTCGATCTTGTGTTTTCCGAAGCCACTGCGTTCCCGCTGTGTTGACAATATCGTCCGTCCATCTTCTGTTTGGTCTTCCTTGGCTTCGTTTTCCTCCATATGGTCTCCATACCACCAGCTCTTTTGTCCATCTCCCATCACATTGTCTACCGATATGTCCAGCCCATGCCCATTTATTCTTCGCTATTCTTTCACCGATATCTTCGAACATTGTTTCCCTTCTGATTTTTTCTGATTTTATTTTATCTTGGAGTCTAATTCCTAGCAGTGTACGTTCCATTTTTCTTTCAGTCTTCCTCATTCTATCAATTACTTGTTTTGTTAATGGCCATGTTTCTGTGCCATATATCATTACAGGCATTACACACTGGTTAAATATTTTTGCCCTGTTTTCTTTACTAATTTTACTTTTGAGCATCTTCTTTATTTTATGATATGCGACCCATCCATGTGTTATTTTTCTGAGTAGATCTGGGCCTGTTTGTTCTTTCTTTGTTGTGAAAACTTTACCTAAATATACAAATTCATCTACCTTTTCGACCTCGCCTTTTTCTAATTTTATTTTATACATTGGTTGTGGTCGATTTTGATCGTATTTCATATACTTAGTTTTTTGTGTATTTATTTTTAACCCAACGGTTTTTACAGCTCTTTCCAGTTCTTGCAACATGTCTTGTAATTCATCTATATCTTGAGCTATTACCACTATATCGTCCGCAAAACGTAAATGGTGAAGACATTTTCCGTTGATGTTTATACCTTTGAACTCCAGTTCAATGATTTTAGAGCATATTCTAATACTGCCGTAAATAATTTGGGAGAGATAGTATCTCCTTGTCTTACGCCTTTTAATATTGGGAAAGTCGGCGTTGTTTCGTACATGCTCACACTGGCTGTTGCAGAGCTATATATATTAGCTAAAAGATCAATGTATATTTTCTCTATACCATTAGTTTCAAGTGCTTTGATTATCGACTGTCTATACACCGAATCAAAAGCTTTTTCGAAGTCTACAAATCCCAAATATACAGGAAGGTTGTATTCTTTGCACTTTTGAATTAGAAGCGTGAGTGTCTGTATATGATCTAATGTATTATATTTCTTTCGAAAACCGGCTTGTTCCACTGGCTGTTGCTCATCTAGTCTTTTTTCCAGCCTGTTTGTTAATATCCTTGTAAATAATTTGTAAACTGTTGATAGCAGACTAATTGGTCTGTAATTTTTTAAATCTTTCTTATCTCCCTTTTTATGCAGTAAGATTATGGTCGCATTATTCCACGAATTTGGTACTTTTTGTTCTTGAATACAGCGGTTAAACATATATGTTAGTTCTTTTACAACAGTCCTGCCTCCGTATTTCAACATTTCGGGAGTTATTGCATCTTGTCCTGATGCTTTCCCATATTTCATTTGTTTTATTGCAAATACAGTTTCACTTTCTAATATTTCCGGAATGTCATTTATATCAACAGGCTGTTTTGTGTTAAAATCGTGACCTATGTATGTATTCCTGTCATCGGCATACAGTGATTTGTAAAATTTATATATAGTTCGGATTATTTCATCTTTATCCCATATCTCTTCTCGTGATTCATTATATATCGACACGATTTCTTTTCTACCTTGCGATAATGTACGCCTCAATATTTTCGGTCCTTTATTTGCTTCTACAAACTCTTGTATTTTTTGATCTTGATATGTTCTTAAATCCTCTTTTATACACTTTCTTATTAGTTTGTTTATTTCAACATGCTCCACAGATTGTCTTCCTGTCTTTTGTATTATTTCCTTTCGGCGTTCTAAAAGATTTACTGTTTTATCCGCTAATTTTCGTTTCCATTTGCTTTCTTTACGAACACATTTATTTGCTGCAGTTTTCATTACATGTTTTAATCCTGCCTCTATTTCATTTAGCATTATATTTGTTTTATTTACTGTCTGTTCATGAATTAGCGTTGTTATCGTATCTGCATAGATATTTGAACATTGTTTTAGACTGTCAGCTGATGGCTTATTTCTATACTTGGCAAAATGATGGTATCTTTCGAGTTTTTTATTTAATTTAATTTCACATCTTACCATCCGGTGATCAGTATCAATGTGTACTTTATTTAAAACTTCACAATTTTTTACCATATTTATGTCGGACGTTAACATATAATCAATTTCAGCTTTAACGATTCCGTTTGGTCCCATCCAAGTCCATCTCCGTTCTAATCTTTTCTTAAAAAACGTATTTACAACGTATAATTTGTTTTCTTGTGCAAACGCGGCTAAAGCATTTCCTCGTTCGTTTCTGCCTCCGTATCCCTGAGGTCCTATGTATTTGTTAGTATGTTGTGCAATTCCTAGTCTCGCGTTAAATTCGCCCATCACTATTGTGCTTGTTGTTTTTTCTTCTAATAATATACTTTCGATATTTTCGTATAGTTCGTCAACTTCATCTTGACTATATGAAATAGTAGGTGCATAAACCTGTATAATTTTTAATGTTGTAGACTTATTTATGCTAATTATTAAATAGGCTAGTCGCTCCGATATTCCTTTGTATTTGACAATGTTTTCTTTAATATCTTTATGCACTAAAAAACCTACTCCATGTTGTTTTTGCTGCGTTCCTTTCCAGTAGATTATGTGACCACAATCCTTTAGTACCAATTTTTCTTCATCTATACGTCTCACTTCACTTAATCCAATGATATTCCACTTGATTTTCTCAATTTCGTAAAGTAATTGTTGTAGGCTCTCTTCTGTCGCCAAGGTTCGTACATTGTATGTTGCTATCGATAATGTTTTAGTGTGTTTAGGGGTCGCATGTCCAGGTCGATGCCCCCATTTTTACATCGACTTAAGGTCCCCTGTTATTTTAAGGCCCTTCGATGCAGGGTACTGAGGGCGCTTCGTTTTGTTGTGATTCATGGTATTAAGGGGGGGGTAGGTCTTACCTTTCCACGAGGACCAACTTCGGCTTGGAAAGGGGTTGATAGTAGCTCGACTTACTAGAGCTTGATACGCCACCGTTGTTCATGATGATAGAATCGTCCGCTGCCGTATCTTAGGATAGCAAACCTATCTCTATTTACCATCCATCTAGAAGCTGCCATTTTTCATAATACCTGATAACGCCAGCCTCTAGACCCTCAATCATCCTTTTGTTTGCAGACCTAGATTCCCATTGGGGTTGGTTACCCAATCTTCCTCTAGGTTACTCTGCGTAACAGGGGCCACCTCGTGAAGGCGGATGTGAGGTAGAAGAGGAGAGGCTAACGGAGTCTGCTGGTAGACTCTATATTGCGCATCACTCTTCATGGGGGTGGCCCCCATATATATATATATATATATATATATATATATATATATATATATATATATGCGTGTTTTTGTATAAAAGATTATGTAATTATCTGCGGGATATATTGTCAAACTTTATTTTGGAGTATATCAAATATTTACTTTTTTGGACGGGATGAAATGTGGTTACTGTGCAAGTATTAATTGTATTTTGCACATTTTGCACTAGAGGTACTAGTGGATTAGTAAAGATGTGAGTGGTAATACAGACGAAGAACAAAAACTCTCTGCGATGCAAGGATGCCTCAGTCGTGTGTTAAACAAAAACCATCAAAATTAAACATATTGTACACTTTCATTAATAGCAGATGGAAGCCACACCTAAAATATAAACATTTGTTCGACAAATTACGCTTCCAAAATCTTATAAAGGAATTAATTCCAGATTTGTATTTTTCCTGTGCTCAAAAAGATACTATTACTCTTTATGAGTTTTAATTTATATATGATACATACATACAGACATATACATATATATGTATTGGACACAAAAAAAAGCGTTAATTAATATTTTTTTTTTCTCGAAATAAAATAAATTTTTAAAAGCGTTATCTAATATCAAACGTAGTGACCGGGACACAATCATTAAAGAACTGACACGTTATTTAGTACGAAAATGCATTCATACAGTATAATATATGAGAGTTAATATTGTCATAAAATTGATCGAAACCTCCATACATATTTAACGAACAGGTCTTAAAGCGAAATATTTAATCTATTAATTAATTAATTAATTAAATCATACGTATATGTACGCGTGTTACTATTTACTACATATACGCGTTCGTAATTTTTTAACACTTTATTAATTTAATCAGATTTCACGCGAATCGGATGCGTTATTTTCGTTGATTAAATTTTAATTGTAATGATTTTCTCCCTTAATTAATTCATTCATTCATTAATTAATTATTTTTTTTACCTTTATCAGTAGACTTCTATTAACGTCAACGAAACCGGCAATTTGTACTATAGGTCGATTTATGTTGAGGGAAGTTAAAAACTTTTGAATCTGAAAAAAATAAAATAAATCAAATGTCGATAATTTAAACGTCTAACGAATTATTAATTTAATATTTATAGTAGTGGTAATCCTTTCGACGCTAAATTTCTATAATTTTTTAATAAGTTCGATTTACAGGTTTATTATTATTTTTGGGTATATATTACATACACACACTCATACATACATATATATATATATATATATATATATATATATATATATATATATATCACAATGCGCTTGTCTCTCTGCAACTGATGCAATCTGTCCCCATTTCTTTTTAAGTCATTTGTATTAATTTTACGCTGAATGACTTTTCTACGTCATTCTGCGACCTAGTGCCGCGATTCTACTGTTTTAATTTTTAGGTGTATTTATTCGTTAGTAGAATAATTTGAACTCAATTTCGCCTGTACTTAGAATTTATTTTCGTCTAAATGGTTGTGAACCTTATGCCCAGTGGCGTGCCGTGAGTTTTTTTAGAGGGTAAGCGATGACCATATGAAGTGTAATACTACATCAAACGAAAATTTATTTACAGGAAACACGCGATAATACGTCTATTTAATACTTATTTAAATACAAAATCCATTCGGCGATCTAATTTAATAAAGTCGGTTAGAACAAGATCGTAAAACGTACTCATAGGTTCATTTTGGAGCTGATTTAACAACAGTTTTTCAATGGATATCAAAGATAAGCCACTTAATCGTTCCTGTCCCTGTGTCGATCTTTAGTATGATTTTATTCGTTTCAATGCTGAAAACGACCTCTCTACACTAGCAGTTGTACTAGGTATTGTCAATATTAATTGACCTAATTTATAAACTTCGGACAAGATCTCATCAAACTCAGACGCCTTCATTGCTTCCACTAATTCATGCGGATTCATTTTATTGAGGTCGCCATCCATATACACCGAGAGCAATTGATTTTTCAGCTTTACATCGTCGAAAAACTCCCCATAGCTTTCTTTTAAATTTGAAAAAATTTCGTTTGAAAATTTTTTTTATACTCTTCGTATTTACTTGTATCTAGAAGCGATAAAAATTTCAATTGATCAAGATTTCCAAAACGTTCACTCAGCTGAGTTAGAACATTGTCAACGATTTCGTTGAACAGTGCACGTGCGTGTGTTTCTTCATCTTCTGGTTCTGATAGTTTTCGTCTTTTTCTCACAACAAATTCTTTGTTTTCTTTTGACTTTGCATAATTCCATATGCTTTTGAAGACCGCGTCGTTCCTATATTTTTGGATTTCCATTTGAGTTTCTTGAATTTTTTTCATACAACATAAAATATGTAGTTGTTTTTTTTGCAAAATATCGTATAAGACATCAGTTAGCGCAAATATTTTGGAAAAAATTTCGATGAAGAATAAAGTTCGAACTTCGCTGAAAAATTTTAGGAATCCTTGGGCTGATATTACGGTTTCAGTATCCCACTGTTCCGAATTTTCAATATCAGTTTGAAAAAACTCAGTGAAACAATGATGATATTCTTTAACCGTGCTTATCAATCTGGAAGAGAAATTCCATCTGGTTGGTGCGTTTCTTGGCATTTTTTTAGTAGTAAATTCACTAAGTGCATGTGCGCGTTTGGTTGATTTGTTAAAAAAAGCACCCAATCCAGATAATGTCTGAAAAAAAATTCTACATTCTTTTATATTTGAAGCGGATTGTGATAAAACTAAATTCAACGAATGACTAAAATAATGGACAAATAGTGCTTTCGGATACAATTTTTGGAGTTTTGTGCGTAAACCTCCTACTTGTCCTGCCATCACCGCTGCCCCATCGTATGTTTGCGCCACGAGTTTCTTAGCTAAATCGTATTCTTCGATGATACTTTTAACATACTCAAGTATACCATCAGCAGATCGATCTGCACTAACATCAATAAATTTAATAAATCTCTCTCGAGCTTTTGCAGTGTGACTGCATATATAACGTAAAACTACAGACAGCTGCGATTTATTTGAAACGTCCGACGTTTCATCCAGTTATATAGCAACGTACTTCGCGTTTTTGATTTCTTCTTTTATCTTACCTTAAACAACAGCGTGTACCGAAGAAATTAAATCATTCTGAATACGATTTGAGGTCCCACGGAACGTTGTAGATGTTTCTAGGTGTGTTTTTAGAATTATACCATATTTAGAAAGTAATTGAAGAAGGTCTACATAATTCCCACGAATATCCAAATCAGTATTTTCAGAGTGACCACGGAAAGCAAGCTCATGAACACCGAGATAACATACTGCTTCGATTAATCTTTTTAAAATGTTCCTATTTTGTAGTACAACTTCATTATGTTTTATCACTTCGATTAGTACGTTATCGTTTAATTGTAAATCTATGCGTGACTTACCAAATTTTTTCAGCTTCATGGAGGAAAAAATATGAATCTGGGAACGTTCATGTTTTTTAACCGCATTGATCAAATTATTCAAGTTATCGTACCCTTGAGTAGAATCATTCCACACGCATTTTTCTTTTTCAGTACCAAATAATAGACACGGCCAACAAAACAATTTTCCACCATCTTCACAACCAGTTAACCACAAAATTTTTTCATATTGCGATATATTGAAATTTCTGGTAAAAGTCGTACCACCTTTTTTTTTGCTCAGTTTTTAAAGAAGGTAATTCTGGTTTTGGCTTACCACAATTTATAATTTCTAACTGTTCATTAAAACTAAATCGCGAAAAAGGTTTTTCAATCAATTCCCGAACACGCATTATGCTTTCAAAAAAGATCGGAGCACACACAGTAGATACACAAAAACCGCGTTATTAGTTATTAAACTATCCAGATCCAGCGAAAAGCGATATTACAGTCGCTTACCATAGGCACGTTTTCATCACGTTTACGTTTGCTAGTATGTCTTTGTGTTGGTAAATTATCCGCAGAAGGGAGGTAGTAAGTAATAAGCGATGTTCTAATCTCTGCCCTGTTCGACCAGTTTGATGGACCTCGCCCCTCTCCAGTTTTCAGAACCGTTTGCAACACGTATTGAACAAATCCTTCTGTGTGTATGTGTAACCAACTAACATGACGCGGCTGCATTTAGATAAACAGAACACTTCGTAATAATACTAACATTCTGTTTTAACTGTATATGTGTGTCAACCAGCAACTGTATGTAACGCCACGCGTTCCGTGCAATTGTTGAAGCAATAAGCGGAAATGTGATCGCTTCCTATTTTAATACTTTTATAAGTTAAGATAAAAAAAAATATTTTCTCAGGATTTTTCTGGGTAAGCGGCGCTTACCTCGCTTACCTGGAATGCACGCCAGTGCTTATGCCGTAGGTAATTGAAACAGGGAGAGAGGAAATATTATAATTGGCGATTTCCGAATGTGAATGTGGCCTTCTACTAATAGGTAGCACATAAGTTTAAAGAGACTAATAACCGAATTTTAGATTAAACTGCTTTTTCTTTTTACTGCGTAAAGTTATCAGAGAGAACATGTCCAGTCGTATAATAATAGTAATAATAATAATTGCTCAATTTCGATATTACATTTTTGTACGTAATGAACAAAATAGTTTATATAGCGTCGATATAATTAAATAAATATAAATTTATAACCACTTCGTCAGAATGAATACAATCTTAACCTAACAAAATACGCCGTTTTAAATTAAGAACAACGTTCTAAGCGCCGGAACGATTTGAATAATTAAGCGTATAAGTAAATCTCGGTTCATGTACATACCTAAGTATACACTTACACCAGTCGTGATATAATGAAAATACATAAATATGCATGCACACACACACACACACATATATATATATATATATATATATATATATATATATATATATAAAAGCAATAACATCACCATCATCGTCGTATTGTTCGTTGCCGAACATCGTGACCAGCTATTGTACGTTTATTTTTACATACAAAATGAGCTAGCATTCAAGGCACTATTTATATGCAAAGAACATGCGCGCGCATATGATGTTATACGAAGTAGGGTTTCATTTCTCGGTGATAATTAACATTTACATAACGATGAAAAACTTTCTGTCGAGTGTTGGTTTCGAACCATCCACCGTTGACAGTCGAGCACTCTATGCCACCCCGATACATAAAGCAATAACACGCAATGTAAAATATAATGAATAAACAAGTAATAATAATAAGTAAGCACACCTAGAATATTTGACAAAACTCAAAAATTAACCCCCTCTCAAAAAAAAAAATTATGGTTGGTGTAGTTTTTGGGCGTACGTTTAATTAGCGTTTTCTTGATGAAGTAGACTATTTTTATTATTATTTATTCGTATACTTTATATTGTATTCGAAGATTATTGTCAATTTGAAATAATAGAAAGTAAGATATAAATTTAATAAATTCGGTTTCTCAATCCATCGTAATTATATACTAGTCGGGAGCCTGTGTTTAAATCAGAAGAATCGTTTTCACTTTTGCAGAACATTATCAGCCATCCTGCAACTGCTGACTAGTCGATAACAGAAATTCTTGCGTTGAAAGTTCTGACCTAGGAAACCCCTATATAATGGAATTAATTCTCGCTGGTTAAACATACACCTAAAGCTTCTCCGGGAAATATTCACATCAATATACTAAAACACGCTCCTTCATCAATGCTAGATATTTCGCTTCTAATCACATCCGGATCGACAAAAAATTTTCACAGGCTTGGAAAATTGCCGTCGTAATTTCATTGTTAACGCCGACTAAAATTCCTCCCGTAACGGAGAATTCCATCTCGCTTACATCGGTCTCATGCAAAGTTCTTGAACATGCATAGTAAATCGTCGCTTATACTGATTTCTCGAAACCAAAGCTCACTTCGATGCGGATTCCGACGTAAACCTAATTTTCACCTTCTATTATACAAACAAAAAAAAGTTATCCGTTTCACAAATTGACGATGCTTGATATATATATATAATATATGTTTACAGATATATATGACTAGTTTAATGCAAAACTCATTTTCGAATATTCGCCTTTATTTGCTGTTGTGTTTTTAATTTGACATGAAAAAAAGTGTTTAACGAAACGGAAATTTAAAAATATAACAAAAGGAAAAAATGAAAATCGTTAAAAATTAAAAAATAAACAACTGAAATTCGAATAAAAAATTTTCCGGAACAGCGCGATTATAACCGAGATACTAATGTAGCGAAAATGGAAATAGCGAGTTAGAAAACCCGCGGAAAAAAAAAAAAAAAGATTTAATATGACGACGATATTTCGATATAAATGGAAAAGTAATCAAAATTTCCACCAACCCGAAAATATATAATAGGAGAAATTTCGTTTAATGCCATTAACCGGACTAACCAGTACTAATATAACGTGTTGCTAGTGTATATTACAATATGATCGGTTGGAAGTCGCCGTTTCGGGGAGGGGTATTATTTCAGATGTTTATCGTATTGTTTTTTAACGGTGGGTCGAATTAATCCCGAAATGCGGATGAAAAAATTTCCCGATGATTCGTTTAAATTCCGTTATTTAGATTGGTTATTTAAATATTTTACCAACTCCGGTAAAGTCTGTATCTATAGGATTTATTAAGATAAATGACAAAACTAAAATTTCTCAATTAACTATATATATTTCATAAATTATTTGTGCGTCCGTATTTGCATATAACGCTATTAATAAATACGATGTGCATATGTATGTCGTGAATGTACATAACTTTTATACATTTCATTTCATATTATATATGCATATATTATTTATATATATATATATATACATATATATATATATAAGCGTTGGTTAATTAGCATCGCAAGAATAACCGTTTGATTACAAAACTAGGTAATTCTTTAAAATGAAAGCGTTTATTGTATAGCGATATATAATTATATCGATCAAATTATAGAGTAACCGCCGATTGAGTATATACAATTATAAGAATGTGAAATGTAGTGGTTTTTTCATTGAAATACACAACAAAAAAAATAAGTTAAAATCGCTACAAAATTTTTCTTTATGAAAAATCACATCGCTTTTCGACTGTTAGGCCATTATCAGTCGAATATTTAAAAATATTAAAAATTTTAATTTAAGATTACAATTCACAAAAACTGAGCAAAATGAAAAACAGTATTAATAAAACCATCTGACAGTGGAAGGTTTTATCTTTATTTCTCGCGTTATTTACTCAATTTCAACTTTCGATAAACAAATTATTATACGTTTTACGATGGCCCTTTTTCTAGCGACTAAAAAATACTTGCGAAATTTCGGTGAAATCTTCTCCCGTACAGTACCACTTCCGATTTGAAAAATAGGAACGCTTTACATTTCTATTAGTTAATATTATTTCATTGTAGTATTTTTTATTTTTTGTTTAATATTCACTCGATAATAGCCCAACAGCCGAAAAGCTTTGTCATTTTTCTCAAAGAAAATTCTTTTAGTGATTTTAACTTTTTTTTAAACATGTATATATACACTTAGGACTGTTTGCACGTAAAACAGCGCTATATGGACTATTTTGCGTCTTCTTCTATTATTGTAATACGTTTATTTAAATCTATAATTGCTAAGTTTGACATGACGAATATTTTATCTTTATTTCTCGCGTTATTTGCTCGATTTTTCAGCTTTCGTTAATCAACTAAGATTTTGCTCAATCCGTATCCATTAGATTTTGAATAAATACTTGCGGTGAAATCTTCTCCTTTATAGTACCATGTCCGATTTGAAAAATAGGAACACATTACATTTCTAGATGTATTTCTGCAGGGTCGGCTGTCCCAAATATCCATCGAAGAACTCTTTCAACTGGTGTTGTCGATATTATCCAGCTATCGTGTGCATTTTTTGCATATGCAACAGTTTTCTCGGGCATTTTCTTCAATCCTCTTTCTTTTAGCACGGGCCGCTTTGTCAACTACCTACTATTGGTGAATTGCGGACAAGCACCCCGAATTCAGACGCGCCTTGACGTACACTATCAGATCGAGGGGCATTTTTAACATGTCATCAGTTCTTTTCACTATATATCCGTGGGTTCTATTTTATATCTACCGGCAAGTATTTACGTATGTTATTATTGCGGTTATCGTTTAAATTATTTATATAGTTACTATTATTTATCGATTTATTTAATAGTGTATTATTTTCGAAGTTATTTTTTAACGTTATTAAAAGTGTAATGTTGGAGCAGTGACATATAGCTTCAGGCTCATCACTTGTTTTAGTCGCCTATAAGCGGGTCACCACGCGTAAATGAAATTGTGAGTGTTGAACTGATTGCAGAGGTTAGTATCGAGGTGGTTCTGTTGGTCTATATTGCGCTTGACTTTCGTTCGATGAGCTATTATTATTGCTCGAAGCGCGCATAAGGAGAATGCTTACGGGGACAGCTGCAAACGTTTGTGGCACTTTAAGATAAACGTAAAACGAGTTATCGACGAAAATATGTGTTCTTATCACGGGTAAAAACGTTAGTCTCCTGAGTTTAGATAAAATTATAATTTCTTATTTTATTATTTATTTTATTTTATTTTTTTTAAATGAAAGAATTCTTGAAGATCGGTTGGAAATTTTGAACCCTTAAAACTTAACAATCAATACTCGATTCTAGCCGCTTTCATTTTGTTTTCTTTACATCAGACCTTTTAGGAAGAAGGAAATGGGTACCGATCGTGGGTTTATCGTCAGCAACCGGAACAAACTTATCATGAATTTGTGTTGTAATTCTTCGACCATTTTTTTCGAAAGAAAATTGTCTCCTATGGTACATGTTTTTTCACTCACGGAGGAAAAATATACTATCATTACGGTGCGAATTCATAATCAAAAAACTTTGATGAAAACACAAAAAGAAATATATACGACTTAATCGATGAAATATATGAAAAAGGACAAACTACAAATGATTTCCATCTCAGTAAGAGATAATAATAATTCCAAAAAGATAAGGAGCAAAGAAATGCGAAGAACATCGCATAATCAGTCTACTAACAAAGTTTATATATTATATAGAATTATGAATAAAATTGAACAAGAGTTAAGTGAAGACTAATATGGATTTAAAAGGGATAGAACTAGAGAAGCGATACTCAGTAATAGAAAAGAAAATGCAATTAAATCAACCACATCACTTTTATATATCCAGGAAAAAAACGTTTGATAAAGGTGACGGGAATCTGCTTAATGAAATATTGGAAACGGTTAATATAGATAGAGACAGAATGATGATAAAAGCATTATACAAGAATAAAAAAAAATAATAAAAGTAAGAGAAGTAGATAATGATGAAAGGAATCAGACAAGGATACATCTAATAACCTAATGGTGTTCAACATATATATATATATATATATATATATATATATATATATATATATATATATATATATATATATATATAGAAGAAGGGGTTAATGAGTGGAAACAAAACTGTGGTAATGGAATATCAGTAGGTAAGCATGTTTATATTTGTAGATGACATTGCAATAATGGCAGGAAGCGAAAAATAAATAAAATCTTCTCTAAACCATCTGGATCGGATATTTTAGAAGTAAAATATCGAAATAAATAAAAATAAAACAACTGTAAAAAGAAATAAACATAAAAATAGACGGAGAACAAATAAAACAAGAAAAATATTTGGGTAGTATTATTACACAAGATGGAAGTGGAATGATCATCGTTTAATAAAGAAGCTTATTGGTATAAAAATAAAATCCAAATGGAAACGAAGAAAGGATTTATTTAAGTATCCATACGGAGTATAGTGATGTATGTAGCGGGTCTGAAACGTGGAACTTGAACAAAAAATTGACCGACCAACTTTAAGCGTTCGAAATCAGGTGCTGGAGAATAATGGAAAGAGTATCTCGGACGGATATGATGAGAAGTGGAAAAATATTAGAAACAGTCGATGTATAATAAGAAAACTAAAAACAAGGAAACTTAATCGGATTGGACATGTATACAGCAATAATTAATACCTAGCACGAAAATGGAAAAGCCCAAAAGAAAAACATAAAATAAATACAAGCAGATGTGAAAGCAGAAAACTATGGAAGTATGAAGAAAATGGCTCTAGCCAGAAACTTTTAATTATGGTTGCCCGCCAATTTATTAATGGATTCAGTAACTAAGAAGAAGATTATCATTATCATCAAGTTCATCTTTTATCGTCATCGTTATTATTACTATTTTGGGATGACATAAAAATTACACTTATTAACGTAACAGACGTGAAAAAAGCTTACGAGGTGAAATATTGCAAATAGTGTACATTGCCAAGAATACACAATATCTTGTAGATGCGCGAGTGCTTGCCGCTCTGTAATTTATAATAAAATTATGAGGTAAAACCCGTTTCGTTAGACGTGTGCATTATGGTCAAAGGCGTTATACATTTCATATGTGTTTATATGTAGGTTATACGTGTGCATATACAAATTAGCATCTAACCGAATTATCCTAGCGGTATGGCATCACATAAAATGTACGCGAATATAGTGTTATCATCGATCTTGCGGTTTGTTTTTATAAGTAGAAACCGCAAACCATGTACACTTTGTATGTCCTATTATACGGATCGCATAAGATCATACAATAAAAATAATTTTAACATACAAGACGAATACACTGCCGGGCAATTGAAATTATTTGCTTCTAATGTACTACAGAAGAAATTCCAGGGTTATTAAAGTTTTTTACTAGCACTTTATGAAACGGTGATAAAACTTTTCAGTACCAAATAAAATTATATACACATCGTCATCATCATCATCATGGTCATCGTTGTATTGTTCGTTGCCGGGAACATTATGACTGGAGCTATTGTACGTTTATTTTTATGCACAAAATTAGCTAGCGTTCAGGCACTATTTATATGCAACGCAGAAGCGCGCGCATATGATGTTATACGGAGTGGGGTGCCACTGCCTTCGCAGTGATAATTAAAAATTAAATAATGGTGGGGAAACTTTCTACGTCGAGCGTTGGTTTCGAACCCCCGATCGTCAAGTTGACAATCGAGCACTCTAGCAACTACACCACCGCGACATTAAGGATGAGTATATTTCTGCGCGCGTGTATGCGTATGTGCCTTTGTGTGAACTTTCTGCGCAATAATGCTTGAGTTGCTTTATATATATTGCATCATACATGGATAATTCGCACATTTATGCATTTGGTACACCTAAAGTATAGTTTGAATATTAGCTGGTATAAAAACTGATGAGCGCATGCATGTATGCTTTCGATGAGTGGCAGTCAAACTGGCGCAAAGCACGCGAAAATATGAGTATACAAGAAATTACTATATTTTATATTATTATTATTATTATTAGCTGTAAACATAATAAACTATAAGTAACAATAATTAAAATAAAACAAAATCACCTATGTGTTTTAGCCCTGAAATCGGACAAAGGCCTCCCTCAAACAAACCCATTCTACCCTGTCGTACGTAAGCCACCCTTTGGTACTGTTTATGCCTCAACATACTATCAAAATCATCGTCCCATTTGATTTCCGCTGTCAAGGTGGCGTTTCCGACACAGTTGATCATTTTTCATTTTAATGTCCTTACATCGAATACGAACGATTGAAACATAATTTAAACAAATGCAATTATAATTAACGTTGCGTAAATCGTTTAAACGTGCCGAACTGTATAGAGATTGTTACCCCGCTATGGGGAAACGCGTTTTAAAATGAAGATAACATTTTACTGTACGAATATCGTGACTGAACCAATTGGCATAAATAAACACTTGATTTTTAACGATTTTTGCGGATGTAAATGGCGGGGAAAGAAGGCTGAAAGAAAGCCGTTTCAGATTTATCCGGAAAATATTTCACGTCATCCGGAACGATAGAAAAAACTAACGAATACATATCGAATAAAACGGGATGCTGCTCGATAGAACAATTTTTAACAGGAAAACGGTCTTAATGAGTAGGAATTCGTACGTATGATGAACCCGATCCCTAAAGACTGTTCTGTGGAGTCTTAAACAACGTAAAAAGATTATTTGGGGACGTTTAAAGTTAAGAAATAAGACGTCGTTGCGGATGACTTGAAGAAATTAAGAATAAACCGTATCAACGGAGTCTGGAAAAAAGAGACCAATGGAAATCAATTACAATGAAAGTAACAGAGGACACAGCGAAAAGATGAAGAAGAAGATAACGGATAACAACGAACGACAAGAATTTAAGTGCTGATATCGCATAGCAGGCATAAGCACAAAGGTGGAACTTAAGGGAATTAGTACTCGTTAAGCGAGTTCACACAGAACAAGATATATGTTTTATATATATATATATATATATATATATATATATATATGCATAGATCTCTAAAAAAATTCGTATACATTTATATATATTTATATTCATACATACATACATACATATATATATATATATATAATATATATAAACGCAGGCGCTGAGGAGCAAATTGTTGAAGTAATTTGATGAACAAGCTTGGTTAGCTTCGTGTACTAAAATGTGGTAATGAAGCTGAAATAATTTCTCATTCATGACTAGCGTCGATGGTGAAATTTAACTTGGTAAGACGACCTAAATTTCACGAAGATATGCGCATCGCACGTGTGGAAATAAATCAATATTAATCTGAGAGCTCTCTTCAATAACACGAACATAAGCTGCTAATTTCGTCAGATACTCTGATATTTATTATTTATATTTAAACACTTTTTCTACGGGTAGGAATAAATTACTTAAAATGAAACTTAGTTGATCTCTAATTTAAAATTGTTCTCCTTCTCTCTCAGTCTCTCTCTCTCTCTCTCTCTCTCTCTCTCTCTCTCTCTCTCTCTCTCTCTCTCTCTCTCTCTCTATATATATATATATATATATATATATATATATATATATATATATATATATATATATATATATATATATATATACAACATGTATATATCTATGTAGATATACGAGTGTCGGAATAAAATACAATGCATGCTTGTTTGTGTGAACGTTTTTCAAATGAAAAGTTTAAGAGTTAACAAAACTAACGCGTCTTTTCTCTCGTCCAATATTACAATGTGTACAATAGACGTACTCAAAGATGATATATGTGTCGCTTTCCCGATATTTAGATTTATTCTCCACTTATCTGGAGGATTACTGTCTTTTACTTTACATATACCGATAAAAAGAGATCGGTTAGAGGACGAAAGAACAGGCATACTGTTGAATTCAAAATAAAGTACCAATGGTTTAAGGATTGATTTTAACCAGGAATCCGAATCTAGATCTGATGATAGCTTAATTTCAGAGACCGGATGTGGTGACAAGTTAGATGATTTATTAGAGATTCCTTTTGCATCATTTTCTGTCTCTGAACAAATGCTCGATTTTCATTATTAGTAGGGGCTCGCCTGTGTAATTATTTTTTAAAAGCTTTGTTTCACATATATATCACAAATAGGACAGAAGTTACAATAAGTTAAAGTCCCAATGCAGTAATTACAGTGAAAATATTCGCAAATCACAGACAGACACTACAATTTTATATATTAGTATAGAAACGAACGTACATATATATATTAGGGGTGTGACCATCTATATATATATAATGGGGAACGAATAAATGAAATTAGTTACGCAGACGATAAGGTAATAATTGCTGAAACAGAAACGCAAGCGCAGAATATGATCGACCGAATATTAACGCTGGCTTAAGATACGGAATGAACATCAATGTAGGTAAAACAAAAGTGATGAAATTTACAAAGAATGACGACAAGAAGGTGATAATCAAAATTGGAACAAATGGAATTGAAAATGTAAATGAATTCAGATATCTTGGCACGCTAATAAATAACGATGGTCGAGACAACAAGGAAATAAAGACACGAATTGGTATGGCAAAAAAGGCCTTCAATGACCTAAGCAAAGTTCTTGAAAATCTAACGATGAACCTCATTCTACGAAAGCGGATAATGAAATGTAATGTACGGTCCGTTTTGAAATATGCCTGTGAAACGTGGACTATGAGCGCGAAGTGAAACTTGCTGCTTTTGAGATGTGGTGTTATGGAAAGATTACATTACCAATGTGGCAGCTTTATCAAAAATAGGAGAAAAACGGAAAAACATGGTGATGAGGTTAAGAACAGAAAAAGGAAATACATAGCACATAAAATCCGTGAAAGTGGAGTCTTTCTGCTGGCAGTACAATGAAAAATGCAGGGAAAGCCAGCAAGAGGAAGAAAGCGGATGGAGTTGATGACGACAAATCCACCGGATGACTCACCAAGCATAACTCTGACGGAGATGATTAAAGACGCCAGGAATCGCAGCATATGAGAAAGGATGTACGCAATCTCCTGTAAAGGGGAAGCGACTATGATGATGATGATGATATATAATATATATATATTTATATATACGTATACTCTACTAATTAATATACAAAAACTGTTAAAAGAAAGAAACGGCGATATATAAAAACTTTAAATTATTGTAATTTTTGTCCTATTTGTGATATCAACGTGAAACAAAGCTTAGGACGAATCTAATAATGTAAGCTTTAAGCTGTGTGAATTTCGTGATTATTGCATTAAATCGGAACAGACAGAAAGACAGACGGACACACGGTTACAAATTTTGAATAATAGATTTTCTGTGTACGTGTGGTGGTAAAAATAGGACAATGCAGTGATATAATGAAAATATCCTCAAATCGCATGTAGACACTACAGTTTTATGCATTAGTGTATATATGAACGTACGTCGGAAGACAGAGAGAGAGACACGATGAGTATTTATTATGTCTACTGTTTAGAGTATTTCCATATATATATATTTTTTTTGTGTTGTTGAAAAAAAGTACGTTCGAATTGTAAAAATGACGCCAAAATTTTCCTGTTCCGAGATAATTCCGATTTTCTAAAGTATTTTTTTTTTTTTGTGGATGAAAAACTCGTTGGAAAAGATGAAAAAATTCATTCATTAACGTAATGCCCGTTAAAAGGAATATTCAGGCTGCATCGTTTACAGATAGCGTTTATCATCTGTCCGTTCGATGATGACAATTCTACGCTCTTGTCTCTGGCATTGATAACGACGACGAAAATGGAAGTGTAGCTGATCGTCGTGGTTACGATACGAATAATCACGTCGAGAAAGCTCGTCGTTGACATAAGTTAAAAGGAAAAAGAAAACCTTATAACGGAATGGGCCGTCAAAAGACAAAAGATGTCGCTGGCTGTCAAATGTGAAAGGTTCTCGCCCGAAAACTGAAACAACGGTAATGTGGCATCATCAACGACCGCGGAAAGAAATTACGTCTTCTACCTTTATAAGAATTTGCCGTTACTACCCCCACAACTATTACTACTACTATTATCCGCCGAGCTAGGAATAGCTATGCGGCAAATGTAATTGTTCCGGTATTTTATAAAAATGTAATATCTCTATATTGATATAAGGAGAGAAAAAATAAAAATAAAAGAATAGTTATAAACGGCGAAAAATGAAAATACGTCGAGATGTCGTAAATGTTCGAGAAATCTAGAAACGGTCTTTAATGATGCCAGTCGCGACTAATATTTTTACAAAGGAACAATGTGATTTTAGTTATCATGGAATCACGTCAGAAGTGACGTAACGTGATGAATACACACTTTTAGGCGCGTAAATATATTAGATACGGAATGAAAATTTTCAGTCGAGATTAAGATCCGTCAGTTGGAGGTGTTAAATGTTTTCCTCATATTAGTGACATTCGATAAAAAGTAAAATATTATTGTTCAAAAAACTTTTCTCAAACAGTCAGTAATTACGGTATCGAAATTATCCTACGTTTTCGATCGAAGATTCTATCAAACACAATTCTGCAAAGCATTGCAGTACAATCGAAATGATGATAGGATCTATCTGCCGGCTATGACAGAAACTGCGAGAATCAACGGCGCTAAATATGTCGAGCGAATACACGTCATCGTGTTAATTCATTGGTTGCCGATATTAAGGAAAACGCCGCACAATTCAGACGGCTCAGAAGTAGTGCCTAAGTGGAATTCCACATCGGTGCTGAATTATTAAATTATTTTGTGTGCTTCAAAACGAACAGCTAACATCGTTGCTACTTATTGTCCACATAAAGACAGATAAAAAAATATCATGCGCTTTATATATATATATATATATTATGAGGCAACTACAACACAAACAAGAAAATTAATTAAAGATATTCCCATACGCGAAGAAATAATATATTTGGGAACATGCATAACAAATCAAGGTGGTTCGGACAAAGAAATAAAAAGAAGGATAGCTTTGGCAAGCAGTAGTATTAGGGAAATTATCAAAGATTTGAAAGGACCGCAAAATTACAAAATATACAAAAATAATCTTATTAAAAACCCTGGTGATCGGAAACATGGACTATAAATTTGGTATCGACAAGAAAACTGGAAGCCTTTGAAATGAAGTGCTATCGAAAAATTTTGCGAATACCATGGACTGCACGCAGAACCAACAAGTCTGTTCTAGAAGAACTACACGTGGAGGAAAGCGAGCGGCTGCTACCCGCAATACGTCGAAGATTGTTATCATTTTTTGGTCATATAATTCGGCCAATAAGATGGAAAACCAAATTATTGAGGGTAAAGTAAGCGCCCAAAGAAAACAAGGCAGACCGACAAATCGATATTTAGATCAAATAACAAAATTAACTGGTCTACATGCGCCAGCATTGATGCGGGTAGTAGGGGATCGATGGCGGTGGCGTTCGGTTGTAAAAACATCAGGTATCGACATCCGGAATCGGATTACGATGTAGAAGAAGAAGAATATATATATATATAATAAATTATTTTATAGTTTTTGTTTAAAATATATGAAAATATATTCCTATGGTCTCCCGTGTGAAAATGAAAAAAAAAGTAAGTTTATATCTATATTAGAATAAAAGATATGGTCGGCTGCCATATGACAATATGCCACCATATGACATTAAATAAACAAAATATATCAAATTCAGATTTTGTTTATATATATATATATACATACATACATATATATGCATACATATATATGCATACATATATATACATATATATATACACATACATACATACATACATACATACATATATATATATATATATATATATATATATATATATATATATATATATATATATATATAAATAGGGATGCTCTTACAGTCTACCCAACGTGATACTGTAGTTCCTAACTCATGTTTCTATAAACTCGGACAGCTTCTCGAGAAATATCGCTATGCCCGGAAACAGATGTAAATTATCAAGGTGAAGAAGGTCAATACGTTCTAAGGAGGGCCATTACAAGACGCGCGCAGTAATTTAAGGTACAGTTCAGAGCGTAATGTTATTAAAGAAAGGCATTTGAAGAACACGTGATCAGGATTTTGCACGTCCAGTTTTATTCATTCGGCTGATTTTCGTGAATTGTGATCAATTAATATTTTTCACTTGATATTTTTTATCATTTTAAATGTTCACTCGATAATGGTGTAACAGGGGAAAATCTTTTTTATTATATTTCATAAAGAAAAATCTTAGCGATTTTAACTTGTTTTTTGTTGTTTATTTTAATATGTATATTAATTAATTTACTTATTTACGGTCCACGTATTAATGCCAATTAAAATGCTAAGACAAGAAAATTAAATACGAGTATGCAACTGAATTAAAAGATATCGAATTATTAACGTAATATAAAAAACAAAATTATACAACTGCGTATGCATACATGAACACGGTCATTCACGAAACATATTGAAACGTACACAAATAAACCTAAAGTACAATTGCTCATACATACACATCTACACTACACTGGAAAGTATAATACACGTGTATACTAGTTATACAGTAAAGAAAATTTTAAGCCTATTTTCTTATATGTATGAAAAAACAATATAATCGTAATTTTGAAACTATAAAATCTATAATTCGAACAAGCTACTTTTCGAATCAATGACATATTTCTCGCAGTAATATAACATCCTTTTTTTTTTTTTAACATCAGCATTAATTGCTGCAAACAACGGTGATCTCATAAGTAGAAAATTAGTATTAGTCTAGTGTCTTCAGTGAGACACTGGACTATGACGAAGAAAAGGAATAACTTGATGAGAATGAAATATGTGTAGGAATAGTATAGGAATGATTAAATACAATAATTAGAAAGAAATACGTTATCTTTTGAATAAGACCCGGTTTATTAAGTGATTGGAATTGCATCTCGGCACCACTTCCTGCGCAGACGCCATTGTCTGGAAAACTGTCTGAGTGCATTATGCGAACATTACGATTCTTCAAATTTATCGAATAATCTCTTATACTGCATGACGCGTGTATCGCTGACATACCGAATCTTGAGATCGTTATGCAGTGTCAAATTAGAAGCATAGTATGGAACAGACGTAATAGTACGGAGTATCTTAGACTGTTGTTGCTGTATTCTTTGAAAATTACTCTCTTGCAAGCACTACCGTACAACTCTATTCCATAGCGCCAAACGGGAGCGATTGCCGCAAGATAGATAGTCCGTTTGGTCACTAGATTTGGAACCGATTTCTGTCCAAACAACAGACGTAGTGATCTCACACGAGTAATAATAGCTCTTCTAGTGTGTGTCACATGTAGTCGCCATGTGAGCCTTTTGTCCATGTACAAACCAAGATAACGTACTGAATTACTTTTAGGAATTTGTATGTTGTTTATTCGTATAACTTTTTTTTTATTTGTAATTATAACGTGCTGGCATTTATTAGGATTAAACAACATACGCCGACGTTGTGCCCACTGAACCAATCTATTCAGATGGTTTTGAAGCGCGAGGTTTGCATACATTGCTTCTGAATTGGATGCAAGAATAGCAATAACATCTGCGAATGTTGCTAAGATGGTTTGATTGCTAGTCGGCATGTCTGCTGTGTAGACCGAGTATAAAAGAGGCCCGAGTAGACTAGCCTGCGGTACAGATGATAAAATATTATGTTTTTCTGAAAAATGTCCAATATTTCTGACAACGAATGTTCTACCAGATAAATATGAATAAAGTAATGTACAAATCGAAGGTGAGAAACAGTCTTAGTTTATAAAGCAATCCCGGATGCCAAACCTTATCAAAGGCTTGTGAACATCCAGGAAAACTGCAGAACATACTTCCTTTTTTTCCCCGCGTTGAAGAAATTGCATCAACCAGTCGATGGCACTGCTGCACTGTAGAATGTTCAGTGCGAAATCGGAATTGATGGTTTGATATTATTCCACGACTCTTTATAATCGACTGGATACTACTTAAAATTAGTTTTTCTAATATCTTCGATAAGGAGTAGAGTAAACTAATATAGGATGATGCATCTGTTTGCCCGGTTTATGTATCATAACCGATTTTTTCCGCGAGGAAAATATCCAACTCTTAGCATTCCATTGAATATGTAACATAATAGAGTAGCTGACTTTGCGGGAAGCCGTGAAATGATTTCATCAGTGATGTTATCTACTCCAGGGTTTTTCGTAATGGCACTTTACGTAATTCGAATACCTTTTTTGGAGTAAACATTTTTGTTTTTCCTGGTGAACAGGGTTCATTTAAGTTATGTTGTATATATTCGGAGTATTCGCGACACATATCAGGACGCGGCGTAAAAACGGAACTGAGGTGTTCTGCAAAAGCGTTTGATTTTTCTTTATCAGTTCTGGCCCAACCATTATTTAATTTTATAAGAATATTATAAATCTCTATATGAAAAATGTACATCGAATATATTATTATTTTCGTTATTTTTTTTTCGTAACATATATTTATTTTGTAAATACACTTTTATCTATCTATCTAAAACATGTATGAGATTTAATGTTTATGGCTAATAATAATAATAATTCATCCTATAGGTGCGTGCATTATAGGTAACTAAATGAAATATCGTTCATTGACGCGATTATTGTAGAAGTTAAAAACTTTGACTTGGAAATTGTCAGCCTTTTATACGACAGTAGGTATGCGGATAACAATTCGATAAATATTTCGAAAATGTAGTTTATTTATTCTAAAAGGTATCCCGAAATAACGATACTCTAAAATAATAGGTTTATATAGGTAGTGTTCTGAGATCACCCGAATAATTTTGAGATTTTAACGACGAACCCAAGAACTGAGTAAGAATGTCGATACGATTTATATGTACAGAGAAATTCAAGGTACTGCCGTGGGGTATATTTCTAAAAACAGAAAGAACCTAAAAGCGCGACATATATTAAATACAACCGACGTATACACAGAGCTGTTTGTAAAACTTTATGATGCACATATAAATACTTTCGTTGGATGATACATATTTAGTACGTGTTCGGGTATTTGAGAGTATGTGTGTGATAGTGTAAATTGATTACACAATTTATCGAAGCTGTAATAGCTTTATGTTTCGAAAGTGATCCGCGGATAAATTTTTTTCGATACGTCACTCGTAATTATATTGTATAATCTTATAATATAGGGTGACCCAGAGAAAATGGACGGCTTCGTTGTTTTTTTTTTCAAAAACTACTGGACTGAAATTTTCGAACGAAATTTTATTTTAAAATAGGAAAACGAAAGATTAGCTTTGCATTTGTGGAACACAATATGGTTGAGATGTCATTTGCAACAATACATTCATTCGGTCTTTTTATAACATTTTCGAAAACTTTTTCGAGCATAGGTCGCTGAATTAGTTTTTGTAAATTTCTTCAGGAATTCGAGTTTTCAGGTCTTCCACATTTCGTGGCCGTGTTTAACGCGGCTCATAGGATATCCTCGCAAAAAAAATCGCGTAACTTTGTAATTTTATTCGAAACTCTCTTTGCATTGTCGTGATCGATTCACGCCGAAAATAACGTTCCACGCTAAACGCGCACTCCTTCACGTTATTGGGTGCCGTGATAACTCTCGTGTGTACACTAAACGTGGAACACGCGGTTTGCGTTGTATTACCAAGTGCGTTATTCAAAAAAAAAGGAAACCGTGAGTTATCACCCTATATATCTATACGATTCGACGCAGCGATTGTGTCTATACAATCACTGAATTAGCCAGCGTTATCATAATTATGTCGATATTTGGTAACTCCTCGTTGCTCGCGCGGATCGGAGAATTTCCGAAGAAAGGTATTATTTATAACGCGATTTATTTATAAATATATTGATTGAACGATTGCTCGATCGCTTGATAGTGATATTACTGAATTTTATACAAGTTCCCGTAAGTTTGTCATTAAAAGTAACCTTTGAAAAAAAAAAATCTTCATTCTTCAGTTTGTTCGACATTCTCTCCTGTGTCGAAATAAGGGTTTTTCCATACCACGTTCTCGATTTGATAATTATTTTACCGGCCTACGTACACTCTAATGCGTGCTTTATTGTTATCTCTTAAATATTTACTACACTACTCGCATTGTTAGCTCATATCCGAATGTTTATTTACCGCAGAAAATCACTACGACCACACTATCCTACTGCCGGAAAACGTTAGATTATTGTTTTTTTTTGTCGACAGTCGAACGGGTTGCGGTTTACTTCATTCTCCGTTCTTCAGTTCACGCGGCGGAATGAAAAATCCCCCGGTTGCTATCGGTTGAAATAGCGGAAAATCTCGTCCGCTTGGAAACGTAATTAAAAACGTCTTCTACCAAAACGAGAAGATATCGCAGTCAGTCGCTCGCTATTTTTTCAGCTTCCGCGTCATTTCGCGTCTGTCCTTTTTTTCTTTCATTTTCACCCGTTTTACGCTTCTAGACATTCCATCGCACTTCGGACGTAGCGAAATGTTTTCAACGGATTAACAATAGAAGTACATATGTTCCGGATTCGAAATTACAAAAATCTGTTCCCAACGAAAATAAATAACTACATCTATCCTATATACAAAAACATCTTTGTACGAATGTACGTATAATGTATATAGTTCGCGTAGGCGGCTGTCTAACGAGAAATGCAATAACCTAATGGCGAATTTCCTTTTGAACTTACGTGCTTTCTCGCCGCTTCAATCACTGACATCATCTGTGCTCCTTTTTTTTGCCCTTCTGTTATCCTCCGACATGCTTTCTTCTTAAAGTGCCGATGTCTAACGTCTTTTACTTTTTTTCTTTTCATTTTTGTTTCTTCTTCTTCTTCTGTGTTCTTCAATAGATTTTGGTTTGTGCGACTTTCGACGTTTCGAAGATTTATTAGATTCTTTTATTACACGCAGCATCTATTGAAATCTCTCGTAAAGCGTGTTGACTAGTCGAATGACATCACTATTGGCCGAAGCGATTTTACAAGCATCAGTTTTTATCATCATCATTTATTAATATTATTACTTTTTTTATTATTATTTTGAAAATATTTTCTTCTTGTTAAAAATTTCGAATCGATATTCCTGTCGCTAACTGCGTATGTTCCGTCTAATCCAATTAAGCCGGTTTTTTCTTCCGTGCTAACCATTCGGTTAAACTTTCGATATTAGTTTTTGGGACGGTTAAAATTTCGAGAATTCCGGGAATGCGGAAATTTCACTACATAAAACTCATTTTACACGGTTTGACGTTTACGGAGAAAAATTTCTCGCATTCAGCGTAATAAGCTTTCATGTCTTATATTTGAACGAGCATTATATATATATATATATATATATATATATATATATCACTTCAAAAAAGACTTTAACCATTCGAATTGAAATATATACGTGTAATGTACTGACTATAAATGGACAGTAGGTAATTACGAACTTTTCAGACCGGACCGCCCCAACTGCTCCCATTTCATCGTTGTATAGTTTCAGAAATAAATTTAATCATATCGAACTACTGTCAGAAACTTTACGGGTAACAGTCGAGATGAGATAAGGGTATGAGTTTATTTCGTTTAATCTTCATATACGGAAATGCTGTTCTTAAAACGTACAAAAATCGAACAATCGTTAATCGAGGTATGAAGTATCGTTTTGACGGAGGGTTTATACAGTCTAGATGCGAACATCGCGATGGAAGTATTTACATCGCGAAACTATTGATATCACTAAGAACTATCAATGCAAATAAAACAATGCCGATGATAATGAACGCTTCTCATGGAAGGAATATTTTACACCACGACGCTGATAAATCGAAAAATGATGTACGATCCAGAATAGAGCTGGACGACCACCAAAATTTAATAACGTGCTGGATAGAAAATAACTCAATTTAGACCTACGATTAAGAATTGCAAAATGGTATGTCTTTTCAATTTTGCTAGCGAAAGCCGGACGCTGGATGCTATAATTCCTCGGATACGAAAAGTCATTAATAAAGAAGTTCTTAATAAAAGCGTCTAGAATTATTAATCTGTATCCAAGAAAGGAAAACTTAGGACACATTCTCAGAGAACTAGAATGATTGCGGAATATTATATAAAATCTCCGGCAAAAGAATTCATGGATGGTTTACGACGCTGATTTGCCTGCTCGTCTATTCCCAATTAGTCCGGACTGTTCTGTCGAAAGAGATTGTAGCCAAGTAGATCTCCGACCTTCGTAATGGAGATGGCGTATGAAGAAGAAATGAAACGTTTGAATTACCTTGTAAACATAATTAGGAGATCTGGGTGCGGGGCAAGACTCACGGATGGAAAGTTCGACGATGTTCGTTTTTATAACACGGCTAAAAATGTTTACTACGTACGTCATTCAGGTCGACTTCATAGATCTGTATACGCTTATTTATTATGCGGTCAATCGTAGTTTTTAAATCGAGCGATAGCCGCAGTATACCTCCTCTCCAAGTTATCATTCATTACAGATTTCATAAATTCTGTTCGATCGTTAACAAATCTAGATAGTGAAAACGAATATACATCTATAATTCTATAAAAAATTGTTAAACGACATTTCCTCGTACGTCTGGATACATGGTGTTGGTGACCGTGATTGTTATGTTACATCGTCATCATCATTTCCTTCTGTATCCTCCACGTCGGAAACGTCACATTCTGATTCAACCAAGAAATTCATTCTTATCGGATGAACATTACTGTCTGCGTTCACCTAGTATTTTACTTTGTCTTTTTTTTTTTTTTTTTTTTTTTAGTGCGGAAAAAGAATCACCTAGGTTTTCTGTGTCCATTTTAAAGAAATACAAAACTTTCAACTATAATTAGAAACACAAATAATATATCGCAATTATATTAGCAATTTTGTCGTCTCAAATAACAGTTTTCGTAAAATGGAACGGAGCAAAAAATTTCCACCGCATATTAGTATCAGTGAAACTTTTTTTATTCCATTCCGTTTCGGGAAAACTGTTATTTGAGACAAAATTGTTAATATTATACTGATATATATTTGTGTTTCTAATTATAGTCCAAAGAAATCTACGAACCTCATGCAGTAACAATTCTAAATGAAGGGCAGATCGTGTTACTACAATAAAAATAAGCAATAAAAACACTGTGTACGTCGTAATGGGTTAAATAAGGTTAATATGAATAAGTTACAAGTGTTCCAGATGACCTGGAAGAAAATGGAACGAATAAACCGTATCCAAAATGAACAGGTGCTACGGCACATCGAAGGGAATAGCCATTATTAAATCGGATAGGGAAAATACGATCGGATGGGTAATGTCTTAGGACTGTACTGATCACGACGATAATGTACGTGAGCCGTATATTTCTCATTTATAGTTTATTCATATATATATACATATATATATACATATATATATATATATGTATAAATTAAAATATTTAACGCGATATTTAAAATAAAATCTACCGACAAATATCGATCGACCGAACTCGCCTTATCGATTATTCATGTATGAAAGTAGAAAAAGACACAAAAAATTTGTCTAGTCTACTTTCCATAATAAAAAAGAAAAAAAAAATCGAAAATTCCGACCAACTTTGGAAAAGTCGTAAAATAAGTTCTCGTCTTACCTAATAAACAGCCGAATTACCGCTGCAGGTTGGGCGAACTATAAAAAAATAATGTCGCTCTACCAAAAGGAAGCAAATGGAAAACTCGAAATAACGTAAGAAGGTATTTTAAATCGAATGCGGCGTGTGTAAGGTACTAAAACTGATAACGAAGAAGATGCCTATAGTGTAATTTATTTTTATTTCCCGATACTTAGACAACAAAAAATAAGTACCTATATCCAATTTTTTTTTTTTTTTTTTTTTTTTTTTTTTTTTTTTTTTTTGGGCGTTAACGGGTGAGACACGAGGTGCAGCACCACGTTACAACTTCGTCACGATATGTAAAAACTGCGGAGGCTGTTTCAGTTCTGCGTCGAAAACTGTACGTTGCGGAAATTGGAAAATTTAAACAATTCCCTTCATTGTATTCGATTATTTTGCTCGCCGGAGGATGTCTAAACACGAGACATTATTTTCTATGCACGTGTACGTATTGAATACCGCGTGTGTATAACGTCCAAATTCACATTTTCCATTTTGCTGCAGCAAATTAATGTTTTCCGCCGTTATTGTTGAAACATCGAACGTTCTATTATCGGTATGGAATAACCAACAACGGAAAACATAATAAAACTCGACGCATAATTATCCGGAGATGTATTTATACAGTAAATTAACACGAAGCAGACATATCGAACAGAGAAGAAAATATGTTGGAATACGGCTTCTTGGCGTCTTGCAGTCTTTCTCTCGAAAATAGGCTTTGAATTTATAAAATCGTGTTTAAAAGCCTGTATGCTGTGCAAATAATAGTCGTATAAATCAGAATTAACGGTTCCAAAGTAAAGTCATTAGGCTACTCATTGCTATTCCTCCTTGGTGTGTTTCGAACTATTTACATCGTGACTTTTTCATTCCTTATGGTAAAGACGAAGTCAAACTCGGCATTGTTGTTGAGCAGTATGAAATACGTTTGGAGTCTCATATGCACTGGCCGTCGATTTATTAGATAACAGTCTTCAGATACAACGAACCAGGACATATGATTTATCCTAATTTCTACCGGGATTCATCGGAGTAGCACTAATGGGTGTTAACCGCATTTCATAACAATTGCTAGAGATGCCCTGTGGGCCAGTTGTAATGATATTATTAATAAAAAAAAATTCTAATAATAATAATAAGTACAACAACGAGACTAATTACTGGAACGGTGATGTCCTTTTTTAAAGTAACCTTCGCAGAAAAAGAATTGCGTTAATGTATAAAAATCATCCGACTCTGAACAATTATGCGTTCGGAACGAAATTATAGAAAATCGGGGTTCAAGTATTATTATTATTATCTTATCAATTACGCATTGATAAGATAATAATAATAATACTTGAACCCCGATTTTCTATAATTATTAAGAGATATCCTGCATTATAAATTTACGTTCGACGGCCAGTCTCTTCCGCGCCTTCCTCTGGTGAATGTAGCCCAAAGTAATTTAATAACCTGAGAATTTGCTGACGTATTAATACGTCCTATCGGGTGTCAAATCGCGAAGTTTCTCAGCCGGCTAGTCTGTAAAAACGTACATATTGCTTAATGACGTCCTAACGTGAGTAAAATTTTTGATTTTTTACGGCCAACCTTGAAATGATAAGCGTATATCGGTACAGACATATAGTGCAGCGAGTACTGCGTAGATGGCGAATTGAATTCAACAGAAAAAATTTAATAGTTAGCGTCAAGACAAAAGTCTGCGAAATACTAGTGATCTGCAGAATGCTGATCGAAAGGATTAATCTACGATAAACGAAAATTCATCTATTGGTATCAACGGAATTAAACTCCACCAACGATAATGTCTCGACACTCAAAGGAATGAGCTAGTAAATTTTATTTATCAGACAGTTTAGAACTAGTAAATTGTTTTCTTCGTGTGCTTGTCGGTATTTCTTACTCGGATAACGGCTTAAAGTTGCAATTCAGTTTAATGATACGGAATTGTCACATATTTATAGTTTTTAACCATCGAAAAATAATAATTAGTTAAAATTTTAAATAGGTTTAAAGTATTCCGCGATTAATCCGTCAATAGTACACAAAGAATTTGGACTATTACACACATGCTTTTACTTACTTTTCAGCTACACACTACTTATATGCACTTCTATAATTATTTACCTTTAAGCACACTAGTCCTTTGTCCTTTATAATAACACCTAGATTTTAAGCAATAAACTAGCCCCACCGGGTAAATCCGGATTGGGGAACAAACTAAAAAAAAATAAAAATAACGATAGTAACAATATATGCTATATATATATATATATATATATATATATATATGTATATGTATATATATGTATGTATATATGTATATATATGTATATATATATATATATATATATATATATATATATATATAATATATAAAGTTCGTAGTAGATAGTATCAATTGTTACTCCATTAATCACGTTTATGTGTAATTCTTTGAAATTTTAATTTTCACGGACATCAAATTAACTAAAGTATTTATTAGAGAAATATGATATTACTCAGGTCGCTGGCACACTTGCTTTTTTAAATATGACATGCGACTTATCATCTCAAGACACATTCGATAGTAGATGGTACTCGGTCGTTCGGACAACGCGAGCGCATAAATATTATGACTGCATATATTTACCTACATATAACATGGATGTCAGGGGCGAATCCTCAATTCTGCGGTAATGCTAGTCATTCGTAGCGGTACCGAGTAAATATAACAATTATAAATTACAATAACTTACTTCAATACTTAACGGATAGAAACTATTTAATTCTTTTAAATCTATCACGAATTCAATAAGCAGGATACTTTAAGAAATTAGTGCCTTTCGTATTTCACGAAGGCAACCTAACTAACCGCTGCTGTGTGTATTTCATATAGTAGGTTTGCTACGATATTTAAAGCTGAAGTAATTTAGTTAATGGTGTCCGTATGTTGTTACGTGTTCATCTTGACGCGTGTACTTGGTAAAGTTTCAGCCATCATCTGGTCCTATGGAGAAGAACTCGATCGACGCGGTTTTCTTATTGATCCATCGGCTGTCGCCTTAACGAATGTGTTGCATGTAATCTTGTACTGATGGTTTTTTTTCATGTTATTTTATTTTCAATTTAATTTCTCGATATAAAAATTTTTATTTAGTACATTAATTTACATTATATAGATATTTTTATGTATTATGTTTTGTCTGAATTTTACTTAGAAAATTTGTAAATACGTCTCCAGAAGACTAGATTTTATGTTTAAATAACTTTTTATAACGAATAAAATGTACAATTTTATATATAGTTTGAAACCTGGCGATGGCAGATATTTTTACACGGTTTTAGAGTGACATCCACAGAATATGCCCCCGAACACTCTGCTAGATCGGTACCACTAAAAAAAAAGGTTAGGATTAGCCACTGATGCGTGTAGATATGAGAATATAAAAACAAAAAGGAAGTAAAGCAAAAATACCCGTCGAAATGACAAAACGTTTATGAGGAAGAAATAGCAAGAAAACTAAAGAGAATAATAACCGGAAGCGATGATAAACTGAAGAATAAAATAATAAATCCAGATTTTGTTCTTACACAGATTCTATCGATGCAAATTTCGGTGACTACCTAAAAAAAAAAATCAAATAATGACGAATGCCGAGAATGTAAAATCGAAGTTTATTCACCAGATCACATATTTTTCTATATTGCAGTAAATTCTAGTACATAAGAGTTGAATACGTCATCGGAGAAAACTACAGCTGGTTCAAGAATAAAAACGATACAATTAATACATGGAGATATATAATCACAGAAAAGAATATTTTCGGCTTTTCTCTTTCGCATTAAGTAGAGGAGCTACCAATGAACCATCGATCAAACGGTCTTTATCTACAAGAATGTTTTCGAATTTATATTTTGCACGTAAATGTTATTTTAATTTTATTTATATAAATATCTATATTTAAATGAAGAGAATACGTATACATGTGTTAAAAATGTATAATATGTACATTCTAAGAACGATTACAAAAATAAAAAAAATCCAAAGTTAACTCGATCGAGTAATATATTAAACGATACGGTATCGGTAACATATACGATCTACACGATATAAAGTGGGTTACGGCGCGATATAAATAAATCATCTACTGGAATCGTCCCTTCATTTCGAGAATTTACATCTATTTCCAGACATAGCGATATACTTCTATAAAAGGTGTCCCCGTTTATAGAAATATGAGTTAGTACGTACAGCATCACACGTTGGGTAGGCTCTACATCCCCATTAAAAAATTAGAAAAAAAAATGTAAAAAAATAAAAACAAAAACCAAAAATCCAAACGACCCAAACCTAGCGGAAGTACATCACCCAATCGAATATTCCACTTATATACCAGCGTACAATATGTGAAATCGTTTAATTTCGATTATGATATATCGAAACACATTTGTCGAAAAATCGATACAAATTCAAATTCACATACGATATAATACAATATTCTGTGAAAAAAAAAACAGATTCGATTATATCGATACAACGCATCAGCTTGGTTATATTCCGACGACGAGCACAGCGAAAGTTACTTTCTGAAATTATTAAATTCCCCAAAAAAATCTTCCGTTCTCCGGGGTGTGGGGAAGAAGTGAAACTTAAAGACGTTTCCCCCCTACACCAAAAACAATAAACCCCTCATTTCATACAAATTTCACAAAAAAAAAAAGGAACGCACTGCTATGCTTAACTTGACGTGGCGATGACTCAAATATTTTCCTTCTCAAATCTACATCGTACATACATCCTTTAAAAAAAAGGAACGCATTGCTATGCTTAACTTGACGTGGCGATGACTCAAATGTTTTCCTTTTCAAATCTACGTCGTACATACATCCTTTAAAAAAAAAGAAACGCATTGCTATGCTTAACTTGACCTGGCGATGACTCAAATGTTTTCCTTCTCAAATCTACATCGTACATACATCTTTAAAAAAAAAGGAACGCATTGCTATGCTTAACTTGACGTGGCGATGACTCAAATGTTTTCCTTTTCAAATCTACGTCGTACATACATCCTTTTAAAAAAAAGGAACGCATTGCTATGCTTAACTTGACCTGGCGATGACTCAAATGTTTTTCTTCTCAAATCTACGTCGTACATACATCCTTTGTGCAGTGAAGATTCGACCAAAATAACGAATAGCCGCATACGCAAGAGGATCAATACAAACAACTATAAAAGAGAGAGAGAAAAATATGCAACCTGACTGTGTGCTTATGTATACGTGCGCGCATGCGCAAGAATAATAATAAAGTCACCAGATATTACTATGTGAATAGATTACAATGTAGATATTACGTTATTTGAGGAATGACAAATCTTGGTGATTGTTGTATAAAGCAGTTTTGGTACGAACACTGGATACAACTGAGAGAGAGATATATATTCCGATGTACATACTAACTTAATAGACTTGTGTGTATAAGCCTCTGGCTCGCTCGCTCGTTTTACCGGTTAACTCCCCATATACAACGCGCCAATAGGAATTTCAAAATTAAAATCAAGGACCGACCGCAGAGCTGTTCCTGAAAAAATTTTGCCGTTTTCGCCCCGGATTCAGTTTTATCAACTCCAAAGGTGTGGGAGATGTACAGAGTTAAATCTGATTTAGATATCAGGTCGGGTTATTAGCTTGTTTTTTCGATTTGCCCGAAGTTTATCTTTCATTTTTCTTCTTCTCATTCGTAATAATAGGTAAAATCCGGGCAGGGATCGCCAATGATATAAATGCGGCACCGGCCGTCGTTTAAACACAACCGAAGATGCCCGATAAATTTAGCCGCTATTATTATCGTGCCATTCTTTTTTAAGGATAACCGTCTAAAACTCAGCTACGTCCAGGGTGGAGGAGTAACGTAGTATGCTTCGAGAATTTAGAATTACGAGATATTTTCTTTTCTTTTTAGTCGAGAAGTTTCGCGTGACATTATCGGTATCGTCTTTTTTTTTTTCATATTTCGCAAGAACCTGGAAGAGGTAAGGTAGCAGTCGTGCATACGTCGTGTGGAATAATGAATGTTTAACTTACTTACCTAACGCCTTACGTCAACTGACGGGAAATATACGATATATATATATATTAAAATGGAGCCGGTAAATTTGCCACATGACTAGATGGAATTTGCAGTACAATGAAAAAGAAGAAAAGCTCAGGTAAAGAAAAGAAAAGTGGAATACTCGTGGAAAATATGGAAATACGAGCACATTCGTAGTTTGTATTTATACAAACTTAGGCGTGTATTTTCTTAAACATAAATCATAATATTTATATACCTATATACACGTTTATATATCTGTATATATACACTTATATATAATATTCAAGTAGAAATATTCATCTATCTATATATCTATCTATAATATCAATGTAATAAGTAATACGTATACACGTATTGCACGGTTCTATTACAGACACACACATATACGTATGTATATATATATTTGTGTATGATATCTTGGGCGATTTCGTTCGTTTATTTTTTTTTTTTCGTTGCCAGAAGGCTGCTGTCAGTTTAAAGTGGTTCGCAACCTAAAGACTCTAAAAACACTGAAGCAATAAATTTAGCTTAGGACGCAACGCGACTTCCATTCCGAATGAACATCAAACATTTTTATTGTAACCATCCTAGTTGACTGTTGTAGACATTTTTTGATTTTTTTTTTTCTAATACTTACTTTTCATTTTTGCGACTTTCACTTATTTCCTGCGCGTTTGATGCTTTTTCTTCTGGCCTACTATACTGTACGTTATCTCTTTCGCTTCGCGAGATCTTTATCCTTTTCCCTCCTTATCCGGGACTTTTTGGTAAATTCCTTTTTTGCGCGTAATACGCATACTCTTACGAAATTAACGCGAAATTTAGTATTTTACTTTTTTTTTCCATTTTTTTTTATGGGCTTCTACGAAGCATTAAAAATGGTAACATAAAAGATTAGTTAAAACTAAGTGATTATTTCGCTGATACATTTACAAATGAGGACTTATATAGACAAAAACAAATCACGACTAGCAAGTAAGAAAGACATATTTATAGAAAACGGAATTGATAAGGACTTGATTTGATTGTATAATATGTTACGGCAATAGGATAACGGGGGGGACATCCAAAAAATATGTGATTCGCGTCGACAATAAAAGGTCGGTATCTGCACAGTGTGAGCAGTAGGGAGAGGATCATTTGGAATATAAAGAAGGGGGACGATTTAGTTCGAATCGTCATCTGCCTATGGCGATTACGAATGGACGAATTTGATTAACAGGCATGTGTATAAAACCAGATATGGAAAATAGTGCGAGACATTATAAGGGGTTATTCCAAATCGCTTTACCTAATTCCTTGTGGGCAGTTTTAACAATGGTGTGAAGATCAATGTATGGGGAATAAGCAATAAACAGTCCGAGGAGGGAAGGAGAGTGGGCGTAGTAGCGAATGAGACGGCTATTTAATAATTGTATTCGTAAAGCATATGTGCACAACGGTAATTTAATTAAATAAAAGATAACGCCGAAATTAATAAATAAACTTTCGTGGAAAAAGAAAAATGGGATACTATAATATAGGCTCTCGTAATTGTGGAATATAGTAATTTTTATTAAAATAAACAATAAAGAAAGTTAAAATCACTAAAAGTTTTTTCTTTATTAAAAATCACCGAGCTTTTCGCCTGTTACGCGATTATCACGTGAATATTTAAAAAAATAAAAAATATAAAATGAAAAAATGTTAATTTAATATTACAATTCAGAAAAAAAAAACAGCAAAATGAAGAACGGTATTAATAAAATAAGATGATTATTTTTTTATATTGTAATATAGAATTAATATTTTTTCTTTTTTTTTTTTAAATATTCACTTCATAATGGCCTAACAGCCGAAAAGCTCGGTGATTTTTAATAAAGAAAAAACTTTTAGTGATTTTAACTTTCTCTATTGTTTATTTTACTATATATGCTGGATGATGATGTTCTATAACGACCGAACTGATATATAGGGAGCAAATTTAGGACGAAAATATTTTAAAAAGGCAAAAATCGAAATTTATTCGTGCGGCTACTACGTGTAGTCGAATCCGGGCAAATTATAAAACTAATTAAAACAGCGCACTTTTAACAGATAATACGTGTAGTAGTCGAGAGTGATATCAGCGATTAGACTAATCGTTTAGCAGTTATTAAGAGGTGATGAACAGAGTTATTAGAAATATTTAAAATAAATAATAATAAACAAAAAAATTAAAAAACATGTACGCATATGAAATATTAGACGTGTTACTTCGCCTAGTCGAGCATTATTGTATTCTGTTTGAAAAATCAGAATTAGTCAAGACATCCCGCGCTTAAAAGTATACATTTTGAAAATATATATGGAGTAATAGTAACATATTAATAATAATCTTAACTGAACCAATGCTATAAAGAAAAAGGTCATACAAAAACTGAACTTACTGCGTAAATTAGCTCATTCAAGCTATGGTGCAGACACACAATCCTTATTATCTATTTACAAAGCCACCTTTCTAGAATCGAATATGGGGCTGTAGTTTATGCTAGTGCCAAGCCATCTTACTTGAAATCATTAGAGACTGTAAATACTACTGCGTTAAGAATATGCTGTGGTGCATTTCGCATCCAGTCTCATTAACGATCTTGGCCTGTCTAAAATTTCACGGTCTCTTCCAATCATCTTCATTCTTTGTTCACTATATTCACCTTAAGGTCGTCTCTAATCTGCCGATCAGCAATTCCCAGATAAACACGCCTTTAACTGTCAATTAAAATTGCAACTTCTTTTACCGTGTCAATACACTTCTGCGCGACCTTGTCATTCATCTACCTCCGATTTACTGCAGTTATATCGCCGCAATACCGCCATGGACTTCACTCGAATTGGATGTAAATCTTTCATTGCTACCAAACAGACATGGCATCCGTTCTTCATCGGTATAAGAATATGCTAATATACTATACTGACGCATCTAAATTATTGGATAAGGTTGGCTGTGCTGTTTCTACAGCTAGCAAAATCTTCATACGCTACTCACTGCCACCGTACTTTTCAATTCTTTCAGCTGAGTTATATGCTATCAAGTTAGCAATTGTGTACATCATTGGAAATCTTACAATATATTCTCAGCAATCGGCAATATTTTCCGACTCAAGTGCAGCTTTAACTTCAATCGCTAAATATTGGAACGATTATCAACATCCAATTGCTAAAGAAATTATTCAATTGTTGGAATCAACGGAACCCTCTCATCGACCAATGTTTGTCTGGATACCAGGTCATTTACAATTTTCTGGAAATGAATTAGCTGACCGAGAGCAAAGGAGACGTCCTCTATGTACCCTTACATAAATTTACCCATACCTCGTGAAGATGCATACAATATCATCGCCATAAAACTAAAAAGCAAATGGAAATCTATGTAGATGTCCACGCCTAACTCGAACAAGTTAAGAAGCATTAAATCGGATACAAAGCTGCTGGAAAATACCTTCTAATTTATCCAGAAAAGAAGAAATTACTTTGGAACGGCTCCGATTCGGCTATACATTAATAACACATGGGCATTTATTAGGGCGTAAATCTCCCGTCAGATGTTCCCGTGGACACTGGGAAATTACTGTCAAACATATTTTGCTAGATTGTACTACTTACAACTCTCAACGTTCCCAACTAGCATTACCAACAACAATTAAAGACCTGCTAAACTCAAATGGCAACACGCACCTTCAAGTTCTCCGCTCCTTGTACAATACTGGTCTCTTCAACATGATCTGAACTCTTCTCATCTGTGCCCCAGTCTAGTAGCAATACATGGCACATTAATGGGAAAATAATAATAATAATAATAATAATAATAATTACTTCATATTTTCTCTGGATGTCTATTTATATGACTGTAATATTTTAATTTTCTGGATAAATTAGAAGGGTATAGTGTATAGGAGTTCCATTGGCTTTGACATTTTTCGCAGCACATCAATTGTGCAATAAGCAACTTAAAAATGGGATACGAGATTGAAGAAGTTACGCGAGCAAATGAAGATGCGTGCGTGTGTGTGGTCTGAATTTCTATATGTAGCTACTTTACGAATAATGAGTACGTAATTATATTAAGTACATTTGATCCGTAATTATATAAGTAAACTAAGGCTATATAATGAAAAATGTGGTTGATCGCGGTTAACCATCACGCCAGGTACTGGTGATAACTGAGCGTTACTCACATATTCAAAAGTAGTGGATCCAAAGATGGACCAACATTCCGATGGAATCGAATGCGTTTCGTCTTTCGAAAGCAGTTTCAAAATCATCAGTGACCACTATTGCTGGAAGACGAAATGAAGTGGTTTCGTCTAGCCTACGCACGGGTCATACTACATATTAACACACGCTTATTTGCTGCAACATGAGAACCATTCTCGCTGTTATCTTTGTAACGTTCAACTAACTATCCTACATATATTAGTCACCTGCCCTTTATATACAAATATTCGTTCCTCCCTAAATATGCATATTCCTCTTCCACTAATCCTTCAAAACATACCGTCTACTGAAACTAAACCTGTATAAACTAATTTAAAAGTCTACTTTCTCTATGCTTCTCGCCTTTGTTGCAGTATAAAATGGTTACATGTTCACACACGTACACGCAAACACACACATACATATATATATATATGACTACAGATTATAACGTACGTGTAGCCAAGTGATAGAGACAAAATTATTTAGTAAGTGTCCCAATTTTATTTAACTAAAAACAACAATTGATTTGATTTAATTCGTTTGTTTTGGATTTTCCAATTTTAGTAATCGGTCTGATTTTTATCATTTTTATTCTATTTTTATGAATAATTTTATTTTAATTTTCTTAAGCTAACCAATAAGCAATTCGAAAAAAAAAAAATGTTCATCTTATTAGACTTGATAATTTCTACGAAATTAAACTTTGCTCAAGGAACTAAATTATATTATATCGGTGGAGTCGTATATACTGAATTGCGAATTATTGCGTAACGTAATTCTGCACGTAAAGTTAAAATTTGGATTTATTTCATAATATTTTTATACTACGTTTGCCAGGTTTATAGGATTCTCTAGTGATACATAAACCGAGTAAAACCGCGTCATCTTGGTAGAATTCAACCGATTGATAATGGAATAATAGAATTGCAACAATATAATGTATTAATTATTATTATTATTATTAGAATCATCATCATCGTTACCGCGATATCGTTTTATCATCGAATATTGTGATTTGTTATTTTACGTTATTTTTACGTACGAAATAATAGACTAGTGTGCGGGATACTATTTGCAACGCAGATGCGCGCGCATAATAATGTTATGTCGTTATTTTCTACTTGATAATTAAGTGTTAGGCAATGATGAAAAACTTGATGAACTTTATATCACACACTTTATCATCCTCGACGGACGGGAATGGTGTAGAATAAATAGATTCCGAAAGGACAAAGGTAGATGTGCCTATACGTTGAATATATCTTCAAATCCCTTATACGGATGTGGGGAACTTCAAACTCTCGATCATTTGTACAGTTGAAAAATTTCCTCTTCAAATAAAGATAACATTATTAATAGGACACGGTGTGCACTGGACTATCGATAGATATTTAAGTGTAAATTCTATTTTAGCTCCATACGAGCGAACGAAGCTCTTTAGAAATTATGCCACAGTGACATACACCGTTACCGCTATAATACCCACTAAAATCGTGGTTTCAATTCATATCGATAAAGCGATGTGAAATTATAATCACGTAGTATTAAAAAATTCGGATTCCTTTTTATTTTCTTTATAACTTGGACAAGTACGCGAATACGATATACGTTATATGATACGTATATCTTTCATATGATCTCCTAATTGTTTATGTCCATCTAGTTGCTTATTTATCAACGTACAAACCTAACTTCCCCGGTTTGATACATAGTCAACCTAACGGAATTAACAGAAACTAAGAACAACAGTTCCGGCGGAAATTAATTTAAATCCTGTACGTAATAGCTGTACACTGATTCGTGTAGATCGTTACAGATGGTATGACTCATAATTCGGATTATTTTCTTTTCGTACATTCGTCGAGCAAAACATAGAAATAGCCGTCTTTCGATTTTTACAACGGAAATCAAATTTCTAGGTAGTATTTTTTTCTTGAATTTATATACTTTTAAAAATTACGTTTCTACTTACACGTATATATCATTGCAATGTCGTCACTCCTAATTAAGAAGTATATTCACCGGTGGCAAAAGCATTCTTCTTAATTCTGTTCAAGAACAATAGTTGGGTCGATGGCGAATCAAAATACTCGTGAAGAAATCGAAGTTTACATCAAACAGTTGAACATTTAAAGGTTAATTACATTCTAGCTTTTAGCGAATTGAAAAAATAGTAGAGCGGATTTCTCAGCGGAACTGTTCTTGCCTCGAAATAATTCTAAAATAAACGTATAATCGTCATTCAAACAATTTAAGCCTTCGCACCCACACGACATTTTGCAGACACTAGACACATTTACTAATCGTGAATTCTACAACGCGAATTTACGCAATTTGATTCTGCATCACACTCCGACATTAGTCCTTTCAACTGGAATCGAAACAATCATACAACTATACAACTAAAACCAGCTTCGATTTAATCTTCAGATCAGCAGATAAATGTAATTCTCAGAGTCTTATTTTAACCGACAAAAGAAAAAAAATATAATCGATAAAAATCATATTAAAAAAATGAGTAAGCAACGAAACAGTAATATCGATGCGAACATTAATAAAAACAAACGTAATAGTGTCCAGAAAATGATGTATTAGTTATTTATATTCTTCATCCCCTTTAGCTACTACAATTAATGATGCAGAATTATACGGTATATTCTTCTGTCTCCAATCCTAAACACTAACGATGCCAACATACTACTTGTAACCTTCGCCGCTGTATCAGTTCTATCAAGGGCACAAAGTCAAAAAACCATCTTGTTGAACGCGTACATACTTTCCCAATTATCACAAGGTACAGATTATCCCTCTCATCGATTCCAAGTCATAAGAGAATTGTAGGAAACGAAGCATAGGACAGACCACTTCGTGTTCTCTATCAACTTATAAAACCCCGTCATCTCCGGTACTAAACACAGCCCTCAAATTCATTCACCATAACAGGAAACAAAAGTCGATAACTTCCTTTTTGCTATCAAACCAAATGTTGGCTTCTGGAAACCACCTGTCAATCTACTTCGTTCCAACCTATATAGCACTCAGCCGTCTCCGCCTTGTTCACATATCACTCTCTCATGACCTTTTACTACAACGTTCGAACTTCCCCGTTTTTTGCCTCTTTAAAACCCATCTCTTATTTGTCATATTTTACTACATCGCCCTACACTTCACCCCTATCGAACCCATATTCGCCCATGTACCCTATCTGGTTTTCTCCTCTAAGTACACCTTCAAATATTCCCTTAATTCTACAATTTTTTGCCTTTTCTAACTGCATCTCAATGTTAAATCACCAGTGCGGTAATTGTCTCGGTAGTTATAAAAATAAGAATAATAAAATCTTTTTAACACTTGTTCAATTTTCATTAACAGTGTGTAAAGGTGCGAAAATTTACAAATGTGTCAGAGTATTTCTACGATATAGGGGTATTATTTTTTTTGTGAATTACCAACAGTGTATGTACTCCTTCAGCTGGAACGTAAGAATATTTCGGAATTGGTGTATGTTGAAAATATTAAACACTCGTCTCTTAATTACGTTTATCCCTCTCATATATATATATATATATATATATATATGCGTGTGTAATTTTGAATGTTCAGAACTTATGCTTTGTCACAAGATCCTTTTGGGGCTAATCTGAGGTTAATTTTAACGCAACGAAATAGGAGGAGGCAATTTTTATAGCTAAAACCTGGAAAATGCGAGGTGGTTAATATAATTTTTCTTATATTCATAATAGTAGTAAATATTGATAATTATTTACATTTTTCAACGTGTGACTGTTACGCAGCTGCTGTTAAACTTTACCTCGTCGTATATGAAAATAAATTAAATTTAATATTTTTACCTGAGAAAGATGGCACGGGCCGAAGTTGTCTAATTTTCTGTTCAGCAGGCTTCGTTTAACTCGGTCGCGTACCTGTAAAACGCGAAGAATTGTAAACCGGCTTATTCTTCGAATTAACAGTAAACGATAACAATAATGGTGAAAATAAAATAAAATTATATTTAATAAAACAAAATAAAAAAATTAATAATCACTATAATGCTTTTCGACAATCACCTCATTATTAAGCATATAAATTTGTTTTTATTTTTTTATTAATTCATAAAATCACTACTCTCCGATACATCAACATCTAACTGATATCTGTTTATAGCAATAAAACGTTACTCCCGCTAAATTACAATAATAATAATAATAATAATAAAACTGATAATATTAATTAATTAAAATTAAATTTATTCGAATATGACGTGCAACATTACGCATTTTCCAATGTATTTACAATTATTTACCGCAAACATTTACACACATGTGCAAGTTTAAAGCACATACAACCGTATATAGATAAATACATCCGTTAACGCGCAATAATCTAACGCAAATAAAAGTATATAAACACATGCACGCCTACATGCATACATTTACAAGCGTATACATATTCGCAATATAATAATAATCGTCAAAAAAATTGAAAACTCCGCTTGAAGGAAATAATAGACAACTCAATCGGTGTAACTATTTTCTACCGATTGTAAATTGAACCGGCTGGCTGATCCAAATCATTTACCTACGAACACTCGAACTAGCTGCGTAAGTCGATTTTTCACGTGAGATCTGTTATAAAATTGTACACCTTGTATTTAGATCCTCCAATATTTCCATTTGTCCTTGTTCAATCCATCTAGCACCTCGTATTGGTAATTTCTGGTGTATATATATGTATGTGTGTGTGTGTGCAAAGATCTATACATGCTTCTGCAATGCCACATCTATCGTCTAACAGTACAAAATTGATAATACGAACCTGGGAAGTATCCTCAATAATTTACGGAGTTTTTACTCGTGTATCCATTTTTTTTGTTTACGTACAATATTTTCCTCCAGAATTGGGCGTACATATTTAACAGATATTTACTACGCTGTCATTCCGTTATTTTTCATACAAATCTCGTCCGATATCTTGGCAAATTTCACGGATTTTGTCTTATACGTAATAATTATCGTTTTATTATTATGCGATTATCCTATTTATAGTTAGTTCCTATTTTGTTGTTATTATATATATATATATATATATATATATATATATATATATATATATATATATATATACACGTATCCCTTTCAGTGGTACATTATAAAATTTTGACGGAAAATTATAAATTTCACACAGGTGTTTATTATATAATACTGCTCCCTTAGGTGAACTGTAAATAATTTTCAATGTACTTTCAGAATAGAGATACTTAACGTCAACCGGAAAGTAGAAAATTTCGTTTTCACCTACCATATAGCATTGTGAGTGAACGGGTTAATGAACGAAAGAAATAAAATGCAACAATTTGAAAGTGTTAACAGTATGCCTATACGTACATATTTCGCACACGATAGTGAAATCTTTAAAACAAAATACGCACAAAGTTTTCGCGAAGAAAAAGACCTTATAACAAGTCGGTGGGTGGATACCGTAAATTTTTGGATATACATGTTCCTCTCTTTATTCCACTCTATTAAACTAACTGCGCCACTCCGAGAAGCAAAAAAAACCAAATTCAGCAGCCAGCCCTGACCTAAATTCGTCAACGGGTTCCATAGTAAACGAGAGTAAGTAAAAACACGATAGGAAAAACTATGCCTCGTCCCACATTTTATTTATTTCGCCATCTCCTACCTCGTCGTCATCTTACTGTATCTGTCTGTTCTAATTTAATTTTATAAATCGGATTAACGTCTGGATTCAACGTGTCACTCTCTTAAATAACTTTGCTTCCTTCGTCGAATACTTTCAAAAATTTAATCCCTTACTTTGGAAAGTCGTTAAAGTATCGAAAAATTCAAAATCTCCCGTAACATCACCGTCAAAAATAGTACATATATATCTATAATGTATTTCTCTCCTCCTCTATATCTTTCATTCTTTTCTTTTATATATATATATATATATATATATATATATATATATATATATATATATATATATATATATAAGATGAAGAAATAAATATATAAAGCCTTAATTTCGTCAAATATCGCCCGAAGACCACCCACCCTTAAATATACTAACAATAATACATAATAAATAGTAATATCAGTTAGACAAAGTTATGAAGACCGTATAACTATTACGTTTTATCACAACCAAGTAGAACCACCCGCTATCTGTGAAGCCCACCCTAATGATTTTCTACATATACTTTTTTTATTGTAATCTGGAATTCACTACGGTCTAATCATCCTACGAATCATGTATTATTTTAGGCTGACTGTCCTCTTTACAACATCCTTCATTTCGCTTTTATACCTAATGGTTTTCCTGAACGAATTCGATATATATATATATATTGTGTATATATGTAATGCACATTTATGGAGTGACCCAGAGAAAATGGACGACTTTGTTTAAATGCCATGAATCGATTATGTAGAATACGGTAAATAAGTAACTCGTACGGTTTTGGGTGTTGTAGGTCTTCACACAGTCGGCAGAGATACGGACGGTAAAGGCAAGTGTTAAACAACGCGTAATTTCGAGATGTGAGCTGGGAAATGTATAGTTAGGGGACTGATATTTCATTAGGGTTATTACATTTTTCCACTCGTCACGCTGTCCGTAATGAGCGTTTCGTGCTACTGTTATTAACTGACGAAAAAATACAGGGAACTAAGCTAATTAATTACCAGGTGGAAGGATATGATTGTAAATATGCTAAAAGAAGTCAATTGTTAACTGCGAACGGATTAGCCGGACATAGTGACGAGAAGAATTAAAGATGTTGCAGTATAATGCTATCGACACCTCTTCGGAAGATTGCGACCGAAGAAGAAGATATATATATATAATATACATTATTGTTCGTTGCTCGGATGAACTGATATGTCAAAATTATCTAAAAATAACGCGATCACAGGTAATAGATCTTAACAACGAACATACTTTGGCGAACAAGTTGTTAATTTCTAGGTCGTGAGACGAGTTTAACATTTTTTATCCGTAAAGCGAAATCCGCTACAACAAGTAATAATAGTCGCGTTGCACTGACATTGGACGCGATAGAGCAGCGAGAAAATTATGATGTAAAATAATAAACAACGAACGTCATCCACTAGGTAATTGTACAGAACTTTCTAACGGAACATTAAAATCGAGACGTAGACTTTTAGGAGAACAGTCGAAGAGCTGGTGAAATTGGGCAAAATCTGCAAGACTAAAATCTCGGAGTACTGATAGCGTTGGTAATATAACGGAATCTCTAGGAAACTATTTAAATTTTACTTTATGACGCACCTTGAACGGAACAAGAAGCGGAATGGCTCGAATCAAGTAGAACTAAAGCAGATGGAAAACGGCGGATAAAAAGTAGGTTGGTGCAGAGTAACGAGCATTTATTCTTATTCGACAACTTCTTAATGCAGATAAATTATATTCCAATACAGATGATATAAAATTTCTTTTATATCGGTCGCAGAAAAGGTTATGTACGATGAAAATAATACGCCAACTTTTAGATTTCGTGAGGAATGCGTAAATATAATTTTACATAAATATATATGTGTGTGCGCGCGTGTCTTTCTTCAACGTCACGGTCAGTTCACTAATGCGTGAAATTTTTTCCAAACTTCGCGGTCCTATATAATTTGTTTTTCTAATCCATAGTCTTCAGCTGACTTATCGGTTATGACAGACGTCAATGTCGCGGACATCCAACGATTGCTTTATTCACATTTTAAGATCACAATTAGAATAGTCATCTGTCGTAATATAATATATGAATAAAGGGGAAAAAGTTTGATTTCAGTTTTTCAGGTATATTTATTGCCGTACTGGTGTCTATCCTACACTTTTCAGTTATAATATTTTATGCGATTTCCTAAATATTAAGCCCGGGAGTGCTAGAAGAAAAATAATTAAGGTGAGATTCCTGCGTGATCTTTGTAATTGACGACAATTATTTATTATCCACAATCTTATTTATGGTCCTCAGTGTTAGGTCACATCGTGTTTTCTATGAACCACATGCTCGGACAAATCTAGGTTATAATTCACCACTTCTATCCACCTTGCGAACATACTAAACATTCATCCATAGTTTTGATTTTGATAGTAAATTTATATATCAGAAAAGTTTTTAAAACTCTAATATTTCAGTTCTTACTTTTCAGTAAGTTTGTATTATTTCGGTCTTTAAAAAAGTCTTTTTTATCGCCATTATCGGATTAACAGTTTTCTCACATGGGAATAATATGATTTGTATTCAGTACCGTTTTTTGTATTTATGAATCAGTACGTGCTAATGTGCGTGTCACGATGGATAGTTTGTTTACATGGGAATACGGGTGTAATTTCTGTTTTTTTGTTGTGTTCGTGCTTGTATATGGGTATAGTATTTCATTAGAAACATTATTTCTTATTAATGATTTATTTTCCCGTGTTTAATGTTATTTATATTAGCGTGTTGTGTGAGTCTAGTTTTATTTTTGTTCATATTTTTATTTTAAAATTATTCTGTAAGTGCACATTGTAGTTGGCGTTTTGTAAACAAATAAATAAATATTTCGCGCTTTATAAAAAATATTTAATTTTTTATCGCCGTTTAAATAATATCCCGATGGTATGAAACTGCCCTCCTACCCGTTAAAAAATTTGCTGGCAATTTGTCGTATGAAAAGAAAAAATTCTAAAATTTCACTCGCTGAAAATGACCTATTCGAGGATGTTCCGATGAAGTGAGTGACATTATGAGAAATAAAATGAAGAGGAACGAACGTAAGAAAAGATTGTGTTAAAAAGTTTCAATTACTTTAAAAATTTTCACCAATTCGACACATTTTTAGAAACTTTTATCGCTATTTGTATGGAACATGTTTCTGGAATGAGTAAACCGAAATCATGAACTTCGATCGTAGCTCCCTCGTTAGAGATTCGTGTTGTCTCAACAATTTTCGTCTCTAATGTGTGATATCATGATTAACTCTAGCGGAAAAAATTTTTGTACTCCGAGGATAGATGAACAGTTATTTCTGGGACACGGGAAATACACAATATTTTCGAAATAAATTATTTCCAAGCCTCCAAAATATGAGGAAAATTTGACTTGCCACGCGGAGAATGTTTACCCTCTTCAGGAAATACGTGCAAAGAAACTGCTGAATGACGAACGTCTACAAAAATATTAACCAAAACACTCTATAGAACGTGATTGCTCCGTATAATCGGGAAGGAATATAACAATTTTTTCACCAAATAGTAATAATTTTGAATTATTCGAATCTGTTTTGATTAGATACTGTTAGAAAATGTGAAACGTTTAGTAAAAGGATGCAACTCCTAGTGTCTATGTTCCGAAAATGAATTTAATATTATTATTATTCTAAGAATTTTTTTGTTTACCGATTTCTAATATTATAACTTTTTATTTTTTTCATATTTATATATATATATATAATTGTTATTTTTATTTTTTATTTTTTTTAATATTTGCTAAGTTACAACTAGCTCTATAGGCTATTAAGTAAATGTAATATATCTCAGTATCATATGGCTTGTTAAAGAATCCTGTCCAGTGACAGGATCTCATACAATATGTATACGGAATGTATACTTTATACTAGATCCATAAATTTTGTTCTCTTTAATCTGCGAATGACTGCAGAGTTATCTAACAGTGCAACTGCCATATTATTCGGATGTGACTCCAGTCTTGCGGCATGATTTTTAGCTGTTTGCACGATTTCATCCTTTACGTAATTTATCTTTAGGTCTGTGTGCAGAGTTTGATTGGTTACATACCATGGCACATTTATTCTTAGAAATCTATTTTGTAATCTTTGTATAATTTCTATGTTACTCTTTTTCGAGCAGCCCCATAGTTGACATCCGTATTTCCAGACAGGTTTGACGACCTGGTTGTAGAGCAATAGCTTATTTTCAACTGCTAGTTCTGACTTTCTCCCTAAAAGCCAGTACATCTGATTAATTTCAATGCGTATTTCAGTTCGCTTCGTTACGATATGTTTCTTCCACGTTAACCGTTTATCCAAGTATATTCCCAAATACTTGACTTCGTATTTTAATGGGATAACATTTCCCATTAATCATTACATTACTATCGTTTAATCTCCGATTAGTAAAAGTTGTGGTTTACATAGTTTTCTAATGATACTTCTGCCTATTGTCAATATCACTGGCGAGTGATCTGACGATAGATCATTGCCTGATATAACATCGATGAAATTTTCTGGTAGTCCTCTAGTTATAAAAAAGTCTAACAAATCTGGTATTTTCAACGGATCAGTTGGCTAATAGGTAGGAGTACCAGGTGATATAACAGTACTTTTATTATCATCAATTGCTAATTTCAACTGCTTACCTCTTGACAAAGTAAGCTTAGATCCCCAATAAATATTTTTGGCATTAATGTCACCGCCTATTAATGTAGAAGATAATATTGTCCTATTAAAAAAATATCTCAAATAATTATTATTATAAAAATTAATTAAATTAATTAACTAATAAATGATCGGATTATATACATCAATAAATAAACGAAAATTAATCGGACGTACTCGTACGGAAGCGTAATGCGCCGAGTTGCAAACGACGTAAAAATTGAAAACATCGCATATTTGGAAAACGACGGACGTGAGTGTTACGAAGGAGAATGAACGGTCGATGATCCTGGTCGCGTGGCCGAAGCAAGCCAAAGTCATTGAGAAACTCGAAATAACCAACGAATAGCTAATGACTGTCGAAAATGCTTGACCGGTAGCGCTGGTTAACGTGCACAATTTGATCCAGACGATAAGAGTTCGTTGAACGTGACGAACAGAATGCGTAGGCGATATCTGAAAACGATACATGGAAAACTCGAACTTTGATGTGCATAATGTACGTATATTATATACATATGTATAATATACGTATCACGATACGTTTATTCCGATCCACTGTTTAGTATTTCCCTTTTTTTTCATCTATGGTGTTCACCGAACTTTTCTATCCACATTACGCCGGCTGACCTTTTTATATCATCCCGTCATTTTGCGCTGATTTCTATATCCATCCCTTGTTAAACACTCCGTTATCACCTTTTGTGGTGCGCTGCATATTCTACTGCATTCGAAAGTTTAGTCTACTCTCTTATTAATGCATCGGTTTTCCTGTATGACATCTGAATTCTTAACATTACTCTTATATGGGCTCTCCTAGTTACAAGATATTTCGTGTATGTATCGCTTTTGCGCAACACATATAATCATCGAAACTTTCTTTTTATTACGTTGGTATATCCTTATTCTTGAATATTTAGCTCGACTTTCCAAAACCTATCCACGAGAGATGCGTTCGTCTTTTTATTCTTTCTTCTCGGTGATAATTACTTGACTTATATTATATACACACACATACATATATATATGTATATATATATATTCACTGACCTGTTAAAGTATCTAACCATCTATTATTTGTAATTTCACAAGCATACTTGTCGTGAGTTTAAAAGTGTGGAATGTTGCGACTTTTCAAAAATAAACAACAAAAATGAATTAAGATCACTAAACTTTTTTTATGAAAGTGATTTGTTCATAAAGAAAGTTTAGCGATTTTAACTCATTTTTTGTTGCATATATATGTCATGACCTAAATTTTGTTGGCGTTTATCCTTAATCCTATTTTTTTTTAGCAATCGTAGGTCAGTTATCAAGGTATCAATGAATTAATGAAATGTTTTTCATTTTTCTTCAATCAGTATTGATAGCCTCAGACTCCCAAAGTAAGTAATCGAACATACGTTCTAAACATTCTATAAATAACTTTGGAGATGTTTTATTCCCTTGTCTACTTTATTGTTATTTTACTCGTTTTATCAGTTGCATCGTTGTCGAATTGTAAATGCCATTATTATGTTGATCCGTTCATCATCTATACCGTTTTCCTCAGGCGATTTTAGGACTGTCCCAGTTTCTACAGCGTCAAACGCTTTTTGATAATCTACGAACGCAGCGTGCAATTCTACGTTGTATTCCCTGCATTTAGAGATTAAGAATTTCATTGTATGAATGTGATCATGCGTGCTGAAACTAGATCTAGAATCCGCCGCTCGTACGGTTGATACTAATCTATTTGCTTCTTCAGTCGATTTGCAATAATGCTTATGTAGAACTTGTAAATATGCCACAATTAGCTAATTTATAGTTTTTCATTCTAACACCCTTTTCACGTATCAGAATTACATCTGCCTTCCCTCCGTGACTGTAGTATTCTCCTTTAAGCAATTATTAAACAGGTCTTTCAGTAAATCCAGCGGTTCCTCTTCTTTAATTATTTCGGGGGGCTACACCATTTCATTTTCTTCGAAGCGTAAGTGGTTTCTGTTATTAATATGTCCGGTAGGTTCCTCTTAATTTCAATTATCGCTAATTGATCTTTATTGTAGGTCTAAAGTTTGTATCATATAGTTTTGCATAGAATCTTCTTACCTGTACGGACAGTTCAGTTATATTTGCAAGAATATCCACGCTGTGATTTCTCATACTTTTCAGCTGTTTCCGAATGACAACGTTTTATCTTTTTAAATACTCTAGACCATCTGACGCGTTCAATTAATTCATTAATTACTTCTGTATTGCGTTGCCTTATGTCACTTGTCATTTATTTTCTAATTAACTCGTTCGAACGCTTTTAGGACTGTCCAAGTTTTTTCGATAGTTGTTAAGCGCCATGTGCAATTCTATATTATCACGTACATGAATATCAGGAATCTCATTGTACGTGATAATATATATAATATATATATATATAGTAAAGAAGGTTCCACAAAATCGAAAGTTACCACAAGAGATTTCTCTTAAATGGTTCTGTTCAATTTGAAAATTTATATTAAAACGGTTAAATAATAATCTCCGAAGTATGCAATTAAATGACGTCATTATGTATGTCGCGAAAAGTTAATTGGAAATGACGAATATTGCATAATTGCAAATTGAATCAGAAGTGAAGTGGGAAAACCGATTGTTTTTTTCCTTTGATTTAATTTCTCATCGTATAAAAGGTCCAGGACTTAAAATTATTTATCTATTATTAATATAAAGTCAATTCATCGGATATTATTCGTAATTTTCTATTATTTAAATAATTAATAATAATATTTATCAAATAGAAGTTTAAGCGATTAAGTTTTAGTACTTTTTAAATTTTAAAGCGCTAAAAATTAGTTGTAACGACGATAATTAAATTATTATTTCTCGACGCGTTAATTAGATCGCAAAATTTCAACTTCGTACAATAATTACGTCTAAAACTAAAAACTGATTAGCATGAAGAATAAAACCTTTCGCGTGTTTGTTTAAAATAGATCTGTATATGTGGTAATGTATTAGAAGAATGAACTGGTGCAGAATAAAGGATAGGCCAATGATTAGTCACTAAATATGTCGGCGTATAGGATTGCCAATATTAGTAGGCTTGGTACATTCAGAAGAAGCCGCCGAGTAAAAAGTATTTCGAGTACAATATGATGGTTATCGTGATCAGTACACGACTCAGATAATAATAGTAAATTCGGAAAGATCCTTTCGACCTCTGGGTTTTACCTAAATAATAATTTTTACCGCGAACCGAGTAAGAATTTTATTATTATTCTGTTTCCCATTCGGATCTACTATTACATTTTATGCGCGCGACACATGTCGTTCACATATCGACAACGGTATCGATACTTTCGAGTAAAACTTTTCGTTTCCATCTAAGCCAACGTTCGATGTAGAGGCGATATCGAAATGTAGCTGTAGGTAAAAAACGATAAAATCGAAAGACTTGTAAATAAATAATCATGGGATTTATTCGCCAGAGACAGACGTATGTATATCGAATAAATAATTGACGACTCGTATCGATTATAAAACGTCGGGTCGACCCACGAGTGACGATTGTTTAGCAGATTCCGTCAGGAAATTCGGATTTAAACGTCATTAAACGAATCTCGCGGGACAAATGAAAATTTCCGAGAACGAACGGACGTGGCTAATACGATTATTTCCGTTCAAATCACGTAACGCGCGAATTGAATTTGTCAACGGGACACGTGTGTGTGTGTCTAAAAATTTATTTATGATTTTTAATTTAAATTAAAATAAACGAAATAATAAAAAAAAAAAAACGATTTTACAACGTACTGCCGTGCGTTCATTGGACTCGGTAAATCGTAATTTAACGCCATTTCGAACAAGTCCAGTTAACAATAAATTTATTACTTAAATCTATTTTTCACAATTTCTTAAAACAATCGTTATAATTATAATAACGTTCATGATAACTATATTAACACCTAAACTTAATAAATGTTTGAATTTTCGACGAAAATGGTATATCCATCCATATTCCCAAATATTTATGCGTTATAATTCGTGGACATTTACATACCTCTCTTTTCCGTGTATTTCACTGTATATCATAATTATCGGTTCTTCTACATCTACCTTATGTATTCTTCTGATGATATACGTTAATTTTAATTAAATTATTTCTTTTTACTAAATTAATAAAAGCGTTATTATTATTATTATTATTATTATTATTATTATTATGATTACTGATAATAATAAAATAATGTTCTGTATATTAAACCTTCGATATATGTTGCGATAAATCGCTAGCGGTTACTTGAAGACCGTTACAGAATAGGTACCAGATAATGGTGGTTGAAGATACCATAATGAATAGGCCCAATTCTTCGACCAGCAAATAATATCGACCGGGAAACGTCAGTGACGTAATCGTCAGTAATATAGCGGCTAAGCTAGAAGTGATGTATACGGCTTTCAAAGTAGAACGTCTACCGCCAAATTTAGGATAAGTTCCAAAAACTTCTTCGTAATAACCCTGCGTAAATTTAACAACAATAATAATAATTATAATTAAAATTAAATCGAACCAAAGCACTTTTACGATAAATACAGCTTCGGACATGTTCACTTTGCCGAAGAAGCGTTCTATAAGCTAACTTCCTCCTATCAGAAACAGTCTCACTGGTAAGTGTGTACACTACTCGCCATTTCTTTCGATATAGAGTTCACATCCGGTAAATGTAATCGGTCGACTATTATTCAAACATTACAATAAGTTAATCCATGTACTACAAACAGTATTGTTTAAAAATCAATCCAGAAACCATCATTTTGAGATGGATCACCAACACTCAGAACATTTTGCATTGCATAGTAAACAATGAAATTGAGCTTTGTTTTAATATACTAAACATCCACTTTAATATCTTGCGCAGGTGATATATTCTTTAGTTTATAACATTTCACAATCATTCGCGTATGTATAAAACTCGAACACGTAATAGCAGAATTAAGCGTTAATGTTTCAGTGAAAAAGGTGAAGTAATTATATTATTAGTAGTAAAAAAAAGTGTAAGCAATATTGAGTACCCATCTCTGGTGAATATATTAGTAATGTTCGTAATTTCAATAATTCCTTACCGACTCTAACACCAACAAATAATAGTGTATGGAAAGTGAACTCTCACGCTGATTGATCCTGCTACCAACGAGCAGATATATACATTATTTGATATCACGTTAATGCAATATTACTAAGTCAACTGTACTCTTATCTCTAACTCATTCCTTAGTTACCTGCCATGTAAAAACCCAGTTACTCAATGTTAAGGCATCGACTTTTATATATTTTCGCTCACATCACCTAACGAACTTTAAAACTGTATCGGTACACTTACGAATAAATCATCCCGTGGTGTTAATAATATATCCACTACACTGGTCATATACATTTATCGGATAAAGCAATAATATATTTAACAAAAATAGTTAATCCTATAACTATGTTACTTTCAGCCAAAATCGTTTTTCCGTCAAAATCCGGAAAAGATGTTGATTAAATATTAAGTAAATTGGTTGAAACAAATCATTTGAACACTAATAATAACATTATCATCACTGAATAATTTGGTTTTAGATTCGATTTTCGCGCATCAAATTGCGAGAATTTCACACCGCATTATTTGATAACTTTAATATTAAAAAAAAACAACATACAAAATTTTTATTAGTTGGTAAAGGTATTTCATACTGGCATAATGGAATTCTATTTTAAATGATTCAATTTAAATTCCTTCCACCCCTGGTTAAACTAAAATCGTACATAAGTAACAGATCATTCTGTGTTACTCATCTCTGTACTAACTCTTCTATCGAAACTTATTAGATTGGCATTCTTCAAGGCAATTTTCCAATGTCGTATCAATTTGCAATATTATATTTATTCTACCTTTTGTTCAAACAGCTTTATACGCCGATGACTTAGCACCATTCTGAGAGCCTTACAGATTGAAACCCGTACGTAATCATTTAGAGAAGGCTGCTTCTTCTACAAATACTACAAACGCTGGAATCTGCGATTCAACGTACATAAGGCTGAAACTAATTTACAAGGAGATTTTCAAAATCAGTACGTAATGTTGTTTTTAACGACACGTGTATTCCTTCGTCCAAAGAATTAAAATAATTAATGTCCTTATTCGCAGAGAAAAACTTTAGATTTGATCATTACTATTTCCGTTTTGAGTGTTGATGTACACACTTGATCCGCTTCTTGCTCTGGATATCACTGTTTGTTGTAGTTCTTTTTATAAAAGTGGATTTTAGTACAAGCGTGGCACTTTACAATTTTAGGAAAGCAAATCCTTTAACATTAAAACAAAAAATTAAACTATCGTCCTATCTCCCTACTATGTGTACCCAGCAAAATATTGGAGTCTATTTTATACGAGAGGTTATATAAACTTTTTTTGTCTAGAATTGTTCCCGAACAGCATGGTTTCTTAAGGTCTAGATCTACTACAACTAATCTTGTTACTTATACAAAATTAATTACTGACTGTTTGGAGCAGCGTCTTCAAGTTGATTGTATTTATACGGACTTTAGTAAAGCTTTTGACAAAGCTAGAGTTTACTTCTGGTTAAGTTGCATAATTATGGATTTTCTGACGATTACATACAGTTATTTAGATCATATTTAACTTCGCGTGTGTGCTACGTATTATTTAACGGATACCAGTCCAAGCAATATACTCCTACTTCCGGAGTACCACGGGAGTCTAATTTGGGTCCACTATTATTTAATATTTTCATAAATGATATAGGAATTAACTTACATTCAAAATTTCTATTATTTGCTGATGTCTTAAAAATTTTTAGATCAATTAAAACTGTCAGTGATTGTGAATTGTTGCAAGATGATTTGTGTAGAATGGTGACATGGAGCGACAATAATTATTTACTTCTTAATTATAAAAAATGTGTTTATATTCGATTTTGTCGTACAAAAAATAAATGTCTCTTTGATTACTCTATGGGTAATGTTCCACAGTTTGTAATGTAACCTGTGTTCGGGATTTGGGGGTTTATATTGACAGCGAGCTGAAATTTGCAACTCATATTGGTAATGTTACCAAAAATGCTTACAAAACTATGGGTTTCATCATTAGAAATTCATGCGTATTTCGTGATCCTAGGACTCCGCTGTTTCAACACTCTTGTAAGATCGCAATTAGAATACGCGTCTGCGGTTTGGGATCCTTTCTACACTAAATATATTCATACGGTGGAAAAATTTCAATCTCAGTTTTTGAGGTATATTTATTACCGTCAAACTGGTGTCTATCCAACATTTTTAAGTTATAATATTTTATGCGATTTCCTAAATATCAAATCCTCGAGTGCTAGAAGAAAGATAAGTAAGCTGAGGTTCCTTCATGATATTTGTAACGCTCGCAAAAATGACAATTATTTATTATCTACAATTTCATTTATGGTCTCCAGTGTTAATAGTAGGTCACATCGTATTTTTTATGAATCGCATGCTCGTACAAATCTAGGTTACAACTCACCACTTTTATCCACTTTACGTCTATTATTGTTCGGTTTTATATTATCGTGTATAAACCTGAATAATTTTATCCATCATTTAAATTACTATCGTTCGTAATTGTGTACGTTATATTTTCAATTCGTATTATTAATAAACCTGATCATTTTTCATTTTACCAACTACGTTACTATCGCTCGTAATTGTCTGTCTGTCGTTGGTGGATAACAAACCGTTGATAGCGTCCAACCTTCAACCAGCGATTCTGCTAATGACGTTGCGAGTCCGTTCCTTATCTATCTTATTCTAACAATTCGCTCGTGAATATTACCGACACTAACATTATTAATCATGTAAGTAAATATTCAAACGTTGTTCATGAAGGTGAAGGCAGTTCCGTAAACGATCAGTGTAATATTTCTATTTCGTATATACAACAGGAAACCGATAATCAACATCTACTCTTGCCTCATCTATTCTTCCAATACAATCTTACTGTATTACTCCATGCGGTCAATTACAACCGATTATGACAGACAAAACATTATCCAGTACAGTTCATTCAACAACAGCATTTGCAAAAAGAACAAATGCAACAACATCAAGTTGTACAACAACGACTACTACTTACACACACGGAAGAAAATTCTGCTACTATCAACGCAAATAGTACATGGATAACCATCAAATTAATCAGCATGACCTGAAACACGGGTGGCAAGAGATTACCAGAACTACAAATAGAAAAAGGAAAAATATATCGAGCATAGGCACAAGTACTCCTAGTAGCTGTGAATAAACCAAATAAATTATTCATTCCGACTAACAATCGTTTTTCCGCGCTAACCACTAATAATGATAATGAAAATGATCTATGTGATTCGCCTGACAATAAAACTTCAGGTACATCAGTTAAGCTATCTCCTATTACGGTTTATGGCGTGAATAATTACTCGAAAATGCTATATGATTTTTACCAATAGAAAAAATTAGATGTAAATCTCTAACAAACAAACGGGTACAAATCAAAACAAACGAAATAGAGGATTACAGGAAACTTTTATCATACTTGAAGAGTAATAACCTTGAATTCCATACCTATCAGATTAAAAACGAAAGAGCCTTCTGGCTAGTCATAAGGAGTCTACACCATATCAGCTAAACGATATAACTTCAGCCTTGGCAGAGAAAGGACATGTTGTCAGAAACATCGTAAATGACCGATTAACAAAATTGCCATTACCACTCTTTTTCGTCGATATTGAACCAAATAACAACAATAAAGTAATTTACAAGATTCAATATTTATTGAACATGAAGATAAGTGTAGAAGCTCCACATGTTAAACATGAGATAGTTCAGCGTTGCCAGCTGTATGGGCACACGAAGACATATTGTAACCGACAAGCCATTTGTGTAAAGTGTGCACAAACTCACCTAACTCATGAATGCACAAAGGATAGCAGTTTACCGGCAATATGCGCAAATTGCGGTAATAATCACCCAGAAAATTACAAAGGTTGCGAATTGTATAAACAGCTCCAACAAATCCGTGGCAATAACAACCTAGGATCACTTAAATCATTAAATAAACCCGCACTACAGTCTCCACCGAATCAAATACAAACTGTTCTACCAATTAACCAGAGGCCGACACCTCCAGTACAAAAATTATCATATGCAGAAGCAACCTCCTCAAACGTTCACAAGTCTTCATCTTCTACAGATATCCAACAAAGCCTAAATGCTTTTCTAGAAATAAAATCATTATTCAAAGACATGATTCAGCAGCAAAGCACAATGATAAATAATCTAATCTCTACAATCATGACTGCTCTTATCAACAAAAAATGATTTATAAAACATGTTTCAAAAATCAACTCAACATAGCACTCTGGAATGCAAATTGGTTGCTGCAACATAGACTGGAATTAGAATTTTATCTCAATGAAAAAATATATTGACATATTGTTAATTTCTGAAGCCCGTTTTACAGACAAAAGTTATATCAAGATTCCAAACTACAACACCTATTGGACATTACATGCGGACAAAAAAGCTCATGCTGGGACGGCTCTAATTATAAAGCAGTGTATTCCAGAGTAACAATTAGGCAGAGTAATAATATCTTAAATGTGGCAGTGGTTTACTGTCCCCCCGAAGTACTCTGTATGTAAGCCAACAACAATTCATACACTTTTTAAAAGAGATGGGAAGTCGATTTATCATAGGAGGAGATTTCAATGCGAAAAATAGATTATGAATAACTCCTACAGGTAGAAACCTTAAAATTGCTATAGACTCAACTAAATGTGATATATTGTCGGGAGGCTTACCAACATATTGGCCAACAGACAGAAACAAAATTCCCGATTTGTTAGATTTCTTTATAACAAAGGGAATTTCAATTAACTATATGAAAGTTATGAACGATTCTTCATCACTATCTTCTGAAGTTGTTACATTAAAAGTTAGTGAACAGATTCGAATGAAAGAAAGACCTGCGTTATCTAACAAGTTTACAAACTGTGAAATGTTCAGGAATACATTAGAAGAATGTCAAAATATTTGCATTCCACTTAAAACAAATGAAGATATCGGTATCAACTTATTAACTAATCAAATAATAAATGCAGTATCTAAAAGCACTCCTTTGATCAAAAGTACAATAAATGTTACTACAATTTACCCGGATTATGTTCGCAAACAAATAACAACAAAGAGACAACTAAGAAGACGGTGAATGAGAACGAGAAATCCGCGCGATAAAACAGCGTTAAATCACCGAACAAGAAAACAGAAAACCTTGCTTCATAATTTCAAAAACGATACATTTAATGAAGTAACCAATCTATCACCCTCAACGGTTGGAAATTATTCGCTGTAATCCGTCAAATATCTAAAAAAAGCCGACAACAAGAAGTGAACCTTTAAAAATGAATGATGGTAACTACAGATGATTATGCTAAAGCTGAGCTGTTTTCCATGCATTTGGCCGAAACTTTTAAACTAAATAATAACCGATGAAAGTTTGAAAATGTAATTCGTGAGTACTTAAATCAATCTTCAAGAACAACGACAATCAAGTTTTTCTCTCCAGCGGAAGTTAAATCCACAATCATGAAATTGAGCAACAAGAAAGCCCCTGGTTACGATTTAATTACCAGTCGAATTGTAAAAGAACTACCGAGAAAATCAATTGTATTACTGACGTGTATTTTTAACGCAATCATGACAATACGTTCCAGTATTATGGAAATTCGCTAATATAATTACGATTCAGAAAAAAACCGCCCGAACAGGTAACATCTTATCGACTAATTTCTTTACTTCCAATCCTGTCTAAAGTTTTTGAAAAAATATTACAAAAAAGATACAAAAGATAATAGACAACGATAAAATAATTCTAAATCATCAATTTGATTTTCGAACTGGGCACTCGACGGTACAACAAGTTCACAGAGTGGTTAAGAAAATTGAAGAGAGCTTCGAAAATAAAGATATATGCTGTATTTTTTGATATTCAGCAGGCGTTTGATCGCGTCTGGCATCCAGGGCTATTTTACAAATGTAAAAAGACCTTGCCTGATCAATATTTCAACATTATCAAATCCTATTTGGATGAACGATATTTTTGAGTTGCAATAAACGATAAACAATCATCGATACGCAAAATTCAGGCAGGTGTTCCGCAGGGGAGCGCGCTTGGACCTCTTCTTTACTGGTTGTTCACCAATGATATACCCGTAAGTAAAACCGTATTTGTAGCTACATTTTTGACGATACGGTAGTGATGTCATCTCATCGATGTCCTAAAATATGCACTCAGCTCGTTAAAAAGGCTATTAACAACATAATTGCATGGTCGGGTAAATGGAAAATCGTTATCAATGAGCAAAAATGTAATCATATCGTATTCATCAAACGACGTATTGCGCGTGATAAATATAAGGTTACGATAAATTCAAAGTTATTAATTCAATGCGAGTCTACTAAATATCTCGGTGTTCATTTGGATCAAACATTAACCTGGGCGAAACATATAAAATCCAAGAATATCGAGCTAGAACTTAAGATGAAACAATTGTATTGGCTGTTAGGACCTCGTTCGTAATTGAATATAAATAATAAGTTAATATTGTATAAATTGAAGCCGATATGGTTGTATGCAGCAGAACTATGGGGGTATGTGCTTCGGCCACTAACGTGGAACGAATCCAGCGCAGGCAGAATAAAATTCTACGGTTGATAGTTGGTGCTCCATGGTACGTCTCCAACAAGACATTACACACCGACCTACATGTAAAATATGTCGCTGAAGAGATTAAATCGGTAATCCATAGATACTTATCAAGAATACATCATCCAAATCCATCGGCAGCTAATCTACTTAGTGATGAAATACCTAAAAGACTAAAATGGAAAAGAATGATATATCTGGCTTAAAATGTAATACTACTGTAAGGCGGTTGGATAATGGGCAAAACCACATCTCCTGAACATAAAATCCGGTAGATAATTATTTAAATTAGTTCTGGATTAGAGGGAAAGGGGGGAAAAAAAAGTTAAATAATCATTTTGATAGTAAATTTGTATATAATAAATTTTTTTAAACTCTATATTTCAGTTGTTACTTTTCAGTAAGTTTGTTTTATTTTGGTCATATGCCCCGATGAAGAGTTTGTTTACACCAGAGTATTGTTGGTATTAGTAATTTTAAATATTATTTACACTAATTAGCGTGTTGTGTGAGTGTGGTTCAGTTTTATTTTTGTTCATACTTTTACTTTATAATTATTCTGTAAGTGCGTGCACTGTAATTGGCGTTATGCTGTTGTGTACGCCATATTGTTTTGTAAATAAATAAATCTCCCGACTATTCACCAGCCACATAAACCGGGTTGTACACTGTGCATACAAGAGAGTCCGGATGTTCTCTTACATATTTCATCGGGGGTAGGTAACATCTTAATATCGCCAACAAAATACTGATTTATACTACTAAGATTAACATATTCGTGTCCTGGATTTTAATCTCCGACAGTACTTGCAAAAGGCTACAAGTGTTTCAAAACTTGTCTAGCAGAATTATATCGGATGCTTCCGGGTATTAGTTCAACACTTTCGGATATTTACTCACGCGTTAATAAAGATTGTAAATTTCACGATGATAATGATTTAACATAATTGGCGACTTCGATACGGCTCTAGCCACCGCATCGTCGTCTTGTTACTTTGTTCATTCTTGTTATTTAATCATTTTTCGTCTTATTACTATTTAGGATGTGATTTTATTACAAACTTTGTTCGTTTTTTCTATCGTTTTTCCTGCGGCCAATGGATAATTTTTAATACTTACTCGATAATTACGTTAACTTTGTAATTTAAATGCTTCAGCTTTATCGATACTATCATGTCGTCTTAATTAATAACTTAATATCGTCGATAAAATAAAATACTTTTTCGTCATTCTAGCTTGTGTTATTGCAGATATATTAATCTATTAACAGTTCTAGGTGAATACGCAGAATTACGCTAAACCTCGAACGAGTCTATCCGAAATAATTCCTCTGACGTTCGTCAATAAATATGAGGAAAGAGACTACATTTAAAAAAAAAAAACTTTCTGTATATAATTCTTTTTACACGCGTTAATTCGGACGGTATCGATATCGATTTAAGCTTACATAATCTTATTGTCAATATTGCGATCCGATCGGAATTTCTTCAACGCGGTCGGGGCTATCGATAAATCGTCAAAATGACGATCATTTCTTAGGACAGACGACTATCAGCGTTGGATTTGTATCACTCATCTCGTTATAATACTGAAATAACGTAATGCATGCGTACTCTATCGTATATATTTATATTAATCGTCAATTTTATTAAATCAGTTATATATACATGGTGAAAATAGTTATAATTTTATTACTTAAATCCATTTTTCGAATTTTCTTCAAACAATCGTTATAATTAAAATAACGATAATGATATAACTATATTAACGCCTAAACTTAATATTCAATAAGGAATTTTCTCCCTTATCTTATCGCGTGGAATTCTCGTGAAAATTTAAAATACGCTAACGTTGTACTAATATAAAGGCTAAAAAAAAGTACGGAGTCCAGTATTCATTCCGTTATTATAGATGTGAAGATAATTTAAGGAAAGTTATAAGAGTATTTTCATTTTCAGGTAAAAGTGTATTTCATTACAAGCGTTCTAGGAAAGTGTAACGAAGAGCAAATTTATATAGAGAATAGTTTACGTATAGTGATTTGAGCATTACAGGTTGAGCGATCGATATAAGAATGAGTTAAACATGTGCGAGAACAACTGTCTGGCGCGATGAATTCATCGTATGGCTAAAAATTCGAAAAATTTATTTTTCTCGCACGGTACCGACAAAGAAAAATCAAACGCTTTTGCAGAATACCTCAGTTCAGTTTTTATTCCGCATCCTAATATGTGTCGTGAATACTCCGAATATATAGAAAATAGCTTAAATGAACCCTGTTCACCAGGAAAAACAAAAATATTCACTCCAAAAGAGGTATTCGAATGCCTACGTAAAGTACCATTACGAAAAAGCCCTGGAGTAGATAACATCACTGGTGAAATCATTTCACGGCTTCCAACAAAGTCAGCTACTCTATTATGTTACATATTCAATGGAATATTAAGAATTGGATATTTTCCTAAAGCGTGGAAAAAGTCAGTTATAGTAATGATACATAAACCGGGCAAGCCGCGTACAGATGTATCATCCTATAGGCCTATTAGTTTACTCTGCTCATTATCAAAGGTATTAGAGAAATTAATTTTAAGTCGTATCCAGCCGATTATAAGCAGTCGTGGAATAATACCAAACCACCAATTCGGATTTCGCACTGAACATTCTACGGTGCAGCAGTGCCATCGATTGGTTGATGCGATCGGTGCAGCAGTGTCATCGATTGGTTGATGCGATTTACTCAACGCTGGAAAAAAAGGAAGTATGTTCTGCAGTATTCCTGGATGTTGCACGGGCGTTTGATAGGGTTTGGCATCCTGGATTACTTTATAAACTGGGACAGTTCCTCACCTTCGATTTATATGCATTACTTTATTCATATTTATCTGGTAGAACATTCGTTGTCAGAATTAATGGAGATTTTTCGGAAGAACATAATATTTTATCATCTGTAGGGTAGTCTACTCGGGCCTCTTTTATATTCTGTCTACACAGCAGACATGCCGATTAGCAATCAAACCATCTTATCAACATTCGCCGATGATATTGCTATTCTTGCATCCAATTCAGAAGCAATGTATGCAAAAACATCGCGGTACAAAACCATCTGAATAGGTTGGTTCAGTGGGCACAAAGTTGGCGTATGTTGTTTAATCCCAGTAAATGCCAGCACGTTATATTTACAAATAAAAAAATCAAGTGCCCGGCTGTAAGAATTAACAACATACAAATTCCTAAAAGTAATTCAGTACGTTATCTTGGCTTGTACATGGACAAAAGGCTCACATGGCGACCACATGTGGCACACACTAGAAGAACCATTATTACTCGTGTGAAATCACTACGTCCATTATTGGGAGAGAAATCGGTTCTAAATCTAATGACCAAACGGACTATCTATCTTACAGCAATCGCTCCTATTTGGCGGTATGGAATAGAGTTGTACGGCAGTACTTGCAAGAGTAATCTTAGAAGAATACAGCAACAACAGTCCAAGATACTCCGTACTATTGTGTCTGCTCCATACTATGTTTCTAATTTGACACTGCATAAAGATCTCAAGATTTCATATGTCAACGATATTCATGTCATGCAGTATAAGAGGTTATTCGACAAATTTGAAGTCAGTAGCAATCCTAATGTTCGCAGAATGCATTCAGACAGTCTTCCAGACAATCCTCCAAGGCGTCTGCGCAGGAAGTGGTGCCGAGATGCAATTCCAATCACTTAATAAATCGGGTCTTATTCAAAAGACAACACGTTTTTCTCATTTTAATTATTGTATTTGACCATTCCTATACTATTCCTACAAATATTTAATTCCCATCAAGTTACTCTTTTCTCTTCCTCATAGTCTAGTGTCTTACTGGAGTCACTAGACTAATATTAATTTCCTACTTACGTGATCACCGTTGTTTGCAGCAATTAATGCTGGTATGATGTTTAAAAGGGGGAAAAAACGACATGTCGCGACCTTAAATATAAGTACACTCGCAAAGAACATCCGATACGCATACAGGATCATATATATCTAATAACGATATTAATAATGATAAAAATAACGTCGCAGCGTGCAAATATGAGCACCCCTTTAAGTACTCGACTATTATTATCATCTTTTCGAACGATTCGCGCCGATGTCTATATATATAATGTAGGACGGAAAAAAACGGACCAGAAAGAATAACAAAAGGGCGGCAATAATTGAATAAAGATCGTAAGGAGATATAGTCGGTAGTAGAGAACCCCGGACTATATTGCCGATGCGGCTGGTGACCGACGTTTATTATTATCCGCCGGTAAAAAAAAAAAAAAAAACGACATACTCGAATAGAAAGAGCTAAGCTGGCAGGGGTAGAGAAAATAAGTTAGAGAGTTAGACATTTAGAAGATGAACATACAAGCTTTTTCAATTTTCCTTTCGTGTCCCGTCATTTCTTATCTTTAGAATATCCAGTTGGAGCACACGCATACGCGTATACTTATCACACGTATATATTGTATATATATATATAATTTCTGTGTATATATACAACATATTTATACGTATGCAACGGATCAGTTTGAGGTAGCCATAAAAGGAGGATATACAAGCCGGTTCTATTGCAAACAGGGAATATAGCTTTTTCAAATTGGAATGACAGAAATAAAACGATACCATCTAGTCGAATAAATACCAAGCCGTCAATGAATGAATACATGGCCCCAAATAATAGATCACGCTCCTTTTCATCTTGGGCTAAACCTTTTCTGGTCACCATCGCTGTTTATATTTCAGCGTTAAATCCACAATTATATATATATATATATATATATATATATACATGTGTGTGTGTTTGTGTGTTTCTGTAAAAAATTAAGTATTACTTTAATTTTCACCAAGTAAAATGGTATAAGCGAAGGTTTTGTATTATTGTATATATGTACATACATATATATATATAATTTTGTCATCTTTGGACCGCATAAAATAATTTATGCACGACTCGAAATGTTCCTTTCTAGGCGATATTTCTTCATCCTTTGTCGATGTTTTATTTTTTTCCCGATTTTCGAAATTCTGACATTTCTTATTCTTATCTTTATTTCGGTGAAATCTTTTTTAATTTCTAAAAACTGAGACGTATTTCGATTTTTAACGGAAAGGTGGAATATATTTTTCGTTAATCTTCTTCCCGAATCCGTCATTTTGAGATGGCCACAAAATTCCTCCATCCGCGATATTTTATCGACTCAAGAAGAATGACAATCTGTATTAACATCAAACAAGCTACGATCTATCAAACCAAAAATAAGACCTTAAAAAACACAATTACAACATCGGAGGGACAATGTAGTTGTCATCCGATTGGGCCACATTAAGGTGACACATGCTTATCTTCTTAATAGATCGGAAGCTCCACTGTGCACGGCCTGTAACATTGCACACTGTCTGTCCAACATATACTGACAGAGTGCCCTCAATATAGCCTACAGAGATCATATTACGGTCTTCCATCTTAATTACAGCTACTGCTCGATGACAACGTTTCTACGACATCCAGACTCATCCTCTTCCTACATGATATTGGATTGTATCGTTTAATTTAATACTTATTTTCTTCTGTGCCTCTAGCCATTAGTTGCTGTATACGGCGTATTAATTTAAATAATAATTATCGACTTACGTGTGTGTATTCGTTCTTAATATTTTTTGGGTCCGGTCCCAGGATTTTTCTTATTATATCTTTCTTTTCGAATTCATTAGCATTACTCTTCGGTGTGTATTCATTGCGAGACATTCCGACACGTGAACGCATTCCGGTTTAACAACGGTGTCGTATTTTTGTATATCTAGGCACCGTCGTTTTCTTACGTAGAAATTTTTCGTTAACAGAAACACGGTTTCCATTTCTCTCTTCCTCTCTCTCTCTCTATATATATATTCGCTTCTTCGTCCAGCTCATTCGACTGTATCGTTTTCCTCCAAATATTTGAATTTCGGTTCTCTTTGATCCGATTTTGTTCCGGAGCTACTTTTATATACTTATTTTTTTCAAAAGTTTCCGGTTCATCTTTTAAAACGTGTTTTACTGCGTCTTGAATATTATCGCTAAATCGTCTGCAAAGGCTAAATGTGTATTCTCTTTGCTAATCTAATCATCTGAATATACCCATTTTACTTTGTTCAAATTCTCTATTCATTGTCTGATTCTGTTTACTAGAAAACAGCTGAATGGTAGTGGAGATAACAGCTGAATGGTAGTGGAGATAACACATCACCTTGTCTTACTTCTGTTCTTATTTTGAAAGGTTCCCATACTTCTACTAAGAATTTAACTTTTAATAACTTGATTGCCAAGGTTTCATTACATTAATGTTATCTACACTTTAACCAGGTAGGAGGGCATTATAGGATACATAGGGTACATGCATTAACTCAGAAGTTTGAGCGTTTATTTAAATCTGTTATTACCCGGGTAGGCTACGTGCTGATAGAACCTTAATTACATTACAATCAGCACTTACTATATATACCTACTAAGTAAGTAAGTAAGTAAATAAATATATATATATATATATATATATATATATGTATATGTATATATCACTGTGAAGTGAAAACGAAGTTATCGATTATGTACAATCGAATATTTAAAACGAGGATGTAAATTGCTTATTCCAGTCGAAGGGACAAACTTTCACTTAGGAAAACGCCGAGGGTACTTCTACAAGTGACTCGAAGCATCGCGAGTACATGGTACGCTGACTTGGATTTAAATAATGTAAACTTCGAAAAAGTCGTTTTTCGTCTAAACGACCTCTAAAATTGTTTATAGTGTGTGTGTGTGTGTGTGTGTATGCTGTTTGCTGAATATTTGAGTGTCGGTTTTGTAAAATTCAAACCGGGTTCGATTATACCGCGCGAAGAATGTTTCCTCGTTGTCGCACGATTTCTTCTTCAGCTGAAAAACGAAAGTAATGAAAACGATTAAGGTGGTGGTACTAGTACGATGGCGACAGCGTGTTGTAATAATAATAGCAATAGTAATAGGTGGTAGTGGTATCCTTCGCCGTAAAAAAAAAAAGTAATAGGTGGTAGTGGTATCCTTGAGGCTGTTTGGTAGTAGCGGTGTAATATTGAAAAAGTTCTCTCCGGAGTTCCATTAAAAGCCATTTTCCTCTTTGGAAACCGACAGATCTCTCTTAGAACAAACGAGACTAAAAAAAAACACATCCGCCACAGCTAATTAACATAAATTTAAATCCGATTCGAATAGTAATAGTAATAATAATCATAAAAATAAGGTTTTAAGACGGATAATTCCGGAATCAGTCCGAACAAGATTTTCGACGGGGGTAAGTAAAACAACAAACACCGATGAATATAACTCGCCCCTATTTTATACATTCAAACTATATAATATTTTTATTATTATTATTATTATTACTATATCATCGCTATGATTTTTATCATTATTATCGTTATTACTATTATTATTATTATTGAAAGGTATTTTATTTTTTAACAAAAAAAATATTTTCTTCGAAAATATTCAGTCAGTTTTTAAAAATTTAAGAATAATTTTTTTTTTTGCTCGAAACACTATTATCTTATTATAATTTTTTATTTTTTTTTCGAATCGGCAATCGAATATTACCGAGTGCTTCGTACGTAAGCTTTAATGTTCGTGCGCATGTATTAGCACATACACGAGCATATATATGTCGGCTTATACGTTGCGAATATATATATACTAGTGATGAGAAAAAAAGGATATTTTAAAAAACCGAATAATAGATATACAAAAACCGGACGGTTATTCAGATGATTTTCATCTAGATATCTGTTCTGCTATGTTTCTTTGTACAGTGTTGTCTGTTTTAAATTAACGTTGATGTTTCCTGTTGCCTATATTCTTTGTTTGTTTTTTAGTTGATTTTTTTTATGTTTCATTAACATTTTATTTCAGATATTTTTTATAATTTCTAATAATTGTTTAATAAGTCGTTTTTTTTTTAAATTGTACGCGGTTATTCCGAAATTATTTTATGTAATTATGAAAATCTCTTGCGAAAATAGTTTTAAAAATTAAATAATAATTGTTTTTACGGAATTTTTTAAATTATGTAATGTAAATATACTACATATGAAACGAATTTCGAAGTATTCTTGTATACCTTTTTGTCATATGTTAATAAACAAAACAATATCTTAAAGCCTGTGTTACATCATTGATTCGATGTAGGCCTCCCATAATCTTCTCCATCGATGTCTATCCTGCGTTTCACTAAGCCATTGTTATCCTGCGACTGTCACAATATCATTCGTCCACCTTCTAAATGGTCTTCCTTGTGCGCGCTTTCCAGTATATGATCTCCGTTGGGTCAGTTCTTTTGTCCATCTTCCATCTTCTAGCCTACCGACGTGACCAGGCCAGGCCCAATTTAATGCTATCCTTATCCCTACATCTCGAATTTTGTTTTATTTCTGATATATTCTGATTTAATTCTGTCTCGTAATTTTATACAAAGTGAAGCTCGTTCCATCCGTCTTTCTGTTTTTCTTAATGTTCCTATGACTTCTTTCGTTAAGGGCCAAATCAGCGTACGTTAGCACTAGCATCACGCGTTGGTTAAATATTTTGACTTTCTTTTCTGGAATATTTTAGTGTTGAATATACGTTTTATCTTATGGTATGCAATCCGTCCATTTGCATTCTTTTTTCAATTTCTAATTTGTTTCCTAATTTTCCGGGATCGTAAAAACTTTATCCAAATATGTAAATTGGTCTGTTTCTTCTATACTGCTTACTTGTATTTGTATTTTACCGCTCAGCTCATGTGATCATTGTCCTGATTTTGGATAAATTTCATATATTTTGTTTTATTCGGTTTTATTTGTAAAATTGCACTCTCCAGTTCTTTCATCATATTTTCTAAATTCATCTTTAACTTGTTCTATGATTACAACGTCATCAGCGAAACACAGATGGTGTAGATATCTGCTATTTATATTTATTCCTGTTTTATTCCACGCTAACGATTTTATTGCACATTCCAATGCTGTTGTAAATAATCGTGGTGAGATTGTATCTCCTTGCCTAACTCCTTTTAAAATTGGGAATGTGGGTGTTGTGTAATTGCACACTGGCTGTTGCTGAGTTATATATGTTTGCGAGTTCGTCGATATATGTATTTTCTATATCACTAACTTTTAGAGCTTCCATAATCGAACGTATATAAATGGAATCGAATTCCTTTTTTAGGTCAACAAATCCAAGATATAACGGCAAGTTATATTCTTTACATTTCTGTATTAGTTAAAGTCTGGATATGATCTGCTGCACGATATTTTTTCCGAAAACCAACTTGTTCTATTGATTGCTGTTCATCCAATATACGTTCTAATCTGATATTATTCTTGTAAATAGTTTGTATATCGTTGATAGAAGGCTAATAGGTCGATAGTTTTTTAGTTTGTCTCCTTTCTTGTGTAATAAAATAATGGCTGCATTATTTCACGAGGTTGGTATTTGTTTTTCTAAAATGCAACGATTAAATAAAGCTGTAAGTTCGTTAACAAAAGTTTCACGGCTATATTTTAACATTTCCGGTGTTATTCCATCTTTGCCCGGTGCTTTTCCGCTTTTCACTTGTTTAATGGCAAATTGTGTTTCGCCCTCTAGGATAACAGGTACTATTGTTTCATCAGACGTAGTGTTATTGTTGTTGTATCTTGAATGATTTTCTTTTTAATTCGTAAACCCACTTTGCCACTTAAATAATTAATCATCCGAATCAAATCATTATAAAAAAAAAGTGAAACCTAAAAACTTAAAAAAAAAAACAAGAAAAAAAAACGAAATATGCAGTAAAATAATCAGCAATGTTTTCAGATGATCGATATTCGATAGTTATCTGTTTATGATTATCCGTCACTTATTATTCGTTATCTGCTTATAATCATCGATTATAGATTGACAAAAATAATAACGATATTATAAGACAGCTTACCGAATTCTTGACTGAATTCAGAACCATGTTCAATCAACTAATTCAGCAAAATGGGATGATAATCAACATGCTATCAACGGTAGTTAACAAATTAATATAAAAATTGAGCAGGCTTCTCAGAATAGCTATTTGGAATATCAATGGTCTGGTGCAGTACCGCCATGAAGTGGAAACGGTCTTAATTACCAGCAAAATAGATGTATTAATGTGAAACACATTTCACTGATAAAAGTTACGTTAAAATTCCTCAGTACACCATTTATCATACACTACATCCAAGTGGTAACGCACGCGGAGGTACAGCTATCCTTATAAAAACGTCTATGAAGAATTATGAGATGAATAAATACTCAAAAGGATACTTACAGGCTACTACTGTAAAAATTGACATCTTGTTTGGTCCGCTCGCACTATCGTCTACTGTCCTCCAAAACATAATATACAACAAATTCACTTTGAGGAATATTTCAAAAGCTTAGGAAATAAATTTATATCCGGTGGCGACTATAACTCAAAGCATATTTTATTTGGGTCACGGCTGACAACACCGAGAGGAAAACAGCTTCACGTATGTATTCAGAAAAATAATTATTGCACTCTATCAGATGGAATTCCATCATACTGGCCAACTGACAGAAGAAAAACTCCAGACTTGCTGGACTTCTTAAATCCCGTTAATAAAACTGTTCTAAATAGAGCAGCTAGACAATTAAAAAAAAAAAAACCTTCTAGAACTAAAAAATGAAACATTTCGAGAGTATATAGAACATCTAACTCCGACTAAAACAACTGATTACAGCTTGTGGAGGGCTATAAAAAATATAAAAACAGATCACACCTATCAGTGTCCCCCCTATAAGAATGAAAAACAAAGAATGGGCACGAAATGAACAAGAACAAGCGGATGTCTTTGCCGAATACCTAGCAGGAATTTTTGAACCACACAAAAATGAAAATTCTATTCATGAAAAGAAATTAACGAAATATCTAGAAACACCATTGCAGATGTCACTCCCCATTAAATTAACATCGTCTATGAAAATAAATGCACAATTAAAACAACTTGATATAAAGAAAGCTGCCGGACACGATTTGATAACTGCAAAAATTCTAAAAAAATTACCGAGGAAAGCTGTTACTTTAATAACACTCATTTTTAACGCAATCCTTCGTACGGGATATTTTCCGGTGCAGTGGAAATTTGCTTCAATAAAATTGATTCCAAAACCGGGTAAACCTCAAAATGAAGTGTCCTCTTACAGGCCAATTAGCCCGTTACCGGTTCTCTCCAAAGTATTGGAAAAACTACTTCTCCGGAGAATCAAACCAATTCTTGAAGAAAATAAAGTGATACCAGACTATCAGTTCGGATTCAGGAATCACCGTAGCATCATTGAGCAAGTACATAGAATAGTCGACATCATAAACAAAAGTTTCGAAGAAAAGAAGTATTGTTCAGCGGTATTTCTCGACATCGAAAAGGCCTTTGATAAAGTCTGGCACGTTGGCCTATTGTACAAATTAAAACTTAAATTACCTCACGAGTACTACCAGCTAATGAAGTCATACCTAACAGAAAGATATTTCCATGTTGATGTTAACGGGAATTACTCACGAATTCATTCAATACAATCGGGAGTACCTCAAGGCAGTGTACTCGGACCAACACTGTACCAGCTCTATACATACGACTTTCCAGTTAACGAAAATACAGACACAGCTATGTTTGCCGATGACACCGCTATTCTCTCGACTCATCGTGATAATAATTTAGCGGCCGAACAACTTCAAAACCATCTATTACACGTAGAAAAGTGGTTTAGACTGTGGAAATTCAATATTAACGAATCAAAATGCAAGCAAGTTTTCTTTACTTTAAATAAAAGCAAAAATTTACCGATTAAGTTAAATGGGCAAACAATTTCGGAATCGTGTAACGTAAAATATCTTGGATTACACCTTGATAAACGGCTTACCTGGAAAAATCATGTTATTGCTAAAACAGCTCAGCATTACATACCGAAATATTTATTGGCTGATGGGCAAATATCCAACACTGTCGTATGAAAATAAAGTATTACTATATAAAACAGTCTTGAAGCCAATCTGGTCATATGGTATCCAGATTTGGGGTAAAACGAGCAACTCTAATTTAGACATAGTACAAAAATTTCAATCTTAAGTATTGCGGAATATCGTGTCAGCGCCATGGTATGTCCGCAATGACGACATTATCAGATTTTTTAATATTTATTTTCATTTCAATTGTAAAATTGTGTTTTTTTTTTTTTTAAATTTTGTGTTCGTATATTTTTATACTTTATATTTTACTTTTGGACATCATACATCGCAACAGTAAATGAAAAATTTGAAATTCCACCAGTATACAACTTTTACAGAATCCGTGAAAATAATATTGAAGAAAAAAATTAATATAAAAAAACAAAATTAATAAACAAATATATTGATGTTAAATTTCAACAATTCAAAAAGTAGACAGAACAGAAGCAGAACAGCATTTTTGGAGTATATTTTCACAATCACCATCAAATATTTTTAAGTAATTATATTTAATTTATGTTTTTAAAATTATGATTTGTTAAAAATGTTTCACTTGATAATGGCGTAAATGCCGAAAAGCTTTGTGTTTTCTTTAAGAAAATAAATGTTAGTGATTTAACTAATTTTCAATTGATTTTTCGTAAAAAATCACTACATTCTATATATATAAAAAAATTAAATATTTTATATAGTTGTATTTGTGCCGTTTTTTTATTTACTTGCAAGATTATTAATATTAATATTGTAGTAAGATAAGGACAATTTTGGTTGGAAATTATTGAAAACGTAATAGATAAAGTAGTGTATGTAAAATTAGACTTTGAGAGAGGGAAAAGCAACAGTAGAAAAGTTTAAAAAAAATAATAGCATATTTGACATCTGAAAAAGTGCGTTGTCACCTCGATGGCATAAAAAATATGCGTATATAGCAAGCAACAATAGAAAACTTTAAATAAATATTTACAGATTTGCCATCTAAAAAAGTGCATTGTCATCGTGTATATACTGAAAGGAACAGTAGAAAGGTTTCGAAAAAATAATAGCAGATTTGACATCTAAAAAAGTGCATTGTCATCGTGTATACTCTGAAAGGAACGGTAGAAAGGTTTCGAAAAAATAGTAGCAGATTTGACATCTAAAAAAGTGCGGTTGTCACCATGATTACATAAGATAGACATATATATATATATATATATATATATATATATATATATATATATATATATATATATAATATAGAAGGCAACAGTAGAAAAGTTTAAATAAATATTGTTAGATTTGACTTCAGAAAAAGTGCATTGTTACCACAATGGCATAAGATAGGGATGTACATACCGAAAGCAACGATAGAAAAATTTTATAAAAGATAATAGCAAATTTGACATTTGAAAAAGTGTGTTATCACCGCAATGACGTGAGAATGAAAGATATGAAATAATATAGCTAGTACAATCGCCGAATTAATAAATCGAACATTAGAAGAAAGTATAATACTAGAACAGATGAAAATGATATACAAAAACTCAATAAATAAAAAAAAATTTATATATACACACACCAGTTAAATACGGTAATAGTAAAAATATTAAAATCTATCAAATTAAATATATCGATTAAAATAATGAAATGAATAACATATAATAAATAAATGATTACAATCATTTAATCTCAGCATCAACAATTCGAAGTCAACCTATATGCTGTTCAATAGGAAATTACAAAATAAAAAGTTAAATTTAACGCAATACGGATTAGACATACAATATGTCACACAAACCAAATACTTAGGAGTATTAATTGATAATAATTTAAAATTCTATAATCATTTCAATCATATCACAACAAAAATTAGCAAATTTATAAGGGTATTCAATAAACTTTATAACAATAACAATAGAATAAACTATAAGAAGGGAATAATATTATATAAAAGTATAACCAAACATACTTTATGGCAGCGTAATCTATAATGATATGTTAAATATCAAACGATTTCGAAACAAATTAAAAGCTTTCCAGAGAATGATTTCCATAAAATTAATCAAATCTTACAGAACAATTAGCTATATATATGGCTCTAGCATTGTCATCGCTGATATTAAACCGTTGGTGTATGAGATTGAGAAACATATTAATATTTTATTAATAAAAAATAATGTAAATACAACTTACGAATTTAACAACACGCAATATCAGCATCCATACTATTTGCATCGAGAAAAAAAGCGAACAATTAAACAATTCAAAATAGTATCGGATGAATATTATGTTAAAAAATATCAAAGGTTAATGAATACGATGGACTAGCGAAACAATATTTTCCCAGTGTAGACAGAAGACTAAAAAATGTTGTATTCGTGCCAAATTATTTCAATGCACAGTTTATTAGCGGACGTGGATTATTTAAAGACTATTTATATAAGTATGGAATATCGCGTGCGAATAAATGTGCAATATGTAATTTAACCGATCATGTAAAGCATATACTGACAGGATTACGTCAACGCTGATTTCGCAGATATAAATGCAACAGAATTGGTGGATGAGCAGTTCAAAATATTTGACGTTTTCACAGTATCAGAAATAACATACCGCAAAATACATCTACATATATTTTAATCAAATTAATTGTATAATATCACCTTAATGTAAAATGGGCTGAGCACCGTAAACTTAATTGGATGGGCTCTTTTCAGTTCATTATTTATAAATTACATGTATATCACTTATAAATAGAATGACAAACGGGGTAAAAAAGGAATAGACTGACCAGTTAAAGACGTTAAACGGATTAAATCTTTAACGAAGATGCTCAAGACACACCAATATGAAGGAGCATAACGTAGGAGCCTGTTTTTTAACAATAACCCTTCGACGGATAAAGAAAGAAATAAAGAATTATCTTTATTACGATTAAAACTAATATCGTCGATAATATTATCGTTATCGTTGCGAATACACCCTCGAATCCTTTATAGGTCTACTATGGAATTCTTGTTCTTTTTCGTGTCATCACTCTGAATTATTAAAAATCGTTTAAACGCAACAAAGTAATCTGCGACCGATTACATTCGCTTCTTATTCGAAACATATACACCTAGAATAAAGGAGACCTTTACGTATGTTATATATATATATATATATATATATATATATATATATATATATATATAACGCGAAATAACATCTAAATAAGGTCGCCATTTTAAAAGCTTATTTCCTCTTTATTGGGTTTCTTCTTTTGTCTGATGCGAGAATAAATCGTTTCCTGTTACTCGCGGACTATGCACACTTATGTACATGTATACTTCTCAGCATCACAGTAGTATATCGTATGTATCACTTCGTGACTAGATTTTTGATCTTGTACATTATTGGTCGCAATTTTGTAATTTGAAAGATACCCATTTCAAGGACTACGCAGTCGACAAAGTAGAGATGAACTCCTACAAAACTACATATTATATATATATATATATATATATATATATATATATATATATATATATATATGTGTGTGTGTTGTATAAATATATCCGCTTATATATGATTAAATGTGTGTATGTAGGTTAGTGCGGAAAACCGGATAAGAAGAGGCATTTGCTTGTATTTTTCGACCTTTAAGCTATTTACTTTAAACATTCGACATTAAATCGCGTACGAGACCGGCTGGTTTAAATTCACTGTTTATATCGGCTTCCACGATTTTTCGCTATATTATATTTATTCATATTTATATATTTATCGATCGGTTTATTTATTTATTTATATTATATTTTCTTAATTTTACCATTCACGACTTTAGATCGCATATTTTGTAATTTCTTCGCATTAGTTTTCCTCTGTGAATTGTATTGTTACATTATTAACATACATATCGTGTGTTTAAATAGTCATGCTCCGGCTAAATGAAACGAACAAATCCTCACATATAGGCCGATTTTATTCGAGAAGTCAAAACTTGCCGCTTAACTATCGATCGTCGCACATCGAGTTACGCCGATAATCGACAGATCATTTGAAGCATAGTACTGTTCAGCGGTGTTATTAAATGCTGACCAAACGTTCGATACAGTGCGGTATGAGGGGTTAATATTAGTCAACAGCTGCCAGACACCCGACATAAAATTCAAGGTTGTACACGAAGAAGCGAAGTCAACTTTTCATCCTATACACGTTTAAATATCACAAGTTAGCGTTCTAGTTACCTTGTACACATCTGATATTCCGTTAACGGATAACACTACTAGAACGATGTTTGCTAATGATACCGCAATATTGCCTGCGATTCACAAGTAAAAGCGAATGGATACGTGCAAAATGCTTTAGACCGAGTTTCAAGAAATTCGTTCACGTTAATTACGCTCTAAAAATAGGTAATCCGCAATATCGAGTTTACATCGATAACCAGAAAATCCGACAGAATAATTATATAATGGTCTGCATCTTGATGACCATTTAACATAGCATGACATCGGACAGAAAGCAGAACAAATCCGACACTTTGAAGAAATTCACAATTCAATCTCTGCAGTAAACGACTACTCTATCGGTAGATCATCAAACCTATCTGGATACATGGGATCCAACTTCAGGTATGGACGAAGTCTGTTAACCGAATGGTAGCGTAGGAAAAGAAAAAAGTTATTCGCGCAATTACCAATGCAAGTCGGTACAGGCTGATCCGAATCTGAAGTGAATAGAAATGAGTCATTTCTGACTTCGCCAACAAGCATAAAAAAACACTCTATAAACATCTGAATCTAGAAAATGTTAGACACTCTAAGCGATTAAAGCCAAGTTATATAAACAATACATTTACATATATAAACACTAGAGCACTTAATTAACTAACATTCTATACATGTTGAATTACTGATTAGTCGTATATTTTTTATTTCTTTAAAAATTAAGATTGGAGTACACTTAAAAAGAGAAACTTTTTAGCTTTTTAGTTTGTTTATTTATGACAATTTATTAAAAAATATTTATTTGTTTATTTTCGAAAGTTACCTAATACATTTCATTTAACTATATTTGATTTTGTATACTGCGGTACATTTTTAAATTATAGGAATACGCAATCTGATTAATCTCGAAAATCTTTTCGCATCAACTTTTTTTTTTCGGACTGTAGTAAAAATAGAGTATAATAGTGATTGGGACTGGTACGAATTATGCTTATAGATTGTTATTAACCATCACTTGAAAAAATTTTGGTTTTTCCAAGAAGATATCGATTTTTTTTTTTAATGGGCGTGCCTTTACAGCTTACCCAACGTGTTACTGTGGGGACTATCTACATGTTAATCAAGGGTGCTGACTCTCTAGAAATGACGCTATATGGAGGAATAGATTATCTAGATAGAGAAGGGACGATGAATTATATTCATGTAAAGCTTCATTTATACGACTGCTTACCAATTTCCTTAAAATAATCTTTCTGTGATCTTATTAAACTCCGTTTTTTGTATATTATTAGTATGTGTACATATAAATATAAACTAACATAAACTCGATGGTTGGTGGGATATATCGCATAACAATTCCCGTCCACCTGAATATTGTTGTAGTACTAGTCAACAAACACATCCCGGCTCAGTGCATGTGATCTTTATAATTATCTTTAATATCTTATTTTATTTTCCTGCAAGCTAGTACTCATTTAAGGATCATTTGGATGGGTAGTCGATTTGGATACAGTATTTTTTTTAGCACATTCAAACTCGGGTCGTTTGAGCAGAATGCTCAAACATTACCGCTTCGTCACGTGAACTCTCTCTCTCTCTCTCTCTATATATATATATATATATATATATATATATATATATATATATATATATATATATATATATATAAATCATCAGTTTTACCCCGTTGGCGATATCGTGACTATTATTTTCTGTCAATTTAAACACAAGTCTGTGCCATAGATCTCTGTTTTGCGCACAAGGAATGCATTGAAGGAAGCTTCGATCCATCGTTTTACAGACCATGTTAGTCCATCTCATACGTCTTCGACTTTCTTCCATAGTTATGATAGCTGTAATTCCGCTCTGATACTGTGACCGACATATTTCAGTATCCATTTGCGAACAACTGTTAATAATCTGTTCTATATGCTGACTTCCGACAGAATAGAGTCATTAGTTCGTTTCTCGGTTCATGGAACTCGTTCCAACCGTCTACAGCACCACATTTTCAACGCACTTATTTGGTTCATATCCGATTTATGGATTGTCCATGTTTCCGACGTGTATAAAAATGCCGAGAACACGAGAGCCTATACTAAACGTATCTTTAACATTTTGCTTATCGCGGAGTCGGACCAGGACGAATTTTAGTTTCGCTTCCACCAGTATTTAATATTATAGATCCCAGATATGTGAACCTGTCTACAATTTCGAAGCCGACTAACGAATTTCTGTCGTGTTGCTCATGGGCTGATGTATTATCATAATATATATATCTAAAATCTTTTGTCAGTTGTACTGTTACCTAAATTTGAGAGGTTTTCATCTGTAGATTTATAATATTTATGATTTGTTGGAATCATATTAAGGGTGAAATTGGACACTGCTTTTCAAACTAGATAAATCCGTTTGTTATCTCGTTATAAATTATATAAACATTTCGAGAGGAATCGAATTTTCCTAACAAAACTGAAATAATACGAATTCTCGTGCAAAGTCGATTAAATTATAAATTAAATTTCGATTTTTTTTTTTTTATAATAAATTTGTAATTATGTTACCTGACGTTTTTTAAAGTACGAACTATTTTGGCTGCTCAAAAATAGCGAATTGAATCTTACGTCTGTATAATTTTTTAACCACGACGGTGATTATTCGACGAATTTCTCAACGTAATTATCATCAGCAAATAAAAATATAAATCCAGTATCATCGCGTGGCAGGCAATGGCAAATCACACGCACAACACCATATGCAAAATACGCAGGGCTGCATAATATCGTGACGACAAAACGATTACAATTACTATCCCTGATGTGTGTGTGTGTGTGTGGCTATCAACGCTAACACCACATTATGATTGTCTTGTACGCTAGTTAGATAGTACAACAAAATATGTATAGGTAATTAGTTGCCTACCTCCGATACGGAGACGACACATGTAATGAATGAATTAAATCAATTAAGGTTAGGTTTTATGAAATTCATATTTTAGACCACGATATTCGTCAAGCTAGTTTTATACTATCCGACATTATTCGCGAAAATTAACGCTACGACTCTTTTTTCGAAATAACTTACTAAAGAAAAATTCCACATACTAAAAAAATTCGACTTACTAAAAAATCGTCCCATTTCTTTACGTATCCGGTAATACGTTTGAAATTTATCCAGTAACAAATGGGCACCAATATAAATATGTTAATGATGCTAAAATTGGACGCGATATAAATTTTTATATTAAATTTCGTCTCGGCTGATAACAATGCCGGTATTTTCAACCAATACATGTAAATAACGCCCATAACTATCAATGAATACACGAACACCGCGTGTATTACGAAACGCCAATCAACTGACATATCTACAAAAATATCGTTAAATGCAAATAAATAATAATAATAATAATCATCATCATCATCATCAAATCAAATCAGATCATTTTATTGCTTCTCGAATAATAGTTACATATAAAATTCAGAAGCTTTTTGACATTGGTCGTGCGCATAATTGCGCAAATGTCAATTTACTAAATACAATAAAATTTACAAATAAAATAAAAATAAATAAGTAAATGAAAAATAAACAAATAAATAAAATCTTAATATATTGCTGGTTTATATACTACTACACATCCACACAATTGTTTATACATGTATACAATATAGGCTATCGAACGTGAAACAAGTTATGTAACGTTCACATCTTATATATATATATATATATATATATATATATATATATATATATATATATATATATATACTTGCACACACACTAAGTATCAAATAATGGACATAAGAAGTAGGGTAAAATTGTTCATATGCTAGTACTTAATTGCGATTTTCCCGTTTTACAGTGTACGATTTTTGATTATTTTATTTATCCAGTATGAACGATGTTAACAGTTTTCGACGCTGTCGTTTAAAGTTGAGAAGATCAATTTTTAAATCTCTGTGCAAATTATTGAATACAACAGCTCCTTGATAGATAGTCTGTAATCTCATATGAGCTTTATTGAGGCATGAATAATAATAATATTAGTAATATCAATGTAAATAATAATAACAATATTGTCGAACGTGTTTTTTTTTTTTAATTTAATCCTACTTTGTCATTTTATTTATTAATTTTTTTATTTTTGTACATATTTTTTTATTACAAGAATAAACAATTTTTAACAAGAAGAATTAAAACAATTCGCTCAATTAGTTATATATCCCTTGCCCCTTCACTACGTTTCATTCCATTTCTGTGTCTCGTTCTCTGTCTACTTGTATATAAAATATCGATATACTATCATTATATCGGACAGGTGTCTTGCTTTTAAACGTTATCGCGTGTCCGCAGAAGCGATAATTAATCATCCGGTAACTAATAAATTTCAGTTGGAATGCCAAATATATACCTTAAAAATATCGTCTCTATTACTCCGCCGCTCCGCAAGAGAAATACCTAAATTGTTGTGTTCGCGTAAAAAAAGATTAACACTTTTTCTACGCGGAATAATCACCGGTCGCCTTGAACCAACACCAGTTTAGAGACTATAGGAATTAAGTGACACAGTACCAAAAAAATTTAAAAAATATATATATATTCTATTATATCTTCAGAGATTATATTCGAAGCCTTCGAAAAATCTCTTTTAAAATGTGCTCATCGAGGACGACAAATTGATTTCGCAGCAGGTACAGCTAGAAGAAATTCCGTAAAATAAGTGTCTAACACGATCGTCGAAAAACACGGGACAACCAGCGAGGTGTGCGATAGAAAAAAAGCTAATTCGCTATATTGACGAGCAAAGTGTCGAATTTCTGAAATCTCTATAAATTTTAATTTTAATCCAAAATACATTATGCATATATATATGTACAGTATTCAAGAATTCTGTTCGTTTAATTAATAATATTAAGGACATAAAAGTAGCGTCAAACTATGAGCTAGTTTCGTTCGATGTCAAATTAATGTTTATCGAACTAACTTCTTCATGTTTTATCAATCTATTTAGATCATTCGTACTTTATTTTTAACGACAAATATTATCAAAAAATAAAAAAATTAAATTAGATCCGAAATCTATACGAATAACTTCGATCAGAATTTTTTTGAAACTCTCTTCGTCAACTACTACCGTCATGTTGACGATTCGTTTGTCGTTGGAAAAGTTCTGATAGTGTAGAAATTTCTCAATACTACCAGTGGTAAAAATATCCGTATCCAATTTACTGAAGAACAATTGACATTCTGACTTTTCTTGATTTATCAATTGCGGTATTATTTATATACTCGCGTCGACTCGGTCATTTTGTCAGATTTTCTTCGTCTAATTTTACAAAGAATAACAGATTCTCTAATTCGTCGTTTACATTAATGTGCAGCTGTCCATGTATATAACTCAAATTGAATTCGAAATCTTCTTGCTCTTGTTAGGCCATCTTCAATCAAAGGTCGGCGATTATGATAGCTACTAAATATTTCTTGACGACTCTTGCAATTGCGAGTGCTGATATTTGATAACATCTTCTCATACCTGCTTCCAAAGAAAGTTTTCGCCTAATATTCTCCGTCTAATAATTTCACCATGTACAAGATAGAGAACAGGTGATATTTTTCAGGAGTCTATGCATGTGTCCGTAGTATCTTTCTTGTTCGGACGGTGTATATAAACTTATTTGTAGTGATTGTAAATTTATACAAACACATATAGGTAAAACTGTAATGAATTTTAATACCAAGAACATACACGCTGTAAAAACAACGTGCTTCGATCTTACTTCTGACTTTCAAACAGATAAACAATGGCATCGTTAATTCCCTCGAAATTCTAGAGAAATAAACGAAAAATTTTCAAATCGTTCTTTAGAAAATTTCGCTGGTATACATATCGTCTTTGTTGAAATTTGGATGTTTATAAATTACGATGAACAATTTTGGAGCTATATTAGTCTATTTTTGACATGATTGCAAAATTATATCGTTATTTAACGATTCCCAGTACACTGGTTCTACATCACTGCAGACGTATCTTTTCTCTTACGATTACATTCTGCTTTGTGTTTTTTAACCTCTGATTGATGATTCTACCATTTTGTCAAATGTAGCTGAGCCCGCACGAGCGAGGAATTTTATATCGCAACATGCTCTTTCGGAACTTGACGCTTTGTACATATTGCTTTATTTATTTTTTTTAATCTGTCAAACACTAGTTTAAATTTGTAAATTTTGTCTATTATGTCTGCGATGCCTTTTAACACATTGGTTACAAACTGTTCTTTGTTAATGAATTTTTATTTTATCGTGTTATACGTTTCGTATTTGTCATAACCATCAATGATCGCAGAGAATATTTTATATTCTTCATTTCTTTCTTTAAGGTAGTACTGTTTGTAATCATTTTGGCACTGCGTAGTGAAGTTTTGTAGATCCCTACGTTTTGACTCGGACAGTGACCCACCTGCTTGTGTACATATCTGCGGTGCCTTTTATATAAGGTAAATGGAGGTAGTTAATTTTCTGCGCTTCACTAACACGTCTAAAAAAAATCTAATTTGTCATTGTTTTTTTTTCCACGGTGAACTTTATGTTACTGCGAAGCACATTCAAATCCATCAAAATTTTATCTAGTTAACCGTTAAAGTATATTAGTTTAACGTTTTTAGGCGCACTATCAACTTTTTACAAAAAAAAAAAATTATGAACATTTTAGTGTACGATGCGAACAGATTATAACAGGAGATCCTTATTGCGATACTAAAATTAATTTTAAAATTTGACAAGCGAAATACGCGTTTCAAGAAAAAAGGGGCACATTAAGACAAAAGTCGATTACGTTGAAGCTCCGAAAAATAATAAGCCCTCCTTAGTGCCGAAACATTGGCATTTAATAAAGTTAATACGAATAAGTCACAAGCGTTCGAAATGCGGTTTTGCAGGATAAACAAAATATTTATAATCAACGACAAATTGAACAGAAAGGTCGTTTTAAAATCGGATAAGGAATGCACGATTAACCTTGATGGGTTCATTTCGACATTTATTCTTGAAGGTAAAATCCCGAAAAAAAAGTTTATAATAACCCAGTCAAAAGACACCGAGTTAAAGAACTAGGCTGAATTAGAAAGAGCTTCGTAAGACCGGGAAAGACAGAAGCTTACCAACGAGTCTTAGAACGGTACTAATGGTGATGATGATTGTATGAAGAAGTAAAACAAAATGATCAAATAAGAAAAAGGAAAGTAATGCTTTTTGAGTAGATAATTTTACCTTACCTGTAGATTCACCTGTAGATTTACGTGCCATGTACCGTACCTAGGCCTGAGGCACGGGAAAGGAGAGAACGTAGGGTTAGTGAGAATCAGTAAAAAGTTGGAAGAATAAATTGGAAGCACGAATTGTTAAATTAGATTATATACATTGGAGGATTTAAGAAAATTTAATAAACTATCGGAAGAATCTTGCGTGTAGGAAAGAATGTTTAGGAGCCTGAGCGGTTTGTCGAGGATAGAACGTTTTAAATTGCACACATTCAAGGAGAATATGGTCGACGATAATGAAGACATTACAGGTTGAACATAGAGGAGGAGGAAGATTTTGTAGGATATAGTTGTGTGAAGATATTAGTATGACCTAGACGCAGACGAGCAAGTACAACATCATCTCTTCTGTTTGCAGGCATGTTGTATCTCGAACTGATCACAATTTGTTTGTGAGTGAAAATGCAGACCACTGGAGGTTCCATAATTTACGTACTGAGGATTTTACGAAAGTCTGGAGATGTTTCATTGGTGAAGACAGGAGCGGGAATGGTTGAGCTATCCGCTTGATCATTTCCTTGTATATCAACACGCGATGGAATCCATGTGAGAACTACATGTTTACTAGAAGTTATGATCAAATGACCAATTTCTTTAGCCAGGGGGTGTAATTTAGGATCATGAAGATCACTAAGGGGCATTGTAATGATACAAGGGAGTTCGTGCATATTAAGAACGATTGGTCAACGACAATGTTTAAAATATCCATTATCGTCATTTTGATGGCATATAATTCCGCCGATAATATTGAGTAATGGGGTGGAGTGGAGAAACGAACCATAGAGTCCTGGAAGGAAACGAAAACGCCTCCTACTCAAGTTTTGTTTTTAGAGCCGTCGGTGAAGTATAAGCTATGAGATGGGTACCGTGAGATCATTTCTAAGTAAGCTGCTTTTATTACATGTTTAGGAGTATGATTCGTTGAAAATTTGGTAAGATCGAGGTCTATTGAAATAGTGTACTCACTCCAAGGAGGAATGATGTTAAGGGAGGGAGGAAAAACTGGGGGAAAGGTAGATTTGAAGAGAGGACAGGATATTTTCAATTTGTTTAGCAAAAGTAAGAATTGAGGGGAAGATTTGAAGCCATTGAGGAGTGGGAAGGAAGGTTAGGATTTGAGGAGAAGTGAATTAAGGAGAGAAGTAGAGAACGCTGCCTATGTAGATCAAGAGGGAGTTTTTGAATGCGTTCTATAAATACTTTTAGAATTGAAACATTTTACGTATCCCCCCTTATAAATTATAAACATGTAAAATATAACAGGAACAATCTCATGATAAAACAGTTGCTGCTGCTGCAAGATTTTCTTCAATACAGTTCAATCGAAACAGTATATTTAAAAGAAGGAAAAATAATATGTTATTCGATAAACGGTACACAACGGTGGTTTCTTTAAAAAAAATCCTTCTTTAGAGATTTCTGCTAGGAACTGGACATGATTGTTTTCCATTTCATCTTGTAAAGTTTGGTATTATATCGGAATTGACGTATTTGCAGTGTCGAAGACTCAATTGAACATTAGCAGTGTCAGAAATGTGTAAAGAAACCTTCTCGTGGGCTGCAAGTTGAAAAAGTGATACATATTTTCGGTTAATTTTTAACCAACACTATGTCTGCTGTAATCTCGTGTATATAATGAAATAACGATGGAATAATAACTTATTATTTCTAAACTGGTCAAGTGGCGAAAGCTGCACAAAAACAAATTAAACTACGGCACACACGATAGATAACATTAAAAGTTGATGTACCGTATAGAGGACGTTGTGACTGAAACGGAACGAATTATTTCTCCTATCTTCGATGTACATACTATAGTAGAAACACTACTAATATAACGGTACAATGGTAATTAAGATACGAAAATAAATTTAACGTTAAATAATTATTTATCATCACGTATTAACCGATATATCGTTTAATAGAAAATATATAGTTCCCAAAATCATAAGTAATTAATTAACATCGCAGGGAGAACTTAAGGTAAAACTCAATTCAAAATAGAATAAATGATGATGATCCATTTACGTGCCGTATACTGCTACGAAGCCAGATGCACGGACACGGAAGCTATAGTTGTTGAAACATGCCGGTTTCACGTAGGAACGCTACTGTTGGACCGGCTGCATTTGGCTGCAAAAATCGTTGTAACACCGATGGAAGACCATATTACGTTCAGTCTTGTACTTTTGACAGTGTAGCAGAAGGTGTTCTAATTTAACATTGCTGCACGATCAAATCGATGGTGATTCTCTTCTGATCAAGTGACTATGAGTGAGAGTCGTACGTCTTAGCTATACGACGAATGACTATTTCTTCATGTCGTGTCAACGATAACGCCATAAATTAGTATCAGGTTTTGAATGAGCGTAATTTGTTTATAGTTGGTGTTGATTATATTCCATTTCGCGCTGAGTTGTACGTTTATTACGCTGCGAATATCTTTTGGAATAGAATAAATAACTATTCTATAAATTTTATACTTTTACCCGAGATAAATACGTGTACACTGAGTAATTTCAAATATACGAAATCGCGAATAATCGGAGGAAATTAGATAGATGTATATTTAAGGAATTCCGAATGCAACCGTGATAAAATTTAACTAGACTTCAATAGAAAACCGGGTTATGTCCAAATGCTGCCTACCCTTTGCGGTAAGTGAAATGCGTTGAAAGTATATATATATATATATATATATATATATATATAATTATTGTTATACATTATTACAGAAACGCTAATAATAATGATATTAATGACTACGCGCCGCCGTATACATCGTCGGCTATTTATTGGGGAACGAAGCATTGCGGTTGTTATTGGAACGTACTTCAACCGAGGGTTATAGTTGGAAAATTATTCTCAGTATTTGCACCGTTCTTATTGTATATTCCAAATCCAAATAATGTATACACTATGCAAACATAGGTATATATATATATATACAAATAAAGGTTCATTTATTTGCGCGAATTTAATTGCCATGCTCGTCATCGAACAAGCCCCAATTTGAAAAAAAGGGTAAATCTCGAATATCCGTAACTCTTTAATAACTGAGAGTATTAAATGACGATGGAACTATTCAGTTTCTAGTAATTAAAGAGATGAGACGTATTGTTTTGACTTTTCGGGTACGTGCAAATTTGGAAAACTGAATTAACGAATTGACGGAAAAATTTATCATGTTTGCTCGCATCATTTTTTTTTTTCTAATCAAATGATCCGATTCGTTGTAAAATTTCGAGAAATAAATTCACGAACGAAACGATTCAAAGACCACTTTAACATAATATCGCGTAGATCTTATTTACTGAACTAAATTCGAGTAAGCAAACCTTAACTTTTTTTTTACTACGGACAAACGCTTTCAGCTCGTGGCAATTTCGGTGACTAGTAGACTAGGATGTACTGCAACAGCTAGCTCGTCGATTTCCGACGCTTTTTGTAGTCGGTGTGCATCGTAACTCTTTCCTCGTTTGTTGTAACATTAAAGCCAGATCGTATTAAGATACTTCCATTATTCTACGCGAATGAGAGATCCTGGAATGTTTAATTCGTTATTTCGACTATTAGATATAGTCAACCGCAAATCCAAAAATTCGCTTAGTAATAGCTTTTTTCGGCTACTTATTGAGCTTCAAACGTAGCTTTATCTCCTTAGCTCGTCCGGATAGCCTAGTAGCTAGAGCACGAACTTTTACACGAAATGTACCGAGCTCGAATGCGGAAATTATCAACAGAAAAGAAAAATATAAATAATCCTAATAGTATCGCGTGGAAGATAATGGCAAACCATCACGCACAACATAATGTGCGCGCCAGCAGCAATATAGTTGTGTCCTGACAACAAACGAGAATACAATCAGTTCTCCCTAGTGTATGTGTGCGTCTTCAATGATTCAAGGTCTACTATGAAAACGTGCTCAGCGGGGGTCCCCCAAGGTAGTATTCTGGGTCCCTTTCTGTTTACTTTGTTTTTATCTGATTTTCCAAACCTACCTGATATTCAGACTGCTCTTTATGCAGACGATACAGCTCTTTTCTGTACTTCTTATATACCTAAAGCAATTACTAATAAATTACAGTCAGGAATAAATTGTGTCTTTCGTTATTATAAAAAATGGCAAATTGATATTAATTGTGATAAAACGGAGGCTATATTTTTCACCCGAAGGCGTCCCACGTTACCCGCTGAAATTAAGGTCAACTCTACCATTGTGAGTTGGTCAAAACATGTTCGATACCTCGGGGTAGTCTTGGATAATAGATTAAATTTTTCTGAACATGTCATACTATCTTGAAAGCTAGCAGGAGTATATCTGCCATATATCCATTATCAACAGAAAATCATTTCTTAATGTAAATAATAAATTAAATCTGTATAAAACACTTATACGTCCCATAATGACGTACTGTTGTCCAGCTTAGAGTTTTATTTCAAATACAAATTTTAATAAGTTACAAGTATTTCAAAATAGGTGTCTCAGATGTGTGCTAAATGTCCCTAGATACCACAAAATCGTTGACAACCTTAAACATGCCTTATATTAAGGACCATATCTTAAATTTAACGCGTAAGTTCTGCGATGACTAGTCCACGATAATAGTTTAAATTCTACCATCGGTAATTACGATTAACTCCAATTTATGCCTATAGTAAATATAAGCATAGGAGGCTCAATGACCTGTTGTAACGTTATATGGCGATTATTTTAGAAATTAATATTCCTTCTTTATTTTTTTTAAATGTCTAACGTGTTTTTTCTTTCGTTTTATTATTACTATCTTAATTTTTTGTTTTTTGCTGTACAGTTTTTTTTCAATTATTTTTTGCCGTCATTATAAGTATAAGTATAATTACTTCTTTTATTTATTACGGGTCTTTGTATTATTATTTCTGATGTACGGCGAGCTGGGCGTTACGTAATTATTATTTTAAAATTTTTGGTTTGTGTATACTCAATGTAAATTATGCTGAAATATACGTTGTTGTTGTTGTTGTATCTACGCTAAAGCCATATTACGATTGCTGCTTATACTGTACAACAAAACAAGTATAGATAAGTAGCCTATCTCCGATAAGGAGACTGCATTTAATGATATTATGTGTAAAAACACGTTTTATAAATTTTCATCCGTTACGTTTTATATAATAGTTCACGTTATAGCATCGTGGTATATGGTATTTATGTTTTTCTGTTTTATTTTTCTATAATCATAGAACGATATATATATATATATATATTTATTTGTTATTTTTTAAATGTAAATTTCAGTTTATTTAATTCGTCAATTACCGATGAAAAGTAATTATATTTTTTTGTTTCATTCATTATTTCGCGTAGTTTATGAAGACATTAGCTTTAATAAGTTTCCTTATTTTTATCCATTCTTATACTAACGTCTGTATCTGTTCTTGTTTTACTAGTTTTAGTCGTTCTAAACTTTCAGGTTACATGTACATTTTATGGTTTCTCCGAGGTATCAGATGTGTTTAAAACACACACACACACACACACACACACATATATATATATATATATATATATATATATATATATAATATCACATAGTCTGTCTTGGCTTATAATTACAAAAGATGTACTTTTATGTATATATATATATATATATATATATATATATATATATATATATATATATATACATATTGTAAATACGATGCATGGGTATAGACTTGTGTATAAATAAATGAAAAATATGATAAATACACATAGACAAATAGAGCATCTACAAAATAATAAAAACCAAAAAAAAAATTATAATCCATATTTATGAATTAGTTAACCGACATGTTGTATATTTTTCTAAATAATAGTAGCCTAATCGCACGTCGTTCGAATTAAATAATCTTGTTGGTCAGATTGTAGTAAATATTAGTGAGAAACCATACTGTCCGTGTACATATATGTGTAGGATGACCCAGAGAAGACTGACTATTTTTTCGTTTATTGTACATACGAGAGACGCGTTTTTGTTTACTTTCAGTTATCCAGGCATGCTATAACGAGAAGGAGTGCGCGTTCGCGAATCGATCACGACAGTGCAAAGAGGGTTTCGAAAAAAAATTCAAAGTTACGCGATTTTTTGTTGTTGGGGGCGGATAATTTATAAGAGGCGCGTTTACGAAACACGTCCACTGGATCTGGAAGACCTGAAAACCCGAATTTCTGAAGAAATTTCAAAAATTTAGCTACTAATGCTACTTATGTTCGAAAAAGACTTTGAAAATTTTGTAAAGACTAAATGAATTTATTGTTGCAAATGGCCATCTTCTGAACGATATTGTGTTTCACAAATAATTGTAAGCTAATCTCTCGTTTTCCTCTATTTTTAAACTAAAATTTTATTGAAAAATTTTGGTCTAGTAGTTTTTGAGTTATACAAAAAAAGACAAAAAATCGTCCCTCTTCTATGGATCATCATATATATATATATATATATATATATATATATATATATATATATAATATATATATTATATATATATATATTATATATATATATATTATATATATATATATATATATATATATATTATATATATATATATAATCGGTGTGTGTATTTGATATAGCGCTCGCACTTTAAAATCTCGAGATATTACGAGTGTGATGATAAGCAGTTGTTAGGATGATAAGCAGTTGTTAGAAGTAGTTGAACGTATTTTAATTAATTTAAAAAAAAAATGATGTTGATAATAATAAAGACGAAAACTATTTAAATTTTCGTAGATCGAAGCGCAGAATGAAAGGGGTTAGTGTTAAAATCGACATTGTCAGCTCGGTCGTTATTTAGTAACGGTTATCTAAATAACAGAAGAATATTTCCCCCGGATAAAGAAAAACTTATTAAAAACGAGATTATAGTTCCGTTTTATAAGCGTTAATATCTATTACGATATGTATATATATATATATTTTTTTTTATCGGATAAGAGATACCAAAATGGTTTTAGCGGTGTTTAATGACATACCTCCGAGATGGTCGTGGGCTAATTTTATCGGCAATAATCCGACTAAACGCGTAATACGCAGAATAGAGCCGACGTAGCTAAAAAATTCTTTTTGACCGGCGGACGTCCTGATGCCAGTTCGGACGTAATTTTCGTTCGTTTTCAAATAGATTCCACCGGTTTCTATCGACGAAATATCCATTTTTCCCCCGAGCTTACTAACGAAGTAATAGAAGAAAAACCGTTCGTTTATTTAGTAATTATTAAATATACAACAAAAAAAAAGGACGTACCACGATCGTAGGTTATTATCGATAAAACCTAAATTAAATTACAAAATTAGTCTAATTATAAAATAAATTATAAAATAAATATTAAATTATTCGTTCAGCGCGGGGAAAGATGACGTTAAGAATCTAACGACCGGTAGACAACCTGGAAATATCCATAAATCGCGTGAGTTTTTAAAAGTATATCGTACAAGAACCCTCATTTTCACCGATACAACTTGTCTGCTGTTAATATTATATAGAGAAAAATATATTATACGTAGATTGAGAGAAAGACAAATATTAGTATTTGATCGATAGAGATAGGAACGAATCAATTATATATATAATATAATTGAAAATGAAACTTTTGGTGACGGGGGGTTAGACTGTATCATACAGGACTCCTTCATTCATACCTGAGCAACAAAACTCCGGCTCCTCAGTGCACCGTGTGTAACGTCACGCTTTACCATATCCTCATTGACTGTCCTTCAATTCAATTAGCTAAAATTTGCGATAAAATTACCGATAATTTTAATCAGAATAAACATACAGGAGTAGTCTTGATGGACATTGAAAAAGCGTTTGACACAACCTGGCATGATGGAATTATTTATAAATTAATCAAATATGAATTTCCTCCTTATCTAGTATTCACTATTAAATCTTATTTAATGAACAGGAAGTTTTACGTGAAAATAAAAAACCATAAATCTAACATGAGATTTATTAAAGCTGGGGTACCTCAAGGGAGCATCCTAGGTCCTTTCCTTTTTATACTCTATTTGAATGACTTGCCAACCATTCCGGGAGTAGACATAAACCTATACGCTGATGATACTTCTTTAATGGTATCCTCTTATAGAATTGACACAATCAGTAACAGACTAACAAGTGCAATTGATAAAATATTAAAATTTTTCTACAAATGGAATATTAAAGTCAATGATGAAAAAACTGAATCAATCATTTTTACTAGACGTAGGCCTCTACTTAATCACTTCGTTCGAGTCAAAAACAATTACCTCGATTGGAAAGAAAATATAAGATATTTAGGCATAACTATGGATAGACGACTTACATTTGCGAGGCATATTAATGATTGTGTAAATAGAACGATTCACAAATTGGGTTGTCTATTTCCAATATTTAACAAAAAGTCTGCATTATCGGCGCAAAACAAATTCCTCATTTACAAAAAAGTTATTCTACCAAAATTATTGTATGCGAGCCCGGTCTAGAATAGCAGTATAAATCAGATGCAAAGACTACAAAATCATTGTTTAAGAATTATCTTGAATAAACCAAGATTTACTAAAATTAAATCTATGCATGATATTTTAACGTTTCCTTACATACAGGAAATCATTAAAAATACAGCGAACAAATTTTTCGCCACCTGCAGCTTATCCGATAATGCAGTAATACATTCGATAGGAGATTACGACTACCAGTCTCTGCGACACAGATATAAGAGGTACAAGCACAGACGTATAAAACACATCTGTTTATAGTAAGCCGGCTATTAAATTCTAGTTCTAGTATCAGCAAATAGACTAGGATATTTTTAAGATATTATATTGTGATAGAGTAAGTTATAATTTTATTCTAATATATTTGAACAGGTTTTTATATAAAATTTTTCTGTAATTTATACATTTGATATTTATAATATAAGCTTTTCTATTTTTTGTTTGCCTGGAAAAAATTTTTGTTTTATATTTCGGTACGGGTAAATTGTTTATTTTTAAAATTTAATATGTTTATGTGCATGTAACTTAATAATGAGAAATACACTGCTTCTTCTTCTTCTTTGTACTCCTAATTAATATTACCTCTATACCTTCTCTCATCACTTGCTCTTCGTATCAAACATGAATACTTCCCTCTGACTAACCTAATCCTGTTCTGACGCGTGTCTCGCTTCTACTTCTTCATTTAACTTCCTATCTCTCATGCTTCAAGCCTTTGTTCTTGCATACTGCACGTTAATTTAAATCGATAATAGTAATGAAAACAAATATAAAACTATGCCAATGCTTCGATATACTCGTCCAGGTACTTTAATTCGACATTGATTAAAAAAAATTAAAAAACGGAATTTTAGCTTACATGGCATCGTGCTACGGGGTACTGCATCTAACTCGAATATGGCTCTTATGGCATAAGCAAAAATTTTACGTAAAATTGTTAACTGGTTTATACGAAATGAGGACGTCTCGAAAGACTTGATGATAATTTTAAAGAAGAGATCCACAGATCAAGTGCAAGATATAAGCTCAACCAGCGCATAAGTATATTAGCGAAGAACCTGTTGACTGTGTAAAATTCGATCGAATACACAGATTCAATCCTCTCCAGCTTCAACATCGATACTGATTACACTTAATCATGTAATTGTAAATTAATCACTAATCAGTGTGACCAGCATCCGAATATATAACTTACAGGTTCACAACGTGTTTAAAATAATGATGCCTTAACAAAGGATAAATTAATAAAGAATTTTTTCCAAATAGAACGTTTAAAAAATAAAAACCTGCTATCGAAATAAATTTAAAACTATTAACTATAGTAAAAATTGCGAAAGCGATGAAATTAAAAGCGATCAATGTATAATATTGGGCAGTACGATCACGTGGGACAGTTGTGTAAGATTAGCTGTGCGTTGAAATAAAAATGAAATTATATTATTACAATTATTTAAAATTAAACACGTATACACATAATCGCTACTCTAGTAATGCTAATTTGGCTGTTATGTTCTAGTATTAGTGTAACTGATTCTTGTATTACTTCGTGATATAATTTACGTATATAGGTTATATTTTTATTTTTTTATATTTTCACGGCATATAATTGTACACTCACATAAATAAATAAATATATATATATATATATATAAATATATATATGTATAACACATAAATATATATTCGCGACAAAATAAATGTATTTATAGCTATAGGATGTAAACGTCATTATTTGCTAAACTTTTGCGGCGTGAATATACGAATTTTTTGCGAATTAATACGGAAAGCGAGCTTATTCGTAATGAATTTTTATGACGTATTAATAAATATTATCTTATCTAAAATTTCCCGTAAACAATTTTTTTTTTTTTTTTTTTTAAATTGATAATTGTGAAATATTAAACGACATACTCGCCCAAAGTGTGAAAATATATTCTGAACGCTTTTATCTTTATAAACGAACTGAATTTTAGAATAACGCCTCTAAGGCAAACGTTTATTAGTTTGTCTAAAAGAAAAACCGTATATTTAAAAACACATGCACGTATTCCTCCGTTATTCAATCGTAGACAGATAATTTTATTCGAAATCAGGAACTACGATCACGGTCGGTAGTTCGGAATAAGGCAGAAATCCACAAATATCTTGATTGACGAGTTGACAAACATATTGGTAAACATCTAAAATTATACGAACGGTTTGCAAACACATTAGAAACGACCTGTCAAGTTTCACGAGACCGATTAATATGAATGACACGCTCGTACTAATGATAACTATATACATATATATATATATATATATATATATATATATATATATATATATATATATATATATAAAATAGACATAATGCGTTCGACTATGTAGTTTGAATACGTTGCAGTAATTTAACGGTTAGCTGGTCATTTCGGTCGATGGATATCTTATATATACGTCAAGTTGACTGTTCCAAATTTCCCGTGGCGACGTATGAATTTGTTCTTGTTGTACGCATACATTATGGAATTGAGCATAAATTAATCGAACGATGGTCAAAACTTAAAAATCGAGGTAACCAGAAAAAAAAACACAAGTAGAAGACTGAAAACTGCGAAATGAAACTCTGTATACAAATTCTTTCTAAATTAGGTACCTCGCGAATCTAGATCTTTCATTCGCACCATCTAGTTGATGATAAATATCTTATCAGTTTTAGATTTGAAGCGTAGTAAATAAGCTATTAAATTTAAAAATTACGTATTTATTCGTGTTTTCAAAAAAAATGCCTCGTACCGAAGTTCTTCTGCTCGCAAATTAGAATCGGCCATTTTATTGCAGATAGTTTCAATATTATCATCGTTCTTAGCAGTTCGTTTCTTGCTTATGAAGAAAATCTTAAATACTACACTTATATGTTTGTTAAATTTCCCCCTCTTTGTTTACTGCATTTTGAAATATGGCGACTTGTGTCTTCTGATAAAGGGCATGTCTGCCTTGTATATGATACACAGAAACAGACCGTGAATTCAAATTATAATCACGATATCTATAGGTTACGGTATACGTTCGATTTCCGTTTGTAAAGGTTATGCGTCACACGTAGACTTCTTTCTTCTTGTAAATCCATCTCCTACCGGAGGTTGGTAACTATCTGACAATATATTTCTTTATCTCGTGCCGTGTGAACCAGTGTAGCCGTGTCAGGCATATTGAAGCAATCTTTAAGATTTTTCGTCCATGACCTTCGTCTGCGTCCTCGACATCTGCTACCTTCTATTTTACCCTGTATTATGGTCTGCAATGTGACGTATTTCCTGTTCCGAATTATGTGCCGAAAGTAGGCTGCTTTGCGTGTTTTTATTGACGCTTCGCATTTTTTCTTCATTTGTTTTAAAATGGCTTCATTGCAGATCTCATCTATCCAAGATACTTCCAGAATCCGCCGGTATAGCCACATTTCGAAGGCCTCTATTTTCTTGATTGATGCAGCCTTGAGCGTCCAACTCTCTGCTCCATACAACAAAACCGCCAGCACGTAACACTTTGTAGCGCGCCACCTTGTTTCCAGTGTAATGTTTCTATTATTGCACAGTAATCGTTTCATTTTCTGAAACGTGCTTCGCGCCATTTCTATTCTAACTTTAATTTCGTAATCAGGATTCCAATCATCCGTTAGCCAATATCCTAAATATTTAATTTTTGTTATTCTTTCAATTTCTTTACCTGCAATGTGCATATGTATATCCTGTATGTATGTTTTACTAACAGCCATAAATTTTGTCTTTTGCGTATTAATCTCAAGTCCCATTTCTTTACTCGTTTGATTTATTTTATTCAACATGTAAATCCCGCACATTATCAGAAAAAATAACTGCATCATCTGCATATCTAATATTATTCATTAATTTGCATTTATTTTTATTCCCTTTTCTACTATTATTCAGGGCATTTTAAAAAATTCTTTCCGAATACAAATTGAACAGTGTTGGCGATAAAATACATGTCGTACACCTTTAAGTATTTCTAGTTGTCATCTGATTGGTTTTAATGTGGGCTGATTGATTCCGATATAACTGTTTAATAATGTTACTATCATTGCTATCAAGTCTTATATCTTCTAATTGCTTTAATAAAATGTCGTGTTTTACGTTGTCAAATGTTTTTTCATAATCAATGAAACAAACAAACAAAAACAACAAAAACGGGTTTTTGTTTGTCTAGGCATTTTTGAATAAGAAGTTGAGCAGCTACCAGTGCTTCGCGAGTTCCAAACCCATTTCTGAAACCAAACTGCGTTTCCCCAAGCACCTCATTTATTTTACACCATATACGAGCGTGTATAATTTTCAAAAATATCTTGAGCATATGACTCATCAAGCTTAATAAGCGCTGCATTTTTTTGAAAATGATCTTTTTGGTAATGGTATGAAACTTGCTGTTAACCAATTCTTCGGAATTTGTCCCGTATTATATATCTGATTAAATAACTTTAACAAAATGTTGTTTCTATCTATATCAATAAGTTTAATTAATTCGGCACTTATTGTAGTAAATGTATAATCACCTGCGTAATTACTTGAACAGGAGTTAAGCATAAGTCGATTCTAGGCAGTTTCATGGAATATCATCTTAAAGTATTTACTTTTCTATCTTTGAACATTTAAAATATCGATCCAATTGGGCGTGCGTACACGGATATGTGACTCTATAAGAATAGTAGCGTAATATGGAGAATAAGAGATGGATTTGGGAGTGAAAACAGCGGAGGAATGAACACTTTAGAGTAGTTGATCAAGAGAGAGTGATATGTTAACCGCATAAGCCTGCTGGGATGAAAAATATGTTTCGTGCGCTCGGAAAAGCGAAATAAATTTACTCGTAAATGGTTTTTCAGACGATACAGTCTTCATCTCAGATAACGTGGATAAGGTACTAACATCTACCGTTTCCTACATTATAGACCAAATAGGCGATCGAACGAACAAACCTCGGTTTATCCGTTGCCGTCAGCTTTCCGCTTGTATAATTCTCTTTTGAACATATTTCCCTGTATGGATATGCATACTTTGATAACAGATATTTCTTGAATAAGTTACTTCCTGAACATATTTTGCGATGAGGAGTTTCGCCGTTGTCTATTCTAGTGGTTCTAGATTGTTATTATTATGTGGTGGGTGTTTGGTATATGTGTTCCTTTACTAATGTACATGTAGTATAAGGTTTATATTGTATTTATTAATTTGTTAAAGATTATTCTTCCGTTTATTTCGAGTAAGATTATGTGAGTGTGTGAATGATGTATGTTTTAATGAGTGTGAGACTTGTGGATGCGTATAGTTTTTTCTGGTGTGTTTAATGGGTGTGAGGCTGGTGAATGTGTTGAATGTATTTTTCATTATTTTTTTTTTTTACTTTTAATGTTATAATTCAGAAAAAATTATTCATCGTATTTTATTTATAAGCCTATAATTGGCTGTTAGCTGTTGTGTGGCTTCATTAAATAAATAAATAAAGTAAATAAATGAATAAATAGTAAGTAAAAAATAAGGACTTGAAATAAATTTGTGCAAAAAACGAAACGATTATAGGTAGAATCGTGTCGAAAAATTTTAAAACGATCGCGTGGTAGACTGAGTTCCTAAATTTCAATATATCGGAACCCGGTTTCGCGACTATCAAATAAACAGTCACACGCAAAAAAAAAAACCACACAAGGAAGAAGATTTTGAATATGAAAAATCCGATTTTCCGGAGAAATGTTAACCTACACTTAAGACTACGGCTGATGTGTACGTACTATACGGTGTGTGGAAAGTTGGATTCTCGCATCCACATTTGAAAAGAAGATTGAACGTATCGAAGATGTATATACATAGCCGTTTTATGAAAATTTCGTGCAGAGACTTACACCGATATAGACTTGCCGCGAAAAAATGTCAAAACAAATGCCCTAATACCCTCTGGAAAATTAAAATATTACACGGTCATCCGAATGGACATATTATTTATTCCAACTTGTCTCGAACGGTGTCATCGATCGTCTTCGCGAAAATCTCACGTAGATTTGACGGTGGTACAACAAAAGAATTTGCAAAGATGTGCGATGTGACAAGAATTTGGTCGAAGATGGCGCGTGTAAATAGTAATTTAATCGGATTCGAATTATTTCTATCTGATCGAGTTCGGGTCAAAAACTTATAATGTAGATATGAAACTACCGTTTTGTATATTCGACCAGAAGTAAAAATAATACTTTTTATTATTATTATTCGATAATACGGGCGTCGGCTGCACTAGCGAGCCATATGCACCCATTGACCTACTGTGGTCTTAGATCTGATTTAAAAGGTTCAATGAATCCCAATATTTTAGTTCCACGCCCTACGCGGAAAATTCTAATTACCGGTTTGAGTATTTTTTATACGCCCCAACATTTTAGAAAAAGGTAAAAATCCTAACCTCGCGTTCTTCATACTTAGGAATGACGAACAGTATATATTCGTTGTTCGTTCTAACTTGTCTAGAGTAGAAAAATTTATAATTTTTCTTTTTTATGTTCTCGCGGAGTTAATAACGAAACGAACTCTCCTCCTTCTACCGCCGAATGTGACGAGACGTTACGTAGAAAAAAAAAAAAGTAGGGCTAAGTTAGGGTGTTTTTATTATCTGTTCCGCCGTCATAAATAGACCTTCTTCTTAATTTTGGTTTTTCTCGTGGCTCGAATTTTAATGAAAATCGCTACCTAACGATGACGAAGTAAACGAAGTAGGCAGGAAAAATGTCACGTAATAAAATCTGGTAAACTTTCGACTTTAGAAGCTTTGAATAAATACATCCGGTTTTGAACGGCGTCTGACAAGCTAAAAGCTGACGTTAAAGCGTCAGTTGTAACTTTTATTTATTAATCCGCGGTAACTGCATAATATCGAACCATATGTATATATATATATATATATATATATATATATATATATATATATTTATATATTCGCGACTACAACAATTTTCTATTATTATGCTGTCGTATCTGGTGAAATCGTTAATTCATCAATCGACTTCAACAACACATGTGTACGTTGAGCTTACTACAACGAGTATTCGTAATTAATGACGATTGTTAAGGAATCACAAGCTACGTCTCTGGTACCCTAAACCATTTCAAAGTTCTTTCAACATCGCGCATTACTGCGCCTATAATTCCACGTAAAATGAGGGTACACGTATAAACCATTTATTAGTCTAAACGATCTATCCGACTTAGAATGTTATAATTTGTTTTTAACATTTTATATATCGCGAACAAGTAAAATTTTCTTTATCTAGCGCTATACTTCGTCGCTTCTTAACACATTATCCTCGCTAAATACTCTAGTATAATAATAATTCCTTGTTACAAAATTTACGTATTACAGTTAGCGAGGAATTTTTATTACGTTCAATCTTTTCTGACCGATCTAACGCTACGACTTATATATGACGATCGAAATTCCGAACATTAACCGATAAACGCTTCGTAAATTTATGCTTTCCCAGAGAAGCTATCTGAAGATATAACGTCATACAGGTCAATAAGTTTACTCTCGGTTTTATCGAAGCTCTTTGAAAAATTATTATTGAAAAGTGTAAGACCTCTGCTAGTCGAAAATAAAATCATACCGGATTATCAATTCGGCTTTAAGGAGCTACATAGAGTACCGTGGAACGAGTACATAGAATAGTTGAATATTTCGAAGAGAGTAAGTTTTGCTCAGCAATATTTCTAGACATCAAGAAGGCGTTCGATAAAGCGTGGCACAATGAGTTACTATTCGAAATAAAGCAGATATTACCCTACCGATAGTACCTATTAAACTTTCAAGAAAGATTTTTCAAGTAGTAAATTTTAATAGTTCATACTCCAACATTCGTTCTACCAACTCAGAGGAGTTCCGCGATACTATTCACTCATCACGACTAATCAACAGCATTGAAAAACTTACAAAATAACTTAGACGACCTGGAAAAATGGTGTATAAACCTTGAAGAATTACAATTAACCAATCGAAGTGCACGCAAGTTATATTTATTCTGAAGAAAGTGGAAAGTTGTTCAGTGGTAAAGTTGAATAAAAAAAACACGACCGAATAGCACGATTAAAACGATCGAATATAATTAACTAAATATCGTATTAACAACAATCGGGAAGCACTCGATTTTTATTTTTGGCCCTCATTCCGGATATTTCGCCAGTGTGGGGGAAGTTTATCGCTTAATAACTAGGTGTAATATTGTAGGGGGACAGAGAACTAGAGTAGTAAAATTAAAAACTTTAATGATAATAGTGCAGGTGAAGAAATTTTTATAATATAATTAAACGTAAAGTAAGAAGCCAACTAACAAATGTAAATTTAGAGTTGTGTTTGAAACTTAAAACAACACGTTATGAGCTAAATTTATCCAAACTTTCAAAAACCATGCAAAGCGCACACTCCCATTGAATTTGTCCGCTCAAATGTATTTTATTGTTTTGTTTTTTTTTTAAGTACAAGTTACAAGTAAAGTTTAAAGTTTCTACTTGAATAACTAAATCGTTGAATTTGTTTGCTCAATTGATTGTTATTGAAGTTCAAGTTAGTGTTGTAAGTAAATGTTTTAATTTTTAACTTTAATATAATAAGTAATTATCTAATAATACCATATATATAAATTATCTAATTTGTTGTGAAATAACACTACTTATATATGAAGAAATAGATATTTTTCTTATTAATAGATTAATTTTATCAAAAAACTTAATTTATGCAAGTACTATTTATTGTTGACAAGAACAATTTTTGCGGCTGTTTAAAAACTTTGAAATATCGTAAATTGTAATTGTTGACTCTGCCGACCCATGCCTAGGGTGTCTCTGCTTTCCCTGTATTCTTCCATGTAGTATCAATTGTAGTAATTCGTATTTACCGCTTCTAATAATTTGTCCCCAAAACGTTATTTTTTCATAATCGTTACTAACGTTCTTTTCGCAAAACGTTGCAGGATTTCCTTATTACATCTGTTCAGCTTATTTCTCGCATATCGAAAGTTGCAATTTTCTTTATATTGTTTGCCAGATGTAACATCTGTCAAGACGCAATTTTTATTTCGTGTTTTGTGTCCTTACAGCGTAGAATACATCTTTTCTCTCCTGCGTCTGACTTCTTTGTCCGAATTCCCGTTTTAGCTTCCTTATTTAAACGAGGGTACTTTATCTAAACTTTCCTCAGTTTATTTTCACCACGTCATTGTCGCTACTTTTTCGAGATACTTTTTTCCTGTCAATTTTAATTCCCATTTCTTTCGCGTTTCCCATTATATCTCCGTTTATATATATATATATATATATATATATATATATATATATATATATATATATATATATATATATATATATATATATATATTAAAATTACATGGCCAATAAGCAATTTATTTATATTGATCGTGACAGGATGGGAGATATCATTCATCAATGATACCTCGGAGTTACCTCGTCATACTTTTTTCATTCGTTTTCAAGTGTTTCTTAATTGTAAACTTAGTTTTAAATTAATATGTTATGATTTTATATTAATTAATTTTAACTGTATATAGCTTGACAATGGCGTAATTGCCGAAAAGCTTCGCATAATTAAAAAATAAATTTAGTGATTTTAACTATTTTTAGTAATCAAGTATTTTTCAAAAGGCGTATATTTATTATAAAATAAAAATACAAGCTATACGACACACCGATCAAACTAAATTCCTGGGATTAATTATGGATAAAAAATTAAACTGGAAGGCGCATGTAGATTACGTAAAAGCTAGATGCACAAATGCCCTTAATTTACTAAAAACTCTACACCACAAATCGTGGAGCTCCGACAGAAGAACGTTATTGCGTCTATATGGTACACACGTGAGATCTTTACTAGACTACGGTTCAATTGTATATTGTACAGCAACGCCAAAAGTGATTCATAAATTAGATGTAATTCAAAATCAGGCACTTCGCATTTGCAGCGGAGCTTTCTGTACCAGTCCGATATCAAGCCTACTGGCCGAAACTAACATAACAACGCTAAAAGATCGAAGAATCCTGTTAGCATTAAAATATTATTTTCAATTGAGTACGAAGAAAACGCATCCAAACTACTACAAAACCTTTCATTCAAACCTAGAAAGTAAATACAGCAAAAACAACGAAGCATTTGGCCTACGATGTAAACACTTCATACGATACCTTAAATTAACAACGGTTGATCGCACTCCAGTAGCCTCCTTGTACCCACCATGGCAAAAGTCGTTTCCACTGACTAGAAATCCCGGCTTACGAGTTAGCAAACAATTAAAATTTGCGATAAATATTGTCCGACAAGAGTCGTGGTCCAGATTAACTGAGAACAAATTAAGAAGAATTAAACCGCGAATAGAACAATGGATTACGTCGTACCGAGCGAACAGACACGAAGAAATAGTGCTGGCCCGATTGCGAATCGGCCACACTAGGCTAACGCACGGGCCATTAATCGAGGAGAATTCGTCGTCGGTAATATGCAAATTTTGTCACGATTCAGCGCTTACCGTAGAACATGTTATCACAGAATGTCCGAAATTCGATCAACAACGTTATCATTAATAAGTGGACTAGATATAAGCGAAGTATTACAACGAAGACTTGATACAACGCGTAATATACTTTATTAAAATAACTGGTTTAATAAAATTATTGTAGACTAAATATTGTATTGTAAGTAGAAAATAATTTTTCTTTTGTAATTTATTGTATTTAATCTCGGTGGACGCAAATGACCTTTGTAGTCGAACGTCCTAAAATAAAATAAATGTAATGAAAATGAGTAAACCCAATCACACACACTCACACTCCCACCTCATTCTTTACTTAGATAATATATGTTCCGTTAAGCTTACGAGCTTGTCGACGAATCTACACCATTTTAAGATATGTACATCTAAACTATTATTATATACAAAAATCATTATTTTTAATTTATAAAATTCACATACCCACATATACACAAAGTTACAGTTATAGTTCTCACACATTCCTAGTTACACTCTCACCCACACTCTCACAGTAACTATTTTTATTTGCCATATTGTCATTTACCTCATTAGTAGTAGCAGGCGCTATATTAACTTACTGCTCTCACTTATCGCGCCACTTCGAATTCACAATTTTTTGTTTCTTATTATCTCGTTTATATTATCCATATGTTGTAACCACTCTTTTAATTGATGTTTAGTTTCCCAATTTTTTTTTTCTTTCAATATTTCTTCCGATTTAACAATTTCGTCATCACGTGTTTATTGAACGTATAAACTTATTCGTTTTTCTTAGGTTATATTTTATTTGCATCGTTTAAATCGATAATTTTATTTTTTATGAAATAATTCCAAACTTTTGTAAACAAATACAGTCTCGCTATATTTAATACGTTACGATGACGTAACAGATCGTTTAGTGGTTTGTTCTGATTTCTACATTTACACTCGTTTATTAGGTTTAAACTTTTCCTTTGCAATTGAACAATTTTTCTAAATTACACGTTCTATTACATTTATATAAGTAATCTTTAAATAAGCGATATAATAAAAATTTTTGTATATTAAAATAAAAATCAACCTTAAATGATAACTTTAATTACAAAAAATAGTTAAAATCACTATTAACTAATTTTTGTAATTAAATTGATAAAAAATCACTACATTCCACAATCTAAAAATTAAATGATTACACACGTTGCTTGTGTTTTTAGATTTTTTTTTACTTATATATATACATTAATTACAACTGTATCTGGAATTACTATTATTGCTAAGTTTAAAGCTTTTTCGCTTACCCGTATTAACGTTGTTCCTACGTTAACGAATTCGCGATTGGTATTTATATTATTTTTAATTTAAAATACGTTAATAATTTTATTTCAACCCTTTCAGTCACAATGGCCACTATACGGTACATGAAATTTTAATGCTAACGAGATTTTTTATTTTCTGGACGACATGAAATGTGTCAATTTTAAAAATATTTATATAAATACATTGAAATGATTTACCAAAGAAGCAGTATTGTATAATAAACACCTTTATAAAATTTATATTTTTGTGTCCAAATTTTATAATGTATGACTGAAAGGATTGATGTTTGCAATAGCGTTGCTATAAAGCTGATAGTTCTATACTATTTATTCAGTTTTACTAAAAACTTTTTAATATATTATGCAATCTTCAAATTTTTAGCATATCTATTTAAATATATATATATATATATATATATATATATATATATATATATAGTTCGCAAAATTTATTTGTTACTTGGAAAAAATTCGCCACTATTCTGGGAGAACAAGGTACTACTTTATAAAACAATGTTGAAATTTATACGCTCCTATGGAATTCAGCTCTGGGGAATAGCTAAAAAATCTAATATAGATCCACCAATCAAAAATATGACGATCGATAGTCGCTGCACCATGGGGTATGTGCGCAATGATGACGAAATACGTAAAGATTTGCAAGTATCGATGGTTAAAGAAGAAATAGTATATAATTTTTGTGTAACGTTAATCCTTTCTTGTAGTTTTATCGCACGACATTATAGTGCGCATTTTCTGATGATCTTAACGCGATCAAGCGAAATTACTGATTTCTCTATAACTTTTTTCCTTTATACAGTTCTACACTTTTCATTTGATTGTCCATGTCTCTGGTGTACAAGACTTTTGAAGGATATAGGTTCAATTATAGCATCAGTCCATAGTGTTGCGAGTTCTTAATAGTTTTATCGATATTATTGGTAGCTAACGATTATGCATGTTCGCTTATGAAGACAAGGAGGTAGTCACCTTTTCATCGAGCAAACGATGATGGTAGTTTTTACGACCCCTGTATAAGCTCCAGGTTTTGACTAAGACTATATAGCGCCATGTTTATGACTATTAGAATCGTTTTTTACAACATTGTTTCTGATACTGCCATAGTTTGAAGCTGTGGTTCGGTAAAAGAGTATCTTGTACGGCTTATACATGTAAATGACGGTGTACTTTGACAGTTTTATCTTGATATCTTCCTTCTCGAGACTTTTAATGTCTAGTGACACGAGTTTAGTTTTCCCGGTTTAATATAGCGTTGCCATACTTATTGCTGCTATTTTCATACCAGCTCTTAACGTTCAGAATCTACAGTTCTTTTCCTGAGTCGTAAGCCCGACAAAAAGCGTAGTTTCCAAGAGGCATTACGTAGAAATTTCTTATATGTATCCACTCTAAATTAGTATAGAACATGTATAAATGATAACTTTGCGAGGAAAAGTATTAAAAAAAAAAAACAAATAGGCCGTCTGGATCTAAAAATGATCTAATTTTTCAAGTTCAAAACATAAACACCGATAATATATTACATTTCGAAAAAAAAAAACCGTCCTGTTCTTCACCACGCAGTATCAGACGTCAAATCTACATCGACAACGTTCGAACTTCTAGGTATGACGTTCTATAGAACATTTTCGCGGAAGGAACGTATAAAAATCAGAAAATTATTCGTCGAAATTCTATATAGAAAACATATTCGGCTAGCCTGAAAGGTAAAACATTAAAAATTCGGTACTTTAGTTTCGTATTACCAAAATTATAATACCGCTTTCTTATAGCGCTAAATTCGAGATTAATAATTTACATCCACCTAGTCCTTCTTCACATAGGTAGGAAACATTCGTCCACTGCCGAAGAAAACAATGCTACTATGTTCAAAACATCTACGATGTAAACTGGCATTCCTAGAAATCTAACTAACGCGAAAAAACCTATTCTACCATAGTCATTCGGGAAATGGTGTGTAAATCATCGCGACGGATTTACAAAATTCCTCAAATTCGTCGATATAAGATAAGAACAATCTTGCGCCCGACAAATCACGCAATAAATATCGACACAAGACTGACAATATTAAAAAACGAAAAAGTGAAATAATACCAGATTGCGACAGACCGCAGTTGTTTAGACTTTTTTTTTTCTTCGAAATTCCACGCGAGTCAACCGCATCCGTTAGGCGATTGCCAAATATATTAAGCAAACATTCTCATATATTCGCTTTGAACCGCGCTCTATGACAATGAACCGCAGAGTATAACTTATTATCGGTATGTTACATTTTGCAATGGTTTTAATATTGCGCGCATTTCAACGAGCAAAAGGTGGATTCAGCATTATAATCTCGATTTATTTTGTCAGCACCGCCGTCGATGTTCGCAGTTAGTGTTGCTGAAATCAATGAAGTACAGGCTGAATGTTAACCGAGGCCTCGTAATTTCTTTCGGGACATTTAGTCTTATCAACATCATCTAAATATTGCCACCTAACCAGCTTAGTAGCACAGGTTTCATCTAGCTGATGATGACCGTGAAAATGTATAGCGTGTGATAATCGCGATGCGGACAGTATTGGTCATTTTATATTTTTATTGTCCGAATTTCAATGACCTTTAGGTGTGGTATACAAATTAATGACAGCTTAAAAATCACTAAGAATAATAGCTTATATGGTATCTGCTATGTTCCGAAAATATAGAATTGTATAATAATTAAATTAAGCTAATTCAACTGTGATAACGTTACTTCTGATTGTATTTTCTCTACCGCGTGTAGTATGATTTACTTCCCCACTGAATACTTAAAAATTACATATGTAATAATTTATATGGTTTATTTTTATGTAATTTTTTCTTTTCTCTGTTGTTTATTGTGTTTTTTGCCGTTAATTATAATTTATAATCACAATAAGTAGATACTCGGATTATGTCGTTAACATCCTAACCTACTATCTTTAATTCCTGAAGTATCTATTACACTCAATACAACGGCATGTAAGCGGCATATTTATGTATCGCTGCATTATTTACGTATAATTATTATAGTTTTCATCTATTTTGTTTTTATACACTCGTAGATAATTTCTGTAACACAATTTAATAAATATTGTCTCACCCGTGTTATTCTGGATTGGGGTCCATTAAAAAGTACCATGAATGGGAATGGATTGTTGTAAAAAAACAAAGTATGATACTTACTATTTTTACTCAACTATCGGATAGATACCATGCTTATTCACACACATATATACAGATACATATAACATGCTGATGGACTATTAATCCGGTGACAATGGTAGGAATTTTTAATAATGTATTGCTAATCTTTATTGAAAGTATCTCTCTTTGATTGAACTAGTCGACGAACGATAGGCAAAGAGCCAAAAAAGAATATCGACTAAAAACAGTATAAATTAATCAACGTGTTGAAAAAGGTAACACTGGTCGTCAAAAAAAAAAAAAATGTTTTAGAGTTTTTTATTTTTTATATATTTTTTATTTTTTAATGGACACGCAATCAGTTTGGAAGTTACCGTTAACGAGGTCGGTAGAATAGTCTCAAATGGAAACCGTGGGTAAGATTTTCGAAACTACATAATTTTTAAACGGGAAAAAGTATTATTACATTTTACGATTTACTTTAGCCATTTTTAATTTGTTTTCGGTTTTTTCCTCAAAATAATATTCTTATTTCGTTTATTTTATTATACGTTCGGGTTTTGCGCACAATACGTGACCAGAGTTACAAAACGATTATTCAACTTTATAGTATCGAGCTGCGACGCACTAACACGCAGAGACTCGTCGGTGTTGAAGAAAGTGCGAAGTTTATTTTCCTAACGTAATTACGGTTTTCGCAGTTGATGCGACTACGGTGGTGGAATACGAAGGGTGCAGTTGAAAGTTTAGCTTAAGAACGAACCTGAATCGAATTAGACTTTCTAAATCTTTTCACCACTGTACACACACCACTATTATTACGATTATTATTACTATTATTATTACTATTATTATATGCATATATGTATTTACGTATGTACACGAATTGAGCACGAGTTAGTTTATCATATTATTTACTTGTATATTTAAAATATTATTTATGCTATTTCTCGCTCAGAATAATTTAGGACGGAGGATTTGGATTAGGTTAAATTTTATAATATTTATTTGAACAGAGTGGTTATAAATTTTCGTACGTTTCTTCCTTTATTACATCGTGTGCAGGTAATTGTTTTATTTTGTACATTTTGCAAATATATAACACGTGTAATATTGAAATAAATTTAAATTTAAATTAAATTATGCGCATTTGTGAGGCGTGTGTATTTGTCGCATTAAACGTCAAGTACGTGTAAACACGTTTGTTACATTCACACGGTTACAAATAAATCAACGATGAATAAATTAATCGATAATAAATAAATTAATTAATTTTAAAAAATTATCGTTATTAATATATCTATTTTGGGTAACCGTATATATATATTTCATAATTTATAAATTACAAATTTACCGGTACTCGCTCATTTATACGCATAACCGGATTCCTTTTTATTCTAATTCGAAATCAGTTTCCTTATATTTATCATTAAAATGAATATAAATAAAATTTGATTTGATTTTTAATTGAAAGCTATAAAACGGATAGACATTTGGCAGAAAATATGGGTATAAGATAATACTAGGCGACACACCTGCAGCTTAGTTCCCGATATATTATATAAACAGAAAATCGAAATTACTCCCGATTTCTACACTACCCAAAATAGTTTTCGGTTGATGTTTAAAAATATAATAAAGATTTTTTCATTTCATTCATTTCAATTATTAACGGAGCACGGAAAATTTGGGTCTTATTTATTTCATTTTTATTTAAGTAAGCACGACAAGCGGGAATGTGGCGCAGTAGACAAATCGTGTGCTCCTTGTATGTAATATAACGGACCGCGTAAGATTATACAATAGAAATAATTTTAACTTGCAAGACGGATACACTGTCTCTCGATTACAATTATTCACTTTTAATGTTCTACGCAAGGTTAGTAAAGTGTTTTACCAGCATTTGTGAAAACTTTTCAGTACCGAGTAAAATTATATAAATATAGGATGAGTGCATTTCTGCGCGTGCACATGTATGTATATTTGCGTATGTATGTGTGTGGGTGAACTTTCTGTGCAATAACGCTTAAGTTGTGTATAAGCGAGCAAAATTATCCGAAACAACAAGCAAAATGTAGTGACAGTATGTGGTTAGAGATAAGAGATTAATGGAAAAAGGGGTACCGCGAGGTAGTATACTCTCACCAATATTATATTTGATTTATTCTTCTTTTTCTTTGCGCGTTTCGAGACGTCGTGACCAATCTCCAATTAAATTCCGTCATTTATCTCTATCCTGCGCGGTTTCAATTAGCTGCCGTATTTACAGTCCCATCATGCCTTGGATCTAATCTACAAAACGGGAACGGGTCAGTGGTCGACCACTGTTTTTTTCTTCCCGCTACTACTCTCCTTGTATTATTACGTCATGCAACATGTACAAAGAACTCAAGGCATCTTCTTTTGGAACCAATGTATATTTTTGCTCTATTTCGAGTTGTTTTAGGATAGCTGCATTTAGCAACACATTTCGAAGGCTTATAGTTTTCGGCATCATGTTTTGTTTAATGTCCACCACTCTGAGCCATAACACGCTTATATACGAATGAACTATTAAAGTACTTAAATATTCAACAAACCGATGATGTAATACGACAGTGGTATAATGGAAACTGCTAACTTATTAGAAACGGATATAAACGAAATGAACAAAATGGACTCACGATAAATGACGAACAATTAATATGGGAAAGACAAAACTGATGTCGAAAATTTGAAGTTGTAAATGCGTAATGGTCGAAAGATTAGAAACGTTCAAATATTTCGGAATAATAATAATAATAGACGAACATTTGAACCGGAATGAACATATAGTGCACGTATCAATAAAAATCATAATCCCTATAATGTATAAGTTAAAATGTAATTTGAGTGAACAGTGAAAGTAGCATATAATGCGCTTTGCCAAACACATGCGGAATACGGTATATTAGTTTTGGGGCAAGCGGGGAAAATAAATTTTCTTTTTTTTTTTTTTAATTTCTTTTATTTACAGGCGGTCGATTACTAAGATCATTTGCGTCTAGGGTTATATTAATCCGGTTTCTGCGAGAAATTTTAATAATATATCTACTTTTTGAGGGTCATTATTTCTCCTAGTGAACTGGTTGATATATAGGTTTCGATGGTTTGCCTATTTTGCACATTCCACTAGTATGCGGTTTATTGTTATTGGAGTATTACGTGTTGGGCATTTTGGAGCAGGTGTATTGTTCAGTAGGTATTGCGATGTAAGTAGGGTGTGGCCTATTCGTAATCTAGTTATAGCTACTTTGTTGCGCCTTTTATTTTGTTGTGTGGTTTTCCAATGTCCTAAAATTGGTTTGATTTGAAAAAGATTAGCGCACTGGGTCTCCCAGTATTCCTGACATAAAACGTTGACTTTTTGTGTTATGATCGAGTAGAGATCGTTTGTGAGTGCGGATGTTATAATTTTTATGTTTTTCGATTTTTTTCCGGGGGGCTTTATCAACTATTTCATTTCCTGCGATTCCCGAGTGCACTGTAGTCGAAAGGAACACTATTTGATTTTTTTTTTCTGTATGAGTTTACTGTTGATGAATTTTATATTTACCATATCTAAGTTAGTATTTTTAATCAGTTTCCGAATCTGTTGTAGAGCGGATATTCGGAGCATATTATGAAGTTATTTTTGTGTTTTTCTTTGACTATACTTTTTAACGCTTTGTATATAGCTATTAATTCACCTGTGTACACAGATGTCCCAGTAGGTAAGTGGTATGCTTGTGTTCTGGCCTTTATAAGGTAAGCAGAAGCGGTTTGGTTTAGCGTAGGCGTCGGTGTATATTTGAGCGTAGTTTCCGTAGTTTCCGCTGACAAGTTCGTTAAATTTAGTTTTCAATATGTCAGGTGATGTTGAATTTTTACTAATAGCCTACGGAAATGTAAGTACGTCTCTATATTATTATGTACTACAGAGTTAAGCCTAAACTGGCGCTACAGTTTATTGCGCCTTTGTAAGTATAACAAGCTGTAAAACATTAATTAAAATTAAAGTATTAATAAAAAAATTAACATTATTATTATTATTATTATTATTATTTTCGTGTGTCACAAGGCAGTTTACTTGGTTCGTGCCTTTTTTTTAACACATAAATATACACATATATATATATATATATATATATATATATCGATCTTCGCGGCTTAAAAACATCTGGAACAATTATTTCATATACGGGTTTCACAGTGTTACTCTTGAATCATCTTTAGTCCGAACACTAGTTAAAAATTATGTAGATAAAATTTCTCCCGGCTTCGAAATAATAAATTGGCCAACTAAATATATTTTAAACATTTACCAGGCACCAAACTTGTCGAGTAATTTAGATATTATTGTTGAAAATAACTATAGGTTGGAAAGCGTCTCTGAAATAATATATATCTTGGAATGGCGCTAGGTAGTTGAAATAGCCACAAAACTAAAACTGCGTTGAAGCATAGAAAGCTGAATTATTTTTTTCATTATTTCAGACGATATTTCTCTACGACACACTTGGGTGGTTCGGCTGTACCTGACGTTATATCAACCAATATTGTCTTACGGTGTATTGCATTGGAGCGATGCTGCTGACTATAAATCCTGTGAAATATTTGTATTCTAAACTGCGCAAAATGATTTTTAATATTAGTTTTACTTGCGTACTTGATAAGAAAATATTAAGCGTGAAGGAATTGTATAAAGTGCACATTTAATTGATTTTGTACTTAAAAACGGATATAATTTGTTAAGTTTGAAACGGTTGTTGGCTTAACCAGATCGTCGGAGGATTGAAAGAGCTAATGTCTCACGTTTTTCCAGGTATATGGGCGCAGTTTTTTATAACGCTTTACCGAAGATGGTAAAATTTAAGCTGAAAATTTTTTAAGCGGTGTCGTAAGAAAGTTATTAAGTTTATATTTTGATCTAGATAAGCTATTAATTCGTGAATAGATTAACCGTTTGTTAAAATGTGTTTAGATGAACGTATAGATTTCAGCGCTAAATCAGACAGATTAATACGATTCATGGGTACATAAACGTTCATGGGTGTTTGAATGAAGTGTGTACATATTTTTCTTTTGCGCGTACACAATTATCTTTCCGGTTTATTGTTGTAAGTGTATATATTGTATTTAAAAATTCTACACGTATATATACGTACGCGTGATCAGCTAAATTTGATTTTGTATTTTATTTTTTTGGTAAAGTTTATTTATTTGTATTTATACTTTCTATAGAGTACGACGTAGTAATTTGTTAAAGAGAATTAATACTTTAAAACTTTTATATATAAATATCGTTTGTAATACCGCGTTTGTAAAAATTTGTAATTGTTACTTTGTAAATTGTTGTATTTTTATGCGGATAATCGTTTGTAATTACCTAAATTTGTTTTCGTATTATTTAGTTATGTTAAGATTTTAATTTAATTCGAAACCGAATACGACGAGAAATAATTTATTAAGCAGCATTTTATAACTTTGTTTACCGCATTCGTAAAATGTAATTTTAATTTAACCGGCGTTCGCGCAGTTATTAGTCGGTTTACGTATATATATATATATATATATATATATATATATATATATATATATATATATATAAATATTTTAATGAAATGTAAATAAATAATTTATTTCCTTCACTTTGATTTTTATTTTACGCTATTATTATTTTTTTATCGTTAATTATATTGTTCTTTTTTATTTTTTTAATTATTTGCTGTACAGAATTTAGCGGTTAATTAGTCATTCTACATAAATCTTTTCATGAAATACGAATATAAATCGAATCGAATTATTATTATTAATAATATTATTGATATTATAATAGCACGTTCGATGTAAATAAATAATTTATTTCATTCATTTTGATTTTTATTTATCGCTATTATTATTTTTTTTTATGTTTAATTATATTGTTCTTTTTTATTTTTTAATTATTTGCTATACGGAATTAGGTTGTTTATTAAACGTGTATATAATTACCGTTACACAGCGATTAAATCTGAAAAATTACTTATCGAACATAGCCAGGTTTGGTGAATGGCATTTATGTTGTTTATATATATATATATATATATATATATATATATATATATATATATATATATATATATATATATATATATATATCTATATATATGTCTAGGATGTTTTACTTTATTTTGTATTTATCATGCGCTATTCTCCAAATAAAGTTTTTAATTTGTTTTGATTCGATTATTATAAATGCACCGTATAAGAGTGAATCTTATTATTGCTATTATCCTTATTATACGTTTTGGTTATCACGATGTTAATGAAGCGATGACTAGGTTAACCGACGACGATGATCTTATTATTCGGCGCTGGAGTATTAAGGTTAACTTTTATATTTTATTTCGACTCCGTTGTAGAGCAGGTGGTGGGGGGTTAATCTTACGAAGTTGTAGCGCGACACGCTGAAGATATAAAGTGCAGATACGATTAAAACAGTCATCCGCATTTGTGGCTGCAACTTTCGACCTTTATGGCGAAAGTTTAGAACTTACCGAGATGTGATAATAAAGCGCGAAATATATATACATATATATAACGAATAAAGTTTTGAAAATACTCCCCAAATCATGTAATATTATATACATATACATATATATATATATATATATATATATATATATATATATATATATATATATATATATCTACATATGATATAACAAAGACGACAATAAGAATGTATAGTAAATAGACGTCATCCATCGGGAAAGTTAATGAAAAAAAGGTTCCAAGATATTTGTATTTTTTTGGATTTCAACCGCAACGTTTCTCCAGGCTTTCGTCGGCGGTTACTATTTTGTTATTTATTTATATTTTGTTTTTCTTTATAAATTGGCTTTTATATATAATATACTTACGAATATCGCTATTATTCGAATTCCGTGGTGATAACCTTTTCAGTTACAACGTCCTCTATAAATCCAGTGTCGGCTCGTGGTTGAGAAAGCGGTTGCGATTATACTTTAACCCCTCCCAACGAACGCATACAAAAATTTCTTTTTGTTCCGCACAACATCATCGCAAAGTAACATTAACAAAATCAAAGTCGACAAAATACAAGAACCCTTTAAAATCGCAATCAGAAAAACTAAAAATTAAAAAGTTAGATTATGAATTCGAAAAAAAAAAAATCCTAATATTAAACCGAAATATATTAAAAATTTTATAAATTTTTTTCTTGACGAGTAGTTGATGCCTCGTGGCTGTTACACGATGTATGCGTATTCGTTAATTGTAATACTTATAACTAGATGCCGTTAGTAATATTAGTCTGGATGAGAAAGTCTGTAAGAATTTCCAGAGACGTCCGTGATAGCTGAGCTAATCTGCTTAGTACGATAATGAGCGTGTTTTTGGCAAGTCTCGAGTATATACCAAGCAGGTACGAGTGGGTGATTAGTGTATGTCCAAGGTATATTCTATTATGTAGGTAGACAAATTTTGCCAATGAGTTTTGGCCATCGAGTTTTTTTTTTATGCATCCCAAAATGCTAGGTTGACTATCGAAGGGTCTGATCGTAGTATGTTCCGAACTGAATCTAGAGCATACTCCTAAACTATATTGGTAAAGTATAAAATTAATATTACAGAAAACAAGATATACCTTATTTAAATAAAAAGTCTAGTCTTCTTTCCCTAGAAAACTTGTCGATCAATTTTTTTTGGTTAAAATCTGAAATGTTCGTTGTAAAATCTTCCTCAATGGATAACGTAGCGAGCGCGTTAAATTTTTCCTTATTTAGGATATTTCGTTAAAAATAAAAAAGTTTTTAACCTTTTATTAAGAGCGGAAAAATAAAGTTCTGCTCCGGACGTTGTCATTGGAATTGTTAATAAAACTGTTAATGGTTTTTTTTTTACATTCAGAAAATGATGATCGGAAATTATCATCTTTAATAAATTCGTGCAATCCACCGGTATGTAATTTTGCAAGTTCTTCCGTTGAATAAACTATATCGAGTTCCGAACAAAATTGCATTTGATTAAAAACGAGCCCGATTCGTCTTCGTATTACAAATTATTTTCCGGAAATTTGGATTTTGGTATTCCTTAAAAGTTTTCCGCCAAAATTTGCGTATTGCAACGAGGTGGCCAACAAAACTAAATCTGAATTTTGCGTGGCATAAAATGGTACGGCAAAACTAATAATACGAACAATGTAAACTGAAGAGAATTCACACGCCAAAATGTACACAGTAAAAGGAGAAAATATCGATAGAAGTTTGAAAATAAACTAATCTCCGAAAGTGAAAGAGTCATAGACTCGTTCATTTGTTGGCCGGTAGTATGAACCGAAGTGTTATGAACAACAAAAACCTTTTCCGCCGCGTCATGTTTGTGTACTTTGACGATACTGGTTTCAAAAAGATTACAAGCAACGGTCGCACGACAGCCCTATGTAAACACTACACCCATAGGTCCCATAAGTGCAAAAATCTCCATTATATGGCTTTCCAATGTCTTCTTTAGGTTGGGTTAAGCGTGCGACCACCAACCATTTTATAGCAGGTCTTTTTTTTTAAAATGTTTTTTCACTTTTTATAATATATTCCATGCGAAATATAATTATTAACTTGTTTTGTTTAATCTCCATATAACTAATATTTTCAACTTATTTCATTACGTCATAAATTTTTATTTGTGCAACCATACAACCTTTATATGCACGAACCACCGCTGCTATAAATAATGTGAAAGCGGTTTAAATCACTGAAAGTTTTATAAAACCATAAAAATTGTTTGGCTTTTAAACCGTTAATCGAGTGAACATTAAATAATGTGTATAAATATACAAAATATATACGAAATATAAACTGTAATTAATTTAGATATACATTTTATAAAAATTAACAAAACGAAAAATAGTCTAATAGTGAATGTGGTAAACAACATAATCTAACTATATCAAAAATATAAAATATATAAAATATAAAAATACTTAACAAAATACAAAATAGTATGTATAAATTAATCTGATAGCGAATCTAGTAAATAATACAATCTACAATTAGCGATACAAATTTTCTGCCGAAACACATCGAAAACACAGAGTAAATAAATAAGAACGTGTATCTAATATAAAAATTGATTTTTATAATATACATCTTAGAAATAATTCCTCGTCGAAATTTATCTACGAATTTAACAAATTTTATTATTTCAATTTTTTCGAGTAATTTTTTTTTTTAATATTTTAATTCTTTACAATGTTTTCCAAATAATTATTTTTCGTAATTGTTTTCATACGAATTTAAATATTCTTTTATTTTTACACGTTATATTTCTTATATATTGTATATATTCATAAATTTTTATATTTTATTTTATGTTCGCTCGATAATGACAACCAAAAAGCTTTGTGATTGTTTTTTAAAAAAAAAATGTTTATTGATTTTAACTCATTCCATGTTGTTTATTTTTTTTAAAAAAAATAACTACATTTTACACTTTTCAAAAAATGTCCTATACTTTTTAAAATACGTATATATTTTTTTTAATAATAGACGATTTTTTTTTTATAAATATTTATATAACGAATTGAAAATTATTTAATCAGCCAAAAAAAACTATATCATATTTATAATTTCACGTTCTCGAACCATTTTCTTCAAGCGGGTGTTGGTATTTTGTTTCACAATAAATAATTTTTATCCTATATATTGGGTACTACTGAAATATTTTGGTCATGAGTTTACTTTCATTGTCTTTCTATTGTAGGGCGTTTCTTGTTTTATCTTCTTAGCACCCTCCGTTTGTTTACAATGAGGGAACTTAAATAATTCGACTCGTCTACCTTATTATAGGCGGAAATATGATCATCTTTCGACTTGGAAATTCTTACGTGATCTATAGATATAGAGGATGTCGTCCAATCGAAATGCCCTTTTTGATACCTGTCTAATATCACATATTCGGTATATATGTTGAAAAGTAAGAACGACACTATACATCCTCGGCGAACGCCGTTTATAATCGGAAATTTATTCGAGTATGTTTATGGAAAAATGCGGATCGATATTCTTAGAGTGTGCGGAACAAGATGAAGAAGATATGGAGATTCGGGAAACTTCGGAATTATCTCTATAGCGGCGATGAAAATCCAGGACAGAATGGAGTTGCTTTAATTTTAAAAGATAAATGGAAAGAAAATTTAATGAACACTTTCCACGTAAACGATTGACTATTGATTAAAATAAGAATATTTCCCGTAAATTTAGTTATTATAAAAGTATACTATCCAACTGCAAACAGTTAAGACGAAAAAAATAGAACATTACACGATCACATTGAGGAACTAGTCGTGATAATGAAGACAACATACTGATAGTGGGCGATTTTTATGTATTAGTACGATGCAGCAATAATAATAAATATTTCGGTTTGGGAAATAAAAACCATAGAAAAGAAATGCTCCTGGAATTTTGTGAACAACCCAGACTAGTCACTAGTACATATGCTTTAAGGTTGCTGAATGCGGAAGATATACCCGGAAAGTTCCTAGTGACTCTGAAAGATACAAAATTGATTACATAATAGTAAAACAGAGGTACAGAAATCAAATCATACATATTCAGAATTGGAAAAATAGACAGCGATTATAGTGTAGTAGCAGCGAAATATAATTTAAAAATAAGTCAAATTCAACCGATAAATTCTAGAAAGTGGTGCGTATAAAAACAGAAAGAGTCAAGGGTAAAACGAGAAATAAATAATAAAGTCGAAAAACAAATTGATAAATGCAAAGAAAACAACTTGGCAAGAAATGAAAAACGCAATAACAAATGTAATGAAAATATGCACGACTACGGAAATTCTGGAATTAATAGAACAAAGAAGTAAGTAAAAATAAAGAATGATTTTGCAAAGTACAAGCAAATAAAAAATAAAAAAACAGAAGAACGTAGGAAAGCTAAATAGCTAAATTTGTGAAGAAATTCAACAGAGCAAAAATAGACAAAGCGTATGTCCGAGTAAAGACTTTACAACCAAAACAAAGACCGCAAAGCGATATAGATAAAGATAAAAAAAGAGGAGACATACTTTTTTTTCGGAACTGAAAATGTTGTAAACCGCTGCAAGGAATATATGGAACAATTATACTTCCGGCTAGTGAAATATGTATATCAAATTATAAGTTATCGTTATAAAAATATTTTCCGTAAAATTATAACGTTCATTGTATATGCTTGATCATGACGTAACTATCGAAAAGCTTTGAACAAATAAACAAATAAATTTCACTTATTTTTTTTTATTAAAAATTGATTTCGTCCTCGACGCTGCGATTGAAAAGGGTAATTGATAAATGCTTTTCTTTTAAAATCCTCGTACGATACGAGTAAAAAGGTTTTTTATAATTCAATTTTATAATTTTCATCGCGATATAAATATCGATAGGATATATTTAAAAATGTATACTCCTGTAAAAAAAAACGAGTATAAATTGGACAATCCTATATATTATCTATTTACATACATATACACACACACACGCTAAAGTATACGTAAAAATATACAAATAAATATAAAAAAATGGATAATAGATTGGAAGACTAAACTAAATAAGCAGAAGTATGTCCATGTCTTATTTACGTTACGGCATGCTGATAATATGTACCAATTGTACTTAGGAAACCAAGTCATTCCACAGGCTAACTCGGTAAAGTACCTAGGCATGTTTTTGGATTCACGATTGACCTGGAAAGGTCGTGTTAAAATGAACACTCAGCAGATCAAGAATAAAACACGTCAATTATATTGGTTAATAGTCAAGCAATCGGAGTTAGATGTTTCCTGCAGGCTTCTGCTATACAAGCAAATTATTAAACCTATTTGAACTTCTGGCTTTGCTCTGTGGGGCTGTACAGTCAAGTCGAATCGGGATATAATACAACGCTGTCAAAATATCATCGTAACGATGACATTCATTCTGATCTTAATACGATGTTCATTAATGATGTCATTAAGCAATTCGCTGAATTGGACAAGCAGCAGTTGGACAATCACGTCAATGCAGAAGCAAGACAACTGCTCCACATTAAACATGGAATTAGACGACTTGTTCGTCGCCACCTCATAGATATTGATCTTGTAATATGTAAATTTGTGTATAACGGATGCGTAGCCAATACGTACTCCATACTCGTTTTGTACTTAGTGGTTAAGTTAACTATTAAGTAATCATTAAGTTAAAGATGATATCTTAGTAATAGCCTAAAAGACTATTAAATATATATATATATATATATAAATATATCGACGTGTTTTATCTTTTATATATATATATATATATATATATATATATATATATATATAATATATAGATATACTAATATCAAAGGGAGGTGTAAATTACAAAAAATGGATATTTTCCGGTTTGGAAAATAGTGCTATACTTTAAACGACAATAAACGTCTACCAGGAGAATAAATTGATACGTAAATGGGATTACTTTAAATTGGTCGTCTTTATCAGCTTTATTATCTCGTTCCATAGCAGGTTACAGTCGAACGCTACGCAAATAGCAGTCTATTTTGGTATAAAAAAGTTAGAACGACTTCTCCAAACCTTGACATACGTACATACATATAAAATAATATATATATATATATATATATATATATATATATATATATATATAATAGTGGTCGGGATAGCTTAGTGGTGAGAGCATGGTCTTCTATACGGAAGGTACCGAGTTCGAACACGGCCGACGACGTAAAAATTATCGTCAGAAAATAAAAATAAAAATAATCCGAATATTATCAGGCGGAAGGTAATGACACCACGCGCAACAGCATATACGCGCTAGTAATAATAAAGTACACTACGAAGTCACGGGGGGTTGCATTATGTCGTGACAACAAAGCGATTACAATCAGTTTTCGCGGGTGTGTATGTACCTAAGCTAGCACCATATTGATTGCCTTGTACGTTACTTACACTGTACGACAAATTATGTACAGGTAAGTAGTCGCCTACCTCCGATACGGAGACTGCGCTTAATGATTATGATATATATAATAAACAGGCTCGCACGTGTCTACTCCCACGCTTATACATATATACATTCCGGTTTATGTCAATGTAATATGTATAGTACATATTATTTGTAGATATCCATAATATATGCGTGTGTGTATATTTCATTCCACACACATATATATATATATATATACATATTTTATCTGCAACAACCGTATTCATGTTGCAGCACTATCTGAAACCAAGCTGGACAGCAAACACAATATCCAGTTTCTAGGTTACAATATATTTAGAGCTGATGTAAGTCGTAGATTTCTCTTCTCATAAAAAAACACTTCCAAGTGGAACTACTTCCATTACCTCACTTAAGCTGTGTCCAAGCTATTGGTGTCATCATTACCAACAGAAACTATTATGTTACTAGTGGCACTCGATAGATGTACAATTTGAACAATGTGGAATGTAGTGATCTTAAAAATTAACAAAAAAACACTTAAAACCACTAAATGATATATAAAAAACTACAAAACATTCCGGTAATTAAGTCAACATCAAGTGGACGTTATATATATATATAAATGAAATAATGCGTAAGACTGAAGATCGCCTAGCGTGGAGAAATATTACGAATCTTTTTTCTTCTTGACTGTATGTGTTATGTCACGACATATGGAATCAGATTAATGCATGTGAATATATATATATATATATATATATATATATACGATTTATAAAAATATGGAAGAAAAAAAAATAACATAAAAAATTACTAAATTTAGATCTGTAATATTACCAAAAAAAAAAACTGTTATTTGAAAATATTCTGACAATGAATTAACTTTTATGTTGATTATATATATTTATATGTGTATATATATATATATATATATATATATATATATATATATATATAATGAGGTTTATCGTTGGAAATTTAGATAAAGTTTTAAAAGTTTTAATGTATTTTTTAAACATTCATTAATTGTAATTGCATTTAAATAGAAAATTGAAAAAGTTCAGCCTGATTACTTCATTTGCACACCTCGTATATTTCGTCGTGTGGAGCCAATTTATGACGTTCTTGACTTGAAGATTATAATTATTATTTTTTTTTTAAAAGTACTTTAACCCCTTATCGTGATCCCTAGTTGAAACTTTATGTAGACAAACGGAATCGCGTGATATTGTATTAATCTCGTGGTCGCCTTGTGTTTATATTCTAAAGCGGTTACCAATTATAAAGTTGACAAAATTTACTTATGAGATATATGAAATTTCTATCGAGTTTTATAATTTATTAACTCTAAAGAGATTTAAAGGAAAACCATGTCAAGCTGCCAGTTACACGAATAGAGATATATTAAAATTAATTTTATGACTATTTTAATTGTGCTTTTATTGACATTTAACTTTGAATAAATATACAGAAAGCGAGTAATTCATTTCATCTAAACACGCATAAAATTTAACATAAATTACAAACACATAAAATTTTACATAAGTGATACACACACAAAATGTTACAAAAGGAAATTCACACACACATATTACGTAATAAATTATAAATAATAATGGTGAGATTTGTACGACCCGTGGTATACCGCAGGTAGGACCGATGGTGACGCCGGATGTTGAAGGTGTCTCCTATTCCCGAATTTCACTGTTGTCCTCAATTCCTTACTCCTTTTTATTATTATTATTATTATTATTAATAGGCTTAATATATTCGCGGTTATTTATTTTATTTTCTGTAAGTATTATTTCGTACTTAATTGACTGGAATTAAATTTTACGTAATAATTTTAGTAGTTTAGTCAAAAACACGCGATAAAGTTTATGACGTGCTACGAATCTATCTTCTAGCATATATCGAATGCTTGTATATATATATATATATATATATATATATATATATATATATATATATATATATATACCGATTCTGTTACGTTTTAACGATTCTAATGACTAGACTATCTGTTACGAACTTACTAACGATCGATTATCTCGACGACTAGTCTCTATCTTAATACGAACGGATAACTGATAAAAATTAACAAGCTACGAGGTTGACGGCTTTACACGTATCGCTCTAGTCTTCGGAAATTCCCCTGTACAATGACGGTATTTATCTACGAATATATGTTTTCGGATAATATTCTCGTAATTGTCCTGATTATCATTATATTCACGTCTCGGGTAATTTTCGTGACTATCACAATCTATACTTTGTTAAATATATCGATTTTCGACATAACTTTAATACCTTACACTACAATAATATTTCATTTTTTTAAATTATCTTTTCTTTTTATATAACTAATATTAATTCCTTAACTACCCCATAATAATATATATATATATATATATATATATATATATATATCTGTGGCATAGTTGCTTGAGTGCTCGACTTGAAGGTTTCGAAGCCGTCTCGAGACGCAATAAGTTTTTCATCATTACGTAACTGATAATTACAACGCTGATTTCAATAGCACCTTGCTACGTATAGCAAGGTCCGCACGCGCATCTTCGTTGCATATAATTGGTGTCATGAATGCTAGTCCCTTTTGTACGTAAAAATAAACGTACCATGACTAGTCACGACATTCGGCAACGGACAATACGACGATGATGACGATGCGATAGATCCAATTTACAGTTTTTTCAACTGGAATTTCAAACGTTGTTTTTTTTATTTTCGTTTTTAAAAATAACAGTATACACTTTTCGGTAGTTTTTAATTATCTTTCACGAAGCCGTGCAACTGTAGATATCACGTCAGTTATAAAAGTTTAAAGACACGTTCAAGTCGTGCGAAACGCAATATCTATCGCACTTACGTGTACAATTTCCTTTATTACTCGGAGTATAGATGCGAGCATTGAAATAATTGTTATATTTTCTTCGGCATTTCTATTTTCGAGTTCGTTTATTTTTGTATAATTTACTGTTTTCTTCTTTCTAGTTTGTTTGGGCGGCTACTATGAAAAAAAGTTGCTACATCATCTGTTAGACTCGTACAACATTCTGGAGAGACCGGTAGCCAACGAATCTGATCCGTTACAATTGAGCTTCGGGCTGACGTTGATGCAGATAATAGACGTTGTAAGTCACTTTAAAACAATTCGCTTAAATTATTACCGGTTATAATGTACGTATTAAGCGTATTCAGATATTCTCGCATTATACACATACTAATGCAGCACGATATACACGGTGCGTCACATAAGTTCTGGGACTTTTACTACCAAACCCACAAAAAAAATTAAAAAATTTTTTCAACACGATTTTTATTCGAATTAGTCTCCCTTAGATTTAATAGGACTAATAGCGCGATCTTTCATCTTTTTTTTAAGCCCTTAGAAAACACCTCGGGGCTTCGATCGCCTTGAGTCGGCTCGTTACAGCTGGTTCAATCTCTGCAATCAAGGAAAAATGATTTCCTTTGAGGTCCATTTTCAGCTTCGGGAACAGAAAATAGTCTGGAGGGCTCGTGTCTGAAGAGTAGGGGGTGGCGAAGCACTGGAACAATTTTTTGACCAAAAACTGTACGTTGAGGGCGGCTGTGTGCGCCGGCGCATTATCGTGCGCCAAAAAAAAAAACGAACGATCATTCCACAATTCCGGCCTGATGCGTGCGATTCTTTTACACAGGCGATCCGAAACATCATTATAGAATTCGACATTTACAGTGGTGCCATGAGGAACGAATTCTTTGTGGATAATACCTTTTGAATAAAAAAAAAAAAACTATCAACATCACCGTGACTTTCGATTTTTGAAAACGAAGTTTTTTAGGTTGCGGCGGATCTTTGCCCCACCATTCCGCACTTTGACGTTTTGTTTCGAGGTCATATACAAAACACCAACTCACGTCTCCCGTGATTATTTTCTGAAAAAAATTTGGATATTTTTCGATCATTTTAAGGACGGTCCTCCGCATGAGAAACTCGCTGCTGTTTTTGGTCGTCTGTCGAAAGCGCGCGCACAGCTTTCACTTCTTTAAATCGTTCGTTATAATTCGTTGAACAATCGTTTTCGGAATACCAGTAAAGTCCGCCACCAACCTAATAGAGCCAGCTGTTCGATGTTCGTTCTACACAGCGACGACACGAGCGATGTTGTCAGACGTTTTCGTGGTGCACTCTCCGCGTCATCAGTCGACTCCCTACTCGACACAAACGCACTAAACCATCGAAATGCTGTAGTACGACCTTTTCTTGTTTTTCTAATGAAAACTTAGTCATACTAAGGGGCCACGATGCAGTTGCATCCGGTTTAATTATATGCTGGGCTTGCTTATTTTGTTGAAGATCAGTTCCAAGTTATCTAAACAAAGTCCATGCTTTTTTACTCTTATGTGTGAATTAATATTTTCGACTGTCTTGAACCATCTATTTTTTCGTTCCTTATTGAGTTTTGTTAATAACTCAGCTGCTATAATCTGATTACCTGAAGATTTAAATTCATTATAAAATTTCGAGCATTCTTCAGTCCAGCATAGTATATAGTTCTTCCTTCTACCTTGTGGAATGTTCTACACAATCTACTGATATACAGTAATAAATAAAATACATAAAACGTATTTAAACATTCACACTCCCGAATAATAGTGATATATACAATTTTCGTATTGTAAGTAACCGTTTCATACTAAAAATCACTAATTCCTAAATAACGAAACATTTCGGTAGTTTCGAGTTAAAATAATGATAAATGAATGAATTATACGTATTAACAATAAGAAAATATACGAAAAATCAATACCGTGATAGTTATTACTTAAGTATTTAAGTATATATATATATATATATATATATATATATATATATATATATATATATATATATATATATTACGTTCTTTATTGTTTATATATAATTTATTTATTATTTTAACTTTATAATGCCGTAACAGCTTCGTAATTAATTCGTAAAAATTATCCTTTCTTTTTTATGAATGGAAAAAAAATGAATATATATATATATATATATATAATTATTATTATTATTATTTCGAATTAGCCACTGATGGACTACGTTATCAACTGGTCTTGCCATTTTTCTTCCTTTTTTTCCATACTGCTTTCATCCTTTCACTGTGTCTTTTTTTCGTCCTTCGGTCCACAAAATATCAGTTCTTCCTCCTTGCTTTCCCGCGATTTCTTTACAGTTAAATAGTTTCTTGTTTAATATTAATCACTGTTCTACATCTTCAGGCATAGTATTCAACTCAGCCATGTCATTTTTAGTCTCTGTGTACCATGTACCATTCATTTTTAGTTTTCGCATGTACTCAAATAATCTTCCGCTGAGACTTCATGTCCTCTATCCACTGAATATGTCCATAAAATTTAATTCTTCTTTTCGAGATCGCGGTAGTAATTTCTTCTACATGTTTGTATATTTCTTGATTACTTCGTTTTATATATTTTCCACCTTCTTTCACTGGTCCTATTATTCTTCTTACGATCTTCCTTTCTGCGATTTCGAGCTGTTCATTTAATCCTTTTTGATTCATTTTTAGGCCATCCGCTGCATATAACGCCTCTAGTTTGATTAGCATTTCTTGATAAAAATTTCTTATTACATACTTCTTTTGTTAGATAAAATGTTGCTTTCATTCGTTCGATTATTTGATTGATTCTTTTTCTGATGCATTCTGTTCGATTAATTCTCCCAGATATTTGAATTTATTAACTCTTAGCACTTAACCAAATTTAGTTTTTATTTATCAGGAGCGGCTGTAATATTTGTTAAAAATTTGAGGTAATTACGCAAATGGCGTTCTAAATCATACCGACGAAATACAAATGTACATTATGCAAAACAATATTGATGTGCTTTTATTATCTGAAACGCACTTAACGAATACAAGACACGTCACATTCACTGGATATAACTCATACTACACAAACCATCCTGATGGAAGAACGCACGGTGGTACTGGTAGTTTAATAAAAAATAATATAAAACACTATATACTAGAAAAATACGAATTCCGCCATTTGCCAGCAACAAGCATAATATTAAGAAAACACACTTCATTGATTTTTTCAAAACATTAGGCAGTAGGTTTATAGTTGGTGGCGACTTCAACGCCAAAAATATTAATTTTGGATTAAGACTCACTGTAGGGGAAATCAACTGAAAATGGCAGTTGATGAAATAAACAGCAATGTTCATTCATCCGGGAAACCGACTTATTGGCCAACTGACCTACAAAAAACTCCAGATTTATTAGACATCTTTGTAGTAAGCGGTTTTGCACAAATTTTCCTGGGCGTGAGAAACGATGATGTATTAGCATCGGATCATAATGCTTAATATTAGTGAGCATATAATAACTAAAATTTGCAAACAATAAACGTACTAATTGGGAAGAATTTAGGGAACGAATGGAAAATACGGTTAACTTAAAAATGCCACTAAAAACGAAAAAACACATAGAAGATGCACTTGAATATTTTATTCAAATCACACAATGGTCAGCGTGGGCTACCACACAAAAAATTAATGTGTTCCCACCTATTATCTATTACCCCGAAGAAATTAGAAGGGAAGTTACAGTGAAACGGAAACTGAGGAATCAGTGGCAGATGCATAGAAATCCGACAATTAAGACGGCACTGAATAAACAGACTAAGCTTGTAAAGCGCTTATTAGTAGACTTAAAAAACAAATCATTTAGAGAAAAGTTGTTAAACTTGTCTCAATTAGCGGAACGTGATTATTCCCTATGGAAGGCGACTAGAAATCTACAAAGACCTAAATTAATCTCCCAATAAAAAAGCCAGATGGAAGTTAGGCCCGAACCGATTTGTAGAAAGCAGCGGTATTTGGAAAATACTACGCTGATACATTTCAGTCATGCCCTGAAAAATCTTTCGCTTTTTCAGAAATACGATGTTATGATGTGTCTAAACCCATTAAACTTACTTCCTCTAGCGAAATTAAGAACATAATAAAACGTGATTACAGCAAAAATTTTAAAAGAATTATCAAGGAAAGGTTTAATACTGTTAACGTATATCTTCAATGCAATGCTGAGATTAACATATTTCCTAGTTCAATTAAAATTTTCACAAATCATCGTAATTAAAAAGCCGCAAAAACTCGCAACAGAAACAATCTCGTATCGCCCCATTTCATTACTGCCTGTGCTGTCTAAGTTGTACGAAAAACTACTCCTGAAAAGAATACTACCAATTGTCCAAAACAAGTCACTAATACCTGAACATCAATTTGATTTTAGGGAAAAACATAGTACAATAGAGCAAATCAATCGAATAGTTAATGTGCTTGAAAAATCCATTGAAGAAAATAAAGTTTGTGACGCGATTTTCTTAGACGTAAGTCAAGCTTTTGACAAAGTTTGGCATAAACGCCTATTACAAAAATCAGTTGTTACTTTCCACATCAAATGACTCGGATATTGCAGTCATACCTAGATGAAAGGTACTTCTGTGTCAAATATGGAGAAGATGAATTACAGATTTATCCGGTAAAAGCAGGTGTACCTCAGGGTAGTGTATTGGGGGCCGTTGCTCTATCTAGTTTATACGGCAGAACAAACATCGAAATAGCAACCTTCGCTGATGAAACAGCAATTCTCTGTTCAGACGTATCTGCCGTAGAGGTACGTAAAAACCAGCAAGAAGCAGTAGCCAAAATCGAAGCATGGTTTAAAATGTGGAAAATAACGATTAATGAAGATAAATCAACAAAAGTAATATTTACCAACAGAAGAAATCTGCCAACTGGACAGATAATTATGAATGGTACCCACAAAAAGAGGAAGTAAAATATCTCGGTTTAAATTTAGACAAACACCTAACATGGAAAAAGCATATAATAAAAAAGCGTAATGAACTAAACATTAAACGAAAACAAATGTTTTGGCTACTAGACAGACGATCAGAACTGTCTACTAATAATAAACTGCTTTTGTATAACCAAGTTTTGAAACCAGTTTGACGATACGGCTGCAAATTATGGGGTTGTGCCAAGAAAAGTAATATTGCTATTTTGCAGAGAGTTCAAAACAAAATCCTTCGGAACTATTGTCGACGCTCCGTGGTATATAACAAATCTTACACTACACGAAGATCTGAAAGTGAAAACTGTAAAGGAAGAAATAGCAACAGTTGCTAAAAAATACGCCGTCCGGCTAGAGACCCACCCTAATCATATGGCGATCTCCTTGCAGACTCAACAGAACGAAGCCACTGGATTTAATATGAATACTGTTAATATGTAACATTATACTTAAGCACCCATCACTGGATGGGATGCTTCTCATGTCACATTATTCATAATTAATCATAAAACTTACTAAATAGCATTAGCTAAGTGTAAATTAGCAATTTCATAAATTAAAAAAAAAATTTATAGCCCAGCTTTATCCGCTTGTTCTTTTAATAATTCTATCTGCCGCTTCTCTGTTTCCGTAGATTCTGCTATTATTATCAGATCATCTGCAAATGCTAGTCTATTAGTAAATTGTCCTTCTTGTATTCTAGTCTAATATTCCCAGTGATATTTTCATCACTCATAGCTTTTCTCCATTTCTTATAACTTTTTCAAGTGTGCAGTTAAAGAGTAAAGGTGACAGCACATCCCACTGTCTAACTCCTTGTTTTTATTTCAAACTGTCTGGATATTTCACCTCTAACTTTAGCATATGTGTTTGTTAACGCTTTTCTTATTAAGCTTGTGGTTTTTTCATCCAGACCAAATTCTTTGAGGACATTAAACAATACTATCTACTGAATCATACGCTTTTTTAAAATCGATAAACGTTATCACATATTTTTTTTTGGTTCTTTTCTTCAGATACAACATTAATGACTTGAGGTTGAAAATCTATTCAACACATGGTCTATGTTTTCGGAATCCACACTGATATTCACCAATTTGTGTATTCAGTAGAAACAAAAATATAATAATAATAATAATAATAATAATAATAATAATAATAATTGGATAACTTTTTAGATAGTTTAATAATATATAAATATGTATAGAATTGCGACGTTACGTGCACCTTTTTTTAAGGGCCTTTTACGAATTAACCAAGTTCCTAGTAGCGGTTTTACATGTCCCTTCACTTGTTGTACGCGCTATTTTCATTATCATCATTCTAAAATTCGATATTTATTTTTCTCTTTTCGATTTAACATTTGGAATTTCCCGTTTTCTTTTCACTCTTCCGGTGTGATAGTTCCTCATATCGATTGCTCTTCTGTGTATTTTTGTTCATTAATCCGTATATCGGAACTTTTCTCAGTTATTTTCTTGCAATCTGATATATTTTCGTCGAAATAATTACGAATTTTTACAAAAAAATAAACATCCCTCATTATTAATAATAATGATAATATTAATAACAAAAAATCCTTTCCAAATTTCTGTAAACACGCTGCAGGGATTCAGTCCTCTTATGCTGGAACTGTTCTCTTCAATGCATTACCTAACCTTATCAAGGTTGACTTAAAAAACTATAAAAAAAAAAAACCACGTAAGGTAATAATGCAGCATGTTCCATCCCAATGAAAATTATAGCTCAATTCTTTATGGTCATTAATATATCAAGTCGGAATTGTAGCGCGCAAAATTTTTCTGAATTATAATATAAAACTTCAATTTATTTTATTTCCTTGTCTTCCTTACTTCGCTTATTATCATAAATTATCTAATTTTATACGTTTATCGTCACGTAAGTTTCAACTGTAATTACATAGTACACTGACACTTCTATTATAAGCTAGCGCACTGGCTTTAAGTATTGATTTGTACACCCGTGTATATTATATACAGATTTGTCATTGTTCATGTTCTTATATGAGTTTTTCTTTATTTTAACTGTTTATTTTCACACGGCACGTTTAATATAATTTCTATTATAAGCTGCCACAATACTGGTTTACACCTGTGTGTATTAAATATAGATCTTTATCATTGTTCATGTTCTCGTATGAATTTCATCATTTTAACTGTCACCCTATTGCGCCAACGTCCCCAGGAGAAATAAAATGTATATTAAAAAAATTAAATAATAAAAAAAGCTTTTAATCACCGGAAAATTATTATCAGATTTGCCGGACAAAGACTATTTATTAATAATATTTTTAACGCAGTGTTTCGCCTGCACTATTTTCCTCTGTCATGGAAACTGGCGCAAATAGTTGTAATACTTAAATCGGATAAGGCACCGGACTTGGTCACATCATATAGACCTATATACTTATTTGAGTTATTACCTATATTGTCGAAAGAGCTTGAAAAAATCATATTAAAGCGGTTAAATCCTATCCTAGAATCGGAGAATATTATTCCCGATCATTAGTTTGGATTCCGCAAGAAGCACTCGACTATCGAACAGGCGCACTGAATTGTACATACGATACAAGAAGGCTTCGATGCTAAGCAAGTATGTCTCGGTGTGTTCCTAGATGTCCGGCAAGCCTTTGATAAGGTATGGCATCGTGGGCTATTATATAAACTTAAAAAAATTCTTCCTCATCCGTTCTTCTTAAATCGTACCTTGAGGATCGTACATGCCGAGTAAAATTCGAAAACGAATACTCCACTATCTATAATGTTTTCGCTGGCGTGCCTCAAGGGAGTGTCTTGGGTCCGGTGCTTTATCTATTGTTCACGGCTGATTTTCCAGTTAGTGACGATGTTATAACTGCCACGTTTGCGGACGATACAGCCATTTTAGCTGTAGTGAAAGAGCAAAACCTAGTCCACGAAACTCTGCAGCGGTCTTTAATAAAAATCGAAACCTGGCTGAGACGTTGGCGTATTGCAGTTAACGAAAGTAAGTGCACGCAGGTCACGTCCACTCACTACATTAAATGGGGAATTACTCTCTCAACAGAATTACGTTAAGTATCTGGTGATGCATCTTGACAGTAAATTAACGTGGAGCAGACATGTCGAGCTGAAAAGAAAACATCTCGACATAAAATTGAAGAAGCTGTACTGGCTTCTTGGCAGACACTCCAGCCTTTCTCTTTAAGCTTTTAATTTATAAAATAATGTTAAAGCCTGTGTGGACATACGGCCTGATGCTGTGGGGCTGCGCAAAAAATAGCCGTATACACAGCGGTTCCAAAATAAGATCATTAGGTTACTCATTGCTCCTCCTTGATATGTTTCGAATTATACTTTACATCGTGACCTTCTCATTCCTTATGTTAAAGACGAAGTCAAATGCACTGTTGAGCAGTATAAAAGGCGCTTGGAGTCTCATATGCACTGACCATCAATTTATTAGATAACAGTATTCAGATACGCCGATTAAAATTTATCTACTGAAATTCCTCTCTCACGCTACTTCGCATTTCATAAAAATTGCTAGATGGCCTCTCGGCCAGTTGTAATTATGTTATGCTAAAGAAGTTTAATTTCACACGACATATTTAATATAAAATCAGTACATTCACACTTTTATTATAAGCTGCCACACTAGTTTTATGCATTTTAATTTATACAATTATATATAGACTTATCGTTGTTTAGGTTCCCATATGAGTTTTAATAAGAAAGGGCTGTATTTTGTACATTTTAAATATTTTGTCGCTTACTCTTGCGTTATAATGACGAATTTGAATTTATTTCGCATTTGCGAGTATTATATATCTAACATGTACTTTTTTAATTTTCTTGAAATATATCCATTAATTGATTGATTAAAAAATTAATTGAAAATTAGTTAAATCACTAATATTTATTTTCTTAAAGAAAACACAAAGCTTTTCGGCATTTACGCCATTATCAAGTGACACTTTTTAAAACATCATAATTTTAAAAATATAAATTAAATATAATTACTTAAAAATATGTGAGATTATCAGATTTTTAATATTTATTTTCATTTTACTTGTAAAATTGTGTTTTTTAAAAACGTTATACATCGCAACAGTTAATGAAAAATTTCAAATTCCACCAGTACACAACTTTTACAGAATCCGGAAAATAGTATTGAAGAAAAAATTAATATAAAAAAACAAAATTAATAAACAAATATATCGATATTAAATTTCAACAAATCAAAAAATAGACAGAACAGAAGCGGACGGTATTTTTGGAGCATATTTTCACAATCACCATCACATATTTTTAAGTAATTATATTTAATTTATATTTTTAAAATTATGATGTTTTAAAAAGTTTCACTTGATAATGGAGTAAATGCCGAAAAGCTTTGTGTTTTCTTTAAAAAAATAAATATTAGTGATTTAACTAATTTTCAATTGATTTTTTATTAAAAAATCACTACATTCTACATTATATAAAAAATTAAAATTGATTGATTGATTGATTATTATTATTATTATTATTATTACTACTATTATCAGTAGTAATATTATTATGTTAAAGGTTTACTTTTATTCGCTTTCTTATATATTTGTTTACAGGACGAGAAGAATCAACTCTTAATAACTAACATCTGGCTCAAATTGGTGAGTAGTGAAATAATTTTATTTAGTTATTCATTCGTTCTGTCTTATTCGGTTTTTTTTCTTTTTAAGAATTTAATAAAAAATAAAATTCGCCGGTTTCATTTAATCCGCTTTTTATATCGGACTTCCTTTTTCGACACGCATAAAATTTTTATTTTCTTCCAATACCGATCGTACAAATTTATTATTCGGATGCGCACTGTTTTGTTCACGCTTTGTAAATTAATGTAGAAATTTTTATCGAAATAAACAACAATAATAATAATAATTTCAATTTATTTCGATATTACTCGTCACTATACAAACATTATATAGAATAAAGAGTGGCATAAATTAAAAACAAGAATAGAAAAGAAAATATTCATAATACAATAAAAATCATTAATTTAAAGTAATATGTGCAAATTGAACGAACGCCGGTTTAAGTACAGGAAAATAGCAAAAAAAAAAGAAAATAAATATTTATCTACACAACTTCGTCGAAAGTAATCGTACGTAATTAATTATGCACGTCTATAAATTAATCGAGTTAAAATATCGTGTACGAAGATGATATGCGCTTAGATTATTATATAAAAATAAACAGTTTAGACTCGCTTAGAAATAAAATGATAAAAATTTAAAATAATTAACAGTTTACAAATAAAATAATTAACTAATAAATATAACGTGTATTATTAAAATTTACTGATGGCACACATAAATGTATACTCAACATTACACACACGTACACCGATATACGTAAATGTATATATTTGTGTTCATTTAGAAAGCCAAAATGATAATAATAATTTTAATTTACGGCGCTTATAGTTTAATAGATCAAAACTTAATAAATTCGGTTATATAATTTGGATCTCTCACGCGTTATTTGTCAAACAGCAGGAGTTCTGCTTTAAATATTTACTTTTTCTTTTATGAAAATCGATATTAAATTTGAATGTGTTTTTCGATACGATTTAATAGTTCCATCTTATAATATATCCATTCCTAGTTGATTTGTCATTAGGACTGACTTTTTTAATGTTTCAATGGGGTTTAAGTGATATTTAACCATGCCATCCCCGATGGATAATCCCGTAAGCAAGAAGTGGTTGATATATGTACAAACGTTTCAAATGCTCAGACGGAAAAAACTGTTTTAAATAATATAATAAATAATTCGATTTTCTTAATTTTTTTGCCCGGTAAATCGAGTGAACAGTCTAATTTAGTTTTTTTTTTTTTTTATCTAACACGATACCGAAATATTTCATTTCAGTAGTCCTAGTTATGAGCTTACACAATGCAACCTAGCTGTGTCCTAATTTGTACAACTTATATATTTAGTTTTATTATAACATTTACTACTAATTTATTATCAGTTAACTTTTTTTTCTTTTAAATGTAGCTCCAAGAAAGGACAGCTACTTCCTTTCTGTAATCTTAAACTTTAGTTTAAATAAGCAGCAATCATGATTATTCAACATTAACCCAATGTTTTTTTTTTTTTTTTTGAAGCGGGAGGGGGAAAATCTTCAAAAGACACTGATATCACATAAATTTTTGTTTTTATTCACGCAAACCAAAACCAGTGTTTGGGATTTTTACCCACTAAAAACTCCCTCCCTCTATTGAGAAAAAATAATAATAATGAAGGCAATTGCACAAAGCAAAGACCTCCACACTTACAATTAACTTAAAGCGATGAAAGAAGGGATGACATCAAATAAAGAATAATGAGTTTGTACAAAAATTAACTTCTACCAGAAAAATAAAATAAATAATAAATTAAAAGTTAAAATAAAACCTCCTTGTTCGGAAATGTTGTTTGTATTGAACAACAAAACCGTAGGATTAAGGAGTTTCTCCTCCTTACATCGCAATTAGGAATTCGTTCTTCTATAATTTTAGCCAACTTAGCTGATTCGGATTTTGAGCTTGTATTAATAATACAAGTTGAATCACTTATTTTTTTAAAGAAGGTAACGTTTATTTTTTCCTTACCTAAAGATACTTTTGATTTTAATTGCCCGAAAACCGCACTGGCATCTGAAGATTTAATGATAATCTTATTTTTTGGAATAGTTTTCTTTCTTCTGTCACCAACTACGGCATCTCTAAAAGAGACTCCTGATGACGATGGCTTATGTGCATGAAGTACTGCACTGACAGCTGATTGAACTTGTGATGATTTTGATTTTAATATTTTCTCAATTTTTGTAACTAACAACGTTGCTTCCGCACATTATTGCTGATTTCGCTGAAAGCCTCTAACACAGAATCTTTTTGCTTTTTGGACACTGACTTGTCGCCAAATTGTGATTTAATTTTACTGGACAAGTCTGTAATAGATTTTAATAGACGACCTATAAAATATCGAAAAAAAGTTTAAAAATCCGTAGCTTCAAAACTACCGGTCCAAATTTAATAAGGCTAGGATTAAAATAACCGTAAGAACGTACTTAACAATAAAAACAAATAAAATCAAAAAAGTCAAAAAAGTTTAAAATTCACCAACTAAGCGAAAAATGACGCGAAAAGCGTCCGGGACGCACAAAAATACACAGGGAGAGAAAGATAAAACTACTTACCTCTGCCCCGGATTCCGAACATGCGAACGAACAAGTCACCGCGAACGTTCTTACGTATATTACTTAGTAACAACCAAGTCAGTAGGTTTGAAACGTTTAAGCCTTCGAAAGTCACGATCTGTGGGCAAAAGTGCCAAGGCCTCTGGATTTGGATGATGATGAAGTCTTCTGTGGTGTTGGTCAGCATAATCCTGTATTACTTCGTTGACCCATTTGATCTATAAATCTGCATGAAGTGCGTCATTTCGTTAGATAATTAGTCGAAGAAACTTATTCTGAGCTCTCTGGATTATTTTACGATTCAATGCTTTAGTACATCCACATATTTGTATTCCATATTTCCATATAGGACTTATTAACTAATGAGATATTTTATTAACGTCTTCTTGAGCTAACATCGGTAGTAAATTCATATCTGTTAATACCGTGTCGTCGGCGTGGCTAAATAATCTTCCGTTTAAATCGTACAAATCGTTTATGTAGATTTGAAAAAGAAGTGATCCCGAAAAACTGCCTCGAGTCACTCGTGGTACTTGCAATTCGCGAATTGATTGACATTAAAAGAAATTCTGTTTTTGAAAATGATTTAACGATAAAGTTTTCATACATGTTTCAAAAAACTTTTGTATATCGTCGATAAAACACAAATCGGTCTATAATCAGCTACGTTCGATTTCTCGCCATTTATACAGCGATGTTGAGGACGTCTGGAAACTTTCGAGCTTTTACAAATTCATTAAATAAAAATGTCAAAGGTTTCGAAAGAATATTTAATGTTTTCATTCAATAACTTTATCGCAATTCCATTTTGACCGTAAGAAAGTTTATTATAAAAGAAAACGTATAGTATTTTTCGAATCGTTATAAGATAATCCTAGAAATACGACAGAATTTAAAGCGAATAATGACACTGATTTCCATCCACATCTGTCTGAACATAACCTGTGCTGAACAATTTCATTCGCGCAATCACGTATAAAATAATTAGTACCTTCTCATTATCGAAAGTGGCTATAACTCCGTTAATTGTTACTTCTGCAATACTACGATCTATTTTCACCATTAACTTGATTTATGATATATTAATTTTGCTGTTTTTTCCCACATTCATCTAGTAATTGTGTTTATTACTGGTACTTTGCTTTCCTAGTGACTTTTTATGTCGTCTTAGAAACCTATTTACACTCATTTACAACCTAGATCTTTTTCGAAAATCACTTAGAGATAGTTGTAATAATGTTTGTTTCTTATCGGTAACCTGGATTATTTTCTCATTTATCCATTTACATTGTTTTACGTTTATGAGAAAATTTTTTTACTTGTTTACAATCGTACATAATAGTTTTTACGTGAGAAATAAACTGGTTAAATTTTTCTTAAATCGATTTTTCAGCTCCGAAAAACGCATACTAAAAAGACAGTGAACATTCACGGGTTCCAATTTTGAATTTAGTTTTAATCGTGAAATCTTCGTCTAACCTAAAATGAGACTTTTTCAACATTATACTTTTCGACTTAGCTTAACACGCCCTCCCGACCTTTTATCAAAACATGATGGAGATAAGATCCTGCTCCTATAAAAAAAAAGTCGACTCAATATTAAGGCGTTACTCGATTTACTATTAAAAAGGTTTTAAATCACCCGTAAAAATAGCCAAGTCTCGATAGAATGCTGTTCGATTCGGTGAAAAATTCAGTAAGTGCAGAATCATAGTAACGATATTAATGATAAATATTGGCTATTACTTCTTCTTCTTCTTTTTTGATTTGTGACCGTACCTATCCTGCTACTTAGGCCAGAGGCACGGAAGGAAAGGTGTAAGAAACTAGATTAGAGGAAAGATGTTTGTGATTTTGAGGAAGAGGAGAAGTTTAGTCTCGGCGGATGAAGTGCGTTGTAATATGTTGGGAAGGTTGAGAGGAAGGCCAGCAAGCTGACGTTGAAAGGTATATGTTGGACAGGAAACTAGGATGTGAGTGATGGTAAGAGGAGTATTGCATGCAGGACAGGTAGGCCGATTTTCCCTGGTGAACAGGAACTGGTGCGTAAGACGTGTGTGTTCGGACCAAACGCGAAAGAGTACCACATCTTTCCGTCTGGATGTTGGCATTATCTGGTTTGCGATGCTACGATCGTAATAAGGAAGGATGGAGAATCGTTCCATTGCTATCGACTTCATCTTGTTCCAGATATGGATCGTCATACCTTTACATGTCGTTGGTATGACCGGAACCGGCGTTATGTTACATGAATCTGCTGCCGCTGTGTCAGCTTCATTGTTTGCACCAATATTGCGATGTCCGGGTATCCACGCAAGTACAATTTGTCGCTTATAGGTAAACGATTTTTCTAGTATAGTTTTCGCGAACGGATGCTGATGTTCGTGTCTATTCTGTATGTTTCGAATTGAACTGAGAGAATCTGTACAAATTAATATGTCATGCTTTATCTCTGATTCTGCAATAACAATTGCGCAGGAGATTGCATATAACTCTGACGACAATACAGAGAATGTAGATGGTAGTGGACATCGGATTGTCCCATGTTTGTATATGACGGCGCAACCAGTGAAGTTTCCTTTTTTGGCTCCATCCGTGTATAGTACTTCATGGCCACCATACATTTTTAGTATATTTTGGAACGAGGCCTCGATAATGGATTGTGGCAATGAGAGGCAGTTGAGGAGAGATGCGTCAAAGATTATGGGAATGGAAATCGAAGGAGGAATAGACAGATGGTTGGCTTTGCAGAGTAGAGGCAGGTTGATGTCAAGATTATGGAGGATGTTTGTAATTTTATTGTGAACGAGTAAGTTTGAATAAGGAGTGGTTTGATGATTGTGGTGATACACTGCATTATCAGGAAGATCAGGAGTTGAGAGTGAGTGAAGGTGGAATTTGAGTAGGATATAAGAACGATGAAGATCGGTGGGAATTTCTCCAGAGTCATATAGCAAATGGTTTATTGGTGTTGATCTCATTGCACCAAGTGTTAGGCGTAGTGCAGAGTGGTGTACTGAGTTTAGTCGTTTCAGGACAGTTGGTGTAGCGGACGCGTAGGCAGGAAAACCATAGTCACATTTTGTTTTTTATTAGGGCTTTGTATATTCGGAGAAGAGAAATTTTGTCTGCACCATAGGTGGTATGTGACAACTTTTTCATCAGATTTAGTCTTTGAATACAAGCCGCTCGGAGGTAATTTATGTGATCCTACCATGTCAACCTTCTGTCAAAAACCAGGCCAAGATATCTAATTCGGGAAACAGTTTCTATAGCCTCAGATCCCAAGGTGATGGCCACCTGGTGCTGGCAGTGACGAATTCTACAGAAGTGTATTGTTTTAGTTTTTTCATGTGAGAAAGAGAGACCGCTGTTTGTGGACCATTTGTGTGTAGCTTCTTGAAGCATGGTTTCACCAAGCTTATAATCTTGACAACGGACAAAAATTACAAAGTCATCAGCGAAGAGTGCACTTCGGATCATTGGATTTATTTCCGCCAGCATTGAGTTGATAGCAATAATAAAGAGCGTCGAACTTAAAACTGAACCCTGCGGTACACCATTTTTAATTCAAGAGGCTTTGAGCTAATGTCACCAAGTACGACCTGAAACTTACGCTGATCCAAGAATCCCCTAATGAATGCGAGTAATCGACCATCAATATTCCATTGGTGTAGTTGTTCGAGGATTCTGCAATGTAGAACTGAATCAAAGGCCTTGGTGAAGTCGAAGAAAACGGCGAGCAGATGTTGGTGCATGGTGAAGGCTTCTAAAATATTACTTTGAAGGTAATAAAGAAGATAAGTTGTGGATCTTTTAGAGCGAAATCCGCACTGTTTGTTTGATAAAAGATTCTTGTTGTTCAGTATCCATAGGAGACGACGGTTGACTGTTTTTTCCATGACCTTGCCGAGAACAGATGTGAGGGCAATAGGTCTGTAACTGTCTAGTTCCGTTGGATTTTTGTTCTTTTTTTAAGATCGGAATAATCTCAGCCACACGCCAGGAGGTGGGAAAAGAACAGGATGTCCAGAGTTGATTAAGTATATTAATAGATGAGTTATAACACTTTGGGGGCATTTTTGAGCATATTGGCGTGAAACTTATCGTGTCCAGCGGCCGAGGAGTTTATCGTACGGACGCTCGAATTAAGTTCTTCGAGTGTTAATAATTTATTGAATTGCTGATGCGAATCGGTCTCCATTGTTGTGGTCAAAGGAGGAGGGGATTTGGGTGAGACGCGGTTTGAAGCTACAGAGAAATGATTAGCAAAAGCTGTTGTTATATTTTCCGGGTCGTCAATTTTTGAATTGTTAGAAACGATAATAGAAGGTAAGAGATGCCTGATATCTTTTTCCATCGAGTTGATCTTACTCCATACTATTGAGGGTGGTGTTTTGAACGTAATGGTGGATGTAAATTGCTGCCAGGAGTCCTTTTTTGCTTGTTTTATAATATATCTGGCTTTTGCATGTAGTTTGCGGTAGGTAATGTGATTCTCCTGATTGGGATGTGATTTTAATTTCTTAAGAGCCTTACGTCTATTTTTTATAGCAGTTGCGCAGCTTTCAGTCCACCATGGTACGCATTTCCGCCCGAGATGATTACTAGAACTCTGGGTGGTGCACTGTTCTGCAAGATCCACTAACTGAGCAGTAAAGGACTATAAATTGGGTGCGAACGTTGCAGGATTAACTGCGTATACTTGTTCCAATTTGTTTTTTTGTAGTTACTGTCAAATTTAGTTTTGGCTGTATGTCTTAGGTGTTTTATTAGTCCCGTTATTATGATTGGTAAGTGATCACTAGCAGCCAAGTCAGAGTGATAATAAACTTGTGTAGAGTTAGCTAAAGATGGCGAAGCAATGATTAAATCCAATGTGGACCATGATTTATAGCTGAAATTATAATGCGTGGGTTCAGTATTTAGAACTATGAGATTATAGTTATCGATGATTCCTTCTAGTAGTTTACCTCTTGCATTTGTATACCTCCCACCCCATAGTGGACTGTGAGCATTGAAGTCGCCAACCAGAAGTATAGGCGAAGGGAGCTTTTTAATAAGTTGTTTTAACTCATTCTGAGCTATGTTTTCTGTGAGGTATATGCAACAGATAGTGATTTCGTACTTAAGATGCGCACGGATGGCTAAAATTTGCAAATTTGTTTGGAACTTAGGGTTGCTTCACAGTGGTCTGCTTTGTGCCCAGTAGAGTTGCATTTGAAGCAGACTAGATCATCCGCTGAGATAAAAATGCGATAACTTTTATCAGAAGTGTCTAACACGAAAGAACTCGGTAATTTTAATTCCTCGTAGTTCGTAATATACACTTGACGACGCCAACTAATTGTGTGTCCAAACTCCTCGTCTAACGGTTTGATTCGAAGTAAGGAAATGTTAGACGCTAACTTCATTTTTAAGTTTGAGACGAGTTGGTGTTCCAATATTGAGTTCGTTATTACTGGGGATACGTTGGATAATGTTATCTTAGTCGTTGGAGATTTTAATTTACGCGCTTTGATAAAGTGACCATTGATTTTGAATCCACCATATTCCGTTATAAAGGTGTGTACTAAGTGTGCGTTTCTGAGGAATACAATAACGCGGTTTCCACTTACTCGTGAAGCCGCAATTATATTTTTTGCTCCTTGAACTAGATTTTTTAACGCCATTAAATAGTCAACGATTTTGTATTCTAGTATGTGATCAAAATTTTGTACCGGTGTTAATTTTTTCTGTTGGAGTGTAGACGCGTATGTAGTATTCTTAATTAAAACGTTGTTACCTGATAACGGATCTGTTGTAGTAACTTCGATCGGTATGTGTGATGTAGGTATGGCAGAGGTAGGTTGATTAGTTGGATCGTCCATGCCGACCCCCGTAGCGTTAGTTAATTTCTCTATATAGTAATATATAAGAAAGAAACTCGATACACGAACAGGAATATGTCGAAATAATAAAGACCGAAAAAGTTTACGAATGATTTACCGATAAGATAAGACGGAACGCTTAACTAACGGAACGATTAACACATGACGGTTGTTTATCCATTCTATAGTTAAATTCGGTTATTACTTATTTTTACATGTAACTTAATTATTGTTGAAGCATTGGGAAGTAGAGATTTTATGAATTAACAGAACAAAATAAAAACAAAATTTAATTACTATAAAAATTATTTTATTAACGTAATGACGTCATTTTCAAGCATATACAAAAAACGTTAGATATAAATTAACAGTAATATTAATACAACAAAAACTTATATATATATATATATATCGATTTACATTAACTAGCCGGTTGTAATTTAATTTACTAAAAAACACAACAAATTTTTTTTTACAATAACATTTACTTATAAAACCGATTTCAAAATTAATTCATAAAAATTGATCGTATTATTTAATAAATTATTACTACTTATATGTTTTATAATTTGTAATTTTTCTAATAACTTTCTTTTTTTACATTTGTATTCTATGTGTAAGATTTTTATATTATCTGTAATGTTTTCTATTAAATGTTTTTCTTCTATAGAGTGTTTTCCGTAAAGTGACTGGTCATCAAGGTGACAAATAAATTATGGACTATGAGATTAATTCATATAAAAATGAATATAATAAGCCACTTTATATAGAAAATACTGTAAAGAAGAAAAACATTTTATAGAAAATATTACAGATAATATAAAATTTTACACATAGAATACAAATTTAAAAAAAGTAAATTATTAGAAAAACTACAAATTATAAAAGTAGTAATAATCTATTATATGATATGATCAATTTTGATGAAGAATTAATTTTAAAATCGGTTTTAAAAGTAAATGTTATTCTATTTTTTTCTTTTAGTAAATTAAATTACATCTATTTAATTACAAAAATTAGTTAAAATCACTAACGTTTATTTTCTTGAAAAAATCATAAAGCTTTTCGGCAATTACGCCATTGTAATTAAATTGATAAAAAATCACTACATTCTACAATCTAAAAATTATGAAACCTGATTCAGGTATGGAATTATATAATATGTTAAGAATAAAATATTTACTTAATGATAGTGATATCAATACAATATGATAATGGCGTAATTACCGAAAAGCTTTTGTAATTTTTTCAAGAAAATAAACGTTTAGCGATTTTAACTAATTTTTGTAATTAAATTGATAAAAAATCACTACATTCCACGATCTAAAAATTAAAAAAAAAAAAAACTAAATAAATTACATCTGGCTGGTTAATGTAAATTTATATATATATATATATATATATATATATATATATATATATATATATATATATATATATATATATATATATATATATATATATATAATATATATATATACCTTTGTGTTATATTAATATTACTGTTAATTTATGTGTTTTTTGTACATGCTTGAAGATGACGTGATTGTCGAAAAGTTGTGCGTTAATAAAATAATTTTTATAGTAATTAATTTTGCTTTTGTTTTGTTTTGTTAAGTTAATTATGTTTCCGGGTACTATGCGAATGTCTTCGGCACAATAAGTTAAATAATTTTTTTATGGAAACGACAATACCGCCTGAATGCTGTATTACATCGAACAATCATGCGATATCCGGGAACGTTATAACGACTACACTCTATCGAATACCGTACCTCTGTTAATCACATCGTGTATCTTTCTATTGAATATCGGACATAATAATTAAAATTGAGACTTTGTATGTTCAGCACGCAACATTTTAAGCTGATAACTCATAAAAGTTATTAATACACAGTATCGAGAGAAATATCAATTCGTATCGCCGTTCGTTATACCGATAAATGATGCGAATTTGTATTCAGGCGTTCGAATTCTATTATAATAGTTTTATCAATTGATTCCTCGTTGAAGATGCCTACACATGTACGCAAATTCCCACTGACATCGTATAACTTGCTACCCGGTCGTTTAAAAGATAACATTCCTACCGTACTAATAACAATAGCGTTAACTATAATACTTCGTTCATTTTGCACATATCACACAAATAAAACTTAACCTCCACGATCAAAACATATACATTTCCAAATACAAACACACATCCCTTACGATTGTCATTACGATTATATTGTTATAAATAGTAATAATACCATAAAATTTAATACAGATATGTGCTGTAATAATAGGCGGATATCATCATGGTTACACGTATTAATGTTACTATGTTCTTCCTTACGGGCATAGAAATATCTCGGGCCCGTATAAATTTAAATCGGCGGCCTTTCAATAATTTTGCCGCCGAGAACAACATCGAGTTTGTTCTTCGAAAAGTGAGATTTACTGGTTCTTCGACAGAATCGTACCACGATATGTGGATGTCCTTATTTTGAAGACTTTAGAAGCCCGTATTTTTGGTGTCTACTTGCACTCGTATTATTTTACGGACCTGCTGTACGTATTATTTTACGGGACCTGCTGTACCAACGCCACAACATTTTCATCTTTCGTAAACGGAACGTCAATAATTATTAAGCTACTTCTTCTAGTACCGGATTTCACCACAATGTCAGACAATGGTGTTGGTCTTCTTCTCTTCTTGAGAATAGATTGTTTTCTCAGCATTAAGGTTCCACCGCTGATAATATTTAGAAATTTACTTTACAGCTTTCTGTAATCTCTTACGAATTGTATCACTTTTATGTGAAGTGCAGTATAAAGCTAAGTCATCGGCACACGATGCGTATGTACAAACGTTATCTTTGGGATATCGTTTAATAAAATTACGAACAGGTATGAACCAAGTACACTTCCTTGTGCGACTTCCGAATAAGACGTTTTTATTGAAGAATTATCAGAGAAATTTGTAAGGTAAAATGTTCCGTTGTTTAAATAAGATTTAATTAATTTAATAAGACGTAGTGAAAATCGAGATTTGATCATTTTATATAATATACCATCATGGCACGCTGTATCGAACGGTTTCTCTATAAGTTCAGTAATATCATATTCGTGCGTTTGCGATAATATTAAAATTATCAGTAATAAAATCGTAAATTTTCGCAACTTGATACACTGTTTAGAATAAGCTAAATCCAAACTGTTCATTGTTAAGAATCTCAGTTTTTGAAAGAAAAGTTTGTCACTTATTCGGTACGGGTTTTTTTCCGCAATTTTACTTAGATTACTTAGTAAGCTAATTGGAATCACATTATTAACATTACTACTATCCATTCCTACGATAACTTAAACAATTTTCCATTTTGATGGAAAATGTACCATCCTGAACTATTAATTAAGTCTGTAAGGTATGTGATATAAGGAACGTACGAATATATATATATATATATATATATATATATATATAAATTTATACGATCACGATAAAAAAAGTGGCAACACGCAATATGGAATATAATAAAATATAACAAAATATAATAAAATGTAACAAAATTAACGAAAAATCGATCAATTGCGTCAGATTATGCACGATAATGAACGAGACTTATTTTAAATGAAGTTGGAACGATATGGAAAATAGAAAATCTCGTTATTTAATTAAGCGAAATAATTATAAGCGACTTAGTAATAAACAATTTGGACGAGTTAACACCCGGTTCGATCACTTTCATTACGATGTATAAAGCGTCACTTATCAATATGCGTTATCGTACAAATGCCTAACACGTTTTACTGTAAAATTAAAATCGCCTAACCTACAAAGCCGAGTAATAATAATAATAGACGATTTGTCACCAACAAAAATTCCAAGTTTCGTAAAATAATGAAGTGTTCCGATTAAATATAAATATTTTTTTTTATATATTAAACTTTAATTATTTATAAAAGAACTAGTTGCTTCGTCGAGAGGAATAATAATGAGGCGTTTACGTGGTAGGGGGAATTTTAAAAAATTCTTTAAAAAGAAACCAGCGATTTGAGTACTTATAAAAACGAGCTTTCGGACGATTTATACAATTATGTTTATACATCTATATTTATAATTATATATATATATATATATATAGACATATTGCGTATTTGTATGCGTGAAGTAGTTCTTCAACTTATTCAGAAAGAAATATTTCTCTTCATAAATTATATTCATCTACCACTAAAACACAAATACCTTATATAAATAAATATATATATATATATATATATATATACGCCAGTGCCGTAGAAACAATTAATATTCTGAGAATTTTATCTGTTTTTCTATCCCCTGTTTTTTCTGGCAGAGTGCTTGAAAAATTTTCAAAAGAGCTATTTTCCGAAAACGTTATACGATACCCCGTATAACTGCGGGTGGGTAGTTATCTTCATTAAATTTTCCACGTTAAATAAATAAATATTCCAAAAAAAAAAAGTAAAAATGAAAATAAACGCTTTTAGAAAATCTGAAAGGAACGAATTGCACGAAAATCAATGGTGAAGCTTTTCACGAGATTTCCTAGGCGGGTTAGCGGATTCGTCTACGGGATTCGTTTAATTCTTTCTCTTCTTCGTCGTTCTCTTTAAGTTATTTTCTTCATATTTCCCGACGACTCGAACTGGAAAACAAAACCGCTAGCGTTATATTATATTTACCCAGCTTTAGTTTACTGTGGAAAATTCATTAACGACCGTTATTGTGCTCGAATATTCAACAGCCGACGCACAGACCATCTTCGAGTCTGTTATGTTGCGCCCTATTTTGATCGATAGCCGTCCTTACTTCCGGTTAATTCTCGTCGGTTTCATCGTGTATTTCCTTCTTTTTCCACTTCGGATAATGAAAATATTTCACGGCGAAAAACTACGTGTATTTGTATTTGGTTTATTTCGTAAATATTAACCGTCGGTCGAGATGTAAGCGCGTATTACATAAAATCGAGCAGCAGAATAAACGAACAGGCGAGAAAAAATCGATATCGACAAATAAAAATATTAATTATCCGTAAACTAACTTCGAGAAATAATCATAAAGCGGCTAAGACTTACTAAAATACGGTTAAATCTATATATAGGTGATTTACACTAGTTAATAGTACATAAATCGATGAGACTATATCAACGACAAAACTTATCGCACTGATACATACGAATACGCGGTTATTACCAAAAAACAAAAATTCGACGAGAAATAAATCACGAAGATCTGAGAATAAAGTTTGTATAAGAAGACATAACTGAGGTTTCGCAAAGATACGCTGCCAGATTGGACAGCCATCCAAACGATACGGCGAACGAATTGCTCCAAAACGAAGCCTAGAAAACGTTTTCAAGACCACGTATGAATATATGTGTGTGTGTCAATTATGGGCGTGGGTATTTGTTTTTTAAACGTTGATATGAATATTTATTTCGATTGCGTGAATAATAATTAGCTCATCTCGCCGGATAGAAAGCTGATTATTTTAACTTAAATTACAACGATTACCGAATAGTTTAGGAAACTAATATAAAAAATATAATAATAAAATAAAAGATTACGCATAGAGAACACGCCGGACTCTACTTGCTCGAGGGAAATTGTACACCAAACTGATTAACGATAGAACAAAATTAGATTGTAAACAATACGATAATATTCGAAATATTTACAAACTCACAGATAATGCAATACAAACAACCGTTACAGGATAATCTTCAAATAATTAAATAACTCCTAAAATTCCTCATACAGGCATAAACCGTAATGTATAAAAAATTTTACTTTTTGTTTAATATACTCGAATTTATAAAAACAAAAAATAATATACGACGTTCATAAAAAATAAAATAAAAAATAATTATATTAGTATAGTCGTCCGGAACAATAATAATAATAATAATAATAATAATAATAATAATATTAGTATAGTTGTCCTGAATAAATGATGTCCAAAACGGATGAAGTAGTAGAAAAACTGAATTCAATGGAAATGCAAACTCGTGGCGGACGATAATAATAAAAACGCTTTGAACAGAATCGAATAACGACGGAATTTCAGAAGGATGCGTGAAAAACGAAGTTTATAAGAAAAAAAACATTCCGTTTATTTGAAAATAAATCCGCTCTAAATCTCCCGACGGAGTCGGTTCCTCTTTTATTATTCCTTCCTGAAACGTTACAAAAACCTTTAAACTACCTACATTTTTCTTCAATATTCACAGCTGAATTGCTATTCTCAGAGAGCTTCGTTTTTACGGTTCCGCAAATGTATGGCAAAATGTAGTAATTTTCACGGGATTCCTCTCGAAGCTATTTTATAAATTCCTAATTTATAATAGCCGCTGCTGTTTTTCATCGATTATCCTAAGAAATATTTACCATATCTATCTCTGAAAAGCGTCAGCGTAAAATTTATCTGGATTCCCAGCCACTCAGGTATCGATTGGAATGATATGGTACACGATCTTGCTAGAAGCGCCAAAGAGAATGGCTCGTTCTACTTCAATATACCGGTTAGGAAGTTTTTATCCGAAATTAAGTTTAAGGAACTGAGGAACCGCGCTTGGGGCTATTGCTATTTAGCGAAACAATTCAGGAATATCTTCGATTCCAGTAATTCCTCGGTTCATCAATCTTTCCGCCAACGTAGAAAACAAAATTTCGTTTATTCGTATTATACGTCATCTGAGGCTTATCGTCGATAACATTCGACATGTTTTCTATTTAGATACAAATTAGCTCCTTTCCGTACCCATCCTTGCGATGAAGATCAGATCGCTGATGGAAACCACCTATTTTCCGGTTGCAGTCATTATAAAATGTATCAATCAAAATTACTGTCATTGTAAAAGCAATTTCAGATGCCTGCGCTCATCTCACAGAACAATAGCCTATACATGATCATATTCAATTACATATCATCCTGTAATATAAATATTTAATAAGACATATCATCAATTTATTACAGCCCCCCGGGGTTGAATCACTATTGCCCATATATATAAAAAAAAACAAAAGTCCGTTGTTATGACACGTAATAAGACGTAATCATTTGGTGAACAATTTTTTTTTGTACTAGTGTGAAATGTATCGATTTAAAAAGAAAAATAAACAACAAGAAGTTAGTCGAAATAACTAAATAATTTTTATACATAAAAATACCGCAAAGCTTTTCGACTATTAAGCCATTATCGAGTAGACATTAGACATATATATATATATATACACAATATAAAAGCATATAGAAATTATGAAAATATAAACGAAAAATAAAATGAAATAAAAAAAAAGTATTTAATTTCTCTTCTTTTTTATCCGACGTCACCACAACGAAGGTTGGCGATAAATTTGGCTAGAATCTGTTTTGATATAGTAATTCGATGGATGAAGACCGAAATCAGCGACGAGCCGTATGTTTCCAATCCATGAGTTTTAAATTGATCATTTGCAAGCAGTTTTGCCTCGAGTAATATTTAGGCAATCTCCGATGCCCCAAGTATGGCTGCTTTCTTTCCCGAATAATATTTAATAATTCCGGACGTTTTTTCCTTATTTTATTAAGAATTTCTTTATTACCGAACTTTTTCTATCCGGGAGGAACTTTGAGACATAAGTACATCCCAGAAGTTTGCTTTTCGAGCATCCAACAGTCAACTAAGTAATTCAATGGATGAACACCGAAATCAGCGACGAGCCGTATGTTTCCAATCCATGAGTTTTAAATTGATCATTTGCAAGCAGTTTTGCCTCGAGTAATATTTAGGTAATCTCCGATGCCCCAAGTATGGCTGCTTTCTTTCCCGAATAATATTTAATAATTCCGGACGTTTTTTCTTATTTCATTAAGAATTTCTTTATTACCGAACTTTTTGTATCCGGGAGGAACTTACCGAACTTTTTGTATCCGGGAGGAACTTTGAGACATAAGTACATCCCAGAAGTTTGCTTTTCGAGCATCCAACAGTCAACTAGAACTTGGGAAGAAGTAATATATAAAAATCTAGAAATTCTTAACCGTAGATTCAGGTTTAGTTTTTTTACTAGCTAAAATGTTCTTAAATGTACTATATTAAAAAAAGTTCAAAACGAAAAAAACCGATTTAATTATAAAGTGTAATCCGATAACGAAATAATTTATATAATATATATATATATATGTCCACTGGATAACGGTTTAATGGCCGAAAAGTTTTATAGTCTTTTTGTTATATATAAACATTTAGCGATTTTAACATCCGTCGTTTATTCAATATAGTAGGAACTAAACTTACTAGAGGTAAAGAACGATTGGATGTATAGACAATAGCTTCGAACAGAACAAGATGGCTGCAACAATAAAACACGTATTTAGCGAATAATAGCGATAGTAATCGTAATAATACTATTAGAAAATTTTTGATCTTAATCGTAACGTCAAAAAAAAAAAATATATATATATATATATATATCATCTCCGAGAATATCCCAGATTCGTCTCTGTAAATAATCGCCCCTGATTACAAAACCCGAAGCTGGAAGTTGGTATATCATTATCGGACAAGCCGTCTTGTTATTGCTGTTCGTAATAATATTACCGGCGAGAAATTACGCAGATAAAATTTACAACCGAATTCCGGTGGCCGAGTAAATTAACTTTCAACTTTCGCTTTGGTCGAATTTGTACGACGAATACAAAATTTGCCCCTTTCGAAAGACCGAAACAACTTTATACCTAATTGGCGTAAATATAAATCCAGTCAAAATTATCGAAACCAAAAAACTGAAGTAGAAATATGAGTTTGAAAACATTTATTCGTCATCGTCTTGGAGTTCTTTCGTTAAAAATGGACACAATTTTTACGAAAATATTAATTTTCCTTTCAATTACTCCTTTCCACTGGCATTGTGTTAATATATCTTATTTTATAAACTTTGTAAGTTTACAAAATAATTATAACGCGTTTAATTGTACAATTACGGATAAATTTATTGGAAGTGCAACAATAATAATAACAAAAATTAAATAATTCTATATATATATATATATTTATTTATTTATTCGTGTATTTATTTATATACGGGTCGCATAATAGCTAATGCCAATTAAAATACGAATATTGAGATCGAACATAAGTATACAACTAAATCAAACTACAAAAAATTTTAAAAAAAATGTTATTAAATTATTAAAGTAATATAAAAAAGTATACTTATACAACTGTATATGCATGTATAAATAAAACACAGTCACTGTCTCGATAATACAAATTATAATATATACAAAAACAACCAAAAAAAAAAAGATACAATTGTTCCGCACGTGTAACACATATACACTCACTAATACTGCAAGGTACTTACTCACTAATACTGCAAGGTACTTACATGACCCCACACACATGAACGGAAATACATGAAATTTCAAACGTATTTGTGTATATAAAAATATAGCAATCATTTAATTTAATTTTTCTTTTTTTTTGGCCTGTACCATTTGTCGCTTTGGTCATCTAAGGATAGTTTTCTTGTTTTAAGCTCTGATAGTTTGCTTATTATACTTCTATGTTATTCTGGACTATCAACTTATATATGTATCTTCGTTGTTTGGATCATATTGATTCTATATTTAGAGGCAATGTTTGTATTTAATAATTCCCCTCTCATATTATTTCGATTTTGTTAGTACTTCTCGCATTTCCATAATAGTTAATATCCTATTGACATTTAATAGACTATTTTGAATTATTCGAGATAGATGTACAGGTGTTTTATTATCTCCTATTCTTAATCGGATAATTGTTGTGGAAAACTCTTCGCTATACTGTACTAACCCAGATATGCCGGATTTTTTTTTTTTGAGCGATTTTTTAGAAATATTATTAAATTCTGTGTAATTAGCGTTTAAATAAGACGTACTAATTAAAATTTTGTGCTACCATGTCATAGAATGTGAAAAAACGACCATCCCTCCAGAAGGACATTGGGCATACACGACATCATACGACATCTCTTTTATTACCCTCTTTCTGACAGATTTTTTGATACATTTCTTTCATTTACGGTATATTTTCAATTATATCGGGAAATTTCATTAACAGTACAATTAAATAAATGCAACAGTAAGAAATTAAAAGTAATGTATATTATGAATTATATTATTTTTATTATTTAAATCTCCAGATAAGATACAAAAAAGTTCAGTTATTTTTTATTTTGTATGAAATGCAACAAAGCATAAAATGTGCACATTCGCACTTAATGCACTGTGTAGTAGATTTTTTATGACATTGGCGACAATGAAGCTGTTTCTTTTTTCCAATCTCATTAGTTGGTAGATCTGCTGGTAAACTATCCATTCAGTCATACCTAAAATAACAAAAAAAAAAAAAACACTTTTATGTATTAACAGGATATTTTAACGATTTCATTGAAGTAGACATCATATAAATATGCGTAAATTATTTACCTGGATTCAATCTTTGCAGCAAGAGCAGGACGTCCTTTAATTGAAGAAATTCGTCTGTTTGGTTGCAATATTGCAGTCACAATGCTTCTACGAAATGATAAATGATCTAATTTACCTCCATCTAACCGGTGTAATTGCCAAGCATTTTGTTCTGCCACATCAATGAGATATGCTATTATTGGAAAGTACCACTTTTTCCGATTCTGTATAATGAAATGTTTTGATCTGCTCGATCAATCCCCATAATATACTTATTGTAATTGTGAATCACATGTGGTTATCCACAGCATATACTTATTGTAATTGTGAATCACATGTGGTTGTGAAATGGGTTATTTTTTTTTGTTGTTGTGCAGAATAACGTGAAACCTAAAATAAAAAATATTACCACGCGGTTGTTTCTTCATTTCTTTGCATCCAATTATGTTACAACTTTTATCTATTACTTCTAATTATGCCGGCAGTACAAATATTTCGTTCTGCTAAGTCAATTAAAAGGGGGAACGAGGTAAACAAATTATCAAAATAAATTTTACAAGGATGCGGATCTAGTTGGTCAATATAAGACGAAACTACACCATAGGCCAGACCTTTCTCATTATATTTAACTGGTAATGTACCTGCTCCTTGGTAGGCTTCCAACCATGATAAGTATCCTGTGCTAGTTCCACCACACCAAAATTTAAAGCCATATCTGATAGGTTTCCCACGTATAAATTGCTTGGTTCCATGACGTCCAAAATTTGGAACCATACTCTTATCCACAGAACGATGTTCAAAATATGCCATGAATGATCTGCACCGCTCATTTATTGCTTTCAAAACGGGCCGAACTTTAGCAAATCTATCTTCTTTATCCAAATTGTCATTGTTGCAGACATGTAAATTTGACATAGTAAATTCAAATCTGTTCCTGGAAAATGTTTGAGACACCAATGTATTATGAACATCATCTGATAATTCCCAATACATTCTTCTTCGCGGAAGAAAATTATATCCACTAAGAAGCAAAATTGCGATAAAACATTTTATTTCATCAACAGAACAATTTCCAAGATGTTCTTTTTGCAGCATATTGATTCGCATATTTTATAATCTCATCTACTACATCATTATCAAAAAACATTTCAAAATACTCTAAAGGAGTTCTTTCTCGAAAATTAACTGTTATCATTGGTAGTCAGCTTCCTTTACTAAAGGGATAATCTGTTTTTGTCCACTTATAGCTCATACTGTGTTTTTTTTTTACATTTCTGTTAGACACTTTTAATTTTAGCTTCTTTTTATTTGAGGTCGTTCTTTTAAATGTTTCATCATCAGATGATGCTGAAAACAGTAATTCATCAGGTGATACCTAAAAACAAAAATCATTAAACATTGAAAAATAAAAAAATTACATGAACTAATAATTTTGTTGTGAAAATTACTAAGCATCTTCAATGAAATATAATATAATTAGTTTCATTACCACGCCAGAGATTGATACTGATGCAGCTAATTGCCTAGCAGGTAAATTTTCAATTCGGACATCATCCTCTTCACCTGAATCCTCATCTGTAATATCAATAGCATTTAATGGGGGTAAAAGCGCAATATCAATCCCATTTTCATCTTTATCATTTCCCTCAAGCATATCAAGTAATTCGTTGAGGGTGATCGGTTTCCTAAAATAAATAAACTCGTGTATTGTGTGATGAAAGTAGAAGCGAAACTAGTATGAAAATATAAAATGGATGAACATTATTACTGAAAAATTATATATATATATAATATATACATATACATACCTACGCACACACACTCACACACACACATATATATATATATATATATATATATATATATATATATATATATATATATATATATATATATATATATATATATATATATATATATATATATACTGTGCATGCCCAACGTCCTTCTGGAAGGATCGCTCTAAAAATGACATCATAACATTGTGTAAACATAAATATAATCATAAACACTACTATACACTCATTAACTACATTGTAGTAGATAAAAAAAAACTAACATAGGTTTAAAAAAATAATAAGCATTCTAGGAATACTAACCCATGGACGAGGTCAGTGTTATCAGCCATTCTTCAAAAGTGTTGTTTTAGTTGTTTATGAAACTTTATAGAACACGTCACAAGAACAATGAACCACGAAAACTGGTTTCGCACAATAAAATATACTGTTTTTTAACTGCTGATATAAATAAAAAGCGACAAAAGTAAACAGTGTTACCAAAAACTAAAAACTAAAATATACCTTTAATTATGCTTCTGGAAGGACGTCCAGACAAAAATACCAAAAATCCTCATATGGTTGTTTAGCCCAGATATGCCATCTGGGCTAAACAACCATATGAGGTTTTTTTGGTATTTTTATCTGAATTTTATGGTATTGTTTCCCTATTTCTTTTTGTTTATCATATTCTTCTTGCATTTGTTCATATTTCATTTTTATTTGCGGGATATATTCTGTAGAGTGTCTATTAATATTATCGTTTTTAACATTTGTTTCCGATTTTTATCTACTATTTCATTCCCATATGTAGTGGCCTGGTATCCACATCAATGTAATTGTTGATTTGTTATTCTGTATTTTTCCATGTATGGTTTTTGTCTTGTTAATGCATTGCAGCTGTGGAGTCTGTCATTACTTTAATTTTCTTTGTTTTTTTTTTTTATTTTTGAGATAGTCAAGTGCTTGTGAATGAACCGGCGTATTTTATTCTATATTTTCATGATATATTGGTATCGGTGTCTATTAATGTCTATAGATCCATCAGTATAAATCCGTTGGTGGTTAGGAAAGTTAGTAAATAATATGTGTTGTAATATTTTATTTTGCACATCAATACCAGTTTGTTTAGAGAATATATTTACTGTGTTGTAATGTTGATGTGTATAGTCTTCGATTTATAATATATATTATCGTATAATCTTATAATTTACGGTGTACCTTTATTTGCATTTAGGAATGGAACGACGTAAATTTAAGGTGGAATTCCAGCGAATTTGGCGGAGTAAAAGATTTAAGGATACCACCGCACAGAATTTGGAAACCAGACGTACTTATGTATAATAGGTTAGTGAAAAATTTCGTAACTCGAAAATTTTAGCGATTTTTTTTAAACATAAACAACAAAAAGGGAGTAAAAATTATTAAAAAATTTTCTCGATAAAAAAATCACACAGACGCTGTTGCGTATTATTGTTTATGTATAAATTTGATCGGATTTTTTTATTTCTATTTCATTCGTTATCGCGTTAATTGTTTGCGCATAAATTTTACATTTCTGATTGTTGACTGTGTTGTTTACCACATTCACTATCGGATTATTTAAAAATACTGTCCTATCACTTTGGTAATTTTTGTAAATTGTGTAAGTAATATTTTTAAACATTTCGTATTTTTATAAATTCGTACGAATTTTTATAATTTATATTTTTTATATTCACTCGATAATTACTTAAGAAGCGAAAAGCTTTGTGATTTTTCAAAAATAAAAGTTTTTAGTGATTTAAACTTCTTTTTTTTTGTTATTGTTGTTTTGATTTCGACATGTTTTCATCGTCGCCGAAAACATGTTCAATACGTCTTCTCGCACGTCAACGTCTCCTGTCATTTTCTACCTCACGGTCGTTTCTTATAAAACAGTTCCTCCAACGGGCACTGAGAACTTTTTGATGTTTTCTTGTTCAATACCTTTGTTTCGATAGATGAAATTTCAGCGTGCCCTTCTAAGTTAATAGTAATCTTACTTCGCGTTATACCCGGTAGACTTTTTAATTTCGATCATTCTAGCAACCCCACTGATTCTATGTTGTTTTAATAACATCTCCGTAATTCGCCTATATATATATATATACATTTGTTTTTAATTGTTTTTTGTCTTCTTACAGCCGACGTGTTCGGTCTGTAGCCATTGTCCGCAGTTCCACGTATTTATATTTGATTCTCGCGGTGGCATAGTTGCTACAGTGCTCTACTCTCAACGAGCCAATCGTCAGGGTTCGAAAAAAGCTCGTGATGTATATATATATATATATATATATGTATTTTACGCATTACGTAACTCTTAATTATCTCGTAGATGGCAGGGCACCCCCACTATGTACAGATCCGTAAGAGAGTGCTCGCTTAGAATGTTAGTCCATTTTGTACACAAAAATAACCGTACGATAACTAGTCGCGACGTTCGACAAGGAACAATACAACGATTAGGACGATGATCAATCTGTTATAAATACCGTAAATTATAGACAGCCTTGATTTGCCTCTTGTTCGTTTATCTGTTACTAATTTTTTTAAAATTTCGAATATATTCTTAACTTTAAATAATACAATTGAAATCGGACACGTTGTTTGAAATGTCGCGAATTTTCTTCTGTTTTTCATCGATTTTTCCTCTTGGTGTCGTAATTTTAATCTTCAATTCTACTCGATTTATCATGAAATTATCTACAATCTCTCCTCGGCGTCGATATCACTTAAATCTCGATACCTCCGCCGAAACTGAAATATCATCCCAAAGATATTGGAATTTTTACCAATTCCATGGGTTTCGCCGATTATTCGAATTTTCCTCTTCGAAAAATTTATTTACATCCTCGGAAAATACTACTCGTATTATATTTCATCGTTCGCAGAAATTTTTCTAATATTTATTTCTACACCGCGTTTTATTTTAGCTACCGTAGTGTTTAAAGCGCAATAATTTATAACTTCAACTCGACCAAAAAAATTTCATCGTCCCCTATGGAACCTCCTCTCGACCAGAGCAGTTCTCTTTTTAGGCTTTCTTCGTCCTTTCTCAAATCTCCGGATTGATTTTTGTTTTTTTGATTTATTTACATATAACAGTAATGTAGCCAATTCGGGCGACTTAACTTTTTAAAAATTATATCGTATCGATTCTTTTTGAAGTGAAACTTTAATTGGGGTGGTTTATATGGGGAGTTAACCCACAAAACGAACCAGTGGAAATAACAGACGCATATATATATATATATATATATATATATATATATATATATATATATATATATATATCAATGTCAATGAAGTAACAGACGAATATATATATATAATTTAATTCTTAATTATCATGGAGAAGGCAGTGGCACCCCACTCCCTATAACATCATATGAGAGTGCAACAGCGCAACTGCATCGCATATAAATAGTGCCTTGAATGTTAGCTCATTTTGTACGTAAAAACAAACGTACAGTAGCTAGTCACGATGTTCGGCAACAAACAAAGACCATGATGATGATATATATGTATACTGCGCGCGCATATAAATAGTGCCATGAATGCTAGCTCATTTTGTATGTAGAAATAAACGTACAATAGCTAGTCACGATGTTCGGCAACAAACAAAGACCATGATGATGATATATATGTATACTGCGCGCGCATATAAATAGTGCCATGAATGCTAGCTCATTTTGTATGTAGAAATAAACGTACAATAGCTAGTCACGACGTTCGGCAACGAACAATACGATGATGATGATGATATATATATATCCTGTTCACATGTACCGCGCTCGTTTATACACATAGGTAGGCTTATTATTATTATTATATATATATATATATATACATACATATACATGTGTGTTTGTTTATATATACCAGGCCTAAAAATTATTAAAAAAAAAACTCTGTATCGAATTTAGTTGAAATGCACTTGTTGCCTGTGCGGTCCGAGGCACAGATGCTTTTTTTCGTTTGTTCACAATATGGTAGGGTTTCTCTGGAAATGTCCGCGATAATGAACTCCTTGTAAAATTTCCTCTCAGGCCGATATTCGCCGTTGTTTATTGAGGTTACCTCAACTCATTGTCTTTGTTATTGGTCATTGTCGAAATTTCGCGAGATAAAGCTTTTTCAACGTGTCATACACCAGTCTTCGAATTAGTAGTTTCTCGTAGCGGCTTTTTCCTTTTGTCCCAATAATTGCATAATTCTCATTCCTTACTGGCCTATTCCGATTTTTTTTTCATGTTTTTTTTTTCATTTCCACCTTTTTTATATTTTGGTAGCTTTCATTACGAACTTCTATTTCGACTCGTACTAACTTCGTTGTAACTTTCAAATTTATTTATTCTCGTACTACTTACTTTAACCGTTTCATTCAAGATAGCCCCGCTATAAGGTATAAATCTCCAATTCTAAAAATATTTATATAAATACGTCGAAAATTATCCGCCGTTCGTCTGAGGAATTGTATAATTGCGTACAAAATTTATAATTTTCTGTCAAAGTTTCGTAATGTACGACTGAAACGCTTGTTAAATATCGTGGAACGTTCGATACGGTAACTCGGCATATTATTTCTTTCGTTTCCTATTTTCCTTTTTTTTTTAAATTATACTTTTTTTTTTTTTTTAAATTCGTTCCTCTCATCAATCTTTTCACTCGCAGTTAAATTTTTAATTTCCTATTTTATGCTTTTATTTTTTTTTTTGGTGACAATCACTAAGATTTTTTGTTGTTGTTTATTATAAAATTTTCTCTATCACGAATCTTTTTTACGGCGAAATAGTTTGCTCTTAATGAAAAAATGGAATCACTTCCACCTGTACTAGTTATTTATCTTATCATCAAAGTGCCGTCTCCGTATCGAAAGTAGGCGACTACTTACCTATCTGCACATTTTTCTTTTAAAATGTAAGTTACAAGGTAATCATAATATGATGTTAGCATTGATAGACACAAAAAATCCGGGAGAACTGATTGTAATCGCTTTGTTGGCACGACACAATGCAGCCCCGCGTGTTTTTCTAGTGTACTACAATATTACTAGCGCGCATGTGGTGTTGAGCGTGGTGGCTTGCCGTTGCTTTATATTTTTATTTTCTGATGATAATTTTTGCGCCGCCGGATCGTATTCGAACTCGCTACCTTCGGTATGAAAGTCCGTGCTCTAGCCACTAGGTCATTCCGGCGACTTATATATTACTAGTTGAATATTCTCTTCTTGTAATCTAAATTCCGTCAATTCCCGTCTACTGGCGTTTTAAAATTATTCTTGTTAGTCGAGTAAGGTATGTGAAACTGGCTATGTAACATTAAACATGGACTTGAATATTTTCAATTTCAGTATTTGAATTATTTTTGTACAGCTTTTTCTTTCTTTTTTTCCCTATATATATATATATATATATATAATGTGTGATACCTACAATAAATGTTTAGAAAAAAATAATCAAACAAGAAATTAACTAGGACTTTATACAAAAAAAACATAAATTTAGTTGTTTTTTTTTCATATTTATCGCAAGTCCTAGTTCATTTCTTGTTTGATTATTTTTTCTTAACATTTATTGTTGATATCGCACATTATTGGTAAAAATAACTGCGTCATCGGCACACTAGAAGTTATTTATCCGTAGACCATAATGATTTATTTTCTTTTCTGGTTCATCTAACGAAGTTTCAAAAAAAAAATTTACGAGTACAAATTAAACAGTTTTCGAGTATACTCATCCCCGTCGTTTTGAATATTTTAATAATCAATTCATTTACTTTAATACGGGCTGACTGTATTCCGATGTGTTGATAATGATGATATCTTTACTCCGTAACCGTATTAATAAATACTCTCAACTATCTTTTCATAATCAATAAAACAGGCATAAATTTGTTTTCGTCTATATAGACATTTTTAAACAAGAACTTTTTGTAGCTACACCGTTGTTTCGAGTGTAAGATCGAAATCCGGACTCTGAAATTTTGAAACTATAACGGAAATAGCGTGATTTTGAAAATAAAACAATTGCTTCGCAATAGGGAAATTACAAAATACCAATTAAGAAATGTGTGCCACAAGGGTTGCGTACTGTCACACCGTTACTCTCTAATATACATTCAGAATCAATTTTCAAACAAGCGCTCAGGGATGACGATGGTATGAACATCGAAAACCGTCATATTTCAAACATAAGATATGCAGACGATAATACAGTTCTAATCTCGGACAACATTGATAAGTTGCAAAAAATGGTCGGTTGAGTGGCCACAATAAGCGAAGAATATCGAAATAAATGTAAGCAAAATGAAATGATTAGCAATACATAGAAAGAGCGATACCGGAGTCGTAGCAAAAATTAAATTAACAGTAAATGGTCAAGTCGTGGATAAAGTTCGTAAATTTCAATATCTCGGAACCTGGTTTCATAAGGAAACCGATCAATCGATCGAGATACGATCACTCATACAAAAAACAAGGAAGACATTTTTAAATATGAAAAATCTGGACCCGGAAAGACATTAAACTGCAGTTAAGACTACGGCTGGTGCGATGTTACCTAATGGAAAGCTGGATTCTTACATCCACACTTGAAAAATAGATCGAATCGCTGGAAATCTATATATATATCGCCGTATTTTGAAGATTTCATACAGAGACCATATTACCAATACAGATGTGCTGCGAAAAATGTCGAAGCCGATGGAACTCCTATACACTATAGGCTCCAGAAAATTAAAATATTACGGTCGTATAAATAGACATCCAGAAAGGTATTATTTATACCAATTTGTCCTGAATGGTGTCATCGAGGGACATCGGAAACCAGGGAGAAGACAAATGTCACGGAGAGCTAATGTGCGTCGGTGGTACAAGACATCTACGCAGTTAGCAAAGTTGTCCGAGGACAAAGTCAGAACAGCTAAGTTGATCACCAAACTTCGGTCGAAGATGGGGTAAAAAGAAGAGGAAGAAGGGAAAGTGCAGTGAAAACAAGACTACGAGTTAGAAAATGATACGTACTGTTATCGATATTGCTTTATAGAGTATGGAGTTGGACACGCTGAAGGCAACATCGACAGAATGAATTTTGAAATGCGGCTTCATCGCCGGAATTCATAAATAAACCTCGGGTAGATTAGGTATTTGATGATGCCATTCTGAAATTAGTGAACAGCACGCAGGTGGCGACCGATGCAGAGGTAGATCCAGGAAAAACATGCATCGATGAAATATAAAAGATACAATAAGCTACAAAGAAATTCTTGTTTATGAGGATCGAACGTTGCAAAAGCTTATCCACCGATTTACGGATTGAGGACAAGAATAAAAATAAATTTTTCCTTGCTAACCGTTTCAGTCACGGTGTACCCTATATGGTATAATGCTAATAAGAGTGCACATTTTCCGATAGATGTAAAAATGTTAGAATTCTTCAAATATTTATAATAATACATCGAAAATTACCAAAAGTCAAACGCCCAACATGGTGTAATAAATACCCCATTCATTAAAATTTATAATTTCGTAATCGCGTACACTGAAACGGTCAAACGACATTCTATGTCATCTCGTTCAATCCCGCAAGAGTAACTTCGAAAACTAACATATTCGTCGCGGTTAATTTGCAATAAAACAATCGTGCCTGAAGAAATTAAACTTAATAAAAAAATTTACACACAGCTCGTTTTGAGAGGGTAGAACCGTTTTAATAAAAATTTATCGAACTTACGCCAGTGCTTAGATTATGATGTTCTAGTTTATGGAACAGCTAAATCTTCGATCTTTTATACCTTACATCGCATTCATCATGTAGCTATTAGACTTGCAATAGGGGCTTCTCGCACTATTCTAACAATATGCATATTAATCGAAGCTAATGGGTGGTCATTGAAATTTCGATGAGAATATCGAAGGATTGAATTCAACATATATCTCAACAGCCGATATGATGAAACAAACACATAAAAAAACAATATCACGTCGTTTTCCCATTCAGCAGGATTATTTCAAACCCGTATTTTAAATATCACCAGAACACTGAATATCAGTTAAAAAAAAAAAAAAATAATAGATCATCGCGTAATAACACATTACCACCAAACATCACCCCAATTCTAAAAACCGACGTAATACTGGGACTACATAAACGAAAATATATATGCACATATCAAACAGCAACTTACGACCTCGCTTGAACCTTATGAGAAATTTTATACTGATGTATTAAAAAAGAATGGAAGGTACCTGACTCTTCCATTATACATCAAATATGTGTGCGCTCGTGCTTGCGTATATATATATATATACCGCGCCAATAGAAGTTTCGCTTCAAAAAAAAGGTTTTATAAGCCCTTGGTAAGATTCTTAATTAAAAGCAGACGCCATGTTTCGGTAGCAATATATACGATTATGTATTACATAATATTTGGTGGCGTAGTGGCTAAAGTGCTCAATTGTCCGCTCAGCGGTTGTGGGTTGGAAACCAGCCCGCGACAGAAAATTTTTCATCTTCATATAACTCTTAATTATCACTGAGGAGGTAATAACACCCCAATCCGTATAACATTATATGCGCGCGCATGTGCATTGCATATATGCCTCGAATGCTAGCCCAATTCGTACGTAAAAAAAATAAACACACAGTGGCGATGGTCACAACGAACAATACGACGATAATGATTACATAATATTTAATTATAAATGAAACACACGCCCACCGGCGAATGAGTCGATTTAAAGACGCGTATATTGAACTATATAAATATACGTAATAAACACTTATACGTATACATGTATATATATATATATATATTACATATGCGATCGTTCGTATTTATGCGTCGCACTCGAAATACTGGCATGCGACTTGACTATGGTCCGGTTAGTAATCTGTGTAGTCGTAAATAGGAACAAAGACGTTCAGGTTGATTCGATAACGATGATCGTATAAATTTTCAGCGCTGATGAAGGCTTCGACGGTACATATCCGACTAACGTGGTCGTCAGAAGTAACGGTAGCTGCCTTTATGTACCACCCGGTATATTCAAAAGTACCTGCAAGATCGACATTACGTGGTTTCCGTTCGACGATCAGCATTGTGAAATGAAATTTGGCAGTTGGACTTACGACGGATTTCAGGTAATCCACTAACAACGTACGCTCGATCGCCCGATTGCAATAACTAGCTTTATTGGCGTTTCATGTATACATATATATGCATAGAAGTGAGAAACAACTAGTCTATATCATATATATATACTTAAAATACATCCGTTTCAGTTGGATTTACAATTGCAAGATGAAAATGGCGGGGATTTATCGAGTTTCATCACGAACGGGGAGTGGGATTTATTGGGTAAGTGAACATTTACCCGTATATCAATATTTAAATATTCAAATAACGATTTTTAAACTAACCATCGTGTTTGTAAAAATTATTTCTATACTTATTTCTTTCCCGTTATTTGTGTGATAGGACATCAGCAATGCAGACAAACATATGTATATTATATATATATATATTTGTGTGTGCGTGTGGATGCGTTCCTTTAATGTGTACATTGAATTTCGATTGTGCACGTTTTCGCTCGAATACAATCCGAACGAATTTCTTATCCGTATTTCATTCAGATACGTCATTGACCTTCGTTCCGTTCTAATGGAAAATTTTTTATCGATATCACGAATGTTTAACTAAAACTTTCATTTTTCGGCAAAATTGTGGAAAACGTAATGAAGCTAATAAAAATGTTTATAAAATATTTTCCGGCGAGTACATCTTTAATTTCGACGGTTGTGATTTGGCTTAATGATGGTAATGATTTCGAAAAAACAAAAATTATTACCTTAACCCTTTTAGTCTAAGTTTTTTTTTTTTAAAAAAATAAAGTTATATATTCCAGTAATGATTGAAGACAATGATATGCCGTAATGGGACGATAGATAAAAAGTTCACTTACAATACAATACAAAGATAACGAAATTAATATAACGATTTCTTATAATTTCAAAAGTTTAGATATAATTTTTTTTTTTAAATAAAAAATAAACAACAAAAAAGGATTTAAAATCGCTAATTTTTTTCTTAACGAATTTAGCTGAGATAAAAAAATACATGAAGAAAGGTCAATCCGCGTAGTGATCATATCTGCCTATATTTATAAATATTTAACCTAACGGGGTTAACAATATCATTTACGTGCATCAAATTTCGGGCAACAAATAGTATCGTCATAGCGTGTGTTTAATTCTTTCCCGTTTGTAAATATATATATATATATATATATTATAACTAAAATTTAGTGTAGACAGGAAGTTTCATAATTTCATTTCCCAGTACAAACTCGTGACTCGTAATAATTTAACAGAGAAAAGAAAAATGTCGAAAATAATATTTTTAATTTTATATTTTCTTATTACGTATATATATACGATATTTATTCGTCCGTTATAAATAATTACTAATAGAAATGCTTTTCTGTTTGCAGAATTTCGATCGTAGATACAAATATCGTTTAATTAATCGATATTATTATAATTTTTTACATTTTTTTATTTTTCCTATAAATAATTTATGTCGACGTTATTTTACGGCGTAGTGCGTAGAGTGAAATAAAATCCATTCGTCCGAAATAATATGGCCGCTTTAAATTAAATTTGAATCGACGTCATTATATAAACAAACGATAAAGAATTAAACACAAAAAACATGTTAAAATGGCTAAAATTTTTCTTAGTGAAAAATCAACAAAGCTTTTTAGGCCATTATCGAGTGAATATTTAAAATGATAAAAAATATAAAATTAAAAAACATTAAGATTACAATTCGCAAAAATCAGAAAAATGGATAACAGTATTAATGAAACGTTAAAATCGCTAAATTTGTATTAAAAAGCGCAAATTTTTCTCCGGTTATTAACGCTTTTTCGAGTGTACATAAATAAAAATAATAAAAAAGTAATAATAACAAATAATAAAAAAGTAATAATAAAAATTTTAAAAAAATTAATAAAAAAAGTAATAATAAAAGTTAATAAAAAAGTAATAATAAAAAATAATAAACAGTAGTAATAAAAAAAGTAACAAATTACTAAAAAAGTAATAATAAAAATTATTAAAAAGTAATATTAAAAATTGATAAAAATGTAATAATACAAATTAATAAAAATGTAATAATAAAAGTTAATAAAAAAGTAATAATAATAAAAATTATTAAAAAGTAATATTAAAAATTGATAAAAATGTAATAATAAAAATTAATAAAAATGTAATAATAAAAGTTAATAAAAAAGTAATAATAAAAATTAATAAAAAGTAGTAATAAAGTAAAAATAACAATTACTAAAAAAGTAATAATAAAAGTTATTAAAAAGTAATATTAAAAATTATTAAAAAGTAATATTAAAAATTGATAAAAATGTAGTAATAAAAATTAACAAAAATGTAATAATAAAAGTTAGTACAAAAGTAATAATAAAAATTAATAAAAAGTAATAATAAACATTAATAAAAAAGTAAAAATAACAAATTACTAAAAAAGTAATAATGAAAATTATTAAAAAGTAATATTAAAAATGATTAAAAAGTAATATTAAAAATTGATAAAAATGTAATAATAAAAATTAATAAAAATGTAATAAGAAAAGTTAATAAAAAAGTAATAATAAAAAGTAATAAAAAGTAATAATAAACATTAATAAAAAATTAAAAATAACAAATTAATAAAAAAGTAATAGTAAAAATTAATAAAAATTAATAATAAACATTAATAAAAAAGTAAAAATAACAAATTAATAAAAAAGTAATAATAAAAATTAATAAAAAAAGTAATTATAACAAATTAATAAAAAAAAAAAGTAATAATAAAATACAAAAAAAGTTAAAAAAAATGAAAGGTAAGAAAATATTTCGAATATTACATTATCGGAATAATAATACATTATTCCTTCAATGCGCAACTAGTAAGCGAGGAAAAATACTAAGAAGTAAAACGTTATTTATTTGGTATTTCAAAAAACAAAAAAGCAATACTTAAAAATCTTTCATCCGGCTATTTTCAAAAGAATTTTACCCTGACCATCGTCCTATCTAGTATATCGTCCGCGCTACGCCGTAAATATAACTTTAATGTTTTTATTTTGAAGATGTTTCTTCCGTGTGTGTGTTTGCAGGAACATCATCTTTTCAAACGATACGTGCGATGTTAAGTCTTTTTTCTCTGGTATTCTTTTAGACACGTATTTTAGGGAAGCTCTTTTGTACAAAAAAACAATCAGAGCACACCGGTGGCAGTGGCTTTTTGAACAAAATATAAAATATATTAAACATAGAAAATTAACGTATTCCATATGTATACGTACGTAAGAGTAATATTTTGAATCGTTCATCTTCCAGTACACGATCGCTTTCCGTTATATCTGATTATTTCCCGATATAAATACACGCACGTTATTGCAAAATTAGCGAGACACGTAAACGGAGAGGATTTTTTACGAATGAATTAATAATCTTTATTCGGTATAACTAATTATCTACATTCCTATTATTATTATTATTATTATTATTATTATTATTATTATTATTATTATTATTATTATTATTATTATTATTATATACACGGTTATTGATGCTATTTGTATAATTATTATTGTTATTGAAGATAAAATAGCATTTCATTAATCGTTATTGTAGGCCATTCCGAGCGAACGTCTTTCTTCCAATCATTTCCAATTATATTTATAAAGGGTCATTCTATGAGCAGGGTTCTTCGATTCACCAAAATTTTTATTTCTATTTTTATTTTTTTTGTACACCACTCCGGGCTGACGACAAGTATTAGTGCCGATAACATATAAGGTAACTGTTTTCTATATTGTCCATCCCCAATAAGACAAACAACACCGATGATAGAACTACAACATAGTTGGTATACATCAATAATCATTATTAACTAGCGCCAACAAGTGACACAACGATCTTGATTGTTTTTATCAGTTATGTGCTTACTTAACAACTAAAGAACGCTGAGGTAACTTTAACACGGTTAAGTAAAGCCTAAAATATCTCTCGACTGCATTTTCTTAAGTCTTCTTGTTGGACATCCTGCAAGCCCTGGTCGATGGATATCGGTTATGTAAACATTTTCGTTTTCTTTTGTTTCGTTAAAAAATCGTATATAACGATGTTTATAATATTCCTGTACATACGGTACACGAAGATCGGTATGACACGTAATACGGAGCATCTGATATTATCCTGAGAACTTTTGACTACTCGAAATCCGACGTCCGAATGTGTATACGGTATTTCCCCTGATTCTATGTGCCGAGAACCATTCCATCACCGATCGTCTTATCTAATGCCAAATTCTTAAGTGCGGATTGGTGCTACGACATACGCGTTTCATTTTTTCTTTAATAGTCTTTAACACTTTCAGTCGCCATGTCCACTATATGGTAAGTGAAATTAAAATGTCTCAATTCTAATTATTTTTATGTAAAAATCATCTACACTTATCTAAAAAACAGCGCTATATAATAATCAGTCTATATAAGATTTAATAATGTCACGACTGAAATGGTTAATTGTATTTCCTCTACTTTCTCGATGTTCGATATTGACCGTTCTAAATTAATTTGGCCGGTTCTTTAGAATGCTAAGTTGTTTTTACGTTTTAGACCACGTTTGGTATCCGTTAAGTCAAACACGGAATTGAAAATCAGGTTCCTACGATCGAGTAGAATATTATTTTTAAAAATTTACCATAGATCAAATAATTTTTTACATAATACAACGATAAATTATTAGCGAGCGCTTGGAAGCATTCCATTATAGTTTTTATACAGATCTGTGCTGCCTATTGTTCAGCGGGAAAGATTGCATCCATCTAATAAGCTTTAAAAGAAAAAACCTTTAATCGTCTGATATCCGTGTTATCGTCACTCGACAGTTTTATCTGCCGATTCGTTCTTAAATGAAATTAGTTCTCCTAAATACGTACGAGCTAAATTAATTTTTCCATCTTGTCATTTCCTGTAATTACAAAATCGCCTTTATTTTTACCTATCCCGCTCTATTCACTAAAGTCTGCGAGAGAGAGAGAGAGAGAAACATCTGTTTTGGTCAAAGAAGAATGCAATGAACAGTATTCGCCGAGAGTAAATTGTTTGGAAATTCTCTATGTATTTTAATACCTATACCAGACCAATCTCTAACGATATAAACGTCTCCTTCGAGACACAATTAATCAAAATTGGTGACAGAGAATCTCGTTGGTGTATTCCGCTCGCTATTTTGAATTATTCTCAATTCGCAATACTAGCCTGAATATTATTATACATTTCCATTATTAATGTTACTAACTTTTCCCGATATATACGTATACATAAAATTGTATATTCTTATATTTATTTATATCGTTTTCAATGCGAACTTGAGTTTTTATTACACCAAACTCGTTTTTATTGTTTCTACTTTGTATTTTATTGTTACTTTTATCGTAACTTTTATTGTTGTACCCATACAACAATCTTCTCTATGTTACATATATCGTCGTCTAGCATACTCGTTTCCGAGTTTTGCCGTCGTCTCTATTTACGTTTGTGCCGATTATACGATATTAATCCTATTTTGTGGCTTATTACAAAACTACACAATGAACATTTGAGAGCCGTTTGGAGCACGGTATTATCCGCTTCGGCTTCAATTTTCTTCTTTAAATCTATCTTCTTCCTTGCATTACTTATTGGATTACTGATACTCATTGCTTGCAGTCTAATGCCGCCTTTTCCCAGCGGTCGGTAGTTGATTTAATTCCTGTCCTTTTGAAATATTCACCAATAACATCTTTCTAGCGCAAAAACGAGAACGGCCCAGCGGCTTCTTTCCATTTTTTAATACGCCGTATAAAATCTTTCTCGGTATCCGATCCTCGTCCATTCTAATTATCCATTTGACTCGTTTTTCAGCTTTCATTTGTCCTACTGAAGAGGACGATATTGTTTTCAGTATGTATTCGTTTGAGAGACCATCCTTCCACGTAACCCTCAAGAGATTTCTGAGGAATTCAATTGCAGGGTTTCCAGTCGTTTTTCTTGTTTTTTCATTAGTGGTCACGTCTCGCTTCCGTATAGCATGATCGGAATCAACACTGCTCTGTATACTGTCATCTTTGTTGATAGTGATAGATCTTTATTCCTGAATACTTTCCGCGATAATCTATTATACGCCGCACTAACATTCATTATGTATGCAGAAATTTCGTGATCGAGAGACCTATATTTGCTGACAACACCTCCCGGGTATTTAAATATGCTGACTGAGTAAAGATTGCGGTCATTCGATTTAAAATCAGCTGTTTCACTATTGATTTGAATTACGTTTTATTTTGATTTATTACAAGCCCAAAATCTGCATATGTCTCTGCCAAGTTATATATATATATATATATATATATATTCCGAATACAGGTTTATTTTCTTTTATATTCAATCAAAAAATATATTCCCGTCCTGTGGTTATAAAGTGTTACATACACACTATATTTTGTACTACAACACGCGTTTATTTGTTACAAGCGCAGTGACATGGCAAGTCACTGCATCCATGTTATACACAAATTTATACGAATTTTGCCTGTTCTTTCATATTATCTGTATGTTTTACTGATAACTATCACAAGTGTCTTTAACGCTGGCAATATTGATTATCAGTTAATTATACAATAATTCTACTCCAGACTCGACGATGCATATATATATTAATGTATGCATGATATAACCGTATGCTCTACGTTTAGTTTCAGTTGTAAACTATCTTCAAACGAAGATACAGAATAGTTTTACTCGACGCATGCACATGTTAGAAGTTTTTTTCGATATTACGAAGGCATTTGATCGTATTTGGAAACGCAAAGCCCTGCTCAGTTTACAACAAATGGGGATTTAAACGACGCATCATGCACTTCATTCAAAATTTCTTATCTTCACACGGTTTCCACATCCGCTTATTATTATCATCGTCCAAAATACTGACCAATGGCATTCCTCAGGGATCTGTAATCAGTCCGACACTATTTATCGTCGCAATTAATGATCTAATTTCATCTATTCCATCATTAGCTGGTACCACACTATTTGCAGATGACTTTTATCAGCTGCGACAACTAAGTGGCTGGAGAGCGAATGTTATAAATTGCAGTTAATCGAGCCCAAGAATGGACCTCTCAAAACGGTCTTACGTTCTCGTCTTCCAAAATAAAATGTGTCCATTTCTGTCGCCTTCGAACGGACAGAAAAAACTAAGTCTTACCGTCAACAGCAATACTACACCGCAATCTCGCACAGTTACCCATCTGGGAATAATTTTTGATGATACTCTTTCTTGGAAACAACACGTTCAATATTTAAAGAAGACATGTCAACAAAAATTGAACGTAATGAGAAGGCTTTCACACGCATCATGTAGAGCAGACAGAACAACCTTGTTAAAAATTTATCGTGCTGTTATACGGACATGGCTGGATTATGGTGTACCTATCTACGGTACAGCGAAGCGTTTTGTCTTAGCCACACTGGACTCAGTGCATCATACGGCGGTAAGAATAGCGCTGGGAGCATTTCGTGCAAGCCCTTCCATTAGTATGACAAATGGAAACTGTCGGAAACGGAGCTGTGCAGCTGTGACGAGATCCAAACAATGTCACACTTTATAAATTTGTGTAAAGTAAATAGCTTTAATAAAGGACTGATTGGGCTACATTCACTAGAAGAAGGCGCAGAAGACTGGCTGTCGAACGTGAATTTATAATGCAGGATATCTCTAAATAAGCGCGTAATTGATACGATAATATAATAGTATGCTGTGTGAAGCAGGCGAATGGCCATTGAATCTTCGTCGAGAATATTTGCTATCGAAATTCTTCGTCCATCTTCAGTGGAGACACACATTATCCGGATCGTGTGAAATTAGATCAATAAATAACCATCCTCAACTATCGGTACTCCTTCATCAAACAATTTGTCAAATTCTATCGAAAAGACATATCGACATTCCGAATAACATTGTTTTTTACAACTACTTCCGCCTCCAATTTTAGCAAACATTCGTACCGATACCACGCTAATAAAATACATCTGTACAAATAATATCTCAAGCCTACGAACAGCTGCTATTAGCTTACACATCGTTTAAAAAATTCTACACTGACGCATTCAAATCGAGGGAAGGAACTGGATGTTCTATAGTTCATGATGGCGAGGTCATCACATGCACTTTACCGTGTGGCTTCTCTGTTCTGTCTGCGGAACTAATTGCACTAAAATTAGCCGTACAAGAAGTAATACAAATGAAATATTTAAATATTGTAATCTTCACAGACTCACTTACAGCTATACAAAATATCAACCCAATTAATTAAAACAAAATACCAAAAGGTAACTTTCTGATGGATTCCGAGTCATTCAGACATCACTTACAACAACATAGCTGACAAATCAACTATGTTTCAGCTCCATCGGTTGCTGTTCCTGCAGTGGATGTTATTAGTCATATAAATCATCGATTCAGGCGATATGTTGAAGAAAGTATGGATAGATACTCCTACCACGAATAAGCTACGGAGTATCAAATCAGACACAACTCCCTGAAAAACGTCGATACAACCATCGCGCCGTGAAGAAGTAATTCTTACCAGATCGGACATACAGCTCTCTTATTATGGCCAGCAAACTGCAAATGTTGTCATATTCTCTATGATTATCCTATCCACCAATCTTATCACATAACCCGACCTTCTTCATGCTCATCCTCTATTTCTGATAATCCTAACATGATCGATCATACCTTCCAATTTCTGAAACGTACTAAACTCTTTCCTCTAATATAAATATCACAAGCTGTGTCTCTGGCCACAGTAGCAGTACATGGCGCCGCTTTAAATAAATTAAAAAAAAAAGTTTCAGTTGTAACATATCAGTCGGTAGTCATTCCTATTTTTTTTCTATGCAGACGGTACTGCAACATTTTCTGATAATTCGTTCGGGCGTGGTTATGATTTTTGATCGATTCGTTGTATATCAGTTTTCATAATGGTCGTCCTAATACTGTACTATAAATGAAGACATGCGTTTTAATTTGATATAAAATCATTCGAATGGAATTATGTACATTGTTCAATTTTCTATCTTATGGTAGTAATTTGGTCACCTAAATATTATTCATGTAAATGTAAGTGTATATTAGTAGGTGAGCGGGTAAAGCCTATTAAACAAGAAGTCTGTGTCCACATTTCGAAATCGTACATCCAACTTTTCCTCCGACTGCTCAACATCGTCATCATCATCATCAGCTCGTTTCGATCGCTGCGATACTATGGATTACCTGTAAGCGAACGTACTCATTCGCCGCGTAATTTTATCTGCTCCCAAGTCCATCAGTCCACATAGTGAAAAGGTATCGACGGTTTTTTTTTTCAAATGTCCTGTAGGAGGTCTTCCTTTTTTTTCGGCTGATCTTCCACCACTCATGTCAAAATCATATTTTCTAATCCATCCTGTCGTATCGTATGTTTCGTGAAGTTTCTGTCCTCGTACAATGTTTAGAAGCCTGTGATCCAACATCAGCTTTTGCTTTATCTACAGATATGCGTTGCCTGTCAATCTCCTTCAGAGTCCAGCGCGCCGCGTAGAGGAGAAGAGACAGTATATTCGTGAGACGCACTTTAAGGTTATGGCTACTACTTGAGCGAAATCGGATGAGACGACTAAAATACTTGAAATTTCATACTTTTTATAATGTTCAATTCGACGATCTGTTTACATCAAGTTTCCTTCGCTTGCATTAATAGCGCCGTATTTCATGTATAGTCCAACGGTTCGAGGTGCTTTCTTTTTTCAAGGCATTACGATTTTAATGTAATTTATGTTCAGCTGAAAAAGTTCAAAATATTTAAAGAAAATTGTCCGCTACGATGCTTAGTGCATTCCAAGGCTAGACTCAGCTTCCTTATTAATATGATTATTATTATTATTATCGTGATTATTATTTATGACTAGTAAAATATTCCTATTTAAGCTTTAAACGGTAAAGAAGAAAATTGTGATAAAAACAGCGATAACATTACCAGAATTTAAACGAATTTATCGACGATTAAATCGCACATACAACGAATCCTCTTCGTTTACAATCACGCGCACGACTAAGCTTTCCTCCCTTTTGTGATAATTAATAATTACTCCTCGTAGCTTGGCCTACTTCCTGCATGACATTACTATTATTATTATGATTCTTATTCTACGTATCGTTATTTTTATTATTATTACTATCCTTATAATCGGAATAATTATAATTCGTGGGATACCCTAGGGATCGCACGAAATAAAACGAACGATTGAATAAACATTGATTGTAATTTAAAATTTAATACACAGATATAATAACCATCGTGATGATAATAATGAAATTTTCCGCTGTGTATGCCTAAGAATATATACATAAATATACACACACATCCATAATACATATATAAACGCATTATACACACACACATAATATATATTTATATATCGGTAGGATCACTTAAAAGCATAAAATGGCGGAAATTTAAAATCTACGCAAATCGTGTTTTCCATAAACCGAACCGTTTAAAATACGTATAATTTAATATTATTAAAAAGTGTATTTTTTTTTTTAAATAAACATTAACTAAGACATATTCAAAAAATTAGCTAGTTGAATTTTCATATAATATCATTTTTTATATGTATATATTAGCGAATTATATATTTCACATTAATACGTGGCAAACGAAATAATAAACCTCGCCATTATCATACGAAAATATCGTAAGGACGAAATTAATTATTTTATAAATTTTTATTAAATCGTCAAACGTTACGTTAAATAATTAAATGCGAGATAAAGTAAGAGTAAACTTATATATCCATATATATGTATATACCTCTCAGTGATAGACTATAAAATAAATTATGAATTTCGATGCAGACCTGTATTACAGCGTATATATTGCTTCTTATTAAATGAACGGTAGATAATTTTCGACTTATTCGTATAAATATATTTAAAATTGAGACGTTTCATGTCAATAGGAAAACAAAAGATTCCCATTAGCATTAAAGATTTCACGTATCACATCATATAGTGGACAACTCGACTGAAAAGTATATATAAAGAACCGCGAATTAAATTACTTTTATAAAATCCGATTAATTTGGGTAAATTATTAATTTTTTTGCACTAATTGAAGTCGTTATAATAACAATAATGATAATAATAATCGCAATAATTCAATTCAACTCAATTTATTCCGGAGATATATCATAAAAATAATCGAAATAATGATGAAAATAATTAAAATTATAATTTTTTTCAGACGAATAAGTCGATATGCATGAACGGAATGTTTAATATTTTAGTCTGCCTAATACCGTCTATTATTAATGTTTTATAGTCGATTAAATATATCGGATATAAACCATTGTTATAAATAATAATTTCGCATTCTGATCGAAACCGTTGCCAGAGACTTCGTCTTATACATTCATAACATATATTTATATTTACATATACATATATACATATGCGCGTACATATATAATATATAGTAGTAATCTTCAAACAGCCTCCGGTAGAGCTGAAAATTGGTTTCACAAATGGAACATATAATGGAAATAAATCTACCAGTGTGTTCAGAGCTTACTTTAATGTAAAGCAGCGTCTCATGTTAAGACGATTGATACCAAAACAGATATCTAAGGCTCTTATGTCAGATACTTAATGTTGCGATATTACACATTAAAAAACGAACAGGAATAACTAGATGTCCTTATTAAAAGAAAAAAACATTATCCGCGGTTAACAGAATCTGCTTTGATAATAATCCTATAAGCCTGTCTAGTCATACGAGGGGTGTACGTCGCGAACCGGATCATTCGCCGCGATTTAAACATTCCTTATGCAATACGCACCGAACTATACCGACCCTACTGTTGGACACGTTTGATGATGAAATACGCTTAGGACGTGCGTCGTCTTTATAATCGACACTTCTGCAGGATAATTTCATCTTCTTTAGAAAAGTATAAGACGTAGAACAGGCGTTGGATTTTGCTATTGCTTTATTATCTTTGTGTTATGCTTTTTACCTAAACACCGATAAATAATCTTGTTGGTCAGATTGTATTCGATATTAATGAAACACACACATATACATATATATATATATATATATATATATGTATATACCTTCTTCTTGTAAACTATACTCGGTTTTCCTTATGCAGGACAAGTTGATAGCCGCGATTTCCGACAGCTTGAACTAGACACCATCTTTTGAAGTTATTCCGATACATTTCCGTAATTCCACAACCGATTTCCACTTCAATTATTGTTTCGTATATATCTCCGATATCTTGGGAAGTATTTAATTTTCAGTCTTCCGTAGTCGATCGATGGTCTTTGTAAACTTAATACGATCTCATCGCACGATTCGAAATGATTGAGTGCTTTGGTGCAAAGTACGTCATACAGATGATTCTCTGGAGTTATATAATTCGTGGCTTAGAAGTATCTTCACTCCTTCCCAAGGGCGGCACGCGTACGTTTTGATTTTATATATATATACACCTGGTTCAGTTATGTTGTTTTTATTCGTTCTTCTACTTTCGGCCATTTCTCCTTATAATTTCCACGTGCCAAATTTTTTGCAATCATCGGTATTTTTGAAGCTTTCATAATTAAGGTTATTCGACCACTTAATTTTCTTAAAAGCTGATGATAATTTTTCTAATTCCTACGTTACAAGGTAAATAGCGAAAAGGAAATAAACAAAAAATAAAGTGTTAATTATTAAAGTTACTAAAAAATTTTTCATTATTGAAAGATCACGAAGCTTTTCGGTTGTTAAGCGAATATCGAGTAAAAAAAAAAAACAATGGAAATTATAAAAATATATACGAAAATTTAAAAAAAATACAAAATGTGTAAAAACATTAGATACACAAAAAAAAATAGTTATTTATTTATTTATTTATTTACGGAAACATTAGGGCATAACACAACAGCAAAGCGCCAATTACAGTGTATGCACTTACAGAATAATTATGAAGTAAAATTATGAATAAAAATAAAAATAAAATTAAGCCGCACTCACACTACACGCTAATTAATATAAATAATACTAAGAATGAAACAAATAAATTGCTAATACCAACCGAAAAATGATACATGTAATGAAATACAATACCTATATACACATCCGAACATAATAAAAAACAGAAATGAAATACCAGTCATACATACTCTCGTGTAAACAAACTGTCCATCGGGACACGTACGTATGACCGAAATAAAACAAATATACTGAAAAGTAATAACTGAAATAAAGAGCTTAAAACAAATTTACTATCAAAATGAATATCTAACTGCGGATGAATGTTTAGTACGTTATCGTATATAGACGCAAGGTGGATAGAAGTGATTAATTATAACCTAAATTCGTACGAGAGCATGAGATTCGTAGAAAATACGATGTGACCTACTACTAACACTGGGCACCCTTAAATAATATTTTAGATAATAAATAATTGTCATCTATAATCATGCAGGAACCTCGACTTACTTATCTTTCTTCTAGCACTCGAGGATTTGATATTTAGGAAATCGCATAAAATATTATAACTTAAAAATAGACACCAGTTTGGCGGTAATAAATATACCTCAAAAACTGAGATTGAAATTTTTATGAATATATTTAGTGTAGAAAGGATCCCAAACCACAGATGCGTATTCTAATTGCGATCTTACAAGAGTGTTGAAACAGCGGAGTCCTAGGATCACGAAATACGCATGAATTTCTAATGATGAAACCCATAGTTGTGTAAGCATTTTTGGTAATATTAGCAATATGAGTTGCCCCAAATCCCGAACACAGGTTACATTACAAACTGTGGAACATTATTCATAGAGTAATCGAAGAAACATTTATTGTTTGTACGACAAAATCGAATATATAAACACATTTCTTATAATTATCAAAGTAATAAAATAATATTTTTTAAGTAATCTGATAGCGAATACGGGTAGGTAAACAAAGCAATCGGCGATATAAAATTAATACGTTTATGTATAACTCGATAAATTAAAAATGAAAGTAAAAACGCGTACAATTCAAAAATTTATTCACCAACAGTAATTGCAAGACCCGTATACTATATTGTTTGCGTATAAATTTTGTATTGTCGCATGTTTTTAACTATTTCTTATTTATTTCGTTATTTTTTAGCTATAAATGTTTTATATCGCTGATTTTTATCACGTTCCTTAGCAGATTTTTTGAAAATACTGTTTTATTTAATTTTCGTAAATAGTCTATTTAAGCAATATGTTTAAACATTTTATGTTTTTATAAATTTTGTATATAGATTTTCGTAATTCAGAATTTTTTCCGATTTCGTGATCCTTTATTAATTTTTTTTCAGCGATTTCAACAGCTCCTTTTTTAGTTTTTTCTCGAGTGACATTCAAAATTTTTCAAATAACAAAAAATCAGTCAACAATCGCTAAACTTTTTTTTTACGTACGAAAACGGAACACAAATATCTTTTCGACTCCCGTTGTGGAGTATTCGCGAAAAAATAAAATATTAAAAAAATATATATATGTATAAAATTTAGAGAAATTTTGAAAAGAAATAAAATGTAAGAAAATATTTATTTCGTCGAGCTATATTACTGAAGATAGTGAAAAAATTTCGATAATCTAGTTTTATTCGCTGTTTTATTTTTTTGTAATATCGTGAATTAACTTTTTATTTTTTTTTAATCTTATTTGTTGTTTTTTTTATATATTTTTTTTATAAATTACGCAGATTTTTATAAATCTTTCTTTCGGTCATTTTACGGATCAAAAATTAATTCTACTTTATTTTTTTTTTCCTTTTGGCCTAGGTCAAGCTAAACCTTTCCGGCTATTCCAATTTAATCATTAAGTACTAAATTATAATTTTAAATAATAATTTTCCATCTAAAAATAAAAACAAAATTAAGAAATAATACTTTATAGTCTTAATAGATAATGTAGGAAATATGGAGGATGAAAAGGCGAAAGATATCGGTTTATTAAAAAAAAAAAAAAAAAATTAAAATTAAATTGAGGACAATTAAAGGCGATTTATATCTTCCGAGGAAATTTATGGAAATATGACTAATATCCCTGATTATCTCTCCGTTTGAAAAATTTAACTCTATACGCGAATTGCGTAACCTTAGAATTTATGGTAAGAAATCTGCGAACTTGATGAGGTGGCATAGATATTAGGATACGAGCGTACACCATGGAAATACCGGAAGATAGCGACTGAACAATTCTAAAATATACGATAATTCTATCAACGTATCGATTAATAGTTTCTTCACCGTTAAGCGTGTGTTTTCTATTTTTTCCACACACACACACACACCCCCGAACAAAATTTGAATTTTCGTTCGTTTAATTATATCGCTAGCAACGGTTTCGCTAAGATAAACACTTGGACACGTTATTTAATTTATCGATTTGTACGAATTTTTGCTAAAAAACGCGGAAATAATAAACCCGCTTTAAATATAATTTCGTATTATAAATTAAATTCCATTTAAATATATATATATATATATATATATATATATATATATATATATATATATATATATATATATATATATATACGCGAATAATTTAAATAATTTTTAAATTAATTATATATATATACGTATATTTAAATTCGTCTTATATATATATAATTAGTTAAATAGCGTGTCGTTCTGTTAATAACTTCTTTCGAGTTTGTCTCGTATTTTCTTCTTTTGGTGCTATCGCTTTGTTTTATTCCAGGTGTGCCTGGCAAGAGAAACGAAATCTATTACACGTGCTGTCCCGAACCGTATGTAGATATCACGTACGTAATTAATATTAGACGGAGGACGCTCTACTACTTTTTCAATCTGATAGTGCCATGCGTTCTAATCGCTTCCATGGCTGTTTTAGGTTTTACACTGCCACCGGATTCCGGCGAGAAATTATCGTTAGGTAAAATTTTATCTAACTAATTTTAATATCCAATCGATCCGTTCATAAAACTCCGTCCCTCCCTCTCCACCAAAACCTCACGTGTATATATATATATATGAATATATTTAATCATTTTTTTTTTTTTTTACTTTCTTTATATCCTGCGTATACATCGTGTATAAATGACCATCGTTCTTTCATTATCATTGTCGGCGAGTAAAATAATCAAATTACTCCGAGCGTTGTAAATGGGCACCATCTATTAGGAGGAGATAATTTTATTAATTTCGTACGATTATTTAATATTATTATATTATTGCGATGTGTATATGTGTACATAATAAGTGGATTTTTTTTTTTAATGGTTTCTTTAATCATAAGCGCTGACGCGAGGGAAAATGTTGAAAAATATATAATTTCAAATTCAGAGGCAACCAGAGTGTATATAAGAGGAATTTTCAGTCATCCGTTATTACCGGAAATTATATATTCGGAATAGGAAATAGTAACAAATTTCTAAACGGCGTTACGATACAAAATGACTCGAGAATGTAAAATAAAATATATATATATATATATTTAAATTATTAGATGAACCTAAATAATTTATAATTTGTCATGTAAATAATTTTAATTGATCCTTCTTAAGAAAATAGACAATTCCGCAATTGCAGTAACTTGATAAGATACAGACAGACAAAACGATTATCTTAGGAATATCTCTCTCGACTATTCCCGTTAATATTATTTAGGTAACTAAAAGTAATAATCTGTTCGATGAATAAAAAATTAATTCGTTCGAAACTTAACATACTGCGAAATCGTTTAAAGATAATGCGGAAAAGAATAAAAGGAAAAATGTACGAAAACTTCAAAAACCTGCAAAAATTCTAGGTAGAATCATATAAAAATCTACAAAATATCCTGTAAAAACCTACAAAAAATCCGATAAAAAAAAAAAAATTGAAAAAATTATTACTAAAAAAACACAAAACGATTTTACCGGGTTTTTATCGATAATTGTGTTCTAATAAAATTTATAATTTTATTTAAAAAATATTTATTCATTTATAAATTAATAACCTCAAAAAAAGGTTTGTATAATGGAATCGGTAACTCCCAGACTGAGTAAATTTCGACCAACTTATGTAGTCTTGTTCACCTAACCCCATGTGGACTCCTCTATTATGGCACGATTAATTCGGTAACATTGGAGATAGCACCTATTGACCGAGTCGAAGATCTTCCTTTATTCATTTCTTTTCTCTTCAATCTGTCGGATTATTATTCGACTTCATATTACGCTAGTGACGTATTATTTGTGGTTGACCAGTTTGTACTTTCATCCAAGTTTTTCGTATAAGTAAAACCGACCTCAAATAACCAAGCTAATTTTTTTTTTTTTTTTTTAAATAATAGTGATGATATTAATTAGTTGAAGTTTCCTTTTTCTCTTGTCAGCGCCTATGAAAACTCGTGTAAATAAATACGTCATTTTGCGTGTATATTACATCCTGTTTTTCGTAAACGGTGACGTAACACCGGGCATTATTGCACACTCGCTTATTATGCTCTGTTATTAATACATATATAAGTACATATATATATATATATATATATATATATATATATATATATATATATATATATATATATATATATATAATCTCGACCAAAAACTTGAAACATATCCGATAACTATGATGTAATCACGATTGGTGTCTACGGTGACGGCAATTATGACGTTAACTGTAACGATGATAATGATGATTAATGGATATTATGATCACGCCAACATCAGGAGTTCCAGCCATACGAAATTTAACCAAGTACGCATGCTGTCCGACAGAGTACGCTCATGTTTCGTTTTTCATACATATACGTCGAAGGACATTGTTTTACATCGTCAATTTGATCGTACCTTGCGTACTATTATCATCCATGACATTATTGGGATTTACACTACCGCACGAAACTGGAGAAAAGTTAACATTAGGTATTTTTTTCTTTTATTTTTTTAAGAACAAAAAACAATATTATATACGTGTGTGGAAATGTGGACAAATAAGCACACATTAAAGTACTTTTTTTCATTAGTTCTAAATAAAATAATGAACAGACAGAGTAACGGAGGTATGGAAAAAATCTATAGTTGATTTATATATATAATATAATCAGTAGATATGGTAATAATGTATTAATGAATAAAATCGTAGTTGAGTAGGTATACATACATATATATATATATATATATATATATATATATATATATATATAATATATATATAATATATATATATATGTATTTGATTAAGCGATTTGTGTATTTTATTTCTGACGACTGTTTTAGTCCTCAAGTATTTAAGTACATATGTACATTATATATAGTAAACGTTTTATCATATTGGTAATCTAGTATTAGTAATCTTTATATCTTCTTAATAGAAATATCACATATGTTACATGTATTTTTATTTATGTGTGTGTATTTGTTTTGTATATATATATACTGATATGGTAGGTGTTTTATAGCAAATTATGCATATCGATGTGTACTTATTTCGTGTTGACACGCGTTGTTCTACACACGACGAACATCTTTAGTTTCAGTTTGAAGAACAGCAAAAGGTTAAATCTTCGGTAGTTTTATGATTATTTTGAATTTCGATAAAGAAATATCAATTTTTTTTACCCGAAGGCAGGAAATTTTGCAGGTGAGTATATTTCCTGTCGATGAGAACACTCTCTTTGACGGCACAGATACGCGTTACACAAATTTTTTTCAATTCGAGGTGCGATCGCCACTACTACAAAACGTTGTCATTTGTAGGAATCTGCTCTTCTTTAAATATCGGTTAAATTCTACTTTACATTTTGAAGAGTCACCCTCCGGTAGCAATAGTTTCAATGTCGGTTTATTTTCAATGCGTTCGACAACTTCAAATTCTGACTTCATCCTTTCCATTAAATCCGGTATTTTCACAACGCTTCCTTCATAACGAGGATCAGATAACAAATATAAACGATCGATGTCTTCTTCGAAGTACATAAGGAATCTGCCTTTAAAACCGGCTTTCAAGCAGTTTTTTTTTGTAATTATTGTGTCATAATCGCTTCCTAACAACGTATCTGTTGGATCGACATCAATAAATTTTTTGATCGTTCATATTATTAGAATTGCGAAGGAAACAGTGGGGTACGATTAGCTGGGAAAAACCTTGGAAGCCATTTAAAAAGGTATTATAACCCTTAACCAAACTATTGAACGAGTCGTAATGTTCAAATTTTTATTCTTTCCAAGTTTCGGTCATTCGAAATTCCAGCAATTTTATTCTATAATTCTCTCCATCATTAAATGTGAAGAATTCAATCCTATTGGTACCAATTGAATCAGTTTGTGTCGCGGAAACGGTATTTATTATAGTTCTATCAACTCGATCAACCATTTCATTCACTTTGACGAATCGATTTTTCACAAAAATTAATCAATCAACTCCGGAATCGATTCTAATCGACGGCACTAATATATATGTATATAGCGGTCTATATAAATAATAAAAATTTATATTATACAGTATCTAAAATACAGCGTAGGACGTTATTTATTTATGTTAGCAAATTCTCTTGTTCGATAGGAATAGCATTAACATGGTTTCTCAAAGGAATCATTCGGTTCAGGCGTATTTTGTGTCAAATCTGAAATATATGTATATACATATATATTGTGCATTAATAACTCATAGTAGAAAAATATGGTAAACTTTACACCTTTTTAAAATTAAAACTTTAACATTAAAACCTTTAATATTAATGTAAATCGCAGTCTATACGATAAAAAAGTGATATTGTTAACGAAAGAAAATTTGATTTTCCGTGACAGTGTGCTGTAACATATTAATGTATTTTACATATATATATATCTACATTCAAACATTACTTTTATAATATATATGTACGAACACATGTACAAGTGTAACGAAATTACTTCTATTGGTATTATCTATGTTTAGGTATCACTATACTTCTATCATTAACGGTATTTCTAAATATGGTCGCCGAAACAATGCCCGCTACTTCAGAAGCTGTTCCTCTATTAGGTAACAAACACAATACCAAAAAAAAACAAAAAAAAACGAACCATTATTTCATACTGACCGGACGTGTCCATAAGTAAAATGAACTTGGAAACAGAAGGGCATCACGCGCACATAGGACCCATATGTTAATTGTTTTCTATTAACTTTAAAGTACCCAACACAACCCCCAACTCTTACTTTGCGTCAATAAGGCGCTAGAAAAATATGACTGGATACATTATTATTATTATTGTTATATAGATATATTGATTTGTACTGTAATTGTAAAAAAATATCCAAAAAATTTATCGTCGCGAAAAATCAGCATATTCTTAGGAGAGGAGCAAGCGAAAAATTAAAGTAGTTGTAGAGCATTTCATTAGTACAACCAATAATACATATATGGTATATATATCTATATATATATATATATATATATATATATATATATATATATGTATGTATATATATATATATGTATATATATGTATATATATACATATATATATATATATATATATATATATATATATGTATATATATATGTATATATATGTATTACATATATATACACATATATGTGTATGTATATATATACATGTATATATATATATATATGTATATATATATGTATATATATATGTATATATATATATATATATGTATATATATGTATTACATATATATACACATATATGTGTATGTATATATATACATATATATATATATATATATATATAAAATATTAGGTTATAGATTTGAATTTAGCTTTTTATTGCGCCTGTTATTACTATACGTAGCAAACGTAAATGATATTCATATAATAATTATATCGTTAATAGTTTATCTGTTTCGAATTATCATTACGCGACTGCATCACTACAGAGTTTCAGAAAACAATCAATTTCGACTAGTACTATGGTGATAAGTACAAATTACTCATTATATCGCAACATCTTGTAACATCCCACATACATGTATACATTGATGTGTAATTCACGTGTTATTAGTATTTAACAAAAACCATGAAAATATACACAGATACATTATATCTCAATATTTATTATTTATTTACGCATGTTAGGTGAATATTATAGGTATGTATATATATATATATATAAGAACGGGTATTACGTGTTATAATTAATATTTATTATTCTTGTTAAACTCCAATCCTACTTACATTATATATATCTGCTAATAAATCACGAATGCTTCTTTAAAAATATATATATATGTGTGTGTATAAATTCATATATTTCTTTTTGTAAAATTATATTTGAATGTCATAAAATAGAAAAATAATGTGTTTCATTAACATTAGGGTAGCCTACGAAATAAACTCGTAACTTTCAATAATAATTTAATGCGCATAAAGTAGTATTATGGAAATAAAGTGAACGATATATGTTCTATAGTTGAACTCAATTGAACATTTTCTGTATAATTTCCTTCCATAAATACGTTTACAATGTTATGATTTCCAATATGTATCTGCAAGTAGAGTTTTTCAGGGTATTCTTTGTTTATAATGTTGAATAAAGGTATATATATATATATATATATATATATATATATATATATATATATATATATATATATATATGTACATTTAAATACATACCCATTTATATACATTACACCTACCCTTACATGTACATTTACACACACAAACGCACGCACACATACATAAACACGTGTATATATATATACACATATATATATATATATGTGTATATATATATATATATATATGTGTGTGTGTGTGTGTGTATATATATTTATACACGAGGTACATTTTGTGTACATTATCTTTATTTATTTATTTATTTTTACGATCATCATAGCTAACGTTCTCCTTATTCTAATTTAAATAGAAATATTACATACATATATATATATATATATGAACATACCCAATTTTTGATTGATGATTACACACACACACACACACACACACACACACATATATATATATATATATATATATATATATATATAAATATTATTCTAATTTAAATAGAAATATTACATACATATATATATATATATGAACATACCCAATTTTTGATTGATGATTACACACACACACACACACACACACACACATATATATATATATATATATATATATATATATATATATATATAAATATAATGTAAAATATATTAGGCTAATTTTAAATAAATAAATAAAAAATAAAAAAAAATTCCTGCTCGATTACTTTACCCACGAACTATTCTGACAGTTGTGATTTTCGTTTCTGTCGGCGTTTAGTCGATTACGTCGTACACGAGCGCTACTGATCTAATTTAATCTAATTTAATCTAATTTAATCTAATTTAATCTAATTTAATGTATTTTAATCTAATCTAATTTATTATTTCTATATTTAATGTTGTATTTTTTCTATGAAATACGCCAGATGTAACGGTTTTATTGTCGTTGACATTTTTCTTAAATATGGTCGCTGAATCTATGCCTCCTACATCAGAAATACCTTTAATAGGTAATTACTACAAACACTCCTCTATATACATATATACATACGCATACATATACATATATATATATACACACACATATGTATGTATATATATATTATATACGTACGAACAAACCTAAAATTTTTCTTTGATTTAATTTTGACGATCTAGTTGTTGTTGTTGTTGTTGTTGTTGCTGCTACGGTTGCATTATTATTTAATTTTTTTTTTTTTTTTTTTTAATATACTATTCACCCTCGTTATTATTCATTATTATTATTTATTTTTACTATAGTGCCCATTTTACCATCCGATTAGTATTAGCTGCGCCCGATTAAACGAAGCGTTCGAGTTACTTGGAATGCGGGGATCACCACGAGCCTTTTTTTTTTTTACATAATTTTTATTATTTCACTTTACGAGTGCGAAATTTAAATCCCTTTTTACTCCGATTAATCGATCGATTCCCCTTAATTCTTCGAACTGTCCTACGTCCTTGTTCCTTTTCCTTTCTATTTTTAATCCTATTCCGCGCTAGAAGCGATAAATAATTTACACGAACTAATAATTAATCAATCGTGTCGATTTCGTAATTTACCACCGATCGATCTCGGTACTCATTTAGTTACTTTCCCATTTCGAAAGCGCGAGTACATCTTTCGATATATTTTCTGATTATAGTCGAGCTTCAAATCGACGGCAAACTACTGGGTCGAATTAAGACATCTATTTCCGATGATATAAAAAGGGAAGCGATTCTATCCTACGCGGATATCGAAGATAAGCGACTGTTTATACACGGTTCTTCCCAGCGGTAATATTAACTCGCCCATTGAACGTATACTTGTTAGACTTGAAAACAGGGCGTAATGTAAGCGTACGCAATATATCTTTTTCAGTTTCACTCGCTACATTACGTACAATCAGTTAAATTTGCCACGGACTGAGACTTTAATGTGAGAGACGGAGATCAAAACGGTATGTAATTCAATTTAGCCTAAATTTACCATAATACAGCGGGATGCATCGATCCGTGTTAACTCCTGACAAGTTATTTATTGTTCCAGTACAATTGCTAGATGGGCACCCGGCCGTTGTAAGTTTGGTATTTATATTTAAAAAAAAAAAAACAAAAAACTAATGGGGCAGAAAGTGAACGAGAATATCGGTTTTACGTAGGAAGAGGATAAATTTGACTAGTCAATGAGACTCGATTGAGAACAATTTTTAGAACCGAAAAAGTCAGATGTTCGTAAATTATATCGATGGCAAATAGACGAACATAGTTTTCTAAACGGCGAGTATATAAAAAAAAGTATTAGAAAAGATACGGGTAAGAGAATTTAATTTCGCGACATCGGATATTGGTTTTCCAACGTATTATTCGTTTTCAAACGACCTATTTAACCGATAGTAGTTAGGTAGAGTTTTTTTCATCCACCCTAAAAGTAGACGTTACAATCCTTAATATCATCCGAGGTCTGAAGATATAGTACCGCCGTGTAGTTAGTACGAAAGAGAAAATTTTATCTTCTTCGCTATCCTATTAGTTAAGTAATTTCTGTAAATAACAGCGCGAGTTGGGATCCAGAGGATTGGCCTTATATATGCGATGTGAAAATATTTATACGTATATCATTGTCTGCTTAGTAATCTATTCGATGAAGAGTTAGTAATTAAGTAGAAACGATCGGTGGTAAATTAGATCTATGTATACGACTATTTTATTTAAATACATAATATACATATATACGTATATATTTGTATAATAATTCGAAAGTTGTTAAAACGCGGCCTAATTTAATGCCTTCAAATGAAAATGGCATTTACCGAGAAATAAACGATTTCATTAAATCTAAAGGATTTTCGTTAAATATAAACGATTTTCGTTAAATATAAACGATTTTATTAAATATATAAACGATTTTCGTTAAATATAAACCATTATCGTATAATTTAACTAGCATGCAATTGTTGTTGTTGTTGATTTCGTTAATGATTAGAACTAAACATTTTATACCTGTAAAATAGTTGTGTAGCCTGTAATAAATAGCTGGACGTAGATTAAATAATTATCCACATTATTATTTGATTTTATTTTTTAAATAAATTTTATGAATGCCTCGTTTCACCGTCGTTCCGTGTAAATAAAATGACGGTATAATTAACACAAATCGATTCGTTATAATTAATAATGAATATTAAATAAATTTAAAATTTGTTCCTACTTTTTATCCTCACCGTTGTATATATATATATATATATATATATATATATATATATATATATATATAATATATATATATATATAGAAAAAATATCCTACTTATGTTTAGGTGTAACTATTCTACTATCATTGACCGTTTTTCTTAATATGGTCGCTGAAACGATGCCAGTGACATCCGAAGCGGTTCCTCTATTAGGTAATGACATCATGTCCGTCATCGGTTTTGTTGTCGTTGTTCATAAATTTTTTCTTTTTTTTTTTTTGTTTTGTTTCGTTTTTTATTGTTTTCGGTCGTATCGATACGATCCGTGACGTCATCAATTGCGTTATTGTTTAATTGTTTAATTATTTAATTAATTATCTATAGTCATCGTCAGACGGGCGCACACACAAACGCACGCTCATGTTCATTTTTCAGTATGATAAAATTAACTCGGTGTAATTCGTACCTTTTTTTTATCGACATTTTTGGAAAAATATTAACGAAAAAAATGCAGTTTTGCGCAATATTCGAAAACAGCTAGCAATTATTAATATTATTATTATTATTATTATTACTATTGTCTTCAATCCTTAATAATAATTAGTTCCTCATATCGTCTTAGCCAATGAATATTTCTTAAACGTTTATTTTAGTCCGAATATATATACGCCCGTAGAACCTGTAGGAATTTGACATTTAATAATTTCAGACACGAAACCGACAGTACAGGCAAATTGTACAGCTCTAGCAGAATTCAACGTTAAACAGTGGTGGGCAGTCGTAAGTTGCCTGCCGCACATTAAACTCTCTGGCAATCCAGTGTAGCGGTTGACGTCGTCTTCTACAAGAGTATTATATGATCTGCCTAAAAGAATTTCTTTATCGAGTATTTAATGAGGCCTGGTGTAATAATTCAGTATTTAATCATTATTATACCCATACATTACATACGAGTTCATTTAAATAAATAATAACAGTAAAAAAAAAAAAAACAAGTTATTGAATAAAATGTCTATATACCTTCATTTTTTTTTTCCCATTATGTTTATATATATATAGATATATATATATATATATATATATATATATATATATATATATATATATATATATATAATTCATATAAATATGGGTAAACTGTATGGAAGCCCATTAAATATACATATAACATATATATATATATAAAACTAATACATATATACATATATATGTGTGTTAAATAAATTAATCAAGATTAGTTGACATATTTAAATATAAATTTTAAAAGTAGAATTTCCGCGATCATTACCTTATTCTTGTTAAAATAAATTTAATTTCTTGTCTAATCCCGCTACGTTATTTGGTAAAAATTATTAAAATATGAATAATTAGTCTGATTATATATTACGTGTTTTTTGTTATTGATAGCAGAAGAAAAAACGACAAATATGTATATTACCTATATATTAAGACATACGTGTGTGTGTGTGTTCAAAAAATTATTACTGAAATAGTGTATATTTAAAATCATAGACGTATTTTTTAAATATTTTAATAGTTGTAGTTAAATAAATATCGACATCACTTTCAATAATTTAAGTTCACTCGACACATTTGTTGCAGGATTCATCGAAATTTCAATCAGTTACAGAAAATTATCAAATATATAGTATACAAATACATACATATATATATATATATATATATATATATATATATATATATATATATATATATATATAGGTATATGTGTATTATGTATATATGTATGAACATATATCCATGTGTGTTATCGTTATTAAGTTTTCTGTTTCAGGAGTAACTATATTATTATCCATAACGGTATTTCACAATCTAGTAGCAGAAACGCTGCCTCAAGTTTCTGATGCTATGCCTGTGTTAGGTGGGCACCATAACCTAACTTCTGCATTTATAGCGCGTATTTACAAATTTTAATTACATTTATTTAATGCAATACATATGCATACGCCCTAATTAGCACGTATATATATATATATATATATACGTGCATGCACGACACATGCAGAAATAATTTAAGAATCACAAATATATGCAGTCTTCGTAAGAGTCATTGTAAAATATATATGTATATATATATATATATATATATATATATATATAAAAATATATATATATATATATATATATATATATATATATATATATATATATATATATATATATATATATATATATGTATATATATATATGTGTGTATATATATGTGTGTGTATATATATATGTATATATGTATATATGTATATATATATATATATATATATATATATATATATATATATATATATATAATATTGTCATCATTGTTTTTCCGACGTTCATTTAAATTCAACGATCGAATTAGTAGCTTAGGTTTATCGATTTCGAATTTTCAAGTCGTTTTACTTTTTGATCGACGGTTCGTTCTAACCATGATAATTGTTATAAATTTTATAAAACGTTTTATACATTTTATAAATATGCGATATATAAGAGTGGATCAATTTTTTGGTCTTACGAAATCTATATTTAAATTAAGAAATCTTTTCGTTAATTAGGTCGTGATGGTATTGACAGTTATAAACGGCGTTATATCAGATGTAGGAAATTAACTCGATTTTGATTAATTGTTCGTAGTATGATTTTATAGGACCGAACAAAATAGAGCTTAATAATAGTATCAATTTATATGACCCATAATTGCATTATTAATAGTGGTAATAAGAAAAGTGATGATGAAATTAATAATAACAATGATCTAACGAAGGCTGCATTTTCTGTAATAGGCGTAATAATTAATTGCATGAGCCCGTTGTATGTATATATTTAATGCATATATATATATGTGTTAATTTTTAAATTTATTTCACTTTCGCTACTTGTATATAGCAAAACGATTTTATTATGAACGCATACATATAAATATAATGTAATACTACATACACACACACTTATCTACTTCACGTAAATGCACCAAAAGTTAAAAAAATGAATGAAGTAAAATATTTGTTTAATTTTACTTACTTTATTAAAAAATAAAGTCTGTATTATTAATATTTTTATTTTTAATTTTGTTTTTATTTTGCATGCGTAATCGAAGTCGCTGCGATTCATTAATTCACACCCCATCCCTCGAATAAAAATTGCTATTTATTTTTTAAATTAAATAAATAAGCTTAATCTTATACGTGTAGCCAAGATATATATGTTCTGTTCTTTTCTGTGTTGTGTGTGTATGTATCTCTTTGCTTGTACGCTCATAATAATAAAAAATTCGTCGATCAGAAATGAGTCAACTCTTTACAGATTAGAAATTTGCCAATTTCCGTAAGTTTAAGTTCCAATATAAAACCCTAGAGCTACTAACTTTTCGAACATGAAGACGAGCAAGGCGTGTATAATCAATAAATAAATATGTGTATAGATTATTTATATAGATTTATATTCTGTTGCAACATCGTTGTTCGAATCCAAGTATCTAGTTCCTTAGGGTAAAAATGAAAAAATATCTTCTACCCAATTCATCTATCTACGAAACTCGGATAATTAAAGAATCCCCGCATACGACAATGAAAAATCCATTCCTTAAAGGCTTTTTCAATGTGCGTCCCTTGTTCGATACCTTATCGATCTTTCTTCATTTATCGGGCACCTAACGTTTAGTCCACGTTCCTACAAACTTACCAACTGCTACGACACTACACTCATCGTATAAGAACGTCATTTATCAATTACCATTATTATTATTTTAATACTAACGGTAATAAAAATAATATTAATAATAATAATAATAATAGTAATAATAATAATTTTTATCCTGACTATCGCCTTTAATATAAATACACTTGCAATGAACATCTAACACTTTTATAGAATGTTATACATTCACGATTTTACATACTGTACATATTTAAGTATATGTGTGTGTATTTCCAAAATGTACGATATGAAAAAATAAATAAAGAAAAACCGTTTAATAGTTCTGTTACCCAAATAGTGGGAAGATAAAATTGAGCGAATAGTGAATTATTTTTTAACCTTATTTATACTTTTATTCTCATGTATACATGTTCAGTACTTAATATAATAGATATTTTCACAAAATAAGTATTAATACATACATATATATATATATATATATATATATATATATATATATATATATATATATATATTTTCATTAAAAGAAAATAATAAAATTCTGACGCAAAATATAAAATATATAAAAAAATTATACATAAACGATAAATGTTCCATATGACACATAATTATAGTTAGGTTACACGTATGCAACTAACTTGCTGAAATAGTTTATAGTTACTGGAATTAAGATTATTTATATATTACGATATGCCTACATCAAACCCCTACTAATTGTAGACAGTTCCTAAACTTTTCTAACGACTTCTATCTTGTGCCGCGACTCGGATTCAATTGATTCCTACCTATTTAACAGCATCCTTTCGAAACCTAGTCATAGGCCTCCCTCGTGCATGGGGCCTGCCAATTGGCCACCATTGTAATATTCGTTTAGTCCATCTTTCATCCTCTTGTCTTGCCAAATGTCCGGCCCATTTCCATTTTAGACTGGCGATCCACTCCACTACGTTTACCGATTTCGTCTGTTCCCCAACTAATCTAACGATCTCGATACCTTTGAACTTGATTCCGAGGATAATCCACTCGTGAGTCGTTTGGATTTTCCTAATACTTCTTGCTGTTCGTTTAGTAAGGCTCCATGTTTCAGCTGCGTGTGTCAAGACTGAAATCACACATTGATTATATAGCTTACTTAAAATGCGCGTCAAGTTCGTTTATCATTAATTGTATTTCATCAGCGCTATTACCTGTTACGACTATATATCATCTACAAAACGTAAGGATTCAATCTTCTCTCATTTATTCATTGAGCTCCAGTTCAATTTCCTGAAGACACCTTCCAGGGCAGCAATGAACCGTTTCGGCGATATGGTATCAGCCTGTCAAACTCCTCTCTTCAATTGTATGTCGCCTGTGCTTTCCCATAACTTGATCTTCATCGACGCATGTTCGTATATATATATTTAATTTTAAAGATTTCAAAGAGGAAATAAAAAAATCGTTTAAAAAAAAAAATTGTTATGTGGTAAAGGAGTGGTAATATTGTATTTAATTCTAAGATGTTGGTACTTATTTCGCGTGAAAATTGTAGCTGATTATTTTTAGTTTATGCAAGTAATATGGAACCCAGAGCAGTTAACATTTGTACCAATTACGTGCATTTCAATAAATAAATTTTTACAGGGGTATAACTAAATTCATTCGGTTTTTTTTTTTTTTTTTTTGAAACGGGAGGGGGAAAATCTCCCAAAGACACTGATATGACGAAGAAATTTTTTTTTTTTATTTTGCAGCGCATACAAGCATGCATTGCAAGAGATCCAAAATCAGCGTGTGGGATTTTTACCCACTAAAAACCCCCTCCCACTATAAAACACATTAAAAAAAAAGGAGTTTAAATAAAAAGATGAAGGTCTCAGGGAGAATGAAGAGACCTCCACACTTAATATTAGCTTATCACGATGGAAGAAGGGATGAGTATACATAGTCCCTTCTTCCATCAAAACTAAAAGTAACGAATTCATTCGGTTAAGCTTAATAAATAACCTTAACAAGTAATTAATAAAGATAAAATCGTTTAAACCAAAATTAAAATTAAATGTTTACAAACTTTTAATTTATGCAAGTAATATGGAACCCAGAGCAGTTAACATTTGTACCAATTACGTGCATTTCAATAAATAAATTTTTACAGGGGTATAACTAAATTCGTTCGGTTAAGCTTAATAAATAACCTTAGCAAGTAATTAATAAAGATAAAATCGTTTAAAACAAAATTAAAATTAAATTTTTACAATCAATATATTACGTAAGAGAATTAAAACGAAGAAAAATACACCAAATGATGAAACGTTAATGTTGACTTACATTAGTCACAATAATAACTTAAATCGCGTACTTGACTTTGACTTTTAAATTTGATCAATTATTAACAATAGAAATAGGAAGTTAGGGATTGGTGATTTTAATAGCCATAGCATAAATTCGAGATATAGATAATAGTGAAAGGTTTGAGAAGTGGATAATATCGAGATACCTTGATTTGATTTATGACCCAAAACTACCGTTTTCCTTCGCCAGCAGTAAGTGATATAAAGGATAAAAGCTAACTTTTGTGACAAATACAATACCAAATTAATGTCATAAAACAATTCTGAAGCCAATCTAAAAAAAATCTACACATTAACAATATCCACGCCTATAACACCACTATCTGTCCGGATGAAAAGAAGATTCGACTTCCAAAAAGCTGATTGAACGAATTTCACAAAACCATTGCATGAACAAGTAATGATCAATAAACCGATACCTGGGGAATATAAGGCATTTAAAGAACTTATTTTCAATATCTCGAGTTTAAACATACCCGCACTGCTGCTGCACTTCATACATACAAAGGAAAAACAGAGAAACAGTCATAATATATGACGAGTATTTAAACAAATAAGAGAACAACCCTTTCTCAACAAAGATAGTAGAACTAAGAGAAAAAACCTACAGTCGATAGAAGAAATAAGAAGTAAAAGGTGGTTAGAAACTAATGACAGGAGATGGCAATAGCTGCTACGAAGACTAACCAGCGAAAGCAAAATAATACGCATCTCAATATAATACCAAAACAAATCACGGCGCACTTAATGTTATATGGGAGAGCAGGGAAATGACTGTTGAAAACGCGCCTAATTAGAGATAAAAGTTCCGAAATAAATCACTGCGCCACCCCTTTCACAGTAGGTGAAATTAAAAAAGCACTGAAATCCATCAAAGTGAAGAACGCTGCAGAACTTGGTAAAATAATTCCAGAGAAAATTAATCATTTTGGAGAGAGAACTTTAAAGTGATTAATTGAGCTGTTTTTAGCAATATAATATATATGAATAAATTACCAAAAATATGGAAAAAAGATCGTGCAGTTACCTTACCATAAAATGATTGCTCAAAAGCAAAAAATTACCGATCGTTCTCGCTAGTGCGCTACATTTTCAATCGTTTTGAACGTGTCGTGCTAAATTATATACAACAAACGATAAATCTTCAATTAATTCCTGAACAAACTGGTTTTAGATATGTTAAATAATGTAATTCGCAGATTACAAGACTCACAAAGCATATAGAAAACGGTTATAAAAATAAAAAGATTACAATTTAACAGAATCCTATGATACTGTCAATCATAGATTACTTTTACAGAAAATCTGTAATACGACAAATTCACAAAAATCGTAGAAACTATGCTGAACACCGTTCTTTGAATGAGGAAAAGTCTATGGAGAAGACAAAATAATCTGCTACCGCAGGTGCAGATGACCTTCCTGTAATAGCTCTAAGCGTTAACCTTAATGAAGTAGAAGAGAAATTAAGTACAATCTGAAAACAGTTAGATAAGTATTTCATGAACGGACTAACTTCATACTGAACCATACCAGCAAGTATGTGCCTTGTGCTTAAATCATGCTATGACCAATTTGTAATTAAAAATTGGATGGCGAGGGAGAGAACTCTGACATAATAACCACATGAAATATCTAAGAATCCCATTAGATAGACCTCTCATTTTTAAAGGCCACTGTATGAATATTAAACAAAAAATTAGTACACGAAACGGAATATTGAGGAAACTAAAACTTCAAAATGGGCTAAAAATGATACGGTTATGAAAACTCCAGCTATGGTCTTATGTTTGTCTGCAGTGGAGTACGGTTGCCTTGCTTGGGCTAGGTCTGCACATGAAAAACGTGCGGATATTAGCTTAAACGAATCGTACTATTTAATTACAGGTTACCTAAAACCTTTATATCCTGAGCGGACTTGCGCCACCGCACAAAGACTCCGTATAATAGCCGACAAGGAAAGGACATCCCTGTAATAGTATTAAACCTCCAGCAAATGCATTTATTTTACCTTGTTTAGCTTATCTGCTGTTCTATGCCGAAAGAATGTGGAGGATAAATTTATGAATTATAATGTGGTAGATGGCGTATCATACCGTCGATCCCTGTGCAAACACCCTGGCGGCCTATTGGTTTCATATATTAATATTTCTTTTGATTAAGCATGTAAGTAGATCAATTTCAACAGCGGATCGAAAATATATTTTCCTCGTATTACTTGGACAATGGTTATGGGAGTATATTAGCCACTTGCACAGTAATCATCTTTAACAGTTTTTCCTGTCCTACCTTACTTCATGGTGCGTTTTCCCTTATTTTCCAAATGTTATTCTGCTATCTTTAACAAGATTCCTTTCAATAAACGGTGCAGCCTCCTCTTTGGACGACTGAGATTAAATGTAATCCGTGCCATAGCCTGATGATACCCGGACTTTAAAAAGGGAGTCTTATAACGGAGCCTACCAGTCCACAACCAACTACTGGTAAGTAATTAGTCTATGTAAATCAAGGTGGCCTTCTGTTGTGCTAGAGATATATTAAGTCCGCGTCTCATGGGATACAAACAGACTCCTTACATAAAACAAAAACTACAATAGTGCATTAGAGTTGTAAAAATAAGTTCTGGATAGCCTACTGAGCGGTCTCAAAGGCACATATTAGCAAATTATGGTGAGAATGGATCTACTGTGCCCTCACCCCCGGGTATAGGAAATAGGCGAAGTGTTGATTGTTATTGTTATGCCCACCGCTACGCCTTTTCAAGAAGAGATTCGGGTGACAGTGACCAACACAGAATGCAATAACAGACCTAAAAATTTTTGTGAGTAATGCGAGCTTAAAAAAAAAGAGTATATTAAATAGGCATGGGACGCCTAGTTTTTTCTTCTACGAAGGCGTGACTAGGAACAGTATCCGATGTGGCCAAACGCTGCAGTGATGCAGCTAAGGTCAGATAGGACATATTTGACGCTGTTATTGTCGGTAGTAAAATTCTTAATGTAACCGTTAACGCTATTAGTGTAAGTTTAGAATCGATAATGGCTGTATTGTTTGTGAAATTTGCAAGGACGATTACAGTACTTAGAAGCGCGCTTGGGGCTTCTTCAGACTCGATAATGGCCGAGCATATTGAACAGACAAAACACTAGTATGAGCCACTGAGGTGGCCATACAGATCGATTTCCTTTTGGATTTAATCCTCCAGGAGGTCAGAGGATTAATGTCTGTTATCTGTCCGACTGGTCACTGGGAAAAACTGTACTTTATTCGTTCCACATAAAATTTTCAGAAATCTGAAAGAAATAACTAGCGCTAAAAGCGTCTGAAAAATCCAAGGCTCAAAGGCCTACGGTCAGGGAAGCCCACATTAAATTGGGAGTGTCGGAAAAACTAGTCAGCAGGCTAATCAAGGGGAGAACCGCAAGAAGAAGAGTGGTTAAGGCTCAAGTGATCACTTAAAAATTGGAAAGATCTCTGCGCCACCATGTCAACCGTTTGAAGTAGTTAAAAGACACACGGCCAGAGGTGGTGATTTGGAAATCAATCAAATCTAAGGAACGTTGGTACCCCTCGGAATTTAAATGTATCGACCGGGGTATGGACAGCACTTGGGATTATGCTTATGAGTAAGGATAAGCGAGGTTTTTCGCATTTGTTAATTACTTGTTTTTTTTTTGGAAGTAAATTCTTCACCCCGCCCGCTGGTTCAAGAAGGATGCCTAAGTAGTTGGTTTCTTACATCTATAGACGCTCTTGTGCACTAAAATGACTTGAAAGCAGATGGATTTGACATTTAATCCCGCTTCCACAAACACATTGTATGGTGGTACGGACAGATTAATTCTCGCGATGGCCCCAGGTGTACGTGAAAAATTGTTAAAGGTTGGAAGCGTGTATGTTGATTTTACACGTGCAGTGTGGTTGATATCATTTAACCAAAGTAATAAAGTGCCACGGTTTCGCTATGTATTCTGCAAGTGTAGTGCTGAGGCGCCACTGTGTCCGAAATGCGGCAAGACAGACCGTAGATCCTATCATTATTCCGTGAAAACACCGGTTTGGAGCCGAGGATATGGTAAGTGATTAGTTTGGAGAGTCAACTCCTCAACTGCGCCGCCAGTTTACCGGCTGGAAAGCTGTCTAGGTATTTAGTACAACCATCGTTCCACCTACTGGACGGTTATTATTATCTAATCACGTTCTTATATTCCACGTACCAAAGTTTCAAATTTTTATTTATAAACATCTTCTATTGACCATCATGTGAGAACTCGATTCAGTTTGTACTACTATAGATATTCGGCGAACTTGTTGGGCCCCGTGGATCCGACAATTAATATCGTTTACGTTTCCATTTCATATATGTTTTGTGCGTTAACTTTTAATTAGTAACGGTAAAGACAACGTAGTAACGCCAAAGAAAGAATAGAGGTCACTTCAAGCTCCTATGCTGCCTATTCAGACGAGGTTATTGTTTCAGTGACAAGTGAAGCCTAAACAACTGACTAACGTGGACTGACACCGTTTAGCGTAGATAGAAGGTGAAGGGTATCAGGAAATGGATAGGAATAAGGAATGCGGACAAAGAGAAGGAGATTCAGGAAGAAGGGTTTCGTGTTCTTCATTTTTTGTTAGAGTTTATTCCCTTAGTCTCTGGGTAAGAATCTTAACCTCAAGGCAGCAGTTACCGCGAGGAGAGAGCGGTGGGATAATTTTGACAATGAATAAAACCTTGCTGAAGTGACACATTTGCAGGAATTTTGCGGACTTTTATTAGACAGTTCTCAAAGTATACGTCTTATTCACAGCTGAATCTTAATATGTTCAGCCAGTTCCATTATCTGCTACCTGTAGACGCGTCCCTTTCTGGTTACAGCACCAGTCAGGGGCGTTAGAAGTACCTTCATTCGGGATATATGTACATGATGCGTGTGTTTATACGAATTTAAACAAATATTTAATCGAATCAGACATTGCGAAAGCAAAATTTGAAAAAAATAAAATCATTTACTTATGTTTATACGACAGTATTTTATTACTTGTAAGGGTAATAGAGAACTACATATATGTATGTACGCGTTTTATTACTAGATTTTAAAGTTTTTCATTCATATACGTCATAATAAGTTATAATAAATTGGCTAGATTATATTAGTACACAATTACCTACATTACGCTAGATTCTTCATGAATGTATCTATATACACGAAATGATAATATATACGTGCGAGTGTGTTTATGAGCATTTATACGAGTTATATATGTCTAATGATGTTTACGTTTACAATAAACAGTTTTCATATCAGCAGCGTGTTGGTGAAATTAATATATATATATATATATATATATATATATATATATATATATATATATATATATATGTATATGTATATATATATATATATATTGAGGAATAAAAAAATATTACTTTAAAACCTTAAAATTAGTATACGTATTATAAACAGTTACGAAATAATATTAAACAATAATATATTTTTTTAAAGTTTGATTTCTATGAATTTATGATTTAAACCGTATTCACAATATCTGTATTACTATGTTACTGGCTTGTATAATGCAATTTTTTTTTTAAATTAAGTTTATAATAAAGAAAATTTAAGTCTTTGTGGGGACGCTATAATATCGCATGAAATTTGAACACATAATCTCCAAACCTAGCATTTTTCATATCATCATCGTCGTCCTATTGTTTGTTGCCGAACGTCGTGACTAGCTATTGTACGTTTATTTGTACGCACAAAATGAGCTAGCATTCAAGGCACTATTTATATGCGACGCACATGCGCATGCGTACGATGTTATACGGAGTGGGGTGCCACTACCTTCTCCGTTATAATTAAGAATTAAATAATGATGAAAACTTTCTGTGTCGCGTGTTGGTTTCGAACCCTCGACTGTCAAGTTGACAGTAAAGCACTATGGCAACTAGGCCACCCCGACCTTTCAAAGAATTAAAACAACACGAAATAAATAATATTAACCAAAATAAAAAATTCTACACACAGAAAAATAAAGCTACCAAAAATAAATGGAAATAACAAGAGAATAATATAAAAATAATATAATAAATTTTGATGAAGAATTAGTTCCGAAAAGTATATTGTAAATTTCAGCTTTATATTGAACAACTATTTAAAATTTTTTCTTATTTCTCAGAAATAAGATTTTTTCATATATATATATATATAATATATATGTGTGTGTGTAACATGCTCCGTAGACGAGTGCATATATTTGTGTACATTTATATATATATATATATATACATAAATATATATAATTTTGTACGCGTGTGTTCGTTTATGTAAGTCTGGGTAGGTAATTAATTTGAATTAATACGTTTGCTAGCTGTTTTTGTTTTGCGACCGGCAAATAGATTTTCGTATCCGTTACTTCCCTGAAATAATTTCGCCCGATTCGATAAACGGTTCTGATATTTTTCTTAACATTTTTTCCTTATTACGAACGATACTGTAGCGCACCGACCGGACGAAATTTAGCAATTTCAAAAAGTTCGGTGGAACATCTAATTCAGTAATTGTCGTCGATACGTTTAAGTAATAATGTTCTCGTAGCGTTCAGCTAATTCATCTGCGAGCAGAACCTGAAATAAATCGAGCTCCGACCTAATTAAAAATTAAACTGTAAAAATAGCAATACATAATGGAATAGTAAAAATCATTACTACTATAGTTAATTGTTAATATTTAAAAAATTATATATATATATATATAATTGAAAAAATAAGTATTAAAAAATCATTATTATTATTATTAAAGTTAATTATTAATATTTAAAATAGTATATATATATAATAATAATAATAATTAAGTATATATATAATAATAATAATTATTATTATTATTACAGATAATTATTAATATTTAAAAAGTGTATATATATATATATATATATATATATATATATATATATATATAGTAATAATAATTATTATTCCGGTTAAGTCTTAATTATATATATAATAATAATAATTATTATTATTATTACAGTTAATTATTAATATTTAAAAAGCATATATATATATATATATATATATATATATATATATATATATATATATATATATATATATATATATTAAACACTTATAGTATATACATTTATTATATGTATATAATATTTTTCCTGCTATTATCGGTCAGTCTGTTTTAACACACGCGAAATATTTTATAATTCTGTTTAAAGATAAAAAGGAAAACCATCATAATGTAGCATAAATAGAGCGTATATTTATATTACTGTTTCAGGAGTTACCATATTACTGTCTTTATCCGTTTTTTCTCTCATGATTGCTGACGCTTTACCGCAGACGTCTGAAGCAATTCCCTTACTAGGTCAGAATCTCCAATATATTAACACATTTACGTGCTGTTATTATTATTTTTTTTTTAAAAAAGAAAAGTTAATAATTTAAATTAAAGCGGGTTTTAAATTTTAATTACACGACGACGATAACGATATAAATAAATATTTTTAAATTATTTTATAAATAAAAGTTCGAATTACGCTTCGTCTTTTCTATTAATAAAAAAAAAAACAGCTTTTTTATTTCTATTTTCTTTTTTTTAATTTTTATTTTTAAATTAGAATTAAATTATCTTTTTTTCGAGTATAAAATGCATGTTCACTCTGTTCTATAAACAGCTATCGATTATTAATAATAATACATTTTTTATTAACCGTGTAATCTAATTATCGATTCTCGTAGCGGCGACACTTGTATCTATTAGATGTTGCAACGTTTAGCGATTCTTTACGATAAAGTAGACCTACCAGTCTTTTGTCAATTACTTTGAAGTTATTTGAAAAACTTATCTTAAGAAAAACGAAGCCGATACCTGAAGGAAATAAGATAATAGTTGATTAACAATTTGCGTTTAGAAAACAACATGGTACGTCGGAACAAATACATCGAATAGTTTTATCGGATATCACCAGAGACGAATATGTCATAGAAAAAAAAAACAATAAAAGTTCAAAATACGGCGAAAATTAAAACCAAACAACTGTTCAGATAATTCGAAAATCTCGAAAAGAATAAGTAGTTTTAACTAGATTAATACTTGCTCATACAACCCACTCATACCTATTCAAAACTTACCGCCCCTTCCTGGTCCCTCTATAACAGTCCTCAACTCGCTCTTCGGCGTATCCTGACAAGTTGCAACCATTTATTCGAATTCCGATGAAAGTTTAACCTATCCGGGCTAATCTACCCCAACTATTGTGTAATAATAGCCCTCATTTAAACGATCTCTTTCTATTCCTCAAACAACGTAATCTATATAATACCATCTAAATAATAACCTCATGGTTGTGTTAAAGCGGATTAAAAAAATAATAATTTTTAAAACATTTACACGTTTTAACCCCCCTTTCGATCTTTTAATATTTCTCGCCTTACTTTAAATCAACCCAAAATCTCTAATAGTCGTAATACGAATAAATTAATGAAAGTAAAAGAAAAAAATTTAATTACTAAATCACTACGAGTCGCCCCGCTGAGTTGTTAAAATACCGAATCGAAACGAGAGAAATTATTTAATTTATTTATATTTTTCTCTTTAAACCTCGAAATAACTTTTCGGTACTTTTATTTAAAATCTTGATTAAGAAAAATGTTAACGTTGAAACGAAAAATTTTCATTTATTAACCGGAAAATTAAAATTTGGAACAGTCCGACGGTTAAATACGACTATTTCGGAAACGCCAGATATTTTCGTTATTAAATAAATTTTATTTATATTTTTTAATTTTTTTTTTCGTATTCGTGTACCAGTGTGTTGTGTAATCGATCGAAAAATTAAAAAAAAATAAAAAATAGAGGTCGCCCGATGATAAAATAAAAAAAGATCGAAAAAAGGTTTGTATTCGTGATATAATTTCCCCAACGATGTAAGTAATTTATATGTAGACGTTGTTATGAATAACATTTAAACTTTTTCGCGTCATTATACGTATTGATTAATTGATATATTTTTCGTTTTAAAAAAAGAGCACGCTTGGAATTTGTCGCTTCAGAATTATTTTAGCGCGGTTAATAACGAAGGCTGATGTAAATTAGTAGTAGCTGCGGTAGCTTTCTATATTACAGAATCAAAAACCGACTACTGACTCCACGCAGGTGATAAGCGAATTCGAGGTCTGAATTACTAGCCACCGAGGGGCACGAAAAACAACTATTGAAGAATATCGAGGTTATTGCTCGACACACTGGCAAGACGCCTTGAACGATTAAGTAACGTAAACGATACATAAATAATATAAATTGACAAACTAATATTCTATCCGTGTTCAATTACAAATTAATCGTATAATTATATATATATATATATTGATTACTTCAATTATTAATTCCAGATTGAAATACACATTTATATTAAAAAAAAAAAATTAAAACCGAAATGCACTAAGTATATATGTATCCATCTATCTATCTATATATATATATATATTTATAGGGTGTAAAAAAACAAATCCCCTGCAAAATTTGCTGACAAAATAAAATAATAAAAACTATAAAAATGTGGAAAATATTCTTCTACTTCTTGGATGGTAATTATCCAACAAGCAATATGTTGTAAATATCGTGGGAATTAATGGAGGAAAAAGCTATATAATTGATCTCCTCTATTCCGGAAACATCGACGGGTGTATCATCAAAGTGGCATTTGCACTGGGGAAATCTAATTTCTGATTGCAATATACGTTTATATATATATATATATATATATATATATATATATATATATATATATATAACTTTAAAAACAAAATGCAATAATATATATATATATATATATATATATATATATAACTTTAATAATATATTTGACCATAAAAAAGTAAATCCCTGCAAAATACACTGACAAAATAAAATAATAACAACTATAATGATAAACAAAATATTCTCCTACTTCCTGGATGTTGATTGTCCAACCAGCAATATCCTATAAATATCATGGGAATTAGCCAGGAGGGAAAAAATATGTGATTATTCCGTTCTACACCGGAAACATCATATCTTCAAAATGTCGTCTATACTGCGAAAATTGCCGCATCTGTTTACGTTGTTGTCGTTTTTCCTCTTGGTCATACATGGCTCATTTCCGTCCCTTTAGATTGTACTGTCCTTTCAAGTACTACAATATGATATAAAATTTTCACAGTACCCATCCGAGACTCGATTAATAATTTACGGATTACAGCAATTTCTTTATAGGGATACCTTAGCATCCACGAAACACTAAAAAGTCACCTCGGCGTTACATTTGCTGTACGCCCTCGTTCAGACTTCCTATTTACATTTGTGAGTGGTGAATAAACATTACAACAACCAAAAGGTTTCTCTGGCGATGAGTAAAAAAATATATAAACCGAGAGAGTAGTTTAGATTAATAAATTAATTTAAATTTAAATTGCGAATTTATCAAATGGATGTTCGTTTGCTTGTCTTTTTATTTCATCCTCCACAAACATAATGTTTCAATCGTTATGGAAGGTAAGACTTGAGACGTACCAGGGAGCTGCAGTAATAGTTCTTAATACCCTATTTTGATATCACCGTATTTTCTGTAAGTTAGATGTAGTTGTATACGATATACCCAGATGGGTTTTAGGGCAATTTTATACAGCAGAGTTTTAATTTCCAACGATAATCCTGATTTATTAGTTAGCATCCATGATATAGATCTAGTTTTAAGCATCAAATGCTCGATTTTCTTCTGAATATGGGTAGCCCAAGCCTAGTGTCCAAATGCATGCCCAAATATTTTACACTATTGGTATTTGGAATGACAACGTTGTTTATTTTGATTGCCAGGCTTTCAATCTTTCGATTTGTGAAATAAATATGCTGTGATTTAGTTTCATCGACTACAACGCGCCATCGTTTTAGCCATGTCTCTACATGTCCGAGTGACTCCTGCAGGTTTTTTGTGGCTGTGTTTTCACTCTCTTATCCACAGCTGGGATAGCTGCGTCAATCGCTGAAAATAGAATAATTAATGTCGTAACTGTTTTTGATATCATCCGGATAAAGTAAATCGACTGTTGCCTTAACAAGCACCCAAATATGAACCAAAAAAAAGTTTTCCATTTCAGAGATGACATTCACAAAAATTCAGTCCTTGTCGATTAGAGGGGGGATTGATTAATTTTAAGTGTATTATTCGGAAATTATATTTCATTCGGGCAACATATTTAAAACGTAGAAAATATTTATGCTCGATAATTACGACGGGGAGTGGCAGTAACGAGGAACGAAATTAAAAGACGAATTCATGTTCGGTTTAGGTCTCAGCGGAGTACTGGCCACAGGCCGGTACTACCGTAGATACTCTGTATAATATATTGAAAATTGGTCGTAGGCGAGGCTGAGGATATTCGGATGTACATGAAATAATTCCTCATTGGAATTTATCCTCTTTTGTAGCGAAGTAGCGTTAGAATTTTAAATAAAAAAAATTTTTCTTTGCTCAATTAGACGCTACGTATGTATTAATTGACGCTTATTTTGTCGTTATGTTTGACGTGAAAGTTAATCGCTTCGTATTTCGCTTCTCGCAGTCAAAATAAAAATACCGTCTAAATAAATCGTGATAGATATAATTTTTTTTTAAATTTCTTTTAATTCGATAAATAACTCGTATTTTCTTTTTTCTTTTTTACAGATTCACAGTAGAGCACGGAGACATACATACATACATACATATACATATTATATATATATATATATATATATATATATATATATATATAGATATGCATGCAAAGAACGTTCTTTGAAACGATGTACTACGTGTATAGTACTACTACTGTGCTGAAAGTAATGAACGTGTAAAATGAAAATATTAAATTACGAATATTTCTTAACGTCATCCTCTAAACCTAATCGATTAAATTATTCGCATTGCTGCATTTTTAATTAAAACCAGTTACTAAATAACGATTACCGGAATTAAAAATCTCTTTTTAAATCTTTTAACAAATTTAACAATACGTTATTTAAACGAAACCTCGAAGATGCGTGTGTGAGCCCCTCTGCATCCAAGTAACAGACACACATATAACATATAACCGGTGTTAACGATAATTTTCATTTCGTTCATATAATGTATCGCGTAAATATTACGAAGTAATTAATTAACTAATTCATAATTTAATTAACTGATTAATAATTGTCGTTTATAACTTTAGCCGATGTATTGATCTGTTTTTTTTTATATATTTTTTTTAAATTAAAATAATACGATACGGGCTAACAATAATAATAATAATAATAATAATAATAATTCGTTATATTTAAATAAGCCATTTATTCGGTTCTGTTAACCGTACGGCTAGCGTTTATTATTTAAAAGAATAACAAAATTATAATTCAACATTATTTTCGTCAAAAAGTAACGATTTCTACTTTTAAGTTATTAGATTAGAAATCGTTTTAATTCTCAATAATTTCGCTATCTCGTACGCTTAATGTGTTTTTTTTTTCTCGTTATTAGGAAAAACCGATAAATAAAAACTATACTAAATAAAATATTCTTATTTAAATGAGTTAAATTTCATTCGGTCGACAACGACGAAATATAAAAGTAATGATCAAAATTCACATTAATAGTACGATAAATATTTGCACCTTATTTCATTTTTATTTATTTATTTATACGCTTATTTAAATTAATTTTTGAAAAATTTTAAAGTTCGAATTTTAATATATTTTTTTTTTTTTTAATAATTATATTTCGGCAGGTACCTACTTTAACTGCATTATGTTTATGGTCGCTATGTCGGTGGTGTCAACGATAGTAATTTTAAATTACCATCATAGGAACGCAGACACGCACGAAATGTCAAGATTTGTAAGATTTATGCATATATATACTTATAAAGTTTATATATATATATATATATATATATATATATATATATATATAATTAGTAACGCCCTTTCTTAAAAACCGACTAATTACTCGTTTTTTTTTTATTTAGTCAGATTTACTTTATTAGTTCATACGATTTATGCATATATAACTATAAAGATTATTTATACATATATATATATATTATCAGAGAAGGCAGTGGCACCCCACTCCGTATAACATCGTATGCATGCGCATCTGCGTTGTATATAAACAGTGCCTTGAATGCTAGCTCATTTTGTACGTAAAAATAAACGTACAATAGCTAGTCAGGACGTTCGGCAATGAACAATATGATAATGATGATGATATATATATATTTATTAATGATGGGCGTACCCGATTACTTCGTATAACCGACTAATTAGTAACGTCCTTTCTTTACAAAACGACTAATTATCGTTTTTTTTATTTAGTCAGATTTACTTCATTAGTACAAAAATACGCCATGGCGAATGAAAATATCCAAAACGATAATAAGTTATATAACGTGTAACGAATATCAAATAACCTGAATGTATTTCAGATAAAGTTAAAAAATACATTTCGGTTGAACAGTAACTAACAGATAATCTAGAATTGTACAAACTTTGTGATGTAAAACGCGTTACATATTTCAGAACTCCGTCGATAAATTAAATATATTTTAGTAGAACTAGTGTTTTACAAACTCAATAATTTATTCTAGTGAAAATATCACCGCATTCGAAATCCGACAAATTTTCAATCGGTTCTAGTGAAACTTACTAATATCGATATACACTCGACTAATTTTAAAAATTGAATATTTCAGTCGAAGTGCGAAATAACCGAATAAATATTAGTCGAAATAAAACTAAATTCAATCGAATTTACGTCGTCCGATTTAAAAGTAGTCAGTCGGTAAATTATTCTAATACGCTTCGTAGCGTATGATGTACGAATTAAATATAAACGTTAAATTTACAGGTTTACAGGATTTATAAATATATGTAAACATCGTATATCTAAAAAAAAGAATATTTAATCGATTGCTTAAATTAAATAAATAAATTTAAATAAAAAGATTTCCAAAAAACGACTGAACGAAGTAAAATGCAAGCAAATTTTATTTATCATAAAAATATAGATGAAAATTTACTGATTAAGCTAAACGGACATACTATTCCAAATATCTCGAATTGTACCTCGATAAACGACTCAGCTGGAAAAATCACGTCCGGAAGCAACTCAGTACTACAGACCGGAACATGTGCTGGCTGGTTGACAAATACTCGATACTGTCGCATGAAAATAAAGTATATAAAGCAATTTTAAAACTAATTTGCTCATACGGTATCCAGACATTTTGGGGTACAACAAGCAACTCTGCACATAGACATAATACAACAATTTTACGCAAAAGCCCGGCGGAATATCGTGCCAGCCCCGTCGTACGTCCGCAACGACGACATACATAACGATCATAGTATACCGTCTGTTGAAAAAGTAATCAAAAGCTGTGCTGAAAGATACCTGAATTATCAATTCACTAGCAGCCAACGTCTAATGGCGTGTCATTCAGACGACTAAAGTGACGTAGAAAACCTAACGATCAAATAATTTTCCATATAATACAATTATAAATTAAGGGACAGCGACTGCTGAGAAGCATTCTGTTATAGCTTTTATACAGATCAGTGCTGCCTAGTTTGTTGAAACATGTCGGTTTCACGTAGGAACGGCTATTGTTGGACCGGCTGCATTTGGCTGCTAAAATCGTTGTAATACTGATGGAAGACCAATCGAATACGTTCAGCCTTGTACTTTTGGCAGTGTAGCGGAAGGTGTTCTATTGTTAATTTAACATCGCTGCAGGAACAAATCGGTGGTGATTATCTTCTGATCAAGTGACTATGAATAAGAGCATAAATTAGTATTCGGGTTAGCGTAATTTGTTTGTAGTTGGTGTTGATAACCACAGTATATTCCATTTCGCGCGTAGTTGTTCGTTTATTATGCTGCGGATATCTTTTGGATCTAATGGAAGATCGGGAGCAGGCCGCATATAAGCCGCCTCTTTAGCTGCTGTGTCTGCTAGATCGTTCTCAGCAATACCAGTGTGACTTGGAACCCATATAAATAACGGTTGAGGGGAAAGACCGGTAGATAGGATGCCGATTATTTCCTCGGCCACTGGATGCTGATGTTTGCGCTTATAATTACTGATGCTGGTGATTTCTGAAAGAGAGTCGGTGGCAATAACAGAATAGTTAGAATTTCTACCAACGGAATCTTGTATATAAATTACAGCTAGTTTTATAGCATAAAGTTCAGCCGAGAGGATTGAAAAATGCGGAGGTAGTGGAAATCTGATTATTATTTCGTTGCAGGATGTTACTGCACATTCTACACCAGAATTTTGAACCATCTGTGAAAAGCAATCGGTGATCGTTGTATTGATCTAATATACTAGAAGGATTGTTGCGAAGATCTGTTTGAAGTAACGAATGATTTACTTCCGTATTCAGTGAGATCAGTCTGCTACTGATATTTGTCAAAACCGAATTTTTTTATGAAATTTAGGAAACGAAATTTTCTACACGTTTAAAATAGTTCTATATATGAAATGGCTTTTAGTAGTACGTTAAATATATTTCCCGGAAAAATACGATTTTACAAAAACCGAAAAAAACAAAAACAAAATTCGTATAAAATGTCTAAATTCCATAAATATAAGTGAAAAATCACATCACACACACACACACACGGGAGAACTGATTGTAATCACTTTCTTATCACGCCATAATGCTGCCTCGCGTGTTTGTCTAATGGGCTATCATTACTAGCGCGCATACGGTGTTGCGCGTGGTGGTTTGCCATTGCCTTGCGCACGACAATAATATTAGGATTATTTATATATTTTCTGATGATAATTTCTGCATCGCTGATCGTATTCGAACTCGGTACCTTCCGTATAGAAGTGCGTACTGTAGACACTGGGCTATGACGGCAACGAAATATTAGCGTACGTTTTCATTCGTACCGAGTAGTTTTGTAGTAAAAACGAAAGTATTTACAGAAATAAGATGTTCACCTTTTGTATTTTACTTATTATTATTATTATTATTATTTTTGTGGCGTACCCTTCGATTGGGTAGGCGATCACAATTACAATTATATTCACCTTTCTCTTGACCGAGGTGACATCGATCCGCTCCTTTATATTCTTATCCACAGTCTTTTCGGCGCTGTTCTGCGTTTCTTTTCCGTCTCAAAACCGTCGGATTATAAGTTCTAACTCGTAACGCTGTCCTCTGACAATGTGTCCGAAATATTCCGTTTTCTTCACCGTTATCCATTTTTCCAACATTCTTTTTAACTTCGCTATTTCCAAGATTTTCTAGTTTGATATTTTAGATCTCGAAACACATTTCTGTCGGATTTTCGGAAGCGTGTATTTAAATTTTCGCGCACTTACCAGGATTGATTAGGTTAGGTTAGGTTAATTTTAAAAAGTCGTCGTCTCGGATACGTTACTATGTATATTTTCCAGGTAAAAGTTGTATTCTTAACGTGGCTTCCGTGGATTCTGCGAATGCGTCGTCCGGGTCATAATCCTTCGCCGTCTTTTAATCTGTCGATGTCGGCTCAATTGAAAGATTTAGAATTGAAAGATCGTTCGTCGAAAAGTCTATTAGCTAACGTATTGGATATCGACGACGATTTCCGTCATAATACGTTTCAGTCTTCCAGTCATCATCGTCATAGTAGTTTCTATCGGCACGACGATTCCGGACTTACTAGCATTACTAGCGGAGGACCGCCTCCGCCACCGGCTACGATTTTAGCTCAACAGCAACACCCGACGTCAACTTCACCGAGTTGTTTAAGTTCGCATCGCGAACTGTTGCTCATCTTAAAGGAGCTTCGTGTAATAACGGAAAAAATTCGTAAAGACGAAGAAGCGTCCGACATCACGAACGATTGGAAATTCGCGGCTATGGTAGTCGATCGATTGTGTTTGATTCTGTTCACCTGTTTTACGGTACTCGCGACAATCGCTGTCCTATTTTCTGCTCCTCATATCATAGTTGAGTAACGTGTTATCCAAATTATTGTTCTTGTTTTTACTTTTGAGAAAATTTCATCATTCGAAAATATATCGATAAATAATCGTAATAAATCATAATTATCGTTATAAATATCGTTCGATGTGCGCTTAAATGAACGAAAAATAATGTTGGCACGAGCAACTATATTAAATGTGTTTGTATGTTCGTCGTAAGCGAAGCATGTTTTTTTTTTTTTTAAATTATTCAACACGTGTAAACGTGTTTTAATAAATAAATAAACGGTTCAATTTACACATAAATTTATAATTGTAATAATCATGTCTATTAAACGTTATATGCTCATATAAATAATTATGTGTTCATATAAAAAATTACATGTTCATATAAATAATTGAACGTTACGTGTTCGTATAAATAATTAGACGTTACTTGTTCATATAAATAACGTGTCCTATTAAAGTAACATTATTATTTTTAAAAAGTGAACGTGATCGCATATATTCAAAATTTATACACGACGACGAAAAAACGCAAACGAACTTTTTTTTTTGGATTTTCGAAAAAGAAAAACAACTAACATAATTAATTATTTTGTCAGCTAAGATTGTAATTTATATATATATATATATCATTATTATCTCCCATTGCTCGTGGACGAGTGTGAGCACTCTCGATTGACAATCATGTTTGTCTACTGTTCAGATAAACAGAATAATTCATGGGAGATTAGTAGCGCATACATGGAAGTTGTAGCGCAGGCAACAACCGTGCTGCCGTTTCTGTATAAGACGTTCCAGCGACAAATCCGAATCAGACTAAGGCGGTTGGACATTCGGCACGATTGCTCGTTGGCTACGAGATACGAGGTTGCGTTATGGAAAAATTTTGAAAGAGCGAGGAATGAAAATTTGATTTATAGAAATGTAAGGAATCGTAAAGGAGTGAAAACTGTCGCTATTTCGAAACGATATCCAAAGTTTTAGGTGAAAATTATTACCACAAGGTAGCGGGTTACTACTGAGGAGGTATCTCGCTGAGTGTGAGGCAATCGCAAAATTTTGCGGACTTTTGATAGGCAGTTCTTCAAGCTGCCCATCCTCATCATCTTGATTGCACTGTCACCACTGGAATCGTCTGCCTGACACTTTCTGCCAATGATCGATTTTTGGTCCGCGACTACTTATTTGACTAACGTCCTATTCGAAGTTAATCCACATATCTGCAGATTATCCATCCCGGGAAGGTACAAAGTAAATAATAATAATAATAATAATAGCTACACTCGTGACCGCGAATAGTCGTCTGCATGGAACAGAAATAGAAAAATATAAAGAGGAAGATCGATATCGCGAGTGCGAAGGCAATGAAGACGTCTACGTATAAGTTGGAATGCTGGACGTTAAATATAAAACGAATGAATAACTTCGAAATGCGGACCCGATTACGCCCGTGGATCTATCAATATTAAATGAAATCTGGCCGGAAATAAGGCTACGAGATAAAAATTTAAGGCTGTCTAGAAAAATTAATCCCCGAAAAGACTGAAGATAGGACGGAAACGAAGAACAGTACCTACAAGATAACGGACGGATAGTCTTAAGCAATTCGACCAGCTCTATTCGATATGCCGGGAACGATGGAAAGATTAGAATTAACCCTTCTCAAACGTACATAAACTTTCGATATATACAAATTTCGTATGATATAATACGATTTCCTAGGTGAATCGTAAATAATTCTCCGCCTATTTATATAAATATTTTCAAAATCGAGAGATTTCTCGTCATCCAGAAAATAGAAATTGTGTTAGCGTTAAAATTTCACGTACCGCATAGTGGACATCGCGACTGAAAAGTTTAAAGTTGCATAATGAGGAGATATTTTCTATCGTCGAATTGTCCACATACTCTCTATCTGGTCCACGTGACAGTATGTATCGTTCGAACGACTTAATCGGACTTCGAAATTTCGATTTCGGAAGTCGGTAACGAATTATTTCTATCGACGTACATAAGCCTTTTCATATCCAGACATAGACTCATAAATATAGACATAGACCACATGACGATAAAAATTATTTGTAGCTCCGGACGAACTAAAATGTTCCGATTAAGATATTTTCGAAGTTTTTTTTTTCCGACTTGATACGGAAAAAGATAATTACGATCTATCCGAAAGTATAGACAACGGGCATACGTGATTTAAAATTTGTACACGGCGCAAAATTATCGTACGATCGAGTGTACGATTTAAAACTTTCGTCATATAGTATGCGAGATATGCCATCTAGAAAATAACGTATCCAAAAGTATACATAGGATATGAAAGGACCGATGCGAGGATAATTCTTCTCTCTATTTCCTCGTCACTCTTTTTATCGCGATTAATTACCTAGATGTATGTACGAATTTAGGGTTTTATATGTGGCTATATTATTAATTTTGCGAATTTTTCACTAGTTGTCTTACCGACTACCATAGTGTTCTATATCAACATATATATTGTATAAAGAATGCATGGATACGTAAACACGGTTGGATGATACAGCGGAGCGGATGGCTATAACAAAATGAAATTGAGCTGTCCATGTGGCTCGAAGAGAAGATAATAGATGGTCAAGGCGGATCTCACAGCGGTGGCCAATGGACAAAAAAAGGAAACAGGGAAGGCCAATGACGCGGTGGTACAATGATATAGCGAAGGTAGCTGGGAAAACTTGTTTGAGGAAAGCGCAAGACAGAAGCAGATGGAAGACGTTGGTGAAGCATTCATCCAGGAGCGGATAGACAAAGGGTGATCGTGATATATATATATATATATATATATATATATATATGGAAAGAAGAGAATAATATCAGACAGGTAGGAATGAAAATAAAACTAGTCGAATGGAATTACCGAGGTTAATAATTACTACTGCTCGTTCAGCAAAATCCGAAAATTATATTAAAAAAAAAATAATTACCGCAACCAATTCTGGACGTCGTTTAAATTAATTAATTCAGTTTAAAATTAAAAGAAAATCTCGTTAATTGTTTTTTTTCGATAATTATTTAAACATCGTCGTGATAATTTTCTATACGATCGCGTTACGATTAAATGGATTTATTTAATTAAGTCGTAAATATAATTTATAATCGTCATTTAAATAATGACCGGGTGTCTTACGACACCTAGTAAATAAATTACATCTTGCTCAAATATAATAAAACATTTTCATTTTATATATATATATATTTGTAACTCGATTAAATATTATTAAATCGCTTTAATATAAATAAGTTAATAAATTAAATAAATAAATAATTAAACGGTCCATTACAAAAACATCCGTTATTAACGCGTTACATCGTTGCTATTAGTTCGGCGGTCGAGAGATAAAATTGTAAAATAATTAATTAATAATTCGAATTTTAGAAATGAAAAAAGATGAAGAAAATATAATTTGAAATTATCTATACTAATATATAAAACTGCAGCGACTGTTTTATTTTCATTATAATCGCGGGCTATTTTTTATCGCACATAAACAGAAAATCTACTTTTTAAAATTTTTGTCTGTCTGTCTGTTCCGATTTAACTCGAAAACTATTTAAAGCGATGATAATAAAACCCGCACAGCTTATAGCCTATATTATCGGATTCGTTCTAAGCTTTGCTTGACGTTGATACCGCAAATAGTAGCAAAATTACAACAATTTAAAATTTTAAAAAGTAAGCGATATCGCTGTCAAATCGTTTAAAATTTAACGGCAAACTAAAATCGGGAAACAGTAAATCTATTAGCCGGTAGACAAAAATATAGCATCATCCATCCGTTCTGGATTTTTTGATTAAACATAGTAAAAGAAAGAGATAGCGATATCTCTGCAAAAGACCATCTGTAATATATCTCATTATCTACCCTTTCTGAAATAGTCGCGTTCGTGAAATAAAAGAGACAGCAATATTGTATTAATAAACCCTCGTCTTTTATATTCTGGGTCTTATTTGAGCAAACGGATTCCGTCTGTACGCGTCATCTTAAATATTTTAAGGAAAGCTGTCTCAACGATTTCCACGTTACGAAGTCGTAGAGTATAGTTAATAATATTCTGCGCATTTTTTCAATAACCATTCGTCTTGTTTTTGTATAAATCCGTACGTTTATCACTCTCATTTTTTTTTCGGCATTCACGCGAAATCACTAAGGCAAATAGTAAGGTATCATCTGCGTTCCGGATATTTGACGTTTACCAACGGTTTTTTTTCTCTCTCTAAAATGCCTGCGTTTAAACAAAACTTCCGTGGTTCAATTTCTTTAAGAAGATCAATCGCAATGGATTTGATCAGTAGATTACGATTTGGACATCATCTGTTACCTGACCGTCTTTTCCGTATGCAGTTTAGCGGAAGTCCCTTCTGTCACCGTCATTCTGAACAGGCAGTCTGCAATCCCGATCATGTCGTTTTTTTAATGCTCCACTGTGACATCGTTGCGTTCGGAACTTTACCTTGTCTTGCTACTTTCACCATGTGCTATACCTCCGTATAATGCTTCGTCCCTTCTTCATCTGGATAATCTACAGTTGTTCCTCCATATAGCGGTACGTCTAGAGAAGTCGGAATCTTTGATTAAAATGTAAAAAGTCTCCACGGTATCACGTTAAGTAAGCCGTAAAGGCAACCTTATTAAAACAAAATGAAACATTAAAATGGTGTATTTAGTTCTTCTATCTCTTCACCATCATCAGAGAGTTTGGTTTCGTTCGTAATGCTAATCATAGGTCAGTATGATTTCTTTGAATTCCGCATCAAATTTCGATAGTCGAGAGTGCCTGAGAGTATTTTTATAATACTCGAATTGCCACATAAAACGTGTACATATATACATAGATGTGTATGTGTGTATGTATATGTACATAAAGCAAACAAGAGAACGACACGTAGATGCTTGCAAATCTGTATTTTAATGATCACAATTAAATTTGTAACTAATTTCGAAGTCAAAACAGAATTTTGCGCAGAACTGAATATAATTTTGAATGAAGTAAGTAGCTTTACCATTTTACACTTCGCTCAATAATCATTAATTATTTTATTATTGGCACACACACATATATATATATATATAAAACAAAATTACAATTACAATTAAAATAGCTTTTATCTTCATATTTTAAAACATACAGTTACAATATTACACATACTAGTTACTTCTTAATGCTAATATATGTAAATATGTATATACAAGAGTTATATATATATACATATATATTCTTAATTCCTCAATTTATTAACAGGTTAGTGGACAACTATCATTAACAGCTTCTGGATAGAGCCATTTTCTTCATCCATAGTTCTCTGTTTTTACATCTCCTTGTATTTGTTTTATACCTTTCTGCCTCGGTCGTTCTTCTTGGTCTTTTTCCTTCCATGGTTCTTTCTATTATTTGTAGTAGATATTCGTCCTTTCTATATGTATGTTCAATCTATGTAAGTGTCCTTCTTTTTAGTGTTCTTATTAAATTTTTTTTCATTATATCTTTCTAATATTTTTTCACTCCTCTTCATGTCCGTCCATAACACCCTTTCTATTCTTCTCCGACACTTGATTTCGAATGTATCCAATTGTTTTGGTCATTCTTTTGTTCAAATTCCACGTTTCTGACCCATGCATCAGCATACATCGTATGAATACTTTCATACATCTTTTCCTATTTAGATATTTTTTTATGTTAATAGGCTACGTTTTTTATTCAACGCTAATTTTTCCATTGAAATCGTTTCCTTTTTATCTCGTTTACTACTTCCATCTTCTGTAACAAAATACTACCTAAATAGTTTTATCGTTTTACTTGTTTTATTTCTACTCTGTCTATTTTGGTGTTTATTGTTTTTCAATCTTTTGTTTCGTTACACACCATTACAGTTATTTTCTTTTTATTTATTTTCCTATTACACTTCCGGAATATCCGGTTTTCATCTGATTTAGGGAAAATTTTATTTCTTTTTCACTTCCTACTATTATTGCGATGTCGTGTGCAAACTTAAAAGCGCTTATTTTGATGGCATCTACTGAGATTCCATTATCGCATTTTTGTTTCCATTCTTTAACCGCTTGTTCTACACATAAATCTTCAACAGTGTAGATAATTTTCTGCATCCTTGTCTGATTATTTTCCTTATCGTTGCTTTAGTTTCTACTCATCCTATTTTTATTATTGTTTTTCGATTCTTATATAATACTTTTATCATCGTTCCGTCTCTATCGTCTATATTTATCGTTTCCGTTATTTCATTAAGCAGATTCCAGCGACATTTATTAAACTCTTTTTCTCGATTTATAAAAGCGATATAAAGTGTTTCATTTATTTCTATTTTCTGTTCTATTACTATTTCCGAGTATCGCTTCTCTAGTTCTCCTACCCTTCTAAATCTGTATCGGTCTTCGCTTAACACTTGTTCAATTTTACTTTTTAATTCTATCTAATATAATCTTTGTTAGTATCTTAAACTTGTGTGGTACATTCCTCGCATTTCCTCGTTTCTTTTCTTTTTGGAATCATTACTATCTTACTTGTCCTTTTTCGTATCTTTCATCGATTAATGTATCTTTCTCTTTCTGTCTTCATCTGAGAATTTTATTAGTTCGCTGCTGATATTGTCATACTCGGGAGCTCTTCTTAAGTTCTTTCAGAGCTTTTTCAAATTCTTCTATATATACTGTTGGTCCAATATCATCTAATGGTTTGTTTTCTCTTATCTCTTGTTCTTTTTTGAATGTTATCTATGTTTTTATTTCCTTGACCATCTTATTTATATAAAGTTTCTCTATATAACTCTTTCATCTTTTTGCCTTTTTATTATCTTCTATTCTGATCTTTTTATTTTCGTGTTCGATTTCATCAGTTGTGCTTTAAAATCTCTGAAATGTGTGTCCGTATTTTTTATGTACATTTTCTATATTTCGCTACTATATATATATTTGTATTCCTGTATGCCCCGGAATCCACTTAAATACTACTTTAGTATAATATTCTTTAAGTTTACCGCATATCTTCACGATATTCCATAAAGTGTTATCCTGCTTGTCTGTTCTGTTATTAATTTTTTTGATTGCTGACATTGAATCTGTTAATATCAATATGTTTCTGTTTCTTGGTTTGGTCTTATAGATATTGTTTTCTGAATATAGCTATCATTTCTACCGTGCAACAGGAGTATACTGGTAGAATTTTAAATTTTCTTTTATTGTCCACAGTTTTATTATAGAACGCTTCCGAATAGTATAGCTTTCTTCCATATTTATCGAAGCATCTGTATATATATATATATATATATATATATATATATATATATATATATATATATATATATATATACATTCGTGTTTCGGGAATTGTCTGTCTATTATTTCTTTCAAAATTGTATTATTTATACTGAGCGTATCATTTATGCAGAAAATATCTGTAGAAAAATCTATGTCCACTTGTTGATAATGTATTTATATAGTGTATTGTAATACGGTATCCTAATATTTTGTAGAATTTTCTTTATTATTTTCAGAGCTTATGATTAAAAATGGGTGTGTCTTATTATACCAATATCGTCTGAATTATGCGCGCCTGTATAATTTTGGAATAAGTTTATTTAAAAGGTGGTCTCGATTAGATTTACATTTTAAAAAAATTATCAGTGGTTAGTTGTAAATATAAATATATTAGTAGTTCCGCTTCAACCTGATTTGAATGATTGAACCTTGATCTTAGTGCTCCTAATGCATTTTTCAATGCAGTATTTTGTAAATAATGCTTTCATTTTTTATATACTGATTAACGTGACAATTGATCCTGGATAGTCTGTGATCGAATCAGCGCTTTGTATATTAAAATATTTGTTTTGGCATGACTGCCCCAAATAGTTCCATTTAAAGCTCTAAGAATATTTAGACCACCCTGCCATTTCCTTTAAATGTAATTTTAACTTTTGGTCTAATAATACATATAATACATATATATATACACCCATATAAGAATATATGTATATATGTATATATACATATTCAAATATACTTATGTCTCTGATTGTGTATTATTTTATATGATTGTGAATATATATATATATATATATGTGCATACACGTGTGCATGTACGCATATGAGCACGTGTTTATACTTTACAATATTTTTTTTTAGATTTCCAGAGGAATTATAAAAATGTTTTATTAGGCATAAAATTAGTTTTCCATTCCGTTCCGGTTTCTTTGAATAAAAAAATATTTTTTTTACCCACTGCTAATTTGTCGAAATTTTTCAGAATTTATTAGGAATAACAATTATCACCGTCCTATTATTTATATCCGTATATCTCTCTCTGTATGTCCATTTATCTATTTATTTGTCTCTCTTTCTACTTATTTGTATATATATATATATATATATATCACCATCGTCATCATTATCAAGTTGCACTCCTTCAAAAGAAGTTGCGCATCGTGAGCGTTGTCCTTTTCATATTGTCCTATGTCTGGCTGTTTCTACCACTTACCTGGCCCTGTTGAATCCAGTGTTTGATGTTGTATATTCCAATCTTTTCCTACCTCTTGTTGCTTTTCCAAGTATTTTTCCTCGTACTGCCAACGTAAACAGCCCTTTTTCACGGAGCTTGGGATCTATATACTTCAATTTCCTTTTCTTAATATCTTTTTGGAGATGAGATCTGTCCATGATATCCTTAATAATCGTCGATAACTCCACATTTCGAATGCATCCAACGTCCTTTTGCATTTGGCGTTAATAAAACTCACGCTTCGGCTGCGTATTTTAACACAGACTACACGTACATTGCATGATTATTTTCCTTAGCTCATCGACAATTTGCTGTTCTTCATTACACATTCCAGACTATTGAAAGGTTTGACATTACAATTCCTGTTCCTATTTCTTTCGTATCTCTTTCATCACTTGTACTCAGTTACATTTTTCTATCCATGCGTTGTCAATTTTAATTTTTGCATCATTACTACTTGTAAATTTCGTTATTCTGGTTTTTCCCGTACTTATCTTCGTATAAATATGTTTCTCTTCGTTGCTGGTTATATCCAGTATCTTCTACATCTGTCTCTCTGTTTTTGAAATTAATACCGTAGCTTATGCTATTAATTACTTTTCGATTTTACAGAGTAACATATTATTCTGCATTATTTCTTCAACATTAGCATAGACATCCTTACCTTACCCCTCTCTGTAATTTACACAAATTTCAGAATACTCATTCTTGATTTTAATGTTCGCTGATTGTTTTTCTCAGTAAAGATTTTTAAGTATCCTTATATCGTTTTCTTTTATCCAAATCATATTTTTGTAGAATATTTATTAGATTAGCTCTACCGAACGCTTTTTCGTAATTTATATATGTATATACTATATATACGTGTGTGCATGTGTGCGTGCATGTTATGTGATGTTTATCACACGGAAAGAAACATAGGCTACTCGGCATATCGTTTATTATATAAATTTTTTTCTAATTTTAACGTTTGTTTTTTGATGTATATTTCAGACTTAGTTCACGCCAGAATTAATGCAACGACACGCAACAAAATCAGAAAAAACTCTAAGGGGAAATGTAGGTATTACGAGGCTATATATCATAAATTGATCTTAAAATTTTCAATCGGTAATATATATATATATATATATATATATATACGTACAATCAATAAGTTAGATATTTTTCTTACTTTTATTAATCATCTCTTAACAAAGTACGTAAGCTTAAACGTTTTAGCGCTTCCAAACTAATCGTATATTTTTACTCGGATTAATTATTTAATTATCAACTATTTTTTGTTATTATTATTATTATTATTGTTTCGTTCTAACGCGAATAATTTAAGATTCGTATAAATTGATGACATCGAAGTAAACATCTTCGATTTTTTAGTAATGTACATTACATTAATTCAGTTAACAACGGTAATGTTGTTTGGCGTATGTTAAATATTCGCTTCGCGTCATACTATATACACCTAGAAGATGCTCTACCACGGTTTTATATAAGTGTTGATATTTAGATAATTACCATTTTTCGAAAATAAAGTCAGCGTGGTAAATTTTTACTTTTTAAACTATTTAAATTCGGTTCTAATTTAGTCAACGAAAATCGGTCTCACCTTCTCCTTCGTTTCGATATACACATTTAAATATTTCATACATACACATGTGTAATTTAAAAGAACGAATAATCTACATATATGATCCGTGAATTGAAACAGCCGTATTTACCCAATTTATCGGAAAATACAATTTTATTTCTAAAATTAGAATTGAAGGTAACAGTGATAACTTGCAGTTATTTTGCTTTGCACGGTCAGAATTAAGCACCTATTCCAACTTAGACTCCTATAATAGTTTCCGACTATTCTTTAAATTTTATTGGTTTAAATGTTTATTTTATCCAAATAATTCGAACAATACAATTAAAAAAACTACCGCATATATGTATATATATATATATATATATATATATATATATATATATATATATATATATATATATATATATATATAAATGATATGTTCAAACCTGATTAACTTCAGGGAGAAAAAACATTTGATTTTAAATTACTCATCCTTTTACCACATCCAAAATTGAAGTACAGTTCATCTGAAAACTTGCCAAAAATATTAGTTCGTATTTATCATTCATTTTTTAAGTTGCTTTTACAATTTCTACATCTACTCAAAATTTCCATAGCGTTTCGCTTATTTTTGGGGTATACTTGTTATAATCATACGGTGTACATCTTTCAATTTTCAGCTATTTTAAAACGAGATATCCGTATAGGCCGTTCTAAATTTATGCAAATAGAAACTACAAGCTACACGGTCATTTAAATATCTCTACTACAAAAGTAGTTTAAATAAGTTCTTCTATTATGAACATACAATTTTAAATCGATATTTTATTTTGTTTTGGATATAAATGTATCTTCAATCTTTGTTTCCATTTTATAATTACGCGTTCTTTAAATATTTTATATATAATATATATATATATAAATTCATCGGTGTATCAAACTTTGAACTGGTTCGTCCATATCATCCGGGTCAGTTTGACGATCTGCTTTGAGCCTTTTTCAGTTTTAATGTAGCTGTCGCTTCTTTCTTGATTGTGTTCATCAGCGTCGGTTATTGTCATTCCTTCGGTCTGGACACGGGTATTTTTACTGAATAGCACATCATGACTTAATGCGCGTTTTCATTCTTGAATCATTTTCAAGAGTGACCTTTCCTCTTGTACTCGATTAAAAACTCCTTCATTTGGAATTTTATCAACTAACGAATGTTTTAAACCATGTCTCAAAATCCCTAGTTTTCATCTCTTATCTGCAAAGTCCGTGTTTCCGCGCCACGTACAGTGCTACTGCCCACATATACGACTTGATGATGTGTTTTCTTTAGCTTATAGGCAGCGTGTTCTGCGTTAAATGAGCAGGTTTTTTTTTGTACTAAAATTTTTCCGGCAATCGTATAATAAGGCGTCAATTTAAATAATATTTTATAAGATTATATTTCGTATTAATTTTTTCTGGAAAGAATCGTTGATACATTCGGTACAGAAAATTCTATTGAATGGTAACTTTACTTTCTTGTAAACGGAAAATATTTTGCAAATATATTATTGTTGTTGTTATATATGTTTTTCGTTTAAACGCCTCTCTTCAGCCGTTGCAATTATTCGCATCGGATCACTTTACTAATACGTTTTCTGTTATTGTACGTCCTAAATATTTGAATGAATCAACTTGATCTACATTTCTGATCGATATACTCATTCTTTCTGGCGTCTTGCTGATGCATTTTTTCGTTACTTCTATTCCCTATTTACCGGCTTTAATTTTTGCACGCTCATTAATAATCCTTCCCGGTTGTTTGCAAACTCGGTCGTCTGCGAATTTTATAATTTTTACACGTCGTTCTCCTATTTTTGAATTTCTTCTAACGTTTACTACGAATTTTGAACATCTACATCCTTAATTCATTCTTTTTTTGAAATTTCTGCGGTTGGTTCTCCTATAACTTTTCTATTAACGAGTTTATCCGGTATGTTTACCATTTTCAATATTTTCAACAGCTCCCTTCATTCTGCTCTACCCGAATGCTTTAACATAAGCGATAATATTCTACCGTTTAAGTCTGTTATTCTTTCCTTCAGGATTCGTAACGCTATATCCAACTTATTATAATTTTTCATGCTGGCCGAAAATAAAATTGTCCTTAATGTAATGTCATTATAATTTGTATAATCGTAAATACGTCGCTGTTGTAACTGTACGAAGTGGACCATTTTTTAATTCGAGTGAATAATAGAAAACGTACAAACGTCGATAAAAATGGTCATCGTTTTGCCGGGTGTGTACCAACGGGTACACTATACCCTTCCTGTTATGCTCTTCTCCAAAATACCGCTAAATGATCTTGTTGGTCAGCTTGCAGTAATAAATAAGAGATAGAAAATATTTAAATCGTTAGTTGCAGTTTATTTATATCGATATGTTTCCTTAATATAATTCGATATAAAGTACACCGTGAAATCGAGTATTTTTCAAACGTTTACCGAATATTCCAGTTCGAAATCTAACAATTTTCACCGAGTCGAAATATTTTAATTTTATCGAATGTTAGAAATAAACTTGATTATGATATTTGAAAAAACGTCGAATTTTTATAACCGCATTCATCTAGGTGTGTTTAGATATAAAATATGCTACAGATTTGTATAATATTTATTTTTTTATTTATATTTTTTATGACGTAACATCCTATATATATATATATATTATATATATGTATATATATAATATATATATTAAAAGGTGATTTACTCGTCTTATGAGGAAACGGATTATTAATGAAACAATAGTTACGATTTATAAACAAGTCGTGCCAAATTAGTAGAAATAAAATTGTCAAGATTATAAAACAAATTTATACTAATATGTAAAATTACAAGCGGGACGAATTTTTTTTCAAATTTGGAAGAAAATTTCATTCATATTAATAATTTTCGGTGACTTATTTGAACCTTGAATATTAGTATGTTGTTGTTCGATTTATTATTGACGTCATGTATAAGTTGGTTGTAACGTTACCGTGAAATTCATTATTACCGTCGTTATTATTCGTAAGGTGGGTAACATCAACCTTTATAATGCTCATCATCGTTGTTATATATTTTTTTAAGAATTAATCATTGTTAATTAAGTTATTACATATATATATATATATATATATATATATATATATATATATATATATATAATATATAATATATAATATATATAATATATGAGTACCTTCCGTTGTTAGCCATATAATCGTTTTAGTTTATTTTATTTTTTTTGACTTTTAATTAGTTTTTATTACACATGATCAAAGTTGTAGAAAATATTATCGTTTTTCGTTGTATTCGATACTTCTTTAATTATTTTCATTAGTTTTGAACTTACGTATAAATGAGCCTGTACTTTTTGCCCCCCCCCCCGTTTTATTATAACAGAACCTACTTGTTATACAATTTCCGACTAAAGCAATTAATAAAAATTGACATTCCGAGGAAACGCAATTCTACAGTGTCCATATGGTTAGTCTTAAACCGAAAGTAATACTTGCTTTCTAACCGACTATATTAGCATGTAAAATTCGACTAACACGATAATTCTGGCAGAGCGCGGTAATTCGAAACTGAGATCAACCTTATCGATAGCTGCATAGTGTCATCTATCACGAACTGGATGAATCATGTTTCAAAACATCAGTAAATAGCGCTGTTTATTAAATTTACGTCTCTGTTGTGATTACGTTAAAGTTTAATCCGGATTTATTCTTACGTATTCGACACCAGGATTTTGCTTTATTACAATTTATAGTCAGTGGGTACGTTTTACGATCGATCTTTCAGTCGACATAATGTGGCTGCGTTTTAGCTAGTTTATCATTTTTTTCAATTTGTGAAATCAATCAACCGTCAACTCGATAACAGTGTACTAGTTTAGAACTATGGAGTAGCTGAATCGGGACAGTGATGAATAACATATACATATCGTTATCGAAAATTGCGATAAAGGAATTTTCCCACATGTCGCTGGCAAAAATAAAGCGTGGGAGTGGTCTTAGGATACTGTCTGCGGTACTCTTGACTGAATTTTGTGTATACATTATCGATCATTTTTAATAATTAGCACTTGAAAATGCCTTTATTAGGAGTAATACTTCAGAATACCTACCTATTCTAAAAGAAAGATTTGTTTCGATTTATATAACAAGCTTGAGCTTGAAATACCTACTCTACACTAAAAAAGACCGAGAAACGAAACCTATTTTCAAAGCATTCTTCAATAATGTCCTTCGTAACTCAATATACCTTGTGCCCGATAGTATAATAGGAATGATTTTATCGTGATCGATAATTTTATCTTATATTTTATAGGAAAAATTACATCTTCCGGTTTTGCAGGTTTCTAAATCATTAGTAAATTAAAAATGCCTTATGTATACAGGTCAAAAGTACTTTTTCTCGGAAACTATTTTAAGATTATTCCTCAATTATACAGTTCGTTTTCGATTCGCCAGTACCGGAATAGCGTCGGTAATTAAACAAGGCACTATAACATAAGAATAAAATAAATAAATAAGATTATTCCGCGGTAATTAGATAATATCTTGCAACTGTTCTAACGTGCAGATTTTTTATTAAAGCTCTTATTTCTACGGGTGAGAAATCGTCTGTGGCCTAATTTCTATTCTGAATTATTTTTAGAAGATTATTTCCAGATTTCGGCTATTTCGTATACTGGGTAGCTTTCCATAAAAAATAATTACCTTCCTTGGAAGTTCATAGGAAGTTTAAAAAAATGATCTAATTAACAATAATTTTGACTTTTTTTCCACTTGTTTAATAGGTTCTTTTTCATTCCCTTTGAGTCACAAAATTGATTTTTTTTTTAATATACCACTTTATTAAATTAATTAAAAATTTATGTACCTGTTTTATGGTGGTGTGACGCCTGGTACACGATTTGCACGCTAATAGTTCTAAATAACTCACACCATAAAGCTCTCTACAACGATACAAAATGAATAAAAATTTTGTATGAAATTTTATTTTATCCCAATTTTGAAAAACTGCTCATTCGTTACAAAATAACGATATATACACATACATACATGCTCTATATATATACACACACACAGAGATATATAAAAAACATAAAAATGAACAAAATTTACACGAAATAAAATTTTAATCTTAATTTTTAAAAATTAGCCCTTCATTATAAAATAACTAATATACACACAAAGATACATACATACACAGACGTGTATAACAAATTTTAAAAAAATTACGTTTGTACAACATATCAGAAAACAGTGTTCAAGTTATGTAAAATAAAAAAAAAAATTATACTTTAGTACATCCGTAAACCACACGTAAAAAATAAAAAATGAAATATATAACCTTCTGGATGTACCTTTTTTTGGCAAATGCGCAGCTTCATTGTATCTTTTTACTAGCGGCATATAAGGCTTGAAATTATTAATTATTTGATCAGTTTTTCGCTGTCCTCTTGTCCTCTTTGAGTAATCTTTCGATCGCTAACCGAAATTGTTTATTGCTGAGATTTGCTGTTTCCGGACATCATTCTTTGAATATGATGTATGTCCAACTTGTTCAACAAAACTATCAGCTGGCATATGTGGAACATCCCTTTTTCCAGTTATTATTGATATTATATCTAACAGTAGGTTCATCATCTTCAGAATCGGATTTATTCAGTGTAACATTATTTGTGTCATTATGAATAGCTATATTTTGAGCAACATCACCCGTGTCATCATCCGATTCGTAGTCAGTAAATACTACCGACTCAGAATCACTTGGGATCTCCAACATCTGAACAAGTTCATCATGCGTAAAATTTTCTAAACGAATTCTTTTACTCATTATTGAACGTATAAACCTACCACAGAATTATTATATAGTAATCTTAAATTGTGTTCATACTATAGATACCAGATATATATGTGTAAACGAGAAATAATATAGAATAAATTTAAAAAATGTAACTAATTTCGATAACATTTACCGCTTATGACAAATATAATAATAATATGTATTTTGGACTTGAGAAATATCGGATAATAAAACAATAATGAAGCAAAAGTTATATTATCAACAATACACATTTTATATTATGAAACAATGAAACATTAAAAATAATGACCGAAATATGAGTGAATTACACATTATTTATTAACAAATGAATAGTATTTTGCAACACATACCTCTTAATACATTAAAACACTTCAAATATGTAATAAAAAACAATAATATATAAAAAACACAATATTCAATACCTCAAATATAAACAAAAAGGAATTGCTGGAGTGTAGTTACTTTACTTCTGATAAAAATAATTGATTTAAACCACAATAGAGGTCGCTCTGGTATATATGAAAAAGAAACCACTGCGTCGTGTGTAAAATAAATTTTAAAAGGTGATTGCACAGTGAAACCACTTTGACGGGAAGTGTTAGGACATCTTGTAAAACGTCCGAGTATAACTTCTTCAAATAGTAACTCTGATAGATATTAAAATTGATCGGGATATCTTTAGTGTAACGGATGATGCGCTTGAGCAGGCCGCGCTTATTATCTGATTAATGATTGAGTTTGAGCATCGTCGATAATTGAATTTAAGAAATATTTTATAAAACGAAATGAAATCAATACGCAATCGGAGATCATGCAACAAGATTTCCTCGCTTTAAACTTGTCAGCGACGTCGCCAAGTAGATTAATTATCAAAAAATGCATTGGTAGCGCTACTTCGCTAATAGATATTGAACAAAAATATTTTTTTTTATTATTATTATTATTTGCAATCTTAGAAGTAAATCTAAGTAAACAATGCTCATATTATGAGAAAACATGTGAAGAGGTATAGCCCAAAGGGTTAATCTAATTATTCAGGTCATTAAGCTTGTAACCCTTGAGCCTTCTCAAGTCCTAGACGAAAGTATCAAAGCCTCTGAATTTGGATGACAACAAAAATAAAAACAGCCTAGATACGGTGTTTAAATTATTTATATTCATAAACAGTAAACCAGCTTCGTTGGTTACAGCGTCCAAACTACGAAGTTTTCTATATTTTTAAATATAAATATCGTAATATCGTCGTGTATCGATTAATTAAGCGTGTCGACCTTTAAGCGTGACGTTATTTAAAAAATTCATCTCGAATACGATATATGTATCACCAATAGAAAGTTTTTATCGAGGACTTCGCGTGATGCGCGGGCTAAAGAAAATGAAGAGAAATCAGTAGTGTTTTCCACATATTTTTTCTTGATTAGCACTAATACGGACATTGTAAATGCCAGTGATGTAACCGAGTTTTTAAACGCACTATTATAACTATTTTACATAACATCGCCATGCTAAACTATATTATCGGCAGTCTTTTCAACGCAGCTTTCCGTTTGCAATATTTTTTTACTCTGAAACTAGCGTATTTCTTTAATCCAGAAACACACCGAAAGATGCAATATCCTTCGGAAACAATTTCCTTATTATACTGAACTTATTCGAAATACTGGACAATTTTTAAATTACGTCCTCTCGTGTTAACAAGATATATTACTCTTTTTTTTTGTCTTAACCCTTTAAGTCATGCATTATAAAATTTTGACACTGAATTGTAAATTTTATACGGGTGTTTATTATACAATACCGTTTCTTAGGTGAACTGTGGATAATTTTCAAGATATTTATATAAATATTTTTAAAACTGGGATATCTCGTGTCAACCGTAAAATTGCAATTTTTTTATCATGAAAATTCGGTGTACCGTCTAGTGGACAACGTGACTAAAATAATTAAATTCATATTTTTTTTATATATATATATATAATGTATTGGGTTATTATTAAATAGGAGTATCGCTACTATTCATTATTTTTTTACTATGCTGAGAATTTCTGAAATTTATAGAACTGGAAGAAAAATTTAAAATTCTTTTCCAAATTATAATTGATAAGTAATAGCGATGGTTTTTTATTTTATGGAGCTATTATTTCGTATTAGAAAAATTACGATTTTACCTATATAAATTATATTTAAAAGTTCGTCAAAAATGGAACGAAGCAAAAATTAATTAATTAAGAAATGTGCCTTGATATTTGTATATTTCTATTCTATTATGACCGCCTAAAACATTATTTAAGTTAATAAAAAAAAAAAAAAAAACATATCTACTTGTGTTAGTTTTATCGAAAAATATTGTTACCTACTAAAATTAAAATATATAGGTATATACGTAATTTTAAAATTTGTCAGACATCGCTATTACAAAACTCATCCCTCCTCTTTTCATAATCAAAATTACGCAGAAATGGTTATTAATACCTTTTTTACTTGCAGATATTACGCTTTAATCAAAATTAAATTACTATTTCTTTTGAAAGGTTAAATACGTTCTCGGGCATTTATTCAAATGATCGATCTATAAAACAGGTAAAATAAATCGCGGAAAATTAAATGCCAAATAAATATCGTGTCAAGCGTACGAATGCAATCCAACATGAAACTGAAATTAAGTTGAAATTATGTAAATTTATTTTTTCATCGTGCTACTTTTAATAGCGAGTATTTTTTTATTACATCAAAACGTGTAAATTCAATATCATCTTAAAGCCTCCCCTAAAACAAATGCGGAACTTTTATATTATCATTATATAATATTTTAAAACATAGACAACGTTTACGGAATATCAAACAACTTATAACGAATAATAAAAACCAGTTGTTGAAGTTAAATATAAATGAATTAAAAATTAGGCAATTTTTATTATTTTTTTAAAATTATCGTTCCCGGTAACAAAATATTAAAATCTGAAGTCAATCACACCCATAAGAATGGTAATGAATTTAGGCATAATATGTAAACATTTTAACACTAAGCTAAATGGTACAATTATTGATGAAAAATAATCAGTGAATTTGGCGATAATGTCTTTATTATACATATAAACTTCTTTAATAACCTGGTTACTAATAATGAGTAATATCACGTTCTGCGTCTTGCAACGAAAAGATGTTGGAGTAAAGGAATAAACATACTATATTAAAAATGGAACCGCTCCCTAAAAGTATTCCGGTGTAACTAAAAAAAAAAAAAATTACATAATATCTAAAAAATTTATATACTACATGACATTTGAACTGATCATGAACAAATTCGGTATAAATAGGATAAAGTGTAGAAATATAAATGAAGAATTATTTGACATCTAAGCACCATTTTGTGAGTTTCAAAAGCTTCTGCAAAATTATAGATGTTATTGAGCTGCATTCGTATAATATTTGGTAGTAAGAATAAAAAAGATGGACTAAGAATAGAAAGTAACCGACCATGTGGATATTCTCTATTATAAAACTGGGCAAAATATCTCAGATTATTTACTTTTATAATTTAATATAGCATTTTCTTTGTATTTCTTTTTTCAAGGGCTAACGATAAATGTTTACTTAAAAAATTACTGAATTATAAATGGTAATAATATCATGTTGATCTTGTAAAAATATTGCTAAATTTTTAAAAATAATAAAAATAAGCTAAATAACGAATAATATAGTTATTAGTAAAAAATTTTGTTACAAGGAACAAATGTTTTTTTATATGTATTCCTTAGCTAAGTTTCATGTTTTCAATCGAAGGATACGAATATTTGATATAGTTCGTAATAAATTGTATAGAAGTTTTTGCTATCGACTCTAAAAGTGTGATTAAAAAGTCTATAAGTAATATCGATTATTTAAATTAACTAATTAAGTAAACAAAAAAAAGTGGTGGCGAACATTCCGCTATTGTATTGACTATAATTAATTAGTGTAATTGTTTAACATTGAAACAATTTAACGATGAATAATCACCATCTTAAACCACAGATTTGTTCGTTATTTAACAAAATATCACTAGCGAAAACTGACCTATCATCAATAAGGTAAGTTATTCATTAGTTGAAATTTTATATTTTATGTATTTAAAGTTTATACTTGATTTGTTTATGAACACAACTCATTAAAGGTTACATATGATTTTAAATTAAATGTTGTTATATGGTTTCGTTTCGATTTTTTTTTTTTTTTATGCCTAATGTGAAGTATCTCTTGGAACTTAATAATGCGAGCCTGTTTAAGTGAATTATTTTATACATATTTTCCGAACAATTATGATACTTTAATCGACTTTACGAACTATCTTTTAAAACATATTTGCTAGAAGCTCGATGTAATAAATATGTCAAAACGTACAAGTGTTTCGTGGGTGATATGAAGGCAGAAATTATGTTGAATGTTCACTTAACACTAAGTGCAATTTATAAATCAAAGTAGATGTCTATTTAATGCGCTCGATATGATTATTGTCATTATTATAGTTCTTTAAATCAAATAATTTTCTGCACTGTAACAATGCGAGTGAGGTAAATTAACGGGGTTGTTTCGGGTTAAATATTTGGTTAAGATGGGCGTTTTACTTATAGTTTTATTATTTCATTTTGGAATGAATTCTGTTGGGAATAAAATTTTTGATATATTTTTTTTCAATGCGATTCTCCTCTAAGCTACTTTTAGAAAATTGGTCGTTTCCGGCTAAAATTGTTGAGAAAGTCATTCTCTATCGTTTAAAAATGTTAATAATCAAAAAATGTATAACTAAATAATGATAAACGTGTTTTATTGCAGAAATGACTTGAAACAATTAAACGATTATCATACCGAAGGAATCAACGATATACATTCGGCTTTAGAATCGTGGAAGAGTGAACCTCATTCATTATTACAACAAACGAGCGCAACAGCGGAAAATGAAGACGCAGTCAACATGAAGCCTATCGGAGTAGTAACTACGTGTTTTACTCAGAAGAGAAGTACACCTCGTCAACCTTGTATTTGTGGTCAAAGTAGAGGAAAACTAACTTTATTCAATACGGTGTATACAAATCCGGATCATGCGCTGCAGGGACTGCAAGAATTTTCTCATATGTGGTATAAAATACTTTGTTATATAATTAAAATGTACGATTTAAAAAATTGTATTCATTTTTGAGATTTTTTCTTTTTGTTCTGTGTAAACAAAATAATTGCGCATAACCGAATAATTAACATATATATATATATATATATATATAGTTATAGGATTTTTCTAATCTAAAGTTATTAATTGACTAAGATATTTAAATAGTTTGTCGTTTCGTTGTAGAAATATTTTACTCGATGTAATTAAAATTGTACGAATATAAATTAAAAAACTTTTTTTTTTTACTTCAGTGAATTTAGAAATTAACGTATTCATTTGTAAATTATTTAACGTGAAACATTTGTTACGGCGGTTTATATCGTCTTTCTTAAATACTAAATTACATATCTGTCCTGTTAAATAAAATTTCCGTTGGTAAGTTTTTATTTATTATTATTATTTTTTTTAATACAATATAATATTACTGCAGTAATTTAAAAGAAAAAAAAATCACGAAGACAGCATTTCACCAAACAGTTCTTCTGCACTCTTTTCTGTAACCGATAATTACATTTACTTGATAGGAGTAATGCCTTCTGTTTTAGTATTGTATTCACGAAATTTATTACATTTTCGTGTAATGCTCCTGTCCTTGAACCATTTACTATAATCCTTAGGTACGTTTAGGTGAATGTGTTACATCTTCACGCATTCTGCAACAATCACTGCTTGCGATTTTGAATCTTTACTATTATATTGCTTCTGCCACTTGGTTATATATTTTATGAATTCCGTCTCTTAGTCCCTTTCTATCGAGATTTTTTGTTTTTAGCATTTTTATCTCATTTGTTTTCTCCCAATTGCAATTCAACGGGCAATACACCAGCAATTACGTTTATTGCACAGTAGGAAATTATCCTGTACGCAGATATTAAATTTATTAATATTTTTCTTCGTTCTGATTTTATTCTATTTATATATATATATATATTGTTCAAGTTTGGGTAATAAATAATACTAGAATATTCTATAGTTCGAAATAGGGTAGAGTATAAAATCTTTCTGATGAAATTTGAGCTCAAAATTATTTCTATATAAGGAAATCTCATTTAGCAGTATTTTTATTTTGTCTAAAATGTATTTGATATGGTTAATGAAATTTAGATTTTCATAAATACTTCGTTTCATTCTTGCAAAGTACTTTTTGGCCTTGTATTTTTATTATTTCGTCTATTTCATTCTTAATTTTCAATTGTATCTTTTTGTTTTACTTTCGTTAACAGAAGCATATTCGTTTTCTTCCCGATTTAAACTTAGTCCTAATTTTCCTAGTTCCTGCATTAAGATTCCGATCTAGTTTATGATTACAGCTTCTGTAAGTCCAGCCATGAGAAACAGATCATCCGCATAAGTTTTTGCTTACTGTCGAAATGCATCGTGACCGTTGGGATTTATTAATGTTTCTTTTATTTATAACATTATTTGTCGAATATAATTTGCAAATAAATTTTAAATACGCGTTTCACGAATTCGTCCGTTTGTTTTTTATTGATTCAGGATTCTTTTTTACTTTCACAAAATTAATTCTACACATACCAGAGCAAAAGTCGCACCGCCTAGATTAGACGGTAAACGAACTGGCGTGTTTTCTACGCGTTGTCCGCATCGGCCTTGTCCAATTGGACTATCGTTAGTTCACATTGATAGAGTAGATGGTAAGTTAACAATTTTTGAACCTTTATACGATACAAAAATTGAATAAATAAGATTCGATGTTAAATATGTATATTAACAAAAAAAAAAAAAAACCTTTCTTAATAATTCTGTTGATTTTGAACCGTTTCCTATTAATCTTATTTTCTATTCCTTCGAAGGTACTTCAGTTTATTTCTCCGGTGTGGACATGTTAAACGGCACTCCTGTTTTAGATATAAAACCTTACATCCCGTTATACGATAATCCGAATTTTACTCACGAATCGAGTTATAAATCGGCTACGTTAATTCATTCCGCCAGCGACTATAACGAATTTGTTGATAATCCGGACGAGTGTATCGATCCATCTGTCGATTTAAGAGAAGCACCCGATGGCGAAGAACGTTCTTCTGTCGAGCCTAACGTTACGTCCGAAGTATGTTCGCCAAATCAGCAGGTAGACTTTAAGCGAATTAACTACGCAGACTATAAAATAACGTTAATCTACGGTTTTATTTCGGAATAAAATTATACTTAATTGACTTTAATTTAGGGGTTGTAATCGAATTGATGTAGTGTGAACGTAAGTATTTAGGTGTAATAGTAGACAGTCTTCTGAAATTGAATATGCGACCTTAGCATTACGCTGGTATTTTGCTTGTAATAAAACCATCTCTCAACAGAAGTTAATTTAATCGCTATCTTCCTAGGCTAATTCATGCGGTTTTGTTCATTTTAATCTGCGAATATCGAGTTTATGATCCTTCAGCTTATTTATTTATACAATGCACTCTTTGTTGATATTTTCTAGCAATAATTTCGATCACTTCCGGTATCGCTAGAATTGCGAGATCGTTATGGATAACTGAATTCCTTTCGTACCATTTAGCGCTTGCTATTTATCTAAGAATATTATTCTGCATTCGTTACATACTTCGTATCCCCTAGTTGACATCCGTAACAGCTCCAAATAGGTTTGATTACTTGATTATAAAGTAAAATTACTCCCCGAAAGCTTACTTCTTTGGTTTAATAACCAATACTTCAGCTATTTTTATATCCTCCTTTTTCTTGACGGGCGTGAATTCTCCACGTCAGCTTTTCATCTAAGTACATGTCAAGGTACCTTAACATATGTGTCAACGGATACCGTTTCTCTATGTACCATTATCAGTTGGTAACTTATTTCCCTGTTGGTAAAATTGATACGGATCGATTTACTTTTATTTAGCTTAAATCCTCAATCCCTGTCAGTATTGCTACGTCATTCGCAAACACTGCTGTTGTGATGTTTTCATCAATCGGGATATTCATAGTGTATAATAAGTACAATATTGGCCCCAGTGCGTTTCCTTGCGAGACTTCAAATTTGTGAATAGCTGCTGTTTTATTTTATTCGAAAAAAAAAAAACCTGTCTGTTAAATACGATTGCAAAATTTTACAATATTCTCTGAAAAAATATTTTTAAATTTTTACATCACTCGTTCGTGCTAGACTATCTTGCCTGTGAAACATCCAAAAAGATTGCAATACATATTTTCTTCTCTTTCAGCGCTTTTTCTATTATATCGGTAACTCTGTATAGTTGGTTAGTTGTCGAATGCTTTTGTCTGAAGCCAAATTGATAATCCGACAAGTTTTAAATCATATTTTTCATAAGAAATAGTTTTTCGAATCATTTTGAGACTACTGGTAACAAGCTGATAGGTCCCCATATAATTTGATATTTGTTAGTACCTTCCTCGGCTTAGCTATGGTAATAATTTGAGGAACTTTTCACAATCGAGGGCAGTAATTAATTCTCAGAATTTAGTTAAATATTTTTGTTACAGCCATAATTCCTTTATTTAAAAAGTTCTCCTAGAACAATGGCTGTAATCATATCGAATCATGATGTTTTTTAGTATTCATATTATTTTTAATTTCTCCGACAATTTCACTTGGTTTAAAATAAGCAATGTTTACTACTTTTATATTCTCAACTTTAAGATTATCATTACATTCGTCGTGATTAAGCGTAAACGGATAATTCTGCAAAAGCGTTTGCCTTATCTACTTTTTAGATCATTTACAGTTTAAATTAGATAATTTTTGTTATAAGTTCAACGAATAATTACGCTCTTTTGTAGACGATAAGTTTTCTAAATATATTTTAAAACTTTCTTCTTTTAATTTACTAATAATTCGTTTTATTCCTTGACTTATTTTGTTTAGCTTAATTTTGGCAGTCACTTATACACTTTAAGGAATTATGTTAGTGAGTAGAACACTGAAGTTATAGTATACTTTTTGCTCTAATTGAATCTAGAGACTGAGATATATTGAAGCTTGGAGTTCAGCAACTAAATCCTGTATGAAGAAAATAGAGATATAAGAAGATGTCTAAATTTATTAATTAAAGATAAAAAAAAAATCAAAAACACTAAATAAACTTTTGAAAAAAAAAAAAATGTGCTTAATATCACAGGGCTATATTTATAAAAATTCTTTTAGTAAAAGACAAATGTAAAAAAAATAATATAAAATGTTATTGATTCCGAACTAAAATGAAATACATAATACCGGTGGTGAAAACGAAATATGGTGAACAAGAATACACGATGGCGAAATTGTTAAACAAACTTCTGATTTAGTGGAAGAAAAAAACATTCACCACTTAAAACAACAATTGGAAATATATAAAAACAAATAATAAATACAAATGTTTAAATAACAAAAAATAAGAATAATTAAATTAATTCATTAAAGGAGAAATAAGTATAACGTACAAGAAGATGCGAAATGAGTAGAATACGAATGACGACCCGTGCAATTCGAAATAAGAAAAATGAAATAGAAAAAGTAGAGTGAAAATAAGAAATGAGTGTGTAAGAAGAAGAAGAAAAAATATAAACAAACATTAAAATTATATAATATCGTTCCGGAAAAAAAAATGAAATTCCTTAACCGATAATACACTTATTGTTAATTATAAATACAAACAAAGAATTAAACTAGAATTACAATGTTAAAGAAAATTACAGGAAAAAATTCCACAAAAACCTGCATCTTAACAGATGAGAATTATCGTGCACATGGAAGTGTGAATGCTGAATATAAGCATAGTATCGTGTAGATTTAAATAAGTAAAATATGTTTATTAATTTTCGTGTCGACAAGCAATTTTGCCTGACGAAATGTGTAATAATTAATAAGAAAACGCGTAATTGTTCATTTTTTTATATTATATTAAGAAATATGTTTTTGTTTTTTTTTTAACGTGCATTTTCAATTTTCGTTCGTCTCAATTTTCTCAAAAGGTGAAAGTACCCGATTGGATAACAAATCCGATAGTACACGAACTAACGGTTACGTTCAATGAAAAAGCTGTGGCGAATTTAGAAAATATAAAGGAATGTATCGAGCACAGTGAGCACACGAATAATGATCGCGATAAAGATATTAAAAAAATGATCACCGAAATATTGAGTCAAGATCCGCGCTCGGTTTATGTTAGAGAACGTTATAGCAATCAATTTTACACGTTTCTTATCGGTAAGTATCACGTGAGCTGTAAATTTGACGACAATAATCACGCTGTTCAAGTTTACAGAATTAACCGAGCAAGTTCCTTCGACGATTGGAGAAATCCGATCGCTGAACGTTGTTGAACGAAATTTCTTCAGTTATTTTAAATTCTTATCGGATATTCGTAAATTGATTTGTATATTATATAGTAAACTGCACGTGAAATTCGTCGTTTTCCTAAAAATAACGTACAAATGTATATAATCGTACAAATTTTCTATACTTCGATATTTGATCGGTTCGTTATAGTAATAGAAATTGCTGTAATTATTTTTTACTCGATATGGGTTATTAGGAACCAGTATTGTTGAGAAAGTTTATTTTAAGATATCGGATAAATACGGTGAATACAAAAAAAAGTACGCGTCATCCACTAAACTTAACAATTTATCGATTAAAACGGAATCGATTGAAATCGATTTTTTAATTAATTAATAAATTAATCGAATTCAATAACGTAATGATAGTATTTGAATCGACAACTTTTATCAATATTTTATAACCACGTTATGTAATTTACAATATTGATATTCATTATACATAAATTTATCTATAAGTAAACAATAATAATATCAACATTATCGGCTCATCATGTTTTACTTACTTCTATTCCTAGTATTATTATTTTTTGTGTGTTTTTTTTACGAGAATTAATTTTTCTCGATAATTATTACTAAGTTATCAGTACTCTAAATGTAATAGATGTGACGAATTAATCAAGACCACAACGAATTAGTATATTTATTAGACGGACAGGAGTTGGACCAAGTAAACCGACGTATATATTTAGTTCAATTAGCGTGGCTAAAAATGCTATGCAGACAGAAATGAATATCGGATCTACTGTTTTAGTAGGTGCGACGATAAATATTAACAAGGCGATAATAGTTCGCAACGAATTATTATATTATTATATTATTAGATGGACATGGGTTACACCAAGCAGACGAGCATATATATATATATAGGTCATCATCGAAGAATTTATAAAAATGCGGTGTAAATGTTGGAACATATCGATTAGAATTCAGATATGCGACGAGAGAAGTAATCTGCGCTTTGAACATATTGGCTCAACGATGTCGGGATGTAAGACATGAATTCTACTGTTGTTTCATTGGCTATCATAAAACCTTCGACTGTGTGGAACATGACATAAGCTGATGGAAATACTTTGACATTAGTTCGGAAAATTCGAAGATTTATAGTAAATTGCAATAATAAATATGGAAAAATGTGAAGAATCGGAAGTTCAATTAAAAACGGTGCCCGTCAAGGTTGCGTACTGTCTACAATTGTATTTAACATCTGAGTCAATTTTTAAACATGCTTTGAACGAGGACGATGGCATAGCAATAGAAACAGAGCACTTGTCAATTATCTACGATAATAGCTTTACATTATGCAGTCAGACCGAAGGTCTGAAGGTTTGCCTTATTTTAATGTTCAATGTTATACGTGTTCGTTTAACGAATTAATTTCTATCTGTAATATTGACGACTGTTTTGTTTCTTACATTCGTTATTGATCAATTAATTTCCAACATCTCAGGCGGGTACAATTTTTTATGATTAATTTTAAGCCATACGAATTTTTGACGATTTATATGCAAAATCATTTATTTAGTGTCGAAATTTATATAATAATAATAATTATTATTATTATTATTGTGATTCGTATGTTATATATGCGCGTAACTTAGCTGATTATTTTAAAATTATATGGCTAAATTTAAATAGTAATATAATGGTAATTGATGAAAAGTAATTCGAAATATAGGGGGGAATAATTAATTCATATTTATAATTATTTATTAAAATTTAAAATTAAATTCAGACGGAATTATGCATTAATATAATGTGAATATAGTACACAATATGTAAATTTATTAATTCGAATAGAAAATATTCGAATTACATTTTTTTTCATATATCTACTTTATTTGATGTAATTTATTATATAAATTATAACGTTATTACTATTAATATTATCGATGTTAGAAAAAAAAAAAACCCTTACGATAACGGGATCAGTTTTAGATGGTATTCAGGTTGATGATATGGGAGACATAAGATTGGCGTTATTTTCGAGGTTTTGAACTAATGCACCCTAGTCGTGCGTGCCTTGTGGCTTAATAGTTTTGCAAAACTTTCTTTTATTATTGTATTCCTAATTACTATTGTGATCTAATGCGGTTTTCAATTATTTTTTTATTATTCACTAAAGGCAATGCCTTGTCGCTGCAGTGTGTCCTGTTGCTAACCAGCGTCCTTGATAGTGTATTCAAGCGATCATAATATACACTCTTCATTATAGATGTTCTTGGTCATGGCCTTTTGCTCGTAACTTTTCTTTCATAATGAATGTATATATTTAATGTTTCATTTTCACTATTAACAAAGTTCTCTAATCGTACGATAATTCGCTCGTCTATTATCCGCCGATGGTATATAGTTGAGAAATGTTTCAAAATCGTCTTTATTTTTCGCATTTTATTTTGAAACTTATTGAAAATCTCGTGGATTTTCCGTTCCGCGTATTCGACTACTGTTTTTAGTTATTAGTTTAATTATAACTATTAAAAAAATACTGTATTTACAAATATTGTTCCTTATTTATTTTCTATTTTTACTTTTTCGTTATTTAACACATATATCGTTTTAAATTTGCTGATTGTTTTTCTTTTAGTATTTTAGTCGTCGTTGTTCGAAAAGTTTAATACGTTATTTTTACTCGTGTATTTTCACCCTCTTTTTGGATTTATTACTTTTACAATTTTCGGATATTAAAATTTTAAAACGAAATTATATTTTTTTATTTAATAATGCGCTAATGAGATGTGTCAATCGGCCTTTTCGAACGATGAGAAATATTTTTTTTTTATTTTTTTTTTTTTAACAATATGGAATGTCGCGATTTTTTAAAATATAAATAAATAATATAAGAAAGTAGTTCAAATCACTCAAGTTTTCATATATTAAAGGACTACACAAAGCTTTCCGGCTATTACGCTATTAAGCGAACGCAAAGAATAAAATATATTTAAAAAAAAAACATAATTTATAAAAATATAAAATAAAAAACAGTAAATAAAATAAAATGTAATGAGATGCTAAATGGAGATGTACAGTATTAAAAAAAAAAAAATATCAAAGTGAAATAATGTGATAGTAAATGTGATAAACGACACAATCAACAAATAGGCAATTTAAAATTTACGCACGAACAATTACACAAAGTAGCTGGAAAAGTAAAAACTTGCTGTCTAATATAAACAACGATTAAATTTATAATATATTTTTTAAAACTGATTTTTCTATTTTTATCTCTTTTATTATTTCCATTTTTTCTTGTAGTTATTTTTTTTTATAATGTTTTCTCTGTATGTAAAATTTTAGTATTTTTTTGTTGTTCATTTATAATAAAATTAGCTACTTCTCTAATGAGTCTTAAGTTTAGTTTGTGTTTAGTTTCTTTTCTTAGTCCTTACATGTTTCGATAGGAGAACACTTTGATACGACAAATATCTAACACCCTCCTATAAATTTAAAAAAAAAAAAAAGAAAGAAAACGAAAAAAAGTGAAACAGTATTACAATTTGCGTTTGTCTTGTATTTCAGTTATTGTAAAATATTTTTTGAAACGATGTGTGACTCTTAAAAATGTAGTAATTTGCGTAATATGGAAGGACATTTCAAAATTCTAAATATACTTGCTTAAAACATTTTAACAATTTTTTTTATTTTTATTTTTTTTTGTTTCCAATTAAATTACGTACGTACGAATATTATAAAAATAAACGACTTTTGGAAGTCGTGGAATCAATATCAATATATTTATTTCAATGCAAAATTCTATAAATCATGAAGAATTTATATGTACATAAACAATGTTAAGTATGCTTGAAGTTACCTTAGCAGCTAAATACAACTAAAAATGTCTTTACAAAACTAAAGAAATAATAAAGAAAATAGCAGTAAAATAACAATAGGAAAAATTTAAAAAAAAAAACTATTAGCTCGTATATTAAAGTTTAACATGTATATAAATAAATAAATAAAAAAATCCCCGATTATAAATTATTGCGATGATATATTTATCACAAAAATTTCTTTTTGATAATTTATAAATATGAGAAATATTTAGCGTGGAATGCATGTACTGTATTTTAGTTCATCTAGGATCATTTAGTGATATTCTGCAACCGCGGTTTTGCATTACCTGCATTTTTTGTAAACAATAACGGACACTGAACACCATAATAAACTAACCTAGGTCTTATAATGGTAGTTTAAATTAATTTGTTGTTTACTGAAGAAAGAACGGTAACTATAAATTGGTGCAAGTAAATGGCTTTTTTCGCGTCACCGATAGATTTATTAATGTGCGCGTTAAGTGAAACACGAGAGTCTAGCTCCTAGATAGTTAACCTGCTTTTGCCAACTCATTTACCGTGAATAGTAATATCAGGCATAGAAGGAGGAAATCTTTTAGTAAACAGTAGAGCGTGCGATTTCCCGGTATTTGATTTCAGCCCCCAGCGTTTATTTGTAATTAGTATTTGTCGCTTTTTGTAACATATTGTAGATGGTATCAATTCTGTGCAAAATAACGCCAGATCGTCAGCATAAAAACCCGCATAGACGAAGGGTATATTAGGAAAATCGTTTTGATAATATTAAAAATAGGTAAGGACCTAAAATACTTCCTCGCGGAACACTTACAAAAAGAGTTTTAAGTGTTGATTGTAAATGTAGGTGATGAATGTATCTATCGCTTAAATAGGACCTAATTAATTTAACGAGATTAAGTGGATAACCGAATTTAATTAATTTGTACAAGATCCCATTGTGCCAAGCTGTATCAAAGACTTTCTCAATATCAGTTAACAATAAACTAGTGTGCTTATTAATGTTAAAATTGTCGGTGATAAAATCAGTTATTCTTGATGCACTGTCGAATGACCAGCCCTAAAACCGAATTGTTCATTTTTGAGAATGTTGCGAGTTAAAGAATAACATTGTAACCGGTTTAGTATAATTTTTTCGATGATTTTACTAAAAGTGCATAATAAGTTAATTGGACGAATATCAGGAAATGATGGAAGAAGAGTTCGGTTAAAGCTTGCGATCACATTTGAAGGATAATAAATTACTTCTCAACTTCCAGATAACTTTCCTATTCCAGAAATTTTCCATTTAATTTATAAATATGATGCGCAATATCCTCCTTGGCACCACTTCTTCAACCAATATTGTAGTATATTGAGTTATATAAATTAGTGTCTACGGACGGAATTCTGGTTCAATCTGGTGCTAAGTCCCTTCGAACGTCTGAATCGCACGCTATTTTGCGAGATATAAAATGCGAATGTATTGTTGAGAATCAGGCTACAGGTAGAGCTTTTAGTTTTGGACAGCAGCAAAAAAATTTTAATACATAAATTTATTACTCAAGGGGCTTTAGAAGAGATAATATATCAAATTATTACCGATAAAGTTACTTTGTAACAGTGCTAACTGATGATTTTCATGGCTTGGTTTTCGAGCCGATGAAAATGTCTTGTAGCAATGATTGCAATTATCTTCTTTAATTATTGAAACGAGGAAGTCCTTGTGTATGCAATCCTTGCGAATAAACATCACGGGACTGGAATCGTTGTATAAATTTTAAACTGCCAGTTGTTCCCCCAGATTTGAATATCATACCCCTACACAGGTTCTGAGATTTTTTTATATAATAATGCTTTATTTTCAATTGATAAAGACTAATTAATTAGCCAATTCACGTCGCTGTATGTAATGTTTAATTGCTATATATATATTATATATATATATATAATTGGGCTGACCAGCCATATCTTAAAATGATATAAGAAATAGAAATAATATTAATGTTAATGACGTTTCACGGAGTTCGCGAAATTATTATTATTAAGCGATAATCATAAAAATTTAATAGTTTTTATTAGAAAATACGTTTTGTAATGATTGTAATCGATTTACGTGGAATTTCATCATTCACAGACCGTTCCGTGTACACAAAACAATGATAATCATTCGATTATTAAAAATTTACTCCGTTTCATTTAATCTCACCTTCCGATTCTAATAACACATTTCATTACACGTCACGCATTTACATCGTGTTCCTTATCACATACACAAATTTCAAATAAACAGTCGTCAGGCTACATATATATATATATATATATATATATATGTGTGTGTGTGTGTGTGTGTAATGCAATTAGCGCATTAATTTGTAACTGTGTTCAAAGTTCGGACATATGGTTAACACTATTGACGTTTCATTTTCGTTCCATATTCTCGATATTAGTCTCGGTTGTAATTTTTTTCTCAACGTATATACTTGATTTTATACGATGAAGTATTTCCCAGTTTACTTTCTATTATTCGGTTGGAATATCGTTTCGTATTCTTGCGAAAACCTCGGATCGGCGGATTCCGGTAACCGGCAAACGGCTGCCATAGGTAAACTTCAAACTTTATGGTCGTCTGTATCGAAAGATTTGGAACCGGTTTTACAAAATGTCAAACAAGGCGGTGACGTCGAATCGATCAAAAACAGTTTACAAAATGTCGACTATAACTCCGTTTTGCAAAAAGTCAAAAATAGCGACTTCGGACCGACTATCGAAAAATTTCAATCGGACGGCGGATCTATGTTGAAATCGTTCATGAGCAACCTGAAGCCGCAGAATCGTCAAAAGAGAAAGATCAGCTTCGGTTGTACATTTTTTCCGGACTTGCATCATCGGTATTGATTTAAAATATAGAATAAATAAAATATATACATATATGCACGTAAAATAAAGTTAGCAAAACGTTATAATTAAATATCAATTAATTAATTAATATTGTAATGGAAATTAACATTTACATTTATCTTTTGTTCGTATCGTATCCATGTCGTTTATAATGACGTAGAGATAAGTAGCAAGTTGTACTCGATAAGAATTTGAAATAAATGAATAAGCGTCGTTTTAAAAAAATTTAATCAAACCGTTATTTCCGCTATTTTCGAGTAAGTGTAAAAGGAAACAATATTTTCATTAGATCGATTACGAAATATATATATGTATATGTACATATATATGTATATATATATATATATATATATATATATATATATATATATATATATATATATATATATAAATAATCATCATCACCAAATTACGAATAAAGAGATGAAGAACATCGCAGACAACGGGAGGAAAGGAAGAAGAAGATTGGCTATCTGCAATGACAAGAGTATGCTCTTAAATATTGATGGTGATGATATATATATGCCCACTGGTTTAAAAAATTTCGCTTATTAAAAATTTTTTGTATAACAACCAAAAATAAATTAATATTTTTGACAAAATCTGAGTAAATACACAATTACGTATATTTTCAGTTTGTGCTAAGAATTTACCCAACACATATGCACAAACATACACACACATATATATATATATATATATACATATATAAAACTTCAAATAGGTATGTAACAAAATTGAACTGGCAATAGATTGTACAAATAAAAAATACAAAAATAGTATATCGTTTAGATTACGGGCGTTCATAGCTTATGTTGATTGATTCTACACATACATCAAAAATCGAACTTAATATTTTTACATTTTAGCGACCTCCCTGTTGTTAGTAGAAAATCTTTATTGTGCATATATCGTAAATTATATATATATATATATATATATATATATATATATATATACAAATACATCTGTATATATATTAATGTATATGTGTATACAGGCACATACGTACATATCATTGCGAAGAGACACCAATCTAATACTAATCAACTAATAATAATTTGAAAAGTTTAGAATGTTATGATTTTTTTAAAATAAACAACAAAATGGATGTTAAAATCACTCAATTTTTTTTTTTATGAGAAATCATAAAGCTCTTTGGCTGTTAAGCCATTATAAAGTGATTATAAATTATAAAAATGTGTACAAATTTATTAAAATATAAAATGTAAAAAAGTATTACTTAGATATACAAGTGATAAAACACTATTTAAAATAATCTGATAGAGAGTATGGTAAACAAACACAATGAGCAATCAGCAATAAAAAATAAAAACGTAAACAATTACACAATAGTAAATAAAAATATATATAAACAATCAGCAATATAATATTTATACATAAACGATAATAACGAGTAAAATAAAAATAAAAACATCCAAAGATATAAACATTAAACAACTATTTTAAAATTATTTGTATTATTCTTACTTTACCGACTATTGTGTTTTTATGTATAAATTTTATATTGTTGAATGTTTTTATTTATTATTTCATTCGCTATTGTGTTATTGTTTATGTATATATTTTGCTGATTGTTCATTGTGTTATTTACCACATTCACTATCGGATTATTAAATAATACTGTTTCATCACTTTTGTATCTAAAAATATTTTTAACATTTTATATTTTTATAAATTTATACACACACACATATATATATATAATTTATACTTGTTATATTCGCTCGGTAAACATCTAAAAAATTGTGATTTTTCATAAAGAAAAAAATGTTAGTAATTTTAACTCTTATTTTGTTGTTCATTTTTCACCTGATAATAATTTATTTTTCATAAATTTAATTTTATCGTGTTATTTTCAATAGAACGTCGTGTAAATTTGGAATGTAATTATTATTTTTAGACATTTTATTATCGGAAGCTACGAACCTTACACAAAAAGAATGTAGCATGGATACTGGGGCTAGAAAACTGCTTGCAACATTAGTATCGAAGTAGTATATTATTAATTATAAAGTTCAAAGCGACATAATCAACATCTGCGATAGTTACACGTACGATGCGTAAATAAATAATTCAAATAATAAATTTAGATTTATGTGAATGCACAAAAGAGGAAGGATCCATTGAACATATAATTTGGAAGTACAGGATAAGAAATATAGGAACAGAAGAACTGGGAAAAGAAATTGTTCGAACATACAATACATTGGCAGTGCATATTAGTTAGATAATTATCGAACCGACTATAAGAGTGGCTGTTGTATCGATTTATAAAGATTAGTAATATTAAGATATAAATTAAAGTTCGTCAATTGTTATAAACTTTGTTAGTTAATGAAAACATTTATAGTACAAAGAATACTGACTAAATGGGTAACACCGGGCCACAAAAAAAATAAATAAAAAAATAAAAAAAATTAACACATCGAGCGACTTCCTACAAAGTACATAATATAACATACTTCGTGGCAAATTTTACGCTTATAAGGAAAAATCTAAACTACCAACATTATGCATGGAAAATTATATCTATCTTCAAAGAAGAAGAAGAAAGAAGAAAAGTATATTTTGATTGATTAAATTTTACAAGAAAATAATAACTTATAATATACAGTTCTATCGTTCCGAAATATAAAAAATTCCTTAACCGATAAACTTAATAATAATTTTACAAAATATACACGAGTGATAGTTATAAATATTCATTGCTTAATGAAATTTACAGGAAAAATTCCGCAAAAAACATGCAACGTATAATTCATAAGTAAATTTTAAACACAATGGTTAAAATAATTTATAAAATTTAAAGAGAAAAAAAAAATATAAAAATATAAAAATATATCAAATAAAATTTATCTATAACATCATTGAATTTTAAACCTAATGCTACCCTAGTAAGATATGTTTAATTCGTCTATGTTCATATTTTTTATACCTGTGTCGTAGAGACTGATAATCGTAGTTTCCAATTTCATTGACATTCGGTCAGCAGATATGCGGCATGCATTAAAGAATTTTAAGGTCCTGTTTTTTATTATTTCTTGTGTATAGGGATAGTTTAAAATGTCATGCATTGTTTTAATGGGCGTGTATCTGGATTTGTTCAACACTATTCTTAGGCAATGATTTTGTAATCGTTGTAATTTGTTTATATTACTTAGGCAGGTGTTCGACCATACAGGACTAGAATAAAGAATTTTAGGTTGAATTACCTGATTATAAATCAAAAGCTTGTTCACCGGTGATAGCGTAGATTTCCTGTTAAATATTGGAAACAGTACACTCATTTTTTTATGTCCTCTGTAGATACATTCGTTAATATGTTTAGTAAAAATTAGCTTACTATCTAGTGTTACACCGAGATAATTTACTTTAGATTTCCAGTCTAAGTACTCATTATGAATTCGAACAAAGTCATTTATAGCAGGTTTACGCTTTGTGAAAATAATAGTCTCTGTTTTACTATCATTAATTTTTATTTTCAACTTATGAAAGTATTTGGACATTTTGTTAATCACAGCTCCACCAGTAGGTTTCGAGGGACCGAATGCATAATATTTAATGACTTAAAAAAAAATGGTAAATAGAATTTTTAATTATGTAATAATTTTTTTTCAAGAATGGATTTAAAAAAAAAAAATGCAATATATGTGTTTTGCGTGAATTCGTTAAACGACCAGCCAAAACATTCGCTAACAATTATCGGATTAATGCTTATTGTATTGGAACTGCCCAATCTACTTGTAATACACGTTCAGCGTCGACGATAGCTAATTTTTCGGTAACCTGATGATAACAACCAATAATACAGTACATGGGCTCTTAAAAATTGAGCCTCCAAGCTGCATATAAAATACACGATACTTTTTACAATACCGATTTTGTTACTTCTGAATGCGAGCACTGTTTTGTCAAAACTACGGAAATTTTTCTAGGTTTAATATTTTTTATTTATCTAATTATTATTATTAACGTTAATTTTTTTTTAAATGTAATATTTTAAAAGGAAGTTTTAAAACGTTTCCATTATAAGAAAAGATAGAATAAGAAACTAAGGAGACCTACACAGCCATGTTAAATTTTAATCAACAAGATAAAGTATGTACAGGTACTTTTACAAGACATTTTCCAAGGGAAAAATTCAAATGGATATGTGATGTAATTAATCACTTGTTCTGTTTTCCTTTGTACTTTTATTTAAAGAAAAGATGGGAGCGACATGGACACGATTAGGATTTCATGATGTAAAACATTTAAATTAAAAAGTAAAAAAGTACAAACTATCAGCTTTTCACATGAATTGTTGTTTGGAACTAGATTTAAAGGGTACTGTAAATATGGCGCTTAGATTCTGCTTGTAGGTTAAACATTATGAAACATAATGAGGATGTAGACAAAAATAGGTAGATATTAAAAACAATAATTAACTGCATAAAGTTTTATGGTAAGTTATAATGGATCCGAAGTAAGGGCGTCACTTGAGCACACTTCGACCTTGGGGTGTTGTCTGAAGGTCAGATAATAGGTCAAAATGTTTTCAAGATAAACGCCTATAGGATTTTTCATTACATGTCTCTTTTTTAAATTTTTTTAGTTTTGAACTATGAAATTGTGACTTTTTACTTATTAGATTTTTTTTTTTTTAAATTTTATTATACGAAATTTGACTTAATTTTTTTTTTTTTTTTATAAATATATTTATAATTACAACTGACCAAGCAGCCATCCAGCAATTGGACTGAAACGCGAAATAACATGTTAGGGGTTAGCATCCAATGATGGACCCCACTGAGAAATTAGGCTAGATCAAACGGTCGTCTACGTTTTAACCTGCGAACATCTAGACTAGTGTCAAGTAGACTGATCGCCAGTACGTTTGTGTGTGTCTCCAAACGACTTACATATCGATCAACAGCACGTTTAACCTCATCTTTTACATATGGGATGTTTAAGTCTCGATGCAATGTATGGTTCGATACGTACCAAGGTGGGGAAACAATGAGTCTTATGGCCTTATTCTGAAATCGCTGAATTCTATTTACATGTACACAACATTAAACCATATGTCCAAATAGGCTTTAATACTATTTTATAGACCAGAAGTTTATTTTCCAGTGATAAACTTGAGTACCTGCCAAGAAGTCAATTTAAGCCATGCAGTTTTAAATCTAGCTGTTTTCTTTTTTGATTAACATGTTTGTGCCATGTCAGTTTACTATGCAAGAAAACTAAATGCGATGTGCTCTGCATACAAGAAACACATTGGGAAACAAAATATAGGAAACCAAATGTATCCGGGATGAAACTGGCGATGGAAAGACCACACAAAAAATATGGAAGTGCTATATTTACTAGGCCAGACTTGGAAATTACATCAACTGGACGTACAGAAGAGAATGACATAGAAATAATCACAGTAGACATAGGGAAATGTAGTGTAACATCGGTTTATAAACCTCCAAACATACCCTTCAAGTTCGAGAAACCTGTGAACTATGGAAGTACAAGTACAAGTATTATAATTGGGGATTTCAATAGCCACAGCACGATGTGGGGATACTCAAAGAATAATGATGACGGAGAAGCTGTTGAAAACTGGGCAGAAATGAACTGCTTGAGTTTAGTTCACGATCCTAAATTACCTTCATCGTTTAATAGTGGTAGATGGCGGAGAGGATATAATCCGGATAACATTTTTGTGAGTGATAACATAAGGGACATGATCACTAAAGCAGTATTGGATCCCATACCGAAATCACAGCATCGGCCAATTCTATGTGAAGTAAATGCAGCAATAGTGCCGCGAAAAGTACCATTTAGAAGAAGATTTAATTTTAAAAAAGCAATTTGCAAATGATTTGGATAAAAAGGTAGAAACAATAGAACCAACACCAGTCAACTATCATTATTTTGTGGAGGTCTTAAAAATATTATCTAAAAGGCATATACCAAGAGGATGTCGCACTAATTATATAAAAGGATTATGTCAAGAAGCTATTGACAATCTAGAAGAATACTATAAAAGATATGAAACAGATCCTTTTGACGAAGCTACCATTGAAATGGGAGAAAATCTCATGGGAATAATAGCAGGAGAAAGGAAAAAAGAGTGGATTTCAACTATAGAAAATCTGGATATGTCGAAAAATAGTTACAAAGCTTGGAAACTGATAAAAAACATGAATAATGAAAAACTACAACCAAAAGAATCCAGACCAAATAGCAAATAAATTATTATTGAATGGAAAAATTAAAGGTAGAACAGATAAACCAAAACTGATATTGAAAACAACTGATAATATGAGCCAACTTGATGAACCGCTCAGAATGGATGAACTAGACAGGGCAATTAAGACAATGAAAGATCGGAAAGCACCCGGAGTCGATAACATGATGACGGAACAAATTAAACATATAGGACCTAAAGCTAAAAAATTGCTTCTGGATATGTTTAATAATTGCATTATCATGGACCGAATTCCTAAAGAATGGTTAAAATCGCACGTGGTTGCATTACTTAAACCGGGAAAAACCGCTATAGATGCTGGAAATTTTAGGCCTGTCTCTTTACTTTGCCATAGTTATAAAATATTTGAACGAATAATATTAAATAGAATAAATGAAAAAATAGACTCAAAACTTATTAAACAGCAGACCGGATTTAGAGCTGGAAGGTCATGCACAGCGCAAATCTTAAATCTGGTACAGGAAATAGAAAATGGATATGAACATAAAATGGTAACAGGGGCGACGTTCATAGATTTAAGCGCAGCATACGACACAGTAAATCATAGAATATTAACAAAAAAAATTTACGAGCTTACTGCCGACTACAAATTAACCAAAATCATTAGCACATTATTGAGGAATCGGCGATTCTATGTAACGCTACAAAACAAAAAGAGCAGATGGAGGAAACAGAACAACGGTTTACCACAAGGAAGCGTGCTTGCACCAATGTTGTTTAACATATATACTAATGATCAACCAATTGGAAGTTCAACAAAACACTTCATATATGCTGATGATTTAGCTATTATAACTCAAGAGAAAACGTTTTGCGAGGTAGAAAATAATTTGAATGGAATACTGGAGACTATGGAAAAATACTATGCTAGCAATTACCTCAAACCGAATCCTAATAAAACCCAAGTATCGGCGTTTCATTTGAGAAATAAGGATGCAAAGCGTAAATTAAATGTTAAATGGCAAGGGATATCGCTGGAACATTGTGACAACCCAAAGTACTTAGGCGTTAAGTTGGATCGAGCCTTAACATTTAAAGAACACTGCGAAGATACCAAAAGAAAAATTGGCACAAGGAACGGTTTACTCCGAAAATTGATTGGCTCCACCTGGGGTGCAGATCCAAATGTATTAAGAACAAGCTCTGTGTTATTCCGCAGGTGAATATGCTAGTGCAGTATGGCGGAATTCAGTACACGTAAAAAGAATTGATGTAGCACTACATGAAACCGATCGTATAGTTACAGGATGTTTGAAGCCGACACCGATCGATAAAGTAGAAATATTATCCGGCATAGCGCCACCAGGTATAAGACGGGAAGTGTGATGGCTGGAAAGGAAAAAACAAAACAAGAACAAGATATAAGACATCCATTGAATGCAAAAGAAACAGCAATAAGTCGACTCAAGTCAAGAAAGAGTTTTCTTAAAACAGCAAATGCTCTGACACAAACGCCGGAAATCACTAGGTTGGCGCTATGGAAAGGAAGGCTGAAAGAAAACCGATTAAAATTATGGGAACAACCGAACGAACATCTACCTCCCGGTAATAAATTGCCTTGGTCAACATGGAAAACTCTAAATAGAATAAGAACTATGACAGGTAGAACAGCAAAGAACATGAAACAGTGGAAAATTACAGATAATGACAGATGTGATTGCGGCATGGTACAAGATTCGGAGCACCTATTAACTTGCTCATTGCTGCCGGTGCGATGCGGGATGGAAGATATGACAAGAATAGACGGAATCTCGGACGACGCAGTTCAAATAGTGAAATATTGGGGAAAAAAAGGAATATAAATGACCGACACGATAAGAAGAAGAAGAAGCAATATTAGGAAACGTGAAAGTTGGAGGGAAAGTAATTAAAATAGTAAAATACTCGGATGATCAAGTAAAACCACGTTGTATAATGTATTTGAAAAAAGTAAGAAATATTGAAATTAATGAGATCGAACATTTTCTATTCTTTTACTTCAGTCCTAAGACTGGTGTTTTTCCATTATGATATTTTCTCAATGTTCTCGATTTTCCGCAGCTCTTTTTAACTCCTTATAGCTACCGAGACCTGTGTCCAGTAGTGAGGTGACTACGAACGAATATCTGAGTCTTCCACTTAATCGGTTCCTTTGAATTTTGCCCTCGAAAACATCTCGAAGTATTCCTCCGTGTCTTATAACATGGCCAATCCAAGTTTTTTCCATATTCGATCAATTAATTTCCTTTTTTCGTTTATTGTATTCATTATTTATTTATTTCTTATCTCGTCCGTCCATCTTATCTTCTCCAGCACGACATTTCGTACGCTTGCAACTTGTCCGCATTTCGTTTTTTTATAGTCCAAGTTGTTTCAGCGCTATAGACCATACATACGCTTTCAGCAAACGTTTTCTCAAGTCCACTGGCATTGATTTTTGTCTTAATATATCTTGTTTCTTACTGGACGCCAACTTCGCAAATCCAATACGTGAAATTCCTGGTCACAATGTAAGTCATCCGATACCATTTGTCGTAAATATTTAAATTGTGTCTTCTGTTCGATTCCTTTTTTTATCAACCTCTACATGCGAGCGACCCGGTTAAAGTTATTATAAATAAATTATATCGCAGCTTGAAAAGTTTGTATAGTTACGAAGCGCTTCAAATGCGAAATGTCACACAGAAGAAATAGAAGGCGAATTTAGTTTAGAAAAATATAAAATATTAAATGGCGGAATAATGTTATTCTTGAAAAGAACTTACAAATATTAAAAATAATCAGGAAATGAAAAACCGTATGGATGATGTATTTTACGAAGAAACTGTTCGTTTAAATAAATCTGAGATGTTAGAAATGGAATGAAAACAACAAAGAGCTATGATCTAAAAAAAAAAAAAAAGAGCTGACGAAAGGTAACAAAACAGCGATGACAATGGAAAATGACATTCGTATCAAATGAAAAAAACTCAATAGACAGAATACAATTTGATGATAGTTTAACGTGTACACGATGTATTTAAAATTAGTTATAGTGTAAGTAATCTTTTTAACGAAAATTATTACTTACTTAAAATAAAATGGTAATTTTTATTTTTTTGTTTTAATTTTTTCTTTCTTTTTTCTATTTAAATTTACTAAAGTTTTGTTTAACATTTATAAATTTCGGGATAAACGAACGTGCAAATTCCATACTTCAGTCATCATAATAAGAATTTATTAAAAAACAAATTTCCAGACAACGTTGTTCAAAAACCGGATGTTTTACTCATACACGAGAATAAAGTTAAATTTGCAGATGACTCTTTTGAGACAGTGGACTTTATAATTTATTGCACAGGTTTGTGAATAATCATGTACACTTTTGTTTTATTAACCAGCTTATAATTTTATTTAAAAAAAAATGATACTTAAAGTATTAATTAACTCTTTTTTTTTTTAACTTCAAGCACAATTACGGATATAAATCTAAAAAAAAAATAATTTAAACTGTAAGTTTACTTACTTTTAAATAAGTGTTTATAATGTAAAACTTACATGAAAACATTTTATATTAAATAATTAGAATATATTTTTATAAAATATATAATTTATGTAAAAAATAGGAACACGTCTAACTATTTGGGAAAAAAAAAAGGAAAAAGATAAATTCTAACGGACAAAATATGAAATCGGAAATCCTGGTAAAAAGTGAAATTTTATACTATTTTGCGTTTTATCATTTTTTGAATGATTCAAGCTGTGACTGAAGTTGAACTTCAATATATTCTCAAGTTTATCACACTAAAATCGGACACTCGGTTTATTCGTAATTGAAAGAACGCTCTTTACGGATGATTGCTTTTATTTCTCTTGCGTTAAATGTGTAACATGCATTTTGTCACTCATACGTAAGGACGTCCCGATTAATAATGAACTCGTAGTTGTTATTAATTGTATACTATTTATTATAGGATGCAAATATAGTTTCCCGTTTTTGGACGAAAGCTGTGGTTTAAAATTAGAAGAAAATAGGTATTTATCTCCTACGTATAAAGATTTCATCAATATTTTAGAACCTACAATGTGTTTCATGTGCTTACAACAACAAACCATCATATTCAATATTCATTCTGACAGACACACAAGTGAGACTTTTGACGTTTTATTCGTGAATATTGTTAATTTCATATTCTTGTATTCCACTTTTATAGATCACGTTTTAATTACACAATGTGGATAACATCACGGTTCAATATTAAAAAAGAAACGCAACGCATGAAAACAACATGATGATAATTGTTGTTTCTTTTTTATAACCCGCGATGTAGAGTTTGTTTGGTGTATATAAGAATTTATTAGCTGATTTATTCACTTGTTATACATAGGTGCCCAATGCGATTTTAACGTGCATTTTGTATTTTATCCATTTATCCTATTCTTATTATAAATTTTGTCTCCTTCTTATATCTGCAAATATATAACTAGCCAATTCAGGCTATCAAACAAATTTTATCATAAACGAATGAGGGAAAAAAGGAAAAATAAAGAATAAGTAAGTACCTGTGCGAAGGATACATCCAATGATGTATCCACAATCCTTTTGTTTTATTCGATCAGGTCCACAATCCTCTTCTAAGTCAACTAAATATCTCGGGCGGATGCAACAGTTCTGTTGTAAGTTCATTAATGTAGCCTTGTGGTCGTGTCTTCGGGTCTTTTTTCTTTTTTTATTTCTTCTTGTACTGTGCAAACATGTAAATCTTGGTGGATAACGTTATTCCTTACATACCGAGGTATTCGGTAAATTAATCTGAGAGTATTTTGCTTCGAAAACGTTGATTTTTATTAATATTTGATTTTTTTGTACATCCCAATATTTGGCTTGTGTAGCTCCATATTGGTTTTAACAAACTGGTGTATATTCGGTTGTATAGGTTAGACTTGCGAGCCGTAAGTCAGATCATGTTTCTCAGTTTAATTTCCCCGAAATGTTCATCATATTTGTTTTCGTTTTTATTAATTACCTAGAATAATTTATTCAGAAAATTTAAACAAAAGAACTGACATAATGTTGGTGTTTTCAGTTTTAAACTGTAGATGTCTTCAAAAATACTTGTAAAATGCGAAGTAGATGATTAATTTTTGTTATATATATATATATATATATATGAGAATTAATATTATATGTACTATAGACGTATAATTAATTATAGGCGACTGTATTTGTAAAAATATTAATTGGTCAAATTACTTTACCATCCCAAACTGAAATGCTTCGCTATTTATCGGAGAACCGAAAGCGTAAAATGGACAAGGGAATTCCGACTTCAAAGTTTAATTATCTGGGCGAAAATTACGTACATACGGTTGAAAGTTATATTCGAGATTTGGAAAATTTTGGACAAATATTTAATAGGATTCCTGACGTGATCTTCAGAATCTACGATTATCTTAAACAACACGAGTATATTAATTTAAGAAAATTAAAATACCAAATTGTCGATGATTTTTCATTTCAGGTAAAACGGTAATTATAATTTGTTTCTTCCGCCTAATTACAGATTAATTACGTTTAGAAATGTTATTTATGTTTATTCCAATAACATTATCGAAATTATAAACAAAATCACAACACAGCTTAATCACTATTAAAAGGTTTTTATTGCAAAGCTTTTCGACAGTTACGTCATTATCAAACATACACAATAAATATTACATATAAATTACCTGAAATATTTATGTAACGACAACTTATAATTTCATATACATATTTTACTTTTAGATTTATTTTTACAATAAATATTATGTTGAATATATCGGAGAGTAGTGATTTTATGAATTATAAGCAAAACAAAATCAAACACAGTTTAATCACTATAGAAGTTTTTTATTGCAAAGCTTTTATAGTGATTAAACTCTGTTATGATTTTGTTTTGCCTATAAAAACTTTTATATCGCTCAAACTGCGTCATGATTTTATTTTGTTTATAATTCATAAAATCATTACTCTCCGATATACTCGACATTATCGTAATTAATGTACGTATAAAAACCATCGCAATTTGTATTATTCTACCAAAGAAAAAATTCTATAATCATCATAATTCGTATTAAGAGCTTTGCTCTTGTTTTTGTAGCTTAACCCACCATTCTTTTCCATGTTTGTCTATCTTGAGCTGCGTTCTTAATATCTTGACAATTCATTTGCGTTTATTTTTTTATCTGCTAATTTCCCTTCAACGATTGTAGTCATGAAGGTGTTGCTGTTCTATTAACAGCTTCCTTTCTTCTTCTACCATTTGTAGTATTTCCACATTTTGTTTTCTTCTGTGTCTATGAGGTGTGCATTAAACGATGCCAACCGCACATTTTGAAGGCTTCCAAACGGTCGTTAATGTTTTTTTTTGTTATCACCCACGTTTTTCTGAACCGTATAACAAAATGATCCATATTCTATAATAAACCTATTCAAAAAATAAGAATTTCATGTTAAATAAACAGTGCCGATACTAATTCATATTGATATTGTAACGACCCGTACGATATATATATATATATATATATATATATATATATATATATATATATATATATATATATAAATACATACATCTACAGATCGTTAACATATATATATACATATATATATTTTATATTATACACCTAACTATTTGGATATAAATATTAAAGGTACAACGTTACCGACTTTCTGTTTTTTGAGGTATGTCCGGGATGCCACGTGGGTTGGCCCACGACCGTTAATATAATAAAATAAATTAATAAAAATAAAAAAACGCGGTTTTTATTTTATTAAAAATTTATTATATTTTGAAAAAAAAATAAAAATGAATTGCGATTTCGAACGCGCGCGATTTTCGGCTACGTTTATACGCTTACTATGTTATTTTAAAAATATAAGCTATGGAAGATAACTTATTCATATAGTTGATGGAACTTTCCCTAGCCTGGATGGACGAGTTTCACGGTCGAAGTCCCGACGATCCATCCTAACTTCTTCACACGACCAACTATTCGACTTAACTTGACTCAACTCAAACATTGACTGACTGTTTCGACTGACTAAATTCAACTGACGAAACTGGCGAGACTGGCGGACTAAACTCCGACAAAACTCGTATTTTTATTACTCTCCAGGACTCCGGAGGCAACTCAGGTATCTTATCATTATTATACTTATTATTTTCTTTACTTTTGACGAAATGCCGGTTTCTTTACATTTATATTTTCTCTTTTTTTTTACATCTTTTTGGTTTTTTGTCTATTTTTGACGAAAATAGTTGAACCAAGGAAAAGTTCCATTGTCCCTTATTTTTAAGGTTATATACTTATACATATATATATATACATATACATAGTCTTATACATAGTTATTTATACACATATACTCAACATACTTGCTTTTCCAGGAATTCTATAGATATTAGAAATTCCCTAAATTGACTGTTTTTGGCGGAACCCTCCGATTTCTCTTTTGGGCTAGCCAATCAGAAAATTCGGAGCTGTTTCTTTTGGTCTTTGACCAAAATGCCGACTGAATCCCTTGTATGCTATATTTACCTTTTTCTTTTTTGCTCTCGCCATGTCAATTCTTGATTTATTATATATATAACCTTTCGGCATTTTTTATATACTAACTTTGACGAATCTTTTACAACTTTAATCTTACTGGCGCCAGTGTGCTTTCCCCAGTACATATACATCTATACTTATATCACTCTAACTCCATTCTATTTCTTTTTTTATTATATTTCCTTTTTACTATCTCTTCTTTGGGAAAGTCACGTTCGCGACGCCGACCGGATGTACGTACACATATACGTATATATATACTATTTCTTTTTCTCATCATTCACGTATATATATTTAATTTAAATTTCGATATATAATTTTTAATTCTAATTTCAATCTATCACTTTTAACTGCTCACTAACACAAACAATGTAACAAGCATGGTTGTTACATATGCCCCGCCACACTAAATAAAAATTGGATGGGAGGGTCACTGACCCGGACATCCGATTTTTCTTAAATAACTATTTACCTAAACCCTTAATAATAATTTCATTCTCGAATCTGTGGTATTAGGATGCATTATTGTTGTGTGTGTAACGTTTTCTCCTAGTTGAGTGGTGATCTGCCGTTTGTGTGAAGTGCTAGATGTGTATCGCTGGTTATTGTTTGGTAGTTGTTCTGCAACATTCATGGATCAAGCTGTATGAACGAGGAAAGATCGCGAGGAAAGATCGCGTTAACCAGTTTCTTTTTCGGACCTTGTTTATTACTTCTAGCCATAGGGAGCTTATCCAGGCATCCCTTCGATTTAACGATTGCATTCGGATACGTGAGTCTTCTTTTTAGGTATATAGACAGGTTACCTGACTCCTTTGCTGTTCTTCGTGGTGGTGAACATGCTTTCTTCTTATTTTTATTTATATATCTATTCTTCTTTCTTCTTCCATATTAATGATGTTGAAGTGGACTGTGAAATGGGTTGATACCAAAATGATTTTATCTTACTTGTGCGGATCAGTAAACGAGCTTCAGCTCTTGTTTTTTAAATACAATTTTAGATCTTAAACACTATTTGGTTCTTTCGAATGTTTGTAGTGCACGTTTTCTTTTAGATACGGCATTTGCTATGTTATTATTCCACAGTATGTGCATTCTTGTGGCTAGATAATGTTGGAATAGAATCCTCCGCAGCTTGTAACATGACTGATGTAAAGTTATAGACATTGTCTGAAAAAGACTGATGGTCTTGGATTATTAGGTTTATTTTTATATTTGTCCCAATCGCATTAAGAATGCACAAAAACGATAATTGAGGTTGTGATGCAATGGAAGGATATTAATTAAAAATTCGCGTATACAAAAAGTGACGGAATTAACTAACATTCGTCATCAATAGTCAGGTTCCACAGTTTAGAAAAGGCGGAATGTAATACGCTACTGTAATACAAAAATATCCATTTATAGTTGGTTTGTGAATGAATGACAAACTGTCGAACAAATAATCTGCAATTGTCTTAATACTAAATCTTCGATATCACGAAATTTTATCTGCCCGTTTGATATTTCGTATCCATATCAATTTTAAGTTGCAGACCATTGTTGAAGTTCAATAATACCGTATCACGGGCGGATGGGCAACACGGGTTCATCAGGTGAAACCCGGGACGCCGTCGCTGTTTCATCGTGAATAACGGAAAAATATTCCACGTTCTGCTGAATTACCAGTACCAACACATTATTGCATCATGTAGTATTACGTATAACATTATAAGTAAAGTGCACTCCAGTTTAGTGTTCAGCGTTCGTCTATAATCCCATCCATTACCTCCACTACTGTTCGTGTTTATTATTCAGAGGCCATCCGCTCTTTCTGGTTGACTGACCAACTGACTACCCGATAAAATAAGTGAAGAAACATTACCTCTTGACGGTTTTAAACAATTTTGTGAATTACTCACCAAATTTGACAGCGAAGCGGCTCTTCAAAATTTGAAAAAAGAATTAATCCATTTTGCTTAAAATTGGAAAATTAAAAATAAAAATCTTAGATTTCTGCTACGAAACCGATTTTCCAGACGAAGATGTGGACTCGACTAATCAAGAAGACGAATCAAAATCGAACATTTTAAACCTGAAGTATGTGGTCCTCGTTCTTCCGAATTTTACTGCAAAAATTGCATATTATGCTGTTGATGTATTTTATAAAAATATAGCCTGATTTCATGGTTGGCATATAAATATTTCGTTACACAATCCGTTACCCAGGTTGCTTGTAAAAGGAGCTTTTCAAAACTTTGGTTCATCAAGAACCGATTATGTAGCTTAATGTCGCAGGAGTTCCTTTCTAGATTTATGCTTATGTCTATCGTGAAAGACATTCTCGAAAAAATTAGTAGCGATCAAATTATTAATTTAGCCGCTGAAAAATCGAAACTTTCGACCGAAAAACTTTTTTTTTTAAATAAGTATTTTTATTCTTTATTTGCTCTGTAGTTTTAAACTAAACAGTTGACGTTTTTTTTTCAACCTCCTTTTGTATTTTTTAAGTAATTCTTTGATATTTTATACTTATTATTATTAAGAAATCCATTATAATTCGTTCAATCATACATTGGGAAAAAAATTTGAGGTACAAACCAGTTTTTTTGGGGGGGTTTGTTTTTATTTTTTAATTTTGACCCAAATCTAAACTTATTCATTTTTTTAATTGTGAACTAAAATCCAAATTATTTTTTCATTATTATTATTATTTTTTAAAACCATTTTCCCTACAAATTGTAGGTAATAGATACTTTGTATTTTTTTTTTTAATAATCATGAAAAATCCACCTCCTTAGTGTATTTTTAAATAACGTCCCGAAAACTGGCGCCGATATGCACTATGCTCGGTTAATATGAGCCTACTACGCTTTATGATTATTTTGCAGGTGTTTTAAAAAATTTCAAAATTATTTCACGCAGTTACTTGTCCTATATACGAAATTATATCGTATTCAGTCAGCAAAATTTATCGAATTATATTCAAAATTTTAATGTTTGATGATGCAAATATCTTCGTATAAGTTGTCTGAGTCCGGTGTACATTCTCTATTATATAATCGTCGGTTATATGAGAAATATGATAAATTATAGCAATAACACGCGATTCTTATTATAAAATATTAATCGGTCTGATTTCTTCTCTTAAATCACTAAATTACACCACACCGAACAGTTCTTTCTCATGTCCCAAACTCGCAGTACCGACCTATATTCATTTATATGGGAGTTTATGTTTCAGGCGTACAGTCCGCCTCAAAGAACAGACGAAATATAAAAAGGCAAATGGTAGACTTTCAAACTAGTAATAGAAGTTCAAAACATTATCAGTTGACGATAACTACAGGAAATTTATTGAAATAGTTAAAGAAATAGCTTATAAAATCGAAAGAACTACTATATGTACCATGCTGGACTGAAGAATGTTCTGAGTATTACATTTAAAAATTCAGGTGATCAACTCGTAGCAACAGAATTATTATCAAAGACGAACATTCAAAAAATACGCACACCATGTTGATAATCGATCATTTCGGCTCACTCACATTTGACTAAATTTGCCTTCCTTTTCACTATGTCGCTTTTAATTCGATTTATAGTGTTAGATTAAAATACTTTTATTCTATATATATTCCTCGGTTAACAAACGCTTTCTTTTTTACGTATTTAGTAGTGAATAAGAAAACAGTGTTCTTGAGGAAAGATTTTAAATTTTGTTCGTTACGAAATTATTATATTTTTATTTATTACTTTTTTTTTTAAACTTTTTTTGTCTATACCTTCATTGTACTATTCCAAAAATTTTGTCTATGGACTTTGTACTTATGGATTTTCCTTTGCGTAGATAGAATATATATCACGTAATTTTGAAATTGGTGATAATATTTCTTACTATACATTTCCGTTTATCGTTGTAAGAGTATGTTTTTTATTATTATTATTTTTTTATAACCTAATAATTTATACAACTTTTAAAGGTGGTTTTTGTTTCGAATAAACCTTTTTCAAAATTATAATTTAAAAAATTGTTATATTTATGAATTATTTTCACGTATATTATAATAACGTTTCATTGACATCCGTAAAAATTTAATATTTTTGATATCCGTTGAGATAAGAACCAGAATTGAACAGTCGGGAAAACATTTCCGAAAAAATGAATAAAGTTCTGACAAACCGGAATTTGAAGAAAGATTTGCGGATACGGGCTACTACAATGTAATGTTTTTAACGTTCACGGTATCAGTGGCATCATGCAAGAAGTTAGAAGCCTTTGAAATGTGAGCATACCGTAGGATATTAAAAATTCCTCGGACGGCTAAAATAACTAAATTCCGAAGTTCTACAACGATTGAACAAAAATTATTAATGCGGTGAAAATAAGGAAACTAGGATATTTTGAGCATATAATGCGGAATAAAAGTACGAGTGGCTCAACTGATTATACAGGGTAAAATAAATGGTAATCGTAGGCGTGGCCGGCCTAGAATAATCTGGTTGGAAAATGTAAAAAAAGTGGTTCAAACTAGATACAGTTGAAACATTTCGAAACGTTATGGATAGAAATCGAGTCAAGCAGATGATCAACGTTGAGGACATTATAGAGAAGAAAAATATATATGCCAACTGCTTAAAATCTTTTTAACGTTTCATTTACATCAGGAAATTTTTAAATATATTATGTAATTTAATACTTTTGAAGCGGTAAATGTGTCTACAATCTGTTTATAATTTAAAAATTTAATATTTTCGAAACGACAAATATACCGACTTCCTAGAGTCTTTTTATAATTTACGGAATAAATAGTTTCCGACAGAGCAAAACTAATACTATATGTAGACTTATTTATTATAGGAATAAAGTTACCGTGAAAGAAAAAGAGAAATATTAAATATAATTTACGCGGATTCGATTTTGTTAAAAAGAAAAAAGAAAGACGTGATAATACGTTTTCTATATTAGAATAATAATTTTTATTTTATTAAATTATTATTTATTATTTATATAAATGAAATTTGTCGTGAAAAAATATAAAATAGCAGTCAAAAAATGTCCGATTTTTCCGAAAAATTAATTCGTAACCGATACATCGTAACGTAATGATTACATAAATACATAAAAACAAAATGTGAGGAACGTGTTAGTTGACTAGCTTTTTAAATTTCTTCATATTATTTTTAATAGCAGTATGTGGTGACTGAACAATCGGATCCATATTTACCTAAAACAGAAGAATATCCCGCATATAAAATTCATTCGTGTGTAATACGTACGCGAATGCATATAGATAACACGGTAAACAATTTATACTTTTAATCGAAAATTTCAAAATAGCATTGAATATAATAAATCAGTGGTGATTTTCATTCGTCTGAAATTCACCACTGATTTATTATATTCAATGCTATTTTGAAATTTTCGATTAAAAGTATAGATTGTTTACCGTGTTATCTATATGCATTCGCGTACGTATTACACACGAATGAATTTTATATGCGGCATATTCTTCTGTTTTAGGTAAATATGGATCCGGTTGTTCATTCACCGCATACTGCTATTAAAAATAATATGAAGAAATATTATTATTTATTATTTATATAAATGAAATTTGTCGTGAAAAAATATAAAACAGCAGTCGAAAAATGTCCGATTTTTCCGAAAAATTAATTCGTAACCGATACATCCTAACGTAATGATTACATAAATATATAAAAACAAAATGTGCGAACGTGTTAGTTGAGTCGCTTTTTAAATTTCTTCATATTATTTTTAATAGCAGTATGTGGTGACTGAACAATCGGATCCATATTTACCTAAAACAGAAGAATATCCCGCATATGAAATTCATTCGTGTGTAATACGTACGCGAATGCATATAGATAACACGGTAAACAATTTATACTTTTAATCGAAAATTTCAAAATAGCATTGAATATAATAAATCAGTGGTGAATTTCAGACGAATGAAAATAAACGAAGCAAATTGTCATAAGCGGGAAATAAGAGTTTATAGAAATAAATCTGGATATTTCGTTATAGCATCGTAAGAAATCGAATAAACGAATATTCTACATACGTGTCAAGGATGGACTAAAATATTGATACGATACGAACAGTTGTCTGAAAGTAACATTCTGATCAAATTCAACACGATAAAATATATACGCGCCGTATATAAAAAGTACGATGAAAAACAAAACAATGTTCTGTATTAAATATTTTTTTTTTTAAGTCTACCAACATTTATTTTCCCCCTTTAGTATCGTTGGATAGATTTATATTACTATAAATGGAATTTCAACTGATAAAACAGTTCAATAAGGGACTGTTATATTATTATTTTAAAATTTATAAAAATATTACAAATTATAGGATTTCAATGCTTTTTTTTTTTGTTAATTTTAAATCTTCGAACTCGTATATATAAAACTGCATAACATATTTGAACAAAAATAATATCTTTAGCTTTCTTTAAAAAAAAAAAATTGGTCTCATATTAATATTTCCTGTTTGTTTTGGTCTAAATTGAAACATCTATATACGAACCCTTTTACATAGTATAGCGACGTGTATACCTAGTTGAATATAAAACGTCAATTCGAAATTTTACCTCTATTAATTCCGTAACTCCGTCTAAATCCTCTAAATCATCCATGAACAATCTTCTTCTGCCACTATTACAATCTGCCAGAGGAGGTCTGTACAGAACATCGTCATCGTCCGGGAAATCTATAAAACATAAACGATTAAATGGTTTTTAGGTTTTAATTATATATATATATATTCAACTTGAAAATTCTAATTACACGTTTGCGTGTTTTCTCTTTAATTCTGTAACTCAGTTGAGAAATGTTTATAATTATAAAATTTTTTGCATCAAATATAGTATTACCTTTTTTCTTATGCGACGCTAGTTTTTTGGCGGACTTCATTAAAGTTTTCCTGGAAAAGAAATTATATAATCACTCGATGTAAGTTACGCGATAAGAAAATAACAAATTAATATATATTATTATTAAATTAGATCTACGTGTCACATGCCGCAAATATATAAAGAAAAATAATCAAATTGAACGCTGAAGGAAAGTTGTCTTTAAGGATGAGGAAAGAAAGTTTTTCCGCGGAGCATTGAGGACGCGAGAATATGGTGAATGGTATGACACACTGCAGACGGCACATTCAGTTTCTTTTAAAAGATGTCCGCGGATGAACCATCGTTTTTCCGACTTTAAAAATATGAAATTAAATAGTTTATATTTCGACAGTCTATTTAAATCATCGATAAAACAGTAGAAAAAAACAGCTTACACGTTTATCGAATATTTTTAACATAATAAAAAAAGAGTACTTATTTACCTAGAACTACTGACGGGATAATTCTCGTCCATGAAGTCTTTGTAAGTTTTACATTTACTTTTGTTTTCACTTCTCGAACCTCTTAAATTCTGTAAAAAAAAAAAAAAGTAATTTATTACAGTATCACGTGATGTAAATGATGTAATACATGTATTTATATAATATATATATATATATATAAAAAAGTTACCGCAATATTGTTTGAAATTAAAAATGTTAATATACAATCATTACGAGATACCTTCCTCCATGATTATTTTTGAAACTTATTAGGTTCGCTAGGTACGCAAGTCACGTTTGTTTTATGCCGTATTCGGCTTTTAACTTGCGAGATTTTACGATAATTTAATACGAAAAAAAAAAATTAAAATATCAAATTAAAAAATATTACTTCGCTTCGAAATTTAGAAAAATTACTAGGTAATACAAAAATTATCTAGCTATAAACTTGAGTGCTCAATTAATTAAAAAGAAAGAAAACATATCCGCTTTAATAAAAAAATCCACGACCCGATATGAACATCGATATCGTGTAGAATTATATCTACTTACATATCGCTTCGGCTGTGGCGTGAATACGTTCTGTTCGTTCTCAATTTTCATTTCTCTCAGTTGAAACGTCTGGTGTAAATATGAAAATCAAAGAAGAAAGTTTAAAATTTTGAATAAAAAATATATATATATTTAAATTCTTATACACTAGCTTCGTCCATTTGATCGAAAAATAGAAAAAAAAACTGACACTAAAGGAATATTTATATTAATTAAAAACAAAATACTCTGCTGTTCCATTCTCTTTAACGAGAAAATACATACCAATCAACGTATAAGAAGAAGACATGTCGTAGAAGAAACTAAATTATCACTTCGCAAACATTCCACCGACGCAAATTGACTTAACGAAGTACGGAGAAATAATTAAAATTAAAAATAATCATACATCTAGAGTTTAAACGTTATATAGTTCTATTCTAAGTCAGAGATTAACTAATGGGTAAGTATCTTCTACAGTATGACATATAAATTCCGACACATGATTTTTTATTATATATAAATATATATATATATATAGAAGGCGTATGACTAGGTGGCGAGGTTTAAATGGGCAGGAATAAATTGGATCCGAGTCGCACAAGATAGAAGTCGTTGGAAAAGTCTGTAAAATGTCTATATCCAGTAGTGGGCCGATATTGACATAGTGATATCGTTATATATATTCGTAACGCAGCGAATATACTGGCAAAGAATTTGAAAAATAATATTACAAATCGAAATCGATAATGTCGGTCAAATATTATGTACATTCGAAGATAATAAAATTTTGACAAAGTATAAGTAAGAATTACGACGCACATTAAAACGTTTACGTTAAGTTCAACTATAATAATAATAATTATTATTATTATAGCCTTATTATATACTTAACTAAAATAAATAAATAACTGAAAAAAAAAACTAAAAAGTAAAAGCCCTTATTTTGGACAAAGGCCTCCCTCAACCGTGCCCATTTCCTACGGTCCTGAGCAATTCTCTCATATTGTTTATTATGAATAAACTTTACTATTCCCATCTTAGAAACTGTCTTCCTCTTCTTCTTTTGTCCTCAATATACCAATTGTTTATCTTATATATCCACTTATTATCCGATAGTCTGGCAACATGTTCCGCCCAATCCAACTTTTTCCTTTTATATTCATTGACTAAATTGATTACATTTTTAAATTTTTCTTTAATAAACGAGTTCCTAATCCTATCTCTGCGTCTAATATTTAAAATGGACCTAAGCATACTGTTTTAGCTACTCTCTATTTTAATTTCATCCATTTTGGTTGTTGACCATGTTTGTGAGCCATATGTCAACGATGGAACAATACAGTTATTAAATACATCACTTTTATTTTTGATCCTAAACGGTCCCTTAAATATACTTTTAAGCGACCAACACTTCCTCCAAGATAGTGCTATCCTTCTATGAACCTCACCTTTCGTTGTATTTCCTATTCTCTGTCCTAAATAAGTTATTTCGTCTACGTAATCTACTCTTTGTCCGCCTATTTCGATTTCTATTTTTTCATTAACGTTCGTAATAATTTTTGTTTTTTCCATATTTATACACAGACCCGCTTCATTACCAACCTCGTTTAACTCCGTTAACATGTCTTTAATCTCTAACAAATTATTCCCTATAAGTACCACATCATCCGCGAAAAAGGACGCAAGTTACTTAGAATTTCTCCATTTATTTTTATACCTTTTTGTTCCCAATTTAGTTTTTTAAATACCTCTTCAAGTGCACATATAAATAATAACTATGATAAGGGTCCCCCTGCTTAACCCCTTTCCTAAATAAAAATATTCTCCTGTCTTCTCTGTAAGTATACGCGCTTCTACATTTGTATACATATCTGCTACTATCCTTTGATATATCAGCGGAACTCCTTGGCTTTTAAGTGCACCTAACATAAATGTGTGTCTCAGGGAATCAAATGCTTTAGAGAAATCTACGAAAACCAAACATACTTCTTTTTGAAATTCTCTTGATTTCTCTATGACCTGATTTAGAACAAATAAATGATCTATAGTGGAGAATCCTTTTCGGAAACTTCCCTGCTTAATTGATAAACGATAATTTAAATTACTTCGAATCCTTCTTAATATTACTTTCGAAAAATTTTTTGAGATTGTGGGACTCAAGCTAATTGGTCTATAATTCTCAATCTTATTTTTACTTCCTTTTTTATGAAGCAGAATTATATTAGACTTCTTCCATTCATTAGGAATTTTTTGCCCTTCTAGAATCATATTAAATAATTTTGTCCAGTTTTTTTTATTAAAAGCAATCATCCAAATTTTATTTGCTCATTTTTTATATTATCAGGACCTGAAGTAGCATATAACGTAATAGCGAATATTAATTAAAAGAAAAACATATAAGCATATAATAGTTAATCGAATTGATCAAATTTATCATTCACTTTATTCAGCTACAACATAGGGATCAATGGGAGCTAATGTACACTGAGAGCATTAGTCAATCGCCTCCCACTTATTACTATCAGCTCCAGCCGTCTCTCCCCAAACTCCCGTGATTCTCTATCTCTTTAAGAAGATTAGTCGTAAGGGAATTGTACTCATCAGCAGATTGCGATTTGGACATCATTTGTTGCCGGACCGTCTTTTCCATATGCAACTTAGAGAGTCCCTTCTGTCCCCTCCATTCTGAACAGGCAGTTTGTAACCCAGATCATGTATTTTTTGAATGCTCTGCTGTAGCGCCGTTGCGTTCGGAGCTTTACCTTATCTTGCTACGTTCTTCGAGTATTACACGTCCGTATAATGTATCGTCCCTTCTACATCTGGATAATCTAAAATTATTCCCCCATATAGCGACGTTTTTAGAGAAGTCAGCATGCTTGATTAAGATGTAGATAGCCCCGCAGTATCTAATTAAAAGAAAAACATATAAGCATATAATAGATCGAATTGATCAAATTAAAAATATAAATAAAAAATTGGAACGAAAAGGAAGGCATGAATTATATATACAGAATGCGATGTGTAATAAAATAATTTACAGGGTATATTAATTACAATTAACTTACTAGATTATCAATTTCTTGTTTCAAACGGTCATTATCTGTTTGTAATTCGTACATCTTTGTCTAAAAAAATAAAAATGACTAATAATGATGAAAGAAAAACTATACAAATATAAAATAATCGAAAATAAAAAATATAGAAAATGAAAACTGTAATGGTTTTCAAAACGTTACGTAGTAAAAAAAGATCGGCATATTTTACGCAGAAATAATCGCGAATTTAAGTTATAAACGTTGTACAAGTTTGCACACATTTTACAAAATATGCAAATCGGAGCACACAATTTATCTATCCACCAAATGGCTAAACGGTGACCGACACTGTCTTTATACTATCGTGTTCTTAAGTCAGATTTTACAAATCAATTGATCTTAGGTACATATTTATTATGTCGTATTAATATATTTTTGTAATTAAAGTAATAAAAAATCACTACATTGTTTTGTATTAATTTACTGGAGATAGCGATACATAGCTACTTAATACGTTCTTTCGTCATTTATTTTCTATTATACTTATCGATATTACTTTTTATGTATATTTTAACGTGTTATAATTTCCGAACATTAAAAGTAGTATAAGTTAAGCATGTCCTCCGATAAGCCAAATAAAAAAAAAATTATTTTAAAAAATTTAAACAATTATCTTATGAAGTACAGCGAATTGAATAGCATAACGGTTAACCGATAGATGACGTCACAATAATTTCTATTATAAACATATATCGAATTTGTATTAAATAAACATATCCGACGGGTAAAAAACCGTGCAAGTCAAATAAAAGAACATTATTTTAAAAAATCAAATAGATACCTTGAGACTAAATTCGCCACAAGGAGAGACAATTGGGATAAATTGCCCTGAGCCACAAATGAAAATTGTCCCAAAAACCTAAGTTAAAATACCTTTATCCTCACAGGTTTTTAGTCAGAAGACCAAATATAAATATATGGTGACCCAGAGAAGGCGGCCGGTTTTGTTTTTTGAATAACTCAAAAACTACTCGACCAAAATTTTCGAATGAATTTCATATAAAAATAGGAAAACTAGAAATTAGCTTACAATCATCTGTGGAACAGAATATCGTTCAGATGACGGCACACTTGAAATAATACGTTTATTCAGTCTTTTCACAATATTTTCGAATAATTTTCCGTGCATAGGTCTCGCTGAATTTTTAAAATTTCTTTTAAAATCCGAGTTTTCAAGTCTTCCAAATCTCGTGAACGTGTTTCGTAAATGCGAGGTATATTCCGCTCCATATAGCCATACAGGTTTTATTAATACGACGTTGTACAGTAATAATTTGTTAGGGGCGAATGTGAACCAAGCAACCAGTATACAGTTGTTTAATCTTTAAGTTTAGTTTCATTTTCTTCGCTCTAATATGCTGAGTCCACGTTAAGGTTTGGTCTAGGTGAACTCCAATATATTTAACAGTTCGACTTTATTCAATTTGCCGGCCTTCGACAAACATATTATATCTATCGCGAACAATTCTCCTTTTAGTAAATATATAATGTGGGTATTTCAATTTTCATTTGACTTTGAAATGATCAATTTTTAATCATAAACTATATTCCGCAACGTTTAAATAAAAAAATACAAAATGTTTAAAATATATTTTACCTTCTTTAGGAGAACGCCAATAGATTCTTTATTCGATTCATCCGTATCTGACGACTAGAATAAGAAACACCGAATTTACATATCATTGTTTAACACACGCGTATATAATATATTCGTCGATCATAAAATTTGTGTAGAAAATTCAAATTTAATTTTTTTTTTTAAAAATAGAACAATATAAAATCTTATAATTTCTTCCCCCGTGATTATGTCACCAAAAAGTTTAGTCCCTATAACAAATTATTATTATTCCTTGTTTATTTCATGATTTCTCGTCTTTTCTGTCTTCATCAATGTTTCTACATACAATATTAATATTTTCAATATTCCTGTACTGTGCCGAAACATAGTTAATACACCGAACTGAACGAAGGTGTATATTGAATCTTTCGAATTATCGTGTTGAAGATGAATGTTACGTACTCTGCAGACGACCAAGAGGATCGACGAATCTGGAACTCGGAGAACGTAGACGACGATTAAGGAAGTTTTTGTTATTTTTATCAGGGTCACGCAATTAAAGCAAAGGAATTGGAAACTATCTTCATCGAGCGGAAATGGGATGGAATGAGATTGCGTCCGTGATCACTAAGATAGCTAGACGGATTAACCCAGTTTATAAAGAGGAGTTTCAGTGAATATGTACATATATAACAAAATATCTAGAAACGGCGAGCAAAGTTCCCTACTATAGACAATACGATATATGCAAATATCTTCTTCTTTATTGTGAATTCTTTGCAGGATGTATGGTATATATAACTATGAGGAGATAAATGAAATTTTAGAATGTATTAAGTAGGATAGAACCGACGTGCGAGTATAATATGTAAACTGTACTGTAACCAAGACACGAAAATTCGTGGTATTTTTTCAACGGTTTCATGAGTGACAATAGATCCCATTCAACATCAGACGTGAATACCGAAATAAAAAAAGGTGTACGAGAAACTGATGCATTCTAATGCTCAACATACAAAACATAAAAATGGGCGATTGGAAAAAATTAAAAATCACGAAATATAGGACCGAAATGTATGGCCACGAAGATTCCATCAACGTTATATTTTGTAGTGACGAATATGGTTACTCTGTTTGAACTGAGTCTACGAAAAACATAGGATATTGTCTTGAACGAAAGTGGATACATTTGAACATATGTATATATATCCGTCCTTTATTTTGTCGACGCCCTTAACACAACAAAACGTGGTTTAATAGGCGGTGTTGGTAGTGGAAGTACATCAAATGCTGTGTATATACCTATATATATATATATATATATATATATTCCTTACGGGTTTACCCCCATATACAACACGCCAATACAAGTAATACTATTATTTAACTCGTTTTTCCGCAATGAAATTAATAATCTATATCATATTAGATACAATAATTTCGGAACATCTCCGTACCAAAAGAAAGAAACGATTTATTAATAAAAGTAAAACAATATATTAATAAACCCGAGTTTATGTTTCAAGCAACATGCCGTGTCCATCATTAGAACTAAACTGACTCTGACATAACAAGCTACCACCTTAACTACATTGGCAATACTACACCCTGATTGGGTCTCAATTGGTCAATCACCGTTCTCCACGCTCAATCAATTTCGAATTAATTTATACGCGACGTAGAAACATCAAAGATTTGTTCCAACAAATTCGCAGAAACTTTTTGTTTTCTCAACATTAATGAAAATGTTACCACGTTATCGAGATTATTGATTTAATGTTCCCGATGTGCAATACACCTCTTTATTTAATGACAGTAAAAAAGTTTAGTTTTTTTTATTAAATCATACGCACTTCGACTATACGTACAGTGGTTCGATGTTTACATACGCACGTATTTAGATTGTTCCGTAACATTTTGATTTCGTCTTTCATTTGTTCAATTTGTTGTTCCAATTTCTGTTTATCAACATCGTTACTAATCGGCATTCTAAGAAGAAGAAATGATAGTGTATATTATTATTATTATTATTATTATTACTATTGAAAAATCGTTTGGCGCGTAATTGAAAATAAATAAATTTTCGTTTATCGCTATAAAGAAAATAGAAAATACTTTACTTTTGATGATTTATTTGTTGTTTTATATTTTCGTTGTACTGAGCCAGTGCATCGCGAACTTCTGATTTTAATTGATCGCACTCCTCTTGTTTATTTTCTAGTTTCGTGGTCAATTCTTTAATCTTATTTTCATGTTCTAAATGAAAACGAAATTACGCTTAAAATAGAGACGTCGGAAAATGTCATAAAAAAATCATAAAAAATTGATACCGTCTAATAGACTTACACAATATAATTGAGTCCGTCGAAATACTATTCTTTCGGGACTTATCATTTATATGTAGAGAGTGAAAATACGAATGTAAAATAAATACGCATAAATTACCGAAATAGATGTGTTGGTGAACACAAATCTTTTCGATTTACATTTTACATTCAAAACCACGTCGACCGCATTATTAAACATTCACCGAAAGACAATAAATCATTCGAATTATCTACCGAACGTCTATAATCCAAGCTAACCTGATCTCATTGAGTAAACGAATTTTGACTCAAGTACCGTGAATTTTACACATAATAAGAAAAACATTATGCCGTTCTAAAGTAGCGGTAGTGTACTTTATTAACAAACATATTAATCTCCAAATAAAACCGAAAAATTGAATCACGTCTAGAATTATTCATTTTCGGATATTGTTTGCCAACTGAGGAAAACGCCACATTTAATTATAAAATGATACGCCCCGGAAACGAAATACTCGAATACGGAACAAAATCGGACTTTGTAATATGATGGAGCAGATAGCTAAATTGAAGTGGATGTAGGAGGGACATAAGGAAATAGATGGACAAAACTAGTGTTGGAATGGTGGCCGCTTCATAAGATAATAAACAGTGGCAGGCCCCCGACTCGTTGGTATGACGATATAACTCAGATAACGGGGAAAAACTTGATTCGGAAAATTCAGAACCGGAACGAATGGAAGTTATTGGTGAGAATCTACGTTCAGCAGTTGGCCGATGTAGGATTATATATATATATTGTATCATCTATGGAAGAATTAAGTACAACTTTAAATAAACTGACGACAGTAAGCCATGAATTCGGAATGCGTATAAACAAAAATAAAACAAAAATTATGATAGTGGATCATAATAATGAAAACATACTGATACTTCACAACAATTACACGGATATGAAGTCGTCAACGAATTTGAATATCTAGGTGTCCGGATCAACAATAAAGGAGGCTCAAGCAAAGAAATAAGTTGACGATCTGCGATGAGTCTAAATGCTATGAATAAGTTGCAACGTATCTGGCGGGATGGAAATATCAATTATTCTACAAAAATACAACTTGTTCGTTCCCTGGTGTTCTCCATCTTTACCTATGGTTCCGAAACATGGGTAATAAACTCCACGGATCAGCACTATATTGATGCATTTGAAATGAAATGCTGGCGCATAATTCTGGGTATAAAATGTCACGATAAACAAACGGACGTCTCGATCATTAAGCGTCTTAATATAGATAAACGATTGTCACAAAACATACGCGATAAAATGCATAAATTTTTCGGCCATATAATGCGTGCACGAGACTTAGACAGGACAGTCACACTAGGAAGAATAAACGGACATAGAAGAGTCGGCCAATGACCCGATGGACGAAACAAATATGCCGACGTGTTAAACTGTCAATACCAGATTTGGTACACTCGACAGATGATCGACAACTGTGGAGGAATTTGATTGCTACATAATGGTCACGACGGTCAATTATGATCAATATACGACTGTAGATATATATATATATATATGAAATATTAAAAACAGACATAATCGTAAGATAAATATCAGACAACTTTAATCTTAAGCGATTAAATGCCGCAATTTACGGAGAAAATTGTAGTTATATACGACATAATTTAATTTGAATAATACTTATTTACCACATAATGTTCAAATTTTAAACAAACATAGCTAAGTGACAGAAGTCTGTTTTTGCGTGGATGGATGTTGGCATACGTACACAAATATTACAGCAATATTTCAAGATGATCCTATATTTTTATCGCATATATCAGATACGAGAAAAATGAGATTTTCTTTTTATTTACAAAAAATAACAAAATAAATATCGATAACAAATTTATATACCAGTCTGTAATATTTCGTAATTGGATATCTTCATTGATCCGTCCGATTTATGCTGTTTAATCAATATATCTATTTGTTCGGATAATTCCTGTAAACGCCGTATATATATATATATATATATATATAAGTTTAGAATATCATATGAAATTTGGCGCAATTAACCCTATATATATATATATATATAAAAATCAATATGTTCGAAGTTGTGTACATCTACTCGTAATATTTTTCTTTTATCTTGATATTTTATATATTTATTTATTAAGCTCGATATTTTTCAAATAACGGGTCTCGTGACGTAAGAGCAATATTTTATCATTTTAAATGCCATCTCGGGAACGAAAGTTTTTCATGTTAAAAAAGACTTCTTATCAACACTTAACTATCTGTCGACTAACTACCTGCTAATGAAACAGTTCGACGAACAGCTGATTCATAAGCTGTTCAATCCCAAAAATGTTTATTTTTATTAAACGAATAATCTATACATTTTCTCGCCGTAAATTTGCACGTTTTACTAGCTATTACGAATATCGAAATTATATGGCAAAAATGGTTGCCCGAAGAGAGACTGCCGCGTACACGAAAAGGAATGGATCACCGGCAACCAACAGGTGGATAATAGTTAAACTCGCCAGATTGAATTTGGAACAGATGATTAAGCTAATCGCAAGGCATAGTAGTGCTAAAAAGTGGTACACAGATGTATGGAAAAAGTATAATAGTAAAAGTGTAGCGACTTTATAATTACAATACATTCAACGCAATGACTTTAACTAAATAAACACGTTTGTAATTATTTAACGTCGAACAATATTATAAACGCTATCGATTTGTGTCAGTTTAAACGTAACTTATCCGAAAGTGAACCCAGGGCCGGAACTAGGACAATTTGAGAGCCGGTAAAATTCGAAAAATTTTTAAAAGCAACTTTTTATAGATGAAAAAAGGGTGTTAAAAATTCAAAATTACACGAGTGTGTCGTCGATCGTCAAAGCAAATTTTATTGCTTTCTCTCTCGCAACTATTACTCAGAAATATTATGAAAATATACAAAAAAAAAAAAATGCGTACAATAACTAAAATCCATAATGTTAAAAAAATTTTAAAATATTTTTTATAAAATTCAGTTTTTTACAAGATTTATTGTATATGTATATTTTTATAAACATATTTTAGAAAGGGCGGTATCTTAAATTGGGCCTAAGGCGACATCGCACTTAAATTCGCCATTTGGTGAATCTTAATTTGCCCGGCACCCCTACTGACCGAAATAAACGGATATATAAAACAGGGTTGAAAAATAATGAAGAGCTAGAAACGAAAATATAGCACCGTATCTAATTGTAAAGTTAACCTATTTTAACGAACAAAATACAAAACATTAAATATAAATACTATCCCGTTTTTTTTTGTTTTTTTTTTTAACCTTATTTCGATTCATTTGGTCGGCATATTGCAATTGCAACTGTTGATAGTTTAAATTGACAAAATCAACTTTCTTCCGTAAATCGTTCAATTTATCTAATAAGCCGGCGTTTTCTTGATTAACGTCTTGTAGTTTTGCTTTTAATTGATTTAATTCGTCAGTTAACGTATCTCGTTCAGTTTCTAATCTACAAAGGACACGTTCGTTGTCGGACAAATGCTGACCTAAGTTCTGCAATTAAAAAAAAAAAAATTATATCGATTCTCAAAAAACTTAAAAAATGTAGTAACTTTAGATTAATCATTCTAATGAGCAATGGGTTGAAGACATTTCGTGCGAATTATTCATTAAAGAAATAGCAATAAACTAAACATAATTCGGATTTAAAAATAGTACGAGTAGACGCGAAGCAACTTTCTATATCCAGATCTTATCCCAAAATTGCTACGAATTAAATCAAGATAAGTATATATGCTTTCTAGATTGCCAAAAAGCTTTGATAAAATTAATCGACGAGATGTTTGAGATATTAGAAACTATATTAATCGATGAGAAGGACCGAAGATGAATCCGAAACTTATATTATCGAGAAAAAATAAAAGTACAGTTAGAAATGGACGAAATAAAGACCATCCAGACTGAAAGTGGAGTAAGAAATGTCGTCGATGTTATTCAACATTTATTAAGAACAGACATTTGAAAGAGTCACGGATGAGTCAACTTTGATAAATAACATCAGTTTCGATGATTGTTATAACAGACACTCTAAAATGACTGGAAAAGTTACTCGGAGATATGTACAGAAGCGCGGAAGAAATAAGAATTAAAATTAATAATGATAGTTAGGTAGTAAAAATAAATGGGGAAAGTAAGGATAAAATACGTAGGAAGTTGACTAACGGAAAATGGGAATTCGGACAAAGAGGTCAGATGCAAGACGGAAATAACGTGTTTCTATAAAATTTAAAGTACTCTACGCTGTAATCGTATAAACATTAAATTAAAACTGCGTCTTATCGGATGTTACATCTGGAAAAAACAATGTTATATGTGACAGAGACATGGACACACAGCAGCCGCTTAAAAAAAAAAATACAACTTTGAAATGTGGGTGTACAGACGTATATTGAAAATAAGCTGGGCAGATAAAATAAGCAATAAGGAAATCTTGCAACGTTTATAAAAAGAACCTGAATTAGTAATGTTTAATTCAAAGAAGTACTAAAAATGAAATATTATAATTGAATACAAGAAAAGCGGAGACGCGTTAGGCTATCAGAATGCTGGATGGACATTTATGAAATAAATTGACGGACATGACCGGAAATCGAGAACTTTTTAACCAGTTCGATCACTAAAATTCGCTAAGCGGACACGGTATAAAAGAAGAAGATATAACAATATCGAGGAGCTCTAATAAAAATTTAAACCGTTAAACATCTAATTTAGAAACGTATAAATGAACTGAAAATACACGAATCATTCGATCGGGCGTCCTATTGAAAAGGAAAAATGTGTATAACTTACCAGTTTCACCGTTTCCAATCTATTTTCTAAATCTTCAATAATGCCGTCTTTTATATCGATAATATTCTTAAAATGATCCTACAATAAGTATACGTAATTTTAATTACGGTTATCGTACATATTTAGAATTAAAATCTAATTAATTTCCTCAATCAAAAACATTTCGAAAAAGTAGTCATAAATAGAAACGAATAGGAGCGGTTAACATTTGCTCTTTATGGGCCGAGGAAATTTAGTTTATGATATGCGTTTATTTATTACATATTATTAAAATATAAATATATAGCGATAATACGAATATTGCGACTACTAATAATAGCGACAAAAATGACATTTTTCTTATTAATAAGTAATATTAACGTTTAGGTTACAGAAAAAATTCAACAATGTGCGATAATATTTTTATAATTTTTTTTTTATACGTCGTGTTGAAAACAGTTTATTAGATTTTGATTTTAATTAAAGCCGATGATTTCGAAAGAAATTAGTTTAGAAGTATAATTTAAAAGTAAAGGAACAAAAGTAAATATGATTTTAAAAGTAATTAAGAAATTAAAAACATTTTACGCGTACATGTAACAAATTTCATAATCTGTGTCTACACTTACGAAAAATTTCAAATTATATAATTCAAATATAATTATATATATATATATAATAAAGTAAATACGTCTGACCATAAACAAAAGTATATGTGTATTTCAAATAACTATTTGAGCATCTTACACGTAGCAATAATAAAATTTCAAAGCTTTTTCACACTGTCGATTTATTTTCACGATCTAAACATCAAAATTACATAATAATAATAACAACAAGAATACAAAATTAAAAATCTAACTTACTGCATCGACTTCGCTAATTCTTTTTTCAAGTTCCTCGATAACGTTGTCTTTATGCAGGATGATCTCTTTTAAGTCAGTCTGTCGAAATTTTAAAAAATGATGTAAAACATCGAGTACATTACAGAATTTTTATAAACTATAAACGTACGTATAATCGATACTCTCGTAAGTTTTACGCACACGCACGGACATTATCTTCTTCATTTATGTCCTCTATACTGCGAATGTATTTAGTAACATCATGTGACATTAATACAAAATCGCACGGACAACTTTTATCCGCAGTTCCCGGCGTGCTGCCCTTCTCGTAACTACAACCCGTGTGAGTCGTTTTTTTATTTTATTACATTCGTCCATCGAAAAGGACATCTTCGATTTTTACATCCTCCTGGCATTCCTATTTTCACTATGTGTCCAAAAACACACACACACACACATACATATATAAATCTAAATTAACACGCCGTGTGCATCAACTAAGGCTAGAAGCACGGGGGAGAGGAAGTTACATCAAGAAGTAGAGACGAGACATGCGTAAGAACATCATTAGGTTAGTTAGAGAAGATTATTCATCTTTGAAGAAAAGAGTATGTAAGGAGGGAAGGTTAAAATCTGAATGAGGAGTACAAAGGATCATCAATGAGAATATGGGAAACGGAAAACGGTAACACTACACACAATGCACTGAGGAGCAGGAGTTATGTTAATTAAATACGAATGAGTGATGAGTCAACCGCAATCTGCTGAGGACAACGTCATCCCTGCGATTTGGAACCTAAGTCTTACAAGATGGAATTTTTATTTTGGCGAAGCTTATTTAGGCTGTCACTTTTGTTGTCACGAAGTAGAAATCTTGATTTGACATAAATACGTGGAAAACTTTGAACAGACTAAGAAATAGAACTGCATTTGTAAAAGCGGTTATTTTTTTTTTTGCAAGTGAAACTCGATACCAGCGAGGTACAGGATTAAAATTTACGTGCATCTTTAATGGCAAGCTTGTATAGTAACATCGATGATTCAACAAAATTTATACAATATTACACGAACACCAGCATATAGTATACAGTATACACGATGATTGATAACAATAATAATAACAAAAATTTCGATTTTTTTTTTTTTTTATACTAATGTTGATAACAATTTCGATCGAATGATCCTACTAACCTTATTACTTCGATTTAACTTTTGTAACAAGTCGGTAGAAATATTCCTTTCATAATGAAAGTTTATTCGCCGCAGTAGTTTGCGTGTTTTCGTGACGGATAATTGTTATATTTAATATATATATATATATATGTACCACCTGTATACATCGGACTTAACGTGATACGACACTTACATTTTCACTTTCTAGTTCCGCCGCTATCTGCGTCTGCATTTCCACATCCTGCGCCATATTTAAACATTCATCTTTTGCCTCGTCCAACAATTTGCAAAGGTTCTACGAATCAAATTGAAAATATAAGTATCATATCATAGGTTGTTGATTAAGTATCTTTTTAAAATTTTAGTCACGCCTAAAATGTATTACTTACATCTATAGTATCTTGACTTTTCTTCAAATCGGCTTTTAATTTGATTTCATTAGTGCAGATTTCACCCGTACGCTATAATAACAAAAAATAATAATGATAATAATAATAAACGCTGCGAATATTTTTCAAATAAATTTAAATTACTTTTAAAATCTGAATTACAAATTAACTGCGACCCGACTCGTTGCCTAAAACAATAATGAAAATTAAAATAATAAAATTAACATGAAAATATAGTTTCCAAATTCGCTTAGACGTAAAACGAAATTAATAAAAAATATGAGTCAACGCGCGTATATATGTTTGTCCCAAAAAGTAAAGGAAGGACGCAAATATTTCAAAATATAAAGGATACAACAGACAATATTGGATAGCAGCCACGCGCAATGATCAGTTTTTAAACGTTCATTTTTCAGCTGAATAACACCACTAAATAAGACTAATTAAAAAATCATAAGAGATGACAACGAAACTCGAATACGATATACTAGTCAGACGATATTTATATTTATATAAATACTCGATCACATAGAACATCTGTCGCGGCGAGAAACATTATTTAAGTCTAACTATATAATTGCATGGTTGCATCATGTTTGTTAGATAAGACTCGAACTAGCTTTCGTCGCGATGACAAACTAATCGATTGCACAAAGTTAGAGATTTATCCCGTGATACCGCCTCCTACAGTCGTCCAATAAAATTAACCACGAAAACAAAATATTTATAGAAACCGTGCATACGGATTAGACCGATTACAGTTAACGCATCTCGTACTGGATCAATATGCATGCTATAAGCTAACCAAGTTTCAAACAAAATGATAAAAATTTTAAATAAACATCGCAACACATTAATATTCATAATTGTCAGTTTTTATTTAAACATTTGCACGTTTCCAAAGATATCGAAAATCGTTGTACTAAATAAAACTGATAAGGAACTCTCTTCATCAAAGGCCTACGGACCGATAACTTTACTTTCAAACATTGCAAAGATCTATGAAAGAATAATAAGACGTAAAATTGATGAGGCGCTGCAGAATAATGCAATATTAAATTAACCAACGGAACGGATATATCAGAAATAAACCAACCGAAAAAGCTATATATATTGATGCAAATCATTACAAATTACAAGTCATTCTAAATTAAGATTATTAGTAAGTTTTGACATCAGTGGTGTATTTGACAATATAAAGTAGTCAACAATTTCAGTTTTACAACTAAGTAAGTTTGATTCAAATTTAATAGAAATAATAAAACAATTCTACAGAGAAATTATTTTTCAGAATAAAAATAATGAAACGATGTATCAAAGGACATTCACTATAGGTGTTCACGAGGACTTGTTCTGGCACTTATATTAACATATATAGCAATACCGGACATTATGAAAATATGAATCTGATAAGTTACACGGATGGAATTTTACTAATTGCAGGAATAAATAATACTGAGGACATTCCTCGGACAAATCAGAAAATTAACAACATTAATTTATAAAATATTCCTTGTTCTTTCTTTAAAGCATATATATATATATATATATATATATATATATATATATATATATATATATATATATATATATATATATAAATATATATATATATATATATCAAATATATATATATATATATATATATATATATAAATATATATATATATATATATATATATATATATATATATATATAAAATTCTAATAGACTTAGGATAAAGATGTACATGAAAACCAATTAGTAAGCATTCCTATTTTTGAATAAACGATAGACTACGTCTAACAGATGACATAAGTAGATAACCGGAATTTCTCCTTCATGGCTGCTTAAAAAATTAATACAAAGATCCTGTATATATTACCGGATGTTGTAACATTAAGGGAAGAAGAAATACAATGCACACCGCGCAAACTATCGAAAATAGGACAGTGGTGCACAAGGTGTTTAATATCATTGGGACAGTTACGAACAAGAAGATAATTAGGATAATTGTGAGGTGCGTTAAAACAGTCGAAGCGCGAGAATCTTTCTAAAACAAGATATGAAATATCAATTTAGAAATTCGAAACATCGATCATTTTACAAACTATAAAATTAGACAGGTCGATTTTTAAATGAATTTCAAATAGTCTAAAATTCAAAGTAAGCGTCTGAAGAACTGCTAAAATATCGAATGATAATAAAAAAATAAATACGTAAAAATATGTAAGTCATAAAAGTAAAATACATGGTTGGACAGTATCGTTGGTATCTACTTTATGGCGGCTGAATGATGTTAAGTCAGTATGCCAATACGGAATGAATATTTTTAAAGATTATTTACATAAACAGGAAATTGAACACTACGATTATACAACGCGTGATTGTAACCGTACTAATATCGATATTGATCAATCAATAACTAAACTAACATTTTTAATACATTCAGAATTGTCGGAATAAATCACCGTATAAAAAACATAAAATTGTAGATAGTCACATATCAACGAGAAAGCCTTTAACAAAGTTTGTAGTAAACACATTAATAGAGCAGATTATGTTTCAGTCTTCTATGTTTGTATTATTTTTTATATCTCCATGATAAAAATAATGATTCACAATATTATCGACATGAGTGGATTGCTGATGCATCTGCTGTAGAAATTGTTGGATTATATATATATGCGCGGTATCTTGTATACAGGATAAATGTAATATATCTTGCATTTTTTGAACTTTGATATAATTACATGCATTCGATATGCACAGCTATTTCAGATTGTTTAAAGCTTTCTGTACGAAGTTTTAGAAATATGATTCCAAACAAGATATACATATATAAGTATTCGGCGAATGAGGGATTTATTTAAGATTTGATGATGATTACGATGAGTTTATTATTTATGATTAATTTAGATTTTTTTTAAGCACTTTGTTAAATCATACGTATGGAGCATAATGATGTATGGATCGAAAACTTGGACGATCAACCGTCAAATGTATAAAAAAATAGAGACCTTCAAAACTTGGTGCTGGCGTAGATTATAGAAAATTAGTTGTACAGAAAAAGTGACAAACGGAAAAGTTTTTAAAAACATAAAAGAATCGAGGAGCTTAATTCAGAAGCTAAAATGTAGAAGAATTAAATGGATAGGCCACTTATATCGACACAATCTAAGTTTCGTACAACACTAATTGAAGGGAACATGGAAGGATAACGATATAGAGGAAGGCCAAGGAGTAAATATATAGACCAAATAATAGAGTGAGCAACAAGTTATCCTTAAAAAAAAAAAAAAAAAAAATACAATTTTAGTTAAACTCGCTAGGATCACGAAATCCACCAATCTACGGATTGAGGAAAATAAGAATAATTAACAATGGTAAATAGGGAAAATATTTTTACTCTTGCTTTGTTTATATCGATTTATAAAAACCGCGTTAAATTAACGTACCTGTTCAATGAACGATTCCTTATCACGTAATATCTGTTTCAAATTCGCAACTTCCGAATTAAGTTTTTCAACTTGTTGCGAAGAAAATTCGTTCTTTAAATTAGCATCCAGTAACGACTGTTTCAATTCCCGAACTTCGTGGGATAGTTTTTCATCGGCAAATATCTCTTTACCTACTTTCGGATCATCTTCCTAAATTAAACACGGTTCAATTATTAAATATTAATTAATATTTTTCTTTTAATTAACGAAACGCATATATGTTATACTAATGTCCCTTATTATTGATTTTTACACCACATTTATTACGGACAATAATGAAAATATTAATTCGTTTACTTTGTCGTCCAAACGTTCATTTAGTTCGTTAATAATCTCTTTGTATTCCTCCAGTTTATCCTCGTAAAATTCTCTCATGTCATCCATATGCGTTTTATGCAACGCTCGAGTGCTTTCCATATGCGACCTAACGACACGAAATATTAAATTATTCTATCGATAATTTAAAAAAAAAAACATATTGATAAGTATTGAAAATATCGATTAAAATACAGTGTAATAATTTTAATTTGTATCTATTACACTATTTAAATTTTAGTGCACAATATCAGATTATTCTATTGTTTAATTACCCGAATTTTAGAATCATTATTTTTTTTTGAAATTTTTTTAATGAAAATTTACACGACCAAATTTTTGATCTTACATTCTTTACTCGATTATTGAATACTGTGCCTACTCTAAATTGTCTATAATATCCTATTCTAAATAACTAATACCAAAGATTTCCATCGGAAACCATTTACAAAGCTTAAACATCAAATTTCCAATCCGGAAACATTTTAGTCTTTATTCGATCCTACAAATCTTGTTTGTCCTCTGTATGTAAATGATCTCTCATCCCACAAAATTAAAGTTTTCAAGTATAATAAAAATTTAATTTAATCGTATCGTAATTTAAAGTACGTAAAAATCAATTTTATCGACCTTAAATATAAGAGCATCTATCTGTTATTGCTGACAAAATTTATTACATTTTTTAGAATAAAGGAAATTAAAAGATATTTTTCGAGCATTAGAATGGTACAGTCCTAGGACTGGTTCATATAATCCTTTTCCAGTAAGCTCGGCTTTTGCAGTCTTTTTTAATTCTGCGTAGCTGCTAAGCCCTATATCTTCTAGTAACGTCGCAACAACGAATTACGCGGTCTTTCGCATCCTCGTCTACAGTAATTTGCCTTTCAGCACAATTTGTTGTAGTCCTTCATATCGCAATACATTTTAAACGCGTTTTGCGTATCCGGTCTAATAACCACTTTTTACATATTCTATTCATCAGATATTCTATTTAGTATTGGTTTTCTACTTTGTCTATCCAGCTTATTTTTCTATTCTGCGTCAGCACCGCATTTCAAAGGATATTTCGCTTGTTTATAGTCCATGTGTTCCTGGGACGTACAATGTGCTATGAGTCATTGTAAACCTTCATTAATCGCTTCCTTAGTCAATGATTTTTGACGTAATACATTTTGTTTCTGAACGGAAGCTTTGTAAACCCAATGCAGGTATTAACTTCCTGACCAAAATACAAATCTTTATTTGCTCTAATCCTTTCCTCCGCCGATTTCTCGTCAATTATTATCTAAATTTCCTACCAATCGACATCACTTTTGTTTTATTTCCATTCCGAACTCTTTACTTGTCAGGTTTAATCGTTGCATAATTTTGTTTAAAGTCATAATAGACTCCGCCATCATAGAGAAATCGTCCGCGAATTTAATTATTTTTAATTTTGAACCTCCAATATTTATACCACCGTTAGTATTACTTAATCCTTTATTTGCTATTAGTTTCAAATTAAAATTTCATTAAAAAAAAAAAAAATTATTCTGGGAAGTGAAGAAACCGAGAATGGTAACGGAAATCGAACAACAATAGGTTGCCTAGGATAAGTAGTGTGATTGATCTTCCATCAATCTTCAGGCTGATGAGCATCGTCAGGCGATGCCCTCTACCGAATTCTCAATTGAAGGAAGTTTGACATATAAAAAAAAAACACGTATAATTTTAGTGCCAATAAGAAGACATCGATTAAGGTCACCGAAGGAACAATTTTTTTTTTTTAATCAATATAGCACAAATAATATTTTTATTATTATTATATTCTGATGTATTATTATTATTTATTGAATTTATTACTTCCATCTGGTGTCACTGTTAGCAATCATTTTCATAAATTCGTCGCATATTTCATTCCGTAATTGTTCTTCTAAGACGGCGTTTTTATTCTTCTCTTCCCGAAGTTCGTCTTGAAGATTTTCGATAAGCTCGTGCATATCCTAATAAAAACATAAATTACAATCATAATGCATTAATAGTAATACCGTTTAATATTTTGATGAAATACGCTATCTATTTTTTAAATACATAAATCAAATACTACAGGACATGGGAGCAACATGTAAACCTTGAAAGGACAGAATGCAGACAACTTTAGTTGAACTCACTAAGATCATCAGTCATAAAGGTTATCCACCAATCTACGGATTGAGGAAAAGAAGAATTCACTCCTGCGATATACATTATATATACATATACATACATACATATATATATATATATATATATGTGTATATATATATTATTACGAAATGGACCTCTTATCTCGACGTTGTCTGTCAAGTTATTACGAAACGTAGCTTAATCACGTCGTGGTGATCCTGGTTGCTACGAAATATCCTTAATTCCTACGTCGTGATCGGCCAACTTAATACAAATGAGGCTAAATCCCGTCGTGCTGATTGCCAATTTATTACGGATTAGGTGGCAGATAATTTATTATGAATTGGAGGGCTTTATTTCGTAATAAGATAAAACAATTATAAGATCGCGGTCGCCAGTGTCTAACCTGGACTGCTCGTAGAACTCGCAGCCTGTGACACACCAATATATCGATTAAAATTTAACTATTATTACACGTGATTTTAATTTATATATTATCATACATTGTAAATATTGACAAATATGATTTTGTTTTTAAAATAAAAGAAAACAATCACTTATATCATACAATTATTAAGTCACACATATCATTGACGAACATATAACAAGTAGAATAAATAACATGAAATGACAAATAAAACGAAAACGTACGACCTGTGGTACCACGGTCTCCGCTGCTGGTGTTTCCGGAAGGCCTGATGTTTTCAGATCGTATCCCGTATAATTTTGATGATGGTACGGTTTCCGTAAATTAAAGCATAATTAATTTGATTTATTATTTTAAATTTATTCAAATACAGTCTTGTCTAATCTGCGATTATTCATTTCTGTTTACGTATTCGACTGACTAGAAATTATTTCTTTTTATATAATAATTTTAATGGTCCTATATAGAATTTCTACTGCATAACGTCTTCTTTAAAAAGGCAGAACACGCGATATAATTTAAATGAATACATTTCGTTATTACGAATTGACTAGACGTAACGATCTTTCGGACCAAAAATAATAAGCGACTAGAACGATACAAGCTTAACGGTTAAAGACAAAAGTATATCTCGATCGATAAGTTTATTCATACACATATACAACACGCGATCACCGGTTGCGGGCTCTACCCGCCGTTATTCCCCGGTTTTTCCTTCATAACCTGGCAATCCGCATTTAATTAAATAGTACTTATTATTTCCCAGGTTATTGCTATCATCATTCTATTCATTATGCCTCTATGTTGTAACTTATCAGTTTTTGACGATCTAAAACTATCCTGATGGAAATACCTCGGTTATTGACCGATATTATATTACGTTAATTATTGTCGAAATTTTATTTTTATTTTTTCCATCAGTACCCCCATCGTCTTAGATCGTCATAATATATATATATATATATATATATATATATATATATATATATATATATATATAGAGAGAGAGAGAGAGAGAGAGAGAGAGATGGGGGGAGATAAAAAAGGGCAGTCATGAGTATACGAATCGAAGTTCGAGTACTAATGTTAATATGTTGATAACTGGTTTTATTTATTTTTTTTATACAATTTAATAAGATAATTAGAATAAAACCATCAAACCATCAACACTTAGAACTTTAAGTTTAGATTGTGGAATATAGTGACTTTACTTATACTTGATTACTAAAAATAGTTGAAATCACTAAATTTATTTAATTATGCGAAGCTTTTCGGCATTTACGCCATTGTCAAGCTATATACAATTAAAATTAATTATATAAAATCATAAAATATTAATTTAAAACTAAGGTTACAATTTTACTTGTCAGATAGTTTTAAGTATTTATAATTCATTTTTGTGTAAAATTGTAACCTTAGTTTTAAATTAATATTTTATGATTTTATATAATTAATTTTAATTGTATATAGCTTGACAATGGCGTAAATGCCGAAAAGCTTCGAATAATTAAATAAATTTAGTGATTTCAACTATTTTTAGTAATCAAGTACTTAGAGAACTTTATACGCCATTTCAAATTAATTCTATACACTTGCTACAGGAATATATAACGGTCACGTCACGTATCATAGTTGAAGACGCAACACTGGGTCCTTGTCATTTATCTAGTTATATGCTTAATACGCTACACTATCATATTAAATACACAAGTATAACTTGTATATGCGTAATAGTAGTAGAATTTGGATTAGTCTATTTGTTTTTTCAACCTAATTCTTCATATAGGATGTTGTCGATTGGTTAGCAGGAGTTCACGATGTCGGGGTTTTTTTTGTGAACTATTTGTCGAATAGCTTCTCGTGTACGTGTGACTTTAATAAATATAACATAATTATTATTCCTTACTTGTATGTCCGATGTTTCGCAAATTACATCTAAACGTTCTTTAACTGTTCCAGTATGTCCGACGAAGGCTAAAATATAAATAGTTTTATTATTATTATTTATTAATATAATCGTCATCATTTTGGAATCTTCGATTTAAAAAAATTACAAATACACATTTTTCAAATTAGAAGGAAGCCTTTGAATATTAATCAATGATTTTCCAAAAAATAAATACGACTAATTATATTCCGGTTTTTAATTTATATAATGGTTAAGTAAAAGTCAAGTAAGAAATTTTATCTCTTGAACATACGCTGTTAATAATCTACTATTTTCTGTTTTTAATTTCAAATTACCATTATTCGGTTCCGAAACAATTTTCTAAAATAGAACATTTCTTTCGTTGTTGATAATAAACGTTAACAATATCAATTTATCCATTGCAATAACATATTAAACAAATTGAAACACCATACAAAATATTACGATATTATTGTGTTTATCAAAAAACATAAAATTATAATGAATGTAAATAAAATTTTAATATTACAAATTTGCGTAGATCTACTGATTTTATATTCCGAATTCGAGGTTTTGTAAATATTTCTACTACCCGTTGAAAAATATATATTTCAAATATATTAAAAAATTATAATTAAAAATTATCCGTGTCCGAACGTAGAATTGTATTTTATGTAATGATCATAATGGAAAACTCAAATATACTATATTTTAAAAAAAAAACAAAAAACTAGATACAAGAAAATAAAGCGACACGTGAGAAATTATGTGTTTAAAGTACCGAAATTAAAATAAAATTCTTTCAAATTTCAACACAAAAAAATTGCATTTAACAAAGAGCCGTATTAAACTATAAAAGGGTAATGTGTAAATTGAAATAACTTAATTTTAAAAGTAGATAAAACAGAACTAGGACAGATTAAGGAAATTAAATATTTGAGTACCATTCTCGGTGAATTTGCTCCTCAATCGAGAATAGAACAGTCGAAATCAGTGTTCATAAAAATGAACCAGCTCACCAGAGGTAAAGTAAGACTTTAACTGGATATTAGACTTTTAAAATGCTATGTACGCCCGGTCTTACTCTGTGGCAAAGAGAGCTGAATACTCGGTGTTCCTCTAGGTTACAAAATTACAGTCGTCGTACGGTAAAAATTTCGGCATCTTAAAAATTACAAACGAATAGAATGAAATTGAGCCCGCAACTATTGAATTAGACTAAAGAAAATTGCGATATCTAGATTATATCATGTGAGGTAACAAATACAAGAGAACTCTACGCATCATTACAAAGTAAAGCTTCTGGGAAAGAAAAGTTAAAAGGCTGCCTTTAGAATTCGTGGACTAAGAACTTTTATCAATAGTCCAGCATTAAAATATTCGGGTCTGCTATATCAAGACATATGTTCACATCGCTCATATTGATGATGAAGAATTTAATATCTTAATCAATTTAGGCAATTTACGACGAAACTAGAAAACTGTGGGAATATATCTAAATTTAAATGAAAAATTACGATTTAAAGAATCTTTTTAGATAATTTATTTCTGTAATGTTGTTCTGATACGTTTTTTAAAATAATATATCTCACCGAATTTGTAATATACCAACACGTTAGTCGGTAATATTTCTGCAATGGCCAACATCGAGGTGCAAATTACGAATATTCTGCACGAACATAGTCGAACAATACTAGTTTATCGTACGAATAAATTAAGTATTGAAATTGCAACAGTACACAGCGCGAATAGTAAGGAAAAAATCAAGAGAATAAAATCATGTTACTCACTATTTTTCCATACAATAGGTCCTTTCGGATTAGATTTAATTAGTTCGGAAAATCGGCTCGTCCTGGCCGGTTTAATATTGCACCCGGTTATTAACTGGCAAGCTATCGCCGATGCTTTTAACACGTGTAACGTTTCGTCTACTAACTGATTCGATGAATTTATGTTAACGATCATAACAATTTTGTCGCTATGTTTACCGTCGAATGCTCGCTGGAATATTTGCGTCAATTTTGAATCTCTATAAGGAACTCGAAGAGTGTCCTTCTTCAATTGATTATGTCTGCAATATATTGTTTTTTTTTTTTTTTTATAAAATCAAACGAACATTCTCGAAAAATAAAAATAGTACAAACCTACCGAACGAAAATAATGAACTTTTTGAATCGTGACGGAATCGTAGAATTTTAAAAGTTCTCTTATAAAAGTAAATAACCAGGCGGTGAGAATAGTAGATAGGAAAATGTTAGAACGAGTCAACGTAATTTTAATATCTGGACAGCTTAATAATTAACGATTGTAAATAGAAATAAAGAAACAATAATGCGAAAAAAAAAAACGCATTCGGAGGAAAAAAACTACACCTCATATTTGGATATCGGGAAATTTTTTAGTTTTATTTGTTGCCCTTTACTGCTTAGAAATGTGAACACTGCTGAAGAAAAACAAATGTAAATTGGAGTTATTTGAAATATAGTGTGCTGGCAACGTATGTTAAAAATAAAATATCGAATTGCGAGGTAACATCCGGAGTTAATTAAACAATATTTTTAAAAATACAAAAAACAACAATTAAAGCTTAAATTAGTTAGACCGATGACAATGATTGGAATAAAATTAAATCAGAAGACTGTAGTAAACAGAGATAAACATGTTGAAACTAGGTAAAAGGTATTTTTTTTTTTTTTATGAAGCAGATGTGAAATGAAATCAAATTATCAGGAATATTGTGAAAATCGGATGGATGGGAACAGTATAGAAATGAAGTCAGGGTCATTTTAAACAAAGAAGCAAGAATACGATTTTTTTTTTAAATGCAATAAAAAATAGAATACGGAGAAGTTGAGCAGGAACAAAATATGAATAAATCGCGAGAAATATTATTTTTGAGAAATTTATAACGAGGAGCTAAACACTAAACCATAAGGAGGCCCGACATCCTAGGCGAAGTTTTCATGACAAAAAGATGATCTAAAAACAGAATGTCATAGTAATAGTAGTATGCCCGGGAATCCGAACAAACTTTATCAGAAATTTCGTCGTAATTGATGAATACAATTATTAATTTAAAATAAGATGAGAAGATTTTAGAGCGATACACAGCTTCAGAAAAAATAATTATATGATGATTCGGTAATATCTGAGAGGAAAAATGTTTGCAAACAGTAAAAAACAAAAAAACGACACACCTAAGGTTTGACTTTGAGTGACGTTAAAAGTAGAGGAATTCGCACATAGTGGCCGCGAACAATAAGTAAAATTGCGAATATTCGTAAATGTTTACCTTAAAGTTTCGAAGCACCGACCTAAAACGTGTAACGAAGCATTAATATTTTGGGATTCTTTTAGTCTGCTGCCAACATTCAACGTTTTCTTCTGACGTTCAGCGCCAGCTAAGTCACACAACGTAAAACTGAAAAAATTGCATTTCTAAAATCGGCATGGAGATTATAATTGTAAAAAAGGACAAAAAGTTTTTCCCTTATGTTCGAAATTTCGTTTAAATATTCGTCGATATTCAATATATATCGACGTAGTCGTGTGTATTTAAGCTTTTCTAAAGTTATCCTTTCAAATTTTTTTGAATATTTTTATTGTGGCCGATTCGAATTTTTTTATCGACATTTAGTTTAGACATTATTATGCAAAAGTGAACTACAAACTTGTAATATAGTTCGTAAAAAAGAGCGGCGTATTTGCGTGTAAACTGATAATAGCCGTTAACAAACGTTACACGCTATTGCTTTAATTTCACCGCTTTTTTTTTCAAAGTTTATATAACAAAATGAGCATATACAAAAAAAAAAAAGGTTTATATATATATTTTGGTAATAGATTATAAAAGTTACAAATTTAAAAAACTAATATTAAAAATAAGAAAGGAATATATTAAAAACTATAAGCATATAGGGTGACCCAGAGAAGACGGATTTGTTTTTTGAATGGCGCAGTTGGTGACACTGCTACAACGGAAATCGCGCGCTCCACGTTTAGTGTACAGACGAGATTATTTTTGTCCACTATAACGAGCACGCGTTTTGTGTGGAACATTAATTTCGGCGTGAATCGATCCGTCACGACGGTGCAAAGATAGTTTCGAAAAGAATTAGAAGTTATGCGATTTTTTTACGGGCATACCTTAAGAGCCGCGTTTACGAAGCACAAGGCATGAAAACTCGATTTCTGAATAAATTTCAAGAATTCAACGACGTATGCTCGAAAATGTTGAAAAGAGACTGAATGAATGTATTGTTATAAATGGCGGACATCTGAAGGATACCGTGTTCCACAAAGGATTGTAAGCTAATCCCTAGTTTTCCTCCCATTTTTAAATAAAATTTCATTCAATAATTTTGGTCGAGCAGTTTTTCAGTTATTCAATAAACAACAAGCCGTTCTTTTCCGGGTCACCCTATATTACAACTAGACTTGTATCACTCCCCCTAAAAACAAAATTATGAACCAGTAGTTACCGATAATTTAATAGCGTGGAACAGTTAATGTTATTTTATATTAAATTTCGAAAAAATCTAATAAAAACTTGCACCGACAATTTGAAATAGTTTAAGATGTATTTATATATACACACACACATGCATTTGTTGTTTTCGTCACACCTCCCGTATATACATATAGCATAGCGTAATATATCGTGCAGTGATAATTTAGTACAATTCTCAATCACCGGGTTTTTAAACTATGTAATTTACTGTTACGCATATACAGATACACGTTCATAACCGATAATGTACGGATTCCGTAAGTCTGGCAGACTTTCGTACGAACTAACCTGCTAGTTTCCGCGTATTCGGGTTCTTCTTTATCTTCGAACTTTACAACTTTTACCGTATAGATGCAGTGAGATCTACTGGAACAGGTATTTAGACTAGTAGATCCCATATGCAAATTTTTCTTTCCGACTAACAACACCTTATAAGCTTCTTCTGCACTTTGCACGCAAATATGTTGAAGACCTACGAAGAAAAAGAAAACAAAAATAAACAAAGATTTTCAACATTTAATAAATATTCTTCGAGATTTAATTTAAAAATTAATAATAAAAGCACTTTTATACCGTATCTATATATATACACTCAAAACAGTCTACTAGTTTCATCGGTTACAGCATCATCAGGACTCTCTTTAAAAATATGTATAACCAAATAAGCACTACAGAAATATTATCTGATATTCTTTAAGATATTTATTCGATAACCTATCGTCGGGTGAAAAATCCTTTGTTTTTTTTTTTTTTTTCAATATTTCCACCACATGTTCGCCCTCAAGGATACGAATATTATAAATACAATAATATAGAACATTAAACGTTGAATATATTGGAGAGTAGTGATTTTAAAAATTATAACCCAAACAAAATATAACACTGTTTAATCACTAAAAGTTTTTTTTATTGCGAAGCTTTTCGACAATTACGTTATTTTCAAGCACGCACAAATAAATCAATATTTCCAGCCCATGCTCATTTATTCTTCACTGTTCTTTCCCCGATATCTTTGAACATTGTTTCCACCTTTGTTTTTCTGAATTTATTTTACCTTGGAGTCGAATTCCTAGTAATGCACGATCCATTTTTCTTTCAGTCTTCTTCATTCTATCAATTATTTGTTTTGTTAGTGGCCATATTTCTGCACCATACATCATTACGAGCACTACACACTGGTTAAATAGTTTTGCTGTTTTCGTTATTAATTTTACTTTTGAGCATCCTCTTTATTCTGTGATATGCCACCCATCCATGCGTTATTTTTCTGAGTAGGTCTGGGCTTGTTTGTTCTTTCTTTGTTGTAAAAACTTTACCTAAATATACAAGTTCATCTACATTTTACACCTGGCCTTTTTGTAATTTTATTTTATACATTGGTTATTGTTGCCGATTTTAATCGTATTTCATACCCTTATTTTTTTTTATAATTATTTTTAACCCTAGTTTTTACAGCTCTTTCCAGTTCCTGTAACATGTCTTGTAACTCATCTATATCGTGAGCTATGACTACTTTATCGTCCGCAAAACGTAAATGGTGTATGTATTTTCCGTTGATGTTTACACCTTTTGAATTCCAGTTCAATGATTTTAGAGCATATTCTAATGCTGCTGTAAACAATTTAGAAGAGATATATGTGTATGTATAAAGAAATAAGAAACAATTAACAGCCATTTGAGAATTTATATGTGAATGTTTATTTTTCTGTATTTCATAACTTAAAAGTTTCATGTAAAAAATTAAACTCTATTTTCTTTTTTAAGCATTATTTTCCGATCATGCAGCTATTACTTTAAGATTAAGTACAACAATAATTAGGAAACTAAATTTACAGGATAAAAAAAACAATTGGGAAGAATTTAAACAAATAGTTGATGAATATTCCAACTTAAAGGGAAGACTTGAGGCTAGTGAAGATATAGAAAATAAATTGCAACATTTTATTGTACTCCTACAGAAAACGGCATGAGCGAGTACGTCGTATGAATCGGTAGTATATTAGCCAACAGAAATTTTAAATGAGGTAGCTAAAAAATAGAATGAAGCTTCACTAAATGCCAACTTCCTTATCTCCACAATCGCCAGAATACACATTGTGGAAAACTAGACGTACGTCAAAAGACCGAAGGAACCTGGTATAACCAATAAGAAAGTCAGATAATTCATGGGTTCACAGTGATAAGGAAAAGGCTGATGAATTCGTAAAATATTTTGCAACAGTCTTCACTCCACATCCTGGTCACGAAAGCCTACCAGTAAACCCATACTTGCTGGAGTTCCACAAGGAAGTATGTTAGGACCGTTTCTTTACTTAATGTATACAACAGATCTTCCAGTATCTGATAAAAGCTTGGTCGTCACGTTCGCAGATGATACTGCTATACTACGCGATATCGATTGCCCGGAGGAAATTAATAAAAAAAAAACCTTCAAAGATCATTAAATGGAGTGACAGCATGGAGCGAACAATGGCGGAAAACGATCAACGAACACAAATCTCTAAGAGAGTAAATTTTACTAATAGAAAAATTATACCTAAAGGCATTACCATCAATCGAAAAACCAGTGCCAATAGATACCTTGGTATGCATCTAAATAGTAAATTAAAAAACCATATTCAAACTAAAAACAATTAATTAAATAAGCTCGCCAAATGTACTGGTTAATAGGTAGCAAAGCTACATTTGGATAATAAAATCACCTTATACAGATACTTGCTCCTGTTTGGAGAACATCTGTGTCAAATATTGGACTGCAATGCTAGAACAAATATAACACTAATGCAGCAATTCCAGAATAAAACTCTACAAACCATTGCAAATGGGCCATGGTTTGTATCGAACAAAACTTTGTATCGTGCCCTAAATATTCAATATGTTACTGATGTGATAAAACAGGAAGCAATAAAACATGCAACGAAGTTACGTGATCACCCTAACTGGACAGCAGTCAATTTGCTGGATAACTCGTCAGAACTCCGACGATTATATCAAACATGGACAGCCACATGCATCCGCCCGCCGCCTTCAAATATATTATAAAAATTGTGTAAAATTCTGCAGAAGACAACCATGAGCATATAACATTTTACGGATTAAATGAACGTCAACATTCACGAAAAAATATGGCTGTAATTAGAAAGAAAAATAAAAAAGCACTGTATTTTCCAAAACGTAATCTAAGAGTTTTAGAATAATAAAAGAAATCGGTATAGTTAAAATCATAGTACCTATTAATATTAATTTTATAATATGTATTGTCAATTTATCGTAAAATGCCAATTGTAGCGCAAGCTTTCGACAAGGTATGGCACGATGGGCTGACCTATAAATTAAGCCGAATTCTGCCAGGTAATATCTGCCGCTCATGTCTTATTTATCAGAACGACAATTTAAAGTACAGCAAGAAAATGCTACTTCCGCATCCTACAACATAGAAGCTGGAGTAGGCCAGGAAAGCATTCTCGGTCACATTTTGTATCTTCTGTACACAGAAAACTTACCAACGGATGCGCAAACGACAGCTACATTCCCCGACGATACAGCTATATTAGCCATTAGCAGTAGTCATTCTGAAGTTGTAAATAAATTGCAAAACTCTTTGAACAAAATGCATGACTGGGCATTAAACTGGAAAGTTAAAATCAATTAAGAAAAATCAGCGCATATAACTTTCACATACCAACGAACAGATTACCAAGTGCACTTAGGAGGTAAACCTGTTCCACAAGTCGACTTGGTCAAGTACCTTGGTATGCACGTGGATAAGCGGTTGACCTGGGAAATACATGCCAGAATGAAATGTAAACAAATAAAGAAAAAACTCAACAATTATATTGGCTTATTGGACGGAAAAATTAACAATATAAATAATTATTTACTTTAACCTTTACCTTTTACATAAGAACAAGAATCTTTATCATAAGCTAATTTTAGTTGGGTCCGTTTATTGTGCAAAGTAGTTGGCTCTAGTAAATCGTATATTGCTTCGTTATAAATTTCCATAAACGAAACCCATATAGCGTAATGAAATCCTTCGTCCGCTACGTTAAGCGGAATACATTTCAGCATCGATTCCATTTCTTTATATGCATTAAATGCTAAACCGTAAAATAAATTTAAATTAAATATCGTTCAATTAATTTTTGAAACTAAAATTAAAAAAACTGCCTAGAATATATCAGAATCTCACATAAGTTTACGCAGAAAACTGCATTTAAGTCTGAACATTAAATTCTCGAAGAGATGGAGAAAATTATTAATAATCATTTTTGAGGAAGCAGTTGAATTAAAACCTTTTTAGATTTACAAAAAGTACATAAAAAAAAGGAACTGATAAAATTAATTAATATGTTATATATCAAAAAATACTTCATTATTTACAAATCAATTATCACATAAAAAAAGTTTTTTTTTTCTTTAATGTGTGACAATTCCAAAATAAACAATTTACCAATAAATAACAGAATATTAAAACTTGCTGTCACTATAAAAATTAAATTGATGTCTGTTTTGTATTACACATAGCACCATAAAAAAATAACAATAATAAAAAAAAACTACTACATCAATCTTCTTTGCGTGGCCAAACTTAACCGTATTTATAAGTAATATTCGTGTTCAGAACAAAAATTTCATCTTCGCAATTTTATTACAAAAAATACATAGTTAAATTACTATGCCATATAAACATTATTAATTTCATTTACTAGAATCACGTTTAATTCTATTCAATTTCTAATTACAACAATAATTCTTTTTATATAAACTCTAATAAATGTTCAAGAAAAAAAATGACAACAAATCGTTAAAAATCAAAGTAATTTTAACGAATTACTGGTTTACAAGGTAATTTTGTTAATGAAATGGTAGACACAAATAAAAATATAAATAAATTAATACATACTCATGTAATCCGCATGACCAGAAGGTGTGAGAAACATGTGATAATCACCTTTATCCTGAATCAACAAAATAAAAAAACACATTAATTTTGTAAAAATCAAAAAAGTAAGAATTAATAAATCAGATAATATAGGACAACTGTATGATAACTTAGTACAGTATCATGACTTTTTCAATGGGGAAAATGAATGCGTAAATGGGTACCTTATAGACAACAAAACTTTGCTATGGGAATCAAAATTATTATAAAAATACTCTCCACGATGTGACGCATTTCTTTTATGCCGACGGCATTACTACATGGTTGTTTATTTCCATAGTATTAACTATTATCTTTTTCACATAATAATGTTTATATCAATTATTCCAAATTCACAATATTCATTCAATACTCAGTTAAAATCCTTCTCGTATCATCTTATGCGAATAAAGTTGGTTTATATATAATAATTTGAAAAATGTGTTATGTAGCGATTTTTTATTCAAATAAACGACAAAAAAGAAGTTAAAATCACTAAAATATTTCCTTATAATATATAAACACGCGTTCTGGAGATGTACCTGCTGAACAATATCAGAAAAACAATTCATAACAAATTCTTTACGACGTTTTTCTTGTTCCAATGGTTTATCATCCAGTATAATAACGTCGGACACCTTATCCGGTTTATATCTCATGTTATTTGGTCCTAACTTTCCGGCTACCGATGTGAATAGGGTTAATAAAGTTCTCGGTATTATTCCTGGTTGTGTCACATTACCTACAATATAAGAGAACATTTTAACAGTGTATAAACAAAATCTTTGTGTTATTAACTTTTTGTGAATATTCAACACATTTCACATCAGAATTATATTAAGTTACAAAAGTACACAATTATAATACAATAATTTATGAGATATATAAAAAGAAAAACACACCAGAATATCGACAAGTACGTCTTAAATAAACAGTTAGTCTATAACTTAGAAGCAAATTTTTATTTTAAGCGATATACATTAAAATAAATTACATATAAACAATTAAAACTACGTTTTAAAAAATGTTTAACTGTGTTCAAATTTTGAAAATTTTAAAACTTACCTAATATAGTATGTGTTTTTCCAGCATTTGTAGTTCCGTATGCGAACAATAAACAGCTACGGCCTTGTAAGACATTTTCAATTTGTGGCAGTACGCAATTATTGAAGAGTTGTTCCTGAGTAATGGCAGGTCCAAAAATATGGTTAAATGTAAATCTACAAAAACAACGCATTACAATATTAAAGCCAATATGTTTTTAAAATTAATTAAATTGTATTATAAAGTACAAATCACATGAAAATCGAATTCATATGAAATGAAGTTTGCATTCACTCCTAGGAAATTGCATAAAAATATAAAAAAATAATACATTAATGTAATTTTATTTCAAATTGAGCTCCGATCCTCATTATAGTATACATCATAAATAGCGTTATATAAAAAAAAATAATTACTTCACTGGATCATGTCGAATTCGTCCACATTTTGAACCAGAAAGGGCGTTAGATGGTTTACACAATAATGTACAATTATCTAAAATTTCCAAGTTATTTATCTGCAAGAATCGTCATTAGATATATTATAATTCAGATGTGTAAAAATTTAATTATATAAAATAGTTACAAAAGAGGTACTTACATTGGAATGATCTGTTTTGTCAGCCGGTTTAACTCTTAAAACAACTACAACAGTATCATCCTTCTCAAGCGTTTCTTTAGAAATTAAATCCATTAAATTCCTACGTGCATTTGCAACTTTCGGAGATTTATGAGTTAAATGCGTATTATCGTAAATACGGAATTGACCGTTCGGATACATAAAAAGTCAAATATTTAATGCAAAGAAATGAAAAAATTAATATCAATCGTAATCGTTAGAACTTTAATTACTTCTCAGAATTCTCAGGTATCATATATTTATAACTACGTTCCATCAAATAATCGGCAACCAAATTACAAAGTACTCTAGTCTAGCCACGTAGCCACCAGCCAGCCAATTCAGAAATTCAGATTATTTTAGAGATTATGCAAAGCAAAATTCTTAAATATATCGTTTTAAAATAACGAATATTTTTGTTCATCAGACTCAACAAAAAATGATATAATAATCGATATGATTACCAAACTTTTTAAAAATTATTTTGTAAATTTTATTTTTAAAAATTATTAGTTATCATTATTAAATGTCTATAAAAGTCAAATATAATTTATTTTGTTTAATAATGTCTAAAAAATTAGATAATTTTAATAATGACGTTCTAATAATAGCAGATTTAAATGTGTAAATATAATCATTTAGTCAACGTTAAAAATTTTAAACGAAAAATCACAAATTCTTGTGTATAAACTATAAAGTTAACTCTATATTCACATGAAAAATGATTCGTTGTATGTTTTGGTGACAATGTTAATGTTATATTGTATGTTTTTGAACTTGAAGATTGAATCTATTTATTCTCTTGTTGCAGTGTTCCTTGTACCTTTTTATATATTTAAATAAATTTTAGGTTGTTTCTCGAGAATTTAAGATATTCCATAGTTTCAATTCCTTACAAAGAAAAGTGTACGAGAAAGCTGATAGGCCTTACAATTTTCAAATGGAAGAGAATAAACTTAAAATAATTACATAGTCTAATATGATAACTATTCGCAACTATAAAGTATTTTATAATTTGTTAACTTATATTTTGCTAGTTGAAAATCTATAAATTATTTTCTTTATTTTTCAACATGAAGAGACATGTGTTTTTTAAACAACCAAAATTGTGTTAGATGGTGATTTAAAAAAAAATGAAAAATTTGAAATATGTCTAGGGTGATTAAAGGATGAGTAAAAGCAATAAAAACTATGATCTGTATCAAATCAAATAAAAGCTATTTATTTCATTTATTCATGTAGCGTAATTTTAAAGTGTTCAGTTCGTTGGTAGACAGATATAACGTATGTCTGTTATTGTCATTTAATATTTTAATATAAGCCAAACTTCCGTGTGTTAGGTATTTATTGGTATGGATGGTATGAGGTTTATAATCTATCTTAGCAAATGTTTACATTTGTTTATCCTTTTACTGGAACAAAACTTTTAATTAGATTTATTTTTTACTATGTTAATTTAGATTATACTGTAATTTAACATATGGTACTCAAGTAATCCAGTTTTGTATTTGCCAGTTATCCAGAATCATAAAAGAACACAGAAAAGATGTTCCTCCCCTTAGTTGCACAGATCTGTCGCTCATTTCATTCCCTGATAATTAAAGCTATTGTACAATCTCAAAGTCAAATTGTCTCAGTCTGTTCAAAAGATCTCTCGCAGTTAATGTTACAGAGGCGAATGGTTTTTTTTCATTGTATGAAATTTAATTGGATCGATTTCTGTATAGCAGGTATGTACCCTTTTTTCATATCATTTGTTTTTAATATATACTCTTTTTTATCGTAATTTATTCTTTTAATGCAGATAGATCCTAACTAAGTATAAAATATTATATATATATTATATATATAATATATATATATATATATATATATATATATATATATATATTATATATATATATATAATATAAATATATATATATTAAATATATATATATAATATATATATATTATATAGATATACATATATATATATATACATATATACTTTTTTAATGATATTTTATAATTAGGTCGCAAGGATCTCTTTTGAGAAAATAAATATATAACAATTAAGTATATATATATATATATATATATATATATATATATGTGTGTGTGTGTGTGTGTGTGTGTGTGTGTGTGGTATAGTGTGTATATATAATTTTTTATGATATTTTATAATTGGGTTGCAAAGATCTATCTTAAGAGAATAAATATATAGTTTATTATATTAACCCCAGTTAGATGGTTTTAGCTTAAGAGTAGCAATTTCATAGAATAATTTTATTAAATTTGTAGTCAAATTTAGATTATATCGATGTATATTGATCCTGTAAGAATCTATATGCCACCACGAATAGTGAAAGAAGTAAATAAGAAAAAAGAAATATGGTTCGAAGACAAACATTATTTCATATATACGGGTAATGAAGTAAGTTATAACGGAGAATACGAATACTTTATGTTTTGTAGCAAAATGGTAACGAATGAATGACGATATAAGTAAATTCAATTTTTTAAAAAAAATGTATAAATAGAGGAATAGTTTTTAAAAATCAAGTACTTAAATCTGTTTCAAGTTATAGTTGTAAATCAGAGAATTTGTTACATACTCGTAGTATAATATGAGCGATATAATAGAGAGTTTCGAATATTTCAATTATAGACTGTCTATATCGGAAAACATAAACGAGTTGGTGACGGAGTTTTCGATAAACATATACAACGAAGATATCGTAACTCAACCATTTAAAAGTTTGATCGTAATAACTGGGAAAATAACGTTAAAAGACGAAAAAGATGGGACAAAAAAGTGAACGTAATCAATAACGGAATGTTACATTTGTTCGATCGTATAGATTATTATTTAGGTGATAAGAAAGTCGATAGTGTAAGAAAACCGGGTATTTCTACCACGGTGAAATTGAAAATGATCTAAAGTATAGTAATACCGGTTGGCGTATTACAAATTCTTCGACGAATATTCTAAATGAAAAGGGATATTTTTCAGTATGTATACCCGTGAGTACGATAATGGGATTTTTCGAAGATTACAAGAATTTTCTATATCGTGTTCCTCAAAAATTGACATTCTATAGATCGACGATAAACGTAGACATACTAGAGAATATTTCAATGGCCAATAAAGACAAATATTCCATTACATTGAGAGACATAACATGGAGGATGCCTCAAATAAAGTTATCGATCGAGTAAGAAACGCGAGTTAGAAAAGAAATTTTAAATAACACGGACTACGAGCTACTATACAGAATACCAAGGTACAATGATTTCATATGCGATGGAATTTACTTGAGATATTCCGGTATCGTATTCGAAAATCAAGTAGGTACTAATAGGTTTCCAGAAAGAAAAAAATATTTCGACTTACGATTTATTAAATTTAGAAAACGTTCAAATTTTGTTTACTATCCGAGAGAAAGATTGAATTTGAAATATGCGAAAATAAATGCGCTAATATATATCAAATATTTAAAAACTTTAAAACTTCTTATTACGACAAACACAAATACGAGATGAATCCTATAGTCGACTATAGTACGTATGTAACAAAGTATCCGGTTATTGCTATAGATTGCTCGTATCAACTGAACGTTATAAAAGAATCGCTGATTAATATTAAAGTAGTATTTAATCGGCGAGATCACACACCATTGAACGTAACGATTCATTGCGTGTTAATAATGGACGATCGTCTGAATAACAGAGTAATTCATTAGGAAAAGTATATAAATAATAGCACTCGCGTATTACGAATTTTAGATTAATCGTATTTAAGAAATAGTATATAAGTAGGTGTAGTTGTCAAAAAATTTAGTCTTACATAGACCTTTGTACGGTATACACGTGTGTTTACGATACGATGGCTAACGATATATTTAGAAATAGTCCTTCTAAGGACTTTTCGTACGTTATCGATTTCCAAGGTTTTAAAAGTATTAAAAATACATTTATAATAAAGGAACTGGCGATTGCATCTCTTGGAGATGACCGAATTGTTCATTGTATGATAAAATCACCTCGTATACGGACACGTAGGACAGATAAATTTTTTGACCAAAAGATATTATAAAATTAATTGGGAAGACGGATACGTGGAATTTCACGAAGCGGTTAAATTATTACGCGAAACTGTCGCAAACGCGTACATAGGATACGTCAAAGGAACGGAGAGAGTAAACTATATAAGAGAGTTGTTGGTCGACTTGGATCCATTAAGATGTCCAAAGGCTAGTGATTGGGTAGTGTACTCTATAAACTGCTATAAGCGTTGTTTTTATAAAAATCACCGATATTTACCGGATCAAGCCAGAGATACGAGTGTACATTGTGCGTTAAAACTAGCTATTACGTATAGAGATTGGCTAATTAATTTTATTTAAAATGAGTTTTCAAATATCGTTAAATCACGCGACATCTAATATATACGTTGCGAATACCAGCAAGGGATCAAATTAGATCGTCCGTACGAAGTTGCTTTAAAAAGTTTTGTAACGTACAATAGCATTCTAAATATTTCGGAAAATTTTAAGAATAACGAGTTAGTAGTAATTGAACCGAAAACTAACGAACATCGTAACATTACTATGCCTACGGGTACGTACCAATTGAAAGGACTATTTCTAAATATATCGTTAGCCATCGTATCGTAAACACACGTGTATACCGTACAAAGGTCTATGTAAGACTAAATTTTTTGACAACTACACCTACTTATATACTATTTCTTAAATACGATTAATCTAAAATTCGTAATACGCGAGTGCTATTATTTATATACTTTTCCTAATGAATTACTCTGTTATTCAGACGATCGTCCATTATTAACACGCAATGAATCGTTACGTTCAATGGTGTGTGATCTCGCCGATTAAATACTACTTTAATATTAATCAGCGATTCTTTTATAACGTTCAGTTGATACGAGCAATCTATAGCAATAACCGGATACTTTGTTACATACGTACTATAGTCGACTATAGGATTCATCTCGTATTTGTGTTTGTCGTAATAAGAAGTTTTAAAGTTTTTAAATATTTGATATATATTAGCGCATTTATTTTCGCATATTTCAAATTCAATCTTTCTCTCGGATAGTAAACAAAATTTGAACGTTTTCTAAATTTAATAAATCGTAAGTCGAAATATTTTTTTCTTTCTGGAAACCTATTAGTACCTACTTGATTTTCGAATACGATACCGGAATATCTCAAGTAAATTCCATCGCATATGAAATCATTGTACCTTGGTATTCTGTATAGTAGCTCGTAGTCCGTGTTATTTAAAATTTCTTTTCTAACTCGCGTTTCTTACTCGATCGATAACTTTATTTGAGGCATCCTCCATGTTATGTCTCTCAATGTAATGGAATATTTGTCTTTATTGGCCATTGAAATATTCTCTAGTATGTCTACGTTTATCGTCGATCTATAGAATGTCAATTTTTGAGGAACACGATATAGAAAATTCTTGTAATCTTCGAAAAATCCCATTATCGTACTCACGGGTATACATACTGAAAAATATCCCTTTTCATTTAGAATATTCGTCGAAGAATTTGTAATACGTCAACCGGTATTACTATACTTTAGATCATTTTCAATTTCACCATGGTAGAAATACCCGGTTTTCTTCTACTATCAACTTTCTTATCACCTAAATAATAATCTATACGATCGAACAAATGTAACATTCTGTTATTGATTACGTTCACTTTTTTGTCTATTTCAACATATTTTTCGTCTTTTAACGTTATTTTCCCAGTTATTACGATCAAAACTTTTAAACGGTTGTGTTGCGATCTCTTCGTTGTATATGTTTATAGATAACTCTGTCCCCCAACTCGTTTATGTTTTCCGTTTGTAGATGATCTATAATCGAAATGTTCAAAACTCTCTATTATATCGCTCATATTGTACTACGAGTATGTAACAAATTCTATGTTTTACATCGAATATATTTGAATATTTTTACCTCTATTTATACTTTTTTACATTCAATCATTCGTTACCGTCTTTACTACAAAATATAAATTCAGGATATTCGTAACCACCGTCGAAACAAACTTCGTTACCCGTATATATAAAATAATCCTTGTCTCGGAACCAACTACTTTTCTCCTTATATACTCGTTTCGTTATTCGAGGTGGCATACCTACATCGTCCAACACACATACTACAGTAAATCTATCGTCATGTTTACTATTGTAATAATACCATTTTTCTATCGTATATAACTCATTTACATTTAACGTTTTTATTTTTACAAACGGTTTTTCGCATACACGAGTTACGTCCTCGACGCACGCAACCCCAGATTCTCTCGTACATTCTCTGTCGTTCGCGATATCGGATTCTATTTTTTACCTACTTTTAAAAAGAATGCGAGGTACACGTGTATACTATGTCGCTTCTAAATACGTACTAACTATGAACATGTTTCAAACTTATATTTATACTTTTTCACACACAGTCCTCAAAAATATTAATTATCATCTCGTCATTCGAAAAATACAACATATAAAGTGTACATCTCGTGAAGTGTGTGTTGCACAATATATGTTATGATTTACCAGGCTTTCGTACAACAATTATTTCAGAAAACTTCCAACTCAAGGGTAAATATTGGTTACATAGGACAGCGTTATATATTTGTTTTATAAGTACAATGCTTTTACGTGGCAACTCATTTAAGAGCTCTGCTGTGATTAAGTCAAATCCGGGAAACTTTCTCCGTTTCATATTTTTAATAAATTGCTGAATCTCATTTGGGGTAACCGGTGTTATAGGTGGATTCATTTGCAGTGGTTTTTCTAGGTATTCAAGGATATCTGTGGAGTCACTAGCTTGGGCGTTCGGCGTGAATACATCGCAAAAATAATTTGCAAAGAGCGCTGCTTTATCGAAGTTAGTACGAGCCCAACTACCGTCGAGTTTTTCTATCGCAGGAATATGCACAATTGACCGTTGAAAACGTTCGGTCACTCTCCGTAGTGAGTGATCATCTCGTTTGGTCGGCGATAATTTCGATAGAAATGTTGTAAGCATTGGATCTTTATTTTCACGTAACACTCTACGCAGTTGCTTTATTTTTCTATTTAGTTGCGTTTTAATAGCCGGATTTCTCGTTTGTACAAAGCGTTTCGTAATTTTATCTTTTCGCGTATTAGTGTTAGTATATGTTTTGGAACATTATTAAATCCCTTTGGTGGCTGTACAGTGGGAGTGGCTAGCCACGCAGCATTTTGTATAGTTTCTGTTAGGTTTTGTACCGCTTTATCAATATCGAAATTAGTTTTCAGCGACATATTTAACTTTATTTTAGTCTCCAGATATTGTTTAAACAATGGCCAATTAGTTCTTTTATTGATAAGGCATGGTTCAGGTGTTTCTGTTATTGGAGAAATGCTTACCGTTAATATAACTGCCGAGTGATCTGACTGTAAGTCGAAACACGAGTCTGCTCTCATATGTAATGATCATATTTCTTTTGTTACAAAAAAAGTCAAGCAGATCAGGTTTCCTTTTACGATCTTGAGGCCAGTAAGTAGTTTCACCTGCCGAGAAGTAACCCAGATTTTGGCTGGAAATTACTTTTTCCAGGATTTTCCCCCGGGGATTATCTAAACGAGAGCCCCATTTGCGACTTTTTGAGCTCCAGTCTTCGCCAGATATGAATTTCGCTCCCAATGATTTGAAATACCTGACAAGCAGGTGTTTTCATTCAATCGTTCATTTGGAGAGCAGTATATGGCAGAGATGGCGACAGTTCCAATAAATGAATTTAATTTTACCGTACAAGCCTGTATTCTTTTTCCTGAATAGTTTTTCTCCTCGTGATACTTGATTGTTTTTTTAATAATAATTGCACTACCGCCGCGAGCTTTATTATCTGGCCGAAGACGAGTGTACACATCGTAGTTGGGAATATTTAAAACTATTTTATTTGTAAAATGCGTTTCCAAGATGAGAAGTATATCAATGTAGTGAGTTTTCAGAAAAGAGCTCTATTTCTAACTTATGTTGTAACGCGCCATTAGCGTTCTAAAGTGCAATTCTTAATGAAGTAGTCGTTATTTACTAGTTTTATTCAGGACTGAGGACAATAAATTTAATATCATAGCGTTCTGGTTCATTAACTGTTGAAATATGGTTTTAAATTCACTCAAAAATGCACTTAATAATGTATCTATACTAGTAGGCGAGTTAGTTGAGAATCGGTTATTCATTATATTACCACCACCATACCTTACATCATTAATAATAAGTTAAACGGATTTTCTGGGTACAACATCATAAACAATAGTCTAGCTGCCATCTGTGTTTCAGCAGACATTAATTACCAAAAAATTCTCATTGATAAAAATCATAACCTTATATCCTCTTATCTAATCTCTTAGTCATAAATAATAAACCATCAGAACCATATATACAAGCTTTAAATGATATCCTCACAAAATTTCCCTATAAACGAGTACTTCTTACAGGGGATATGAACATTAGATCTACTATGTGGGATCTTAAAAACTGTGGGAAGAAAACAAAACTTTTTCATAGTTTCTTAGTATCCCATAATCTAATTGTTCTAAACAAAAAAAAATGTCTTTACCTTTACTAATGCAAATGGAAAAAGTGTAACAGACCTTGTAATTACCTCAAAAATTGCTCAACCACTTGTAAAAGAACTAAAAGTCCAAACTGGGGAGGCATATTCAGTTCATGAATATGTAACATTCAAGTGTTGTATGGAAATATCAAGAAGAAGTCTTATTCGAAAAGTAAATTACAACAATATTCTTAACAATTTCGAACAGAAAAGAAATAACTTAGTACAAAGCTGCAACTTCATAAATAACCACGAGTCCTGTGAAGAATGGATAAATTATCTTTCAAAGTATATACAACAACAAATTTAATCAAATAATACTTACATACCTGTATCTAAAACAAACTACTGGTGGAATGATGAAATCGAATATCATAGCCGACTCACAAAAAAATATCGTTGTATCTTCCAAAGAACAAAGGATCCAAATATGAGAAAAATCCGGGAACTAGTTTACAAAAGTTACAAAAAAACTTTAAATTATAAAATAAAATCTGCTAAATTAAAGTAATGGAAATCTTTTTGCACAGATAATGTAAAACCATGGGGTCTAAGTTATAAAATCGCCTTTAGCAAGCTAAAGAAAACCAATGACATTCCCCTTTTTAGAAATGATGACAATGATCAAATAACTAATACAAACGACAATCTAAAATACTGTCTCTCCACATTATTTCCTAGCGATAACACAGACGCCGACAATAGCTATCATGAGTCATTGCGAAATAAATTCGATAATTTTAAGCCTGATTTTAACCAAACAAATATGGAAGAACCCTCATTCATTAATAATGAACAACTAACAATGATTATTAAAAATCTCAAAAATAATAAAGATAAAATTAATAATAAAATAATAAAACTGATTCACAAACACCATCCAATAATTTTTGAAAACATGTACAAAAAAATTTTTTCAATAGCTTATTACCCAAAAGCTTGGCGTGAAGCTAGTGTGATTCTTATACAAAAACCGGGGGAAGGTTCTAACAATATTCATTCATACCGCCCAATATGTCTTTAAAAACATTTGGGAAAATTTTTGAAAGATATTAAAAATTGAAATTGTGGGTCAAATTAAGCGAACAAATTTTCTAGACAGTAGGCAATTTCTGTCAACTGAACATGCAGTAAACTATGTAATACACAATATCCAAAAAAATCTCAAATGTAAAAATAAGGTAATCACTATAATGGTGGACATAAAAGGAGCCTTTGACAATTGCTGGTACCCCGCTCTGTTTAATTCTCTAGAGATATTACTAGTTGGAAATAAAAGATTATTGAATATCATCTACCATTACATAAGTAACAGGAAGATCTCTTTACAAGTAGGTAATGCGTCCGCAGGAAAAGAAACCAATATGGGCTGTCCACAGGGTAGTGTTCTGGGTCCACTATTCTGGAACATACTTTTTAATGGGGCCTTGAAATTATGCTACAATAAAAATGTAAAACTCTGTGCATATGCAGATGATCTCATTTTTATAATTTCTGGAAGCTCAAAAGTGGAACTAGAAAATATAGCGAACGATACCTTAATAAAATTAGGAAATTGGTTAGATAGTGTCAAACTAAAATTGTCAATTGAAAAAAGTTTTGTCACACTTTTCAAATTCCTACAATATGATCTTTATATAATAATAAATTTATATGTCCTTCTTTTTTATAATTTATACTTTGATAGTATAAACTTATTAGTGATTCATCATCATATTTATAAATATTAATTGATTTATTTATAAAATCTTCATATTCTTTAATATTTTCAGGAATTAAATTAATTGGGTATTCCATATTCAAATCTTTGTATTTTGAGATATAATTATTTGGTCTATCAAAATTTTTCTGAATTGGATTTAAAATAATTTCCAAGGCATATTCAAAACATCTTAAATCTTCTTTTTTATTACATTTAAATTTATTAGTTTTTACATTCTTCACATTGATGCAACATTTCTTTGAGATGATAAAACTTGGTAATTGAGTATAAGTTCCTCCTCTTAAAGGATTATTTTTATCAGAAAAAATATATATTTTAATAACTTTATCAAATCGATTATAACGATCATAATTTTGTAAAATTTCATTTTTTGCTAAAGTCAAACTTCTTTTTATTGTGTTTTAATTAAGTATAATATATTTAGAAGATCGAAAATGTTTTGTATGATTATTAACTATTTCTCCAGATAAATTCAATTCAATATAAGCTTATATTTTTCTTCTTTTCAATTTCTTTTTTAGCAATGTCATAAAGTTTATTATTTATATTAAATAAAGCTGATACTAAATCAATATTTTTATATAAATAAATTTCATAATCATGAATAATATTTTTACAGTTTCTTGTATTACCTCCTCTAATTTCATTAATAACAATTTTTGGAGGTAGTTGTTCTGGTTTTTCAGTATTAAAAATACTATCATCAAAATTGTAAATTGGTACTCTTTTGTTTTTATTTTTTATTATTTTATTTTTCAATTTTAAATCGAGGTAATTTAAAAGTACTTTTGATAAATCTGTTTTCTTCAATCTTGAACATCCTAAGATTCTTTCAACTTTACAAAAATTATATAATTCCTTTCTTGTACATCTTTTTTCAAACTTTGTGAATAAATTAATTTTTTTATTTTGTTATTTACTTAGTTATTTATATAGAAAAAATTTATAAAGAAATTTTTAATATTAAAAAAGTGTTACCTCATTTTTTTAATAAAAATTTTTCTATATAAATAACTAAATAAGTACATGATGGATAATCTGAATGAAATCGATATAATTGATATTAATGAAATTATGAGAGCAAATAAAATTAGTGAACAGATTTTTGGTGTACCACTTATTAAGATGGAAGGAATTAGGAATAATGAATTTATTGAAAATTTATGTAATTTACCATTTTTCAGTTATGAAATTGAAATTAATGATAATGGAATATTTGAATTTCATGAACACCTTGAGTCTGATTATGAGAGTGATGATTCTGGGTATGATTCTGATATAGCAAATTATTTCAATAATTTATATAGACCTGGGTTTTATTATAATTCTGATGAATTTATTTCTGATCCTGATTCAGAAGCAGAACCTGATGAGGGGATACAAGAAGATTATGAATATAGAGATAATGATGAATATTATGATTGAGTATATTAATTTTCTTTTTAAAATAATTTTTTTTTTTTAAATAACTTTTTATAATTTTTTTTCTATATAAATTAAAATAATTTTTTATAATTTTTGTCTATATAAATTAAAATGGAACAAAATATTATAGAAAGCGAAGATTATATTGATTACAGACCACCTATTTCTATTGATATAAATCATCAAGGAGGGAGAATCCCTATGTCTTTATATAATGAAGATATCAAAACTGTGCAGCGAGAGAAGACTCATTACTTCAACCATTCCCGCTCCTGCCTACACAAATGAAAGATCTCCAGACTTTCATAAAATCTTCAGTGCGTAAATCATGGAACCTCCAGTGGTCTGCACTTTCACTCACCAACAAGCTGCGATCAATTCGAGACACTGCATGCCTCTGGATTCCATCTCACTCGGCAAACAGAAGAGATGATGTTGTACTTGCTAGTCTGCATCTCCACACAGCTATATCCTACAAAATCTTCCTCCTCCTCTTTGTTCAACCTGTAATGTCCTCATTACCGTCGAACATATTCTCCTTGAATGTGTGCAATTCAACTCCCAACGTTCTATCCTCGACAAACTGCTCAGGCTCCTAAACATTCTTTCCTACACGCAAGATGCTTTCGATAGTTTATTAAATTTTCTTAAATCCTTCAATTTATGTAATCTAATTTAACAATCCGTACTTCCAATTTATTCTTGCAACTTTCTACTGATTCTCACTAACCTTACGTTCTCTCCTTTCTCGTGCCTCTGGCCTGGGTGCAGTACATGGCAAGTAAATCTACAGGTAATCTACAGGTAATAGGTAAAACTTGTCTTCATAGAAGCGTTTTAAATATCAATGGAAAAATAAATATTAAAAAAAAAATCTAATAATACAGGTCCTGATATAGAAGATATTCATAAAAAAGTAATATTTGTTAATAATGGAATATTACACTTATTTAGCAGAATTAGTTATCATATTGGTGGAAATGAGATTGATTATATAGACAATTCTGGTATTGCAACAGCAATGAAAGGAATAGTTTCGTTTAAAGATGATATAGATAATGATGATGCTTGTTGGAATTGGGTTCTACGATAATTAATGAAAAGGGATATTTTTCTATTTTTATACCGATGAAAATAATTTTAGGATTTTTTGAAGATTATACAAATTATGTATATCGAATTCATCAAGAATTAAGATTAATTCATGTAAATACTAATTGCTATGATGTATTACAACTAATTGACGAAACAATATCAAAATCCCATACTATTAGCATAAATTTATCAGAAATAATTTGGAGAATGCCTCAGTATAAATTTTCTCTAACTTATGAGATAAAAATTAATAAAGAAATAGCATCTTCTACCGAATATGATATGTATTTTAGACATTGGATGTATATAGAAAAACTTCTGTTTCTGGAAAAACATTTACTTGGGATATTACATATTATAAACCACGGTATGTTATAATTGGATTTCAAAAAAATAGACATAATAGAATTCTAGTTGATAATGGGCAATTTGATCTTTGTAATCTTGAAAATATTCAAAGTTACTCTTAATAATAATGTTCATTATCCAAATAATAGGTTAAGTGTTATACTTTCTGAAAATAAATGTACTCAAATTTATGAAATGTTTAAAATTTTTAAATATTCTTATTATGAAAAGGAAGGTAAATCTCTAATAAATTATAATTATTTTATAACTAAATATCCAATTATTGTTATTGATTGTTCTAAACAATCTGAAGTAATAAAAAGTTCTACGGTAAATATTGAAATTAATTTTCAGTGGCGGGACTCATTTGAATCTACTTCAACAATTCATTGTTTAATAATTACAGAAGATAAAGCTAGATATAATCCATTAAAAAATACTGTTATAGCTCATTAAAATTTTGATAATTATTAATTATTTTTTATAAAAATTTGATTTTGAAAATACTTAAAAAATAATTATCTAGACTTTTTTTTAAACAAAATTAAGAAAAATTATAAGCTTAGATATTATCGATTACAATACTGAGAAAATTATAAGCTTAGATCTTATTGGTTATAGTATCGAGAAAATTTGTTATTAGCAACAATATTAATTATCGGAAATTAAATAATAAAAATAGTATAATTATCGGCTTTTTTAATATTTGGTTTTTAACAGATAAAATAGAATTATTATTGATCTTGAACAGTAAAAAAAAAATCCGAGCCAGAATCAGGTATAATACATACTACTCACAGTTATCATTATCTGTATTATTTTGTAAATTTTTACTATGAAAATATACTGTTGTTTTGTTTTGATTTGTTTTGTTTGTATATATCACGATAAACCTTTGTCTATTCACTCCTGGGATGAAGGCATTCCCCAACTTCGACCTACTTTTGTCTTGCGATTTATTCAACAGAGCTACCATGGTTATATCATTGTGCCACCGCATCGTTGGCCTTCCCTGTTTTTTTTTTCTGTCCATTGGTAACCACTGGAGATCCGCTTTAACCATCTATCTTGTCTTCGAGCCACGTGGCCAGCCCAATTTCATTTTGTTATAGCCATCCGCTCCACCGCATCATCCAATCGTGTTTATTTACGTATCCATGAATTCCGTTTATGATCTGATAATATATATATATGCATATTTGGACAAATAAAGATGAATGTGTGAGATATAGATTAAGAGGGATTGCGATGGAAAAATAACGACATATACATCTATACATATGTACTGTTCGGAAATGTTTATTAAATCAATTATTTTATATTCCATTCGATAGGAAGATTTCTCTGACAAATTTCAGAAACGCCCGGACGCGATACGCGTATAAATTATTTTTCAGTGATTTTTTTTTTAAATTATTTTCTATAGAGAAGAGATTAATCAAGTAAAGTAAAACATGTGTGAGGTCACTTTCGATTAATTAATCGCAAATGAATAAATAAACAACTGGTATGTTAAATTTTAATACATCATTTCTCGACAATAAGTGTATGTATATATACGTAATATTTCGCTCATAACGAATTCGTAAATGCACAAATACTTACTTTTAGACCTACCTACCTACCTACATACACACATGCACACTTATACATACATATGTATGTATACATTGTGTATGTGTGCATTTCGTGTAAGTATGTACCAATGACGGTAAGTAACAGAAACATATTGATCCGAAAGAAAAAAAAAAGTCATATAACATAGAAAAAGAATAAGGTAAAAAATAACAAAAAAAAAATGAATTGAAATACATTATGCTTATACAATCTAAACTCGATTAATTTATCTTTATAATCATACAGCGATAGAAAGTAACGTAGCTGTGTGAATAATGAATGGAATGATAGGTTTTAAAAAGTTTAATCTATATCTATATCTATCTATCTATCTATCTATCTATATATATATATATATGCGTATGTGTGTGTAAGATAGTAAGTAAATGACTAATTTACTCACATGGGTATGATATAACGGTCTTATATTAAGTCATAATATATATATATATATATATATATATATATATATATATATATATATATATATATATATATATACATATATATAAAAGGAACAAAATAAAAAAAATATGACACCATATTACATGGTAACACTGGCTTTAAAATGACTACGTACATGAATTCTCAAAATTATATATATATATGTATATATATATATATATATATATATATATACATATAAATAATGCTAGATCGTCATTTTCGTAATATAAATAAAGATGTACAGCGTATATTGAAGGGATCGTTGTTCCAAAGCTCTCGCAATCATTACCGTTATTTCTTAATATTAATAATTGCGAGTTTTTAAGTAGGCCTGAAAGAAAAAAATAAAAATGGTTAAAGTTAAACAAATCATTTTGGAAATTTTATTTCTAATTTATTTTTCGTAGGCAGAGTTACTAGTAATTCTGTTTTTCTTTGGTATCAATTTAAACCCATTTACGTGTAAACTAAAGTATTAGAGATTCATATAATAGCGGGAGTTGGCTATATTTTTAATTTCCGGAGTTTAACGTACCGGAGTCGTGTCGAACGCAATAGAACGCAGGGTCATTGTATGAATTTATTAAACATCATCTAGGAGACGAAATATAAGAAGTGGCATGACAGAGTTTTTAAAATTTTGAGATCGGGTTCGGGTGAAGTATTTGTTCTATTTTTAATACAAAGTATCAGTTCTAGAAGTTATACTTATAACATGAGAGGGAGTAGTGGAATGCACGTGGGGGAAGGAATCTCTTATCAATTTGTTTAACAAATTATTTTCTAGGATGGTGATCAAAAGTAAGGGTCGAAGTAGATAAAATACATTGTTTGGAAATTTCACGTTATTTCATAGATGGAGTTGTAAATCTTTTAAAAGATAAACAGAATTATCTCAGGAATTCTAGCTTTGCTTGGTTCAATAGGAGGTGGTTGTTGCCAATTGATTAATGTAAATTCTGCTGATTCCTTATGAACGTTTCATTTGCCATCTATTATTTCATGTATGGTTTTTAATTAGTGAAAACGAATTATGAGACGAAGCGACGGTCGTAGCATTATGGAGAACAGATGGGGAAAATTCGTATAATCGGAAGGAAATTGAGAAAGTGGATTAACAGAAAAGAATATGTTACAGTCAATATTAGTCGGATTTAGAAGAGTGAAATTCGTCTTTTTTGCCAGCGAACGAGATGCAGATATACCAATTGGTAAAATGGTCATTGTAGAAGAAGATGACAGACGAATTTCACGAAATGGATAGGATGGCAACAGGGTGTAAAATAACTAACGCTAGGTGAAAAATATGGGCTAGCTAGAAAAAGTAATACGTATTTCATCGTTTAAAATATTAAGGAAGCAATCAACGATCGGTTAATTTGTAAAATATATTTACAACTTACGTTCAATGAATCACACATCCCAACAGAGATAATCCACCGGTGATTAGGTGCGAAATGGATAAAGTGGAAATGATTTCTACAAAAGCTATTACATTAATTTTGTATAGGACAGGTATGCATATGGAAAGAGTTTTGTTTTGTTGTATAACTTTTTTTTTTTTTTTCATAAATATTAATGTAATTCCCTCTCTATTATTAATAATGATTTTGCTTTTTTATTTTTATAAGTATGAATATTATTAAAAAAAAGAAAATAATTGTAAATCCATAAACTCATTTTGTTTTAAATTCATGTTTTTCTTTGTAAAAAATTGTATGTATTTATTTTGTTTTGTTTACGAAGAAGTTTTCTTTATAATTTTATTTGCATGTGGATAATAGATGTGCAAATTTTGTTAGCAATAAGTATATTTTAAGTTCATTGTTCTAATTTCTATAACTCAAATCACAAATTCACCTTTTCACACACACAACTTTTTTTTAACATGCACCTGTTTTTTTTTTAAACAATAAGCACGTTGGCTGTTCGCGAAACGAGTTAATGTGGGTAAACAAGAAGACGACTACTTACTTATACATAATTCGTTGTATAGTGTAAGTAGCGTACAAGTTAATCAATAATAATATGGCATTAGTGCAGATAGACACACACACACCCGGGATAGCTGATTATAATTGCTTTATTGCCACCGCACAACTATATTGTTATTAGCGCGCACATGGTGTTGTGCGTGATGGTTTGCCATTGCGTTCCATCCGATAATAATAATATCAGGATTATTTATATTTTTTGATGATCATTTTTGCGTTACTCAATACCCTTTACACATAGAAGTCCATGCTTTATGACTAAAAGTTAATAACAATAATAACAATAATAATAAATGGCAATAATAATGATGATAAATTACCTAGTTCAATTATCTTCGTGCAATAGAGGCGTCAAAGAAGTAATATTATTAAGAACGGCATTACTACTTTTCGGTTTACCGTTCATCGGCGATGCTGAGGAAGCGATGTTGTTAGCGACTACACTAGTCGGATTACTATGTTTCACATTATTGACACCCACATTATTGGCCATCATGATTACCGAACTAGGCGATAACGTACTAGTACTGCTATGCTGCGACGGAACGATCGAATTTGTTAGAGTAGTAGCGACCGTATTAGCGGTTATAGCGGATAAGGACGGTGTCACTATGGTAGGAACGTTGGAATTTTGTTTTTCTCCCAACAGCCAATATGTCGTTATTTTACCTTTACCCTAATAAAATGTATAGAGCAAAACGAATGTGCAAAAATTATTCTATATACAAATAAACAAGTCTTAAATATATGAAATTCGAATATTTCTACGATAAACACCAAACCGTCATCTGTTTTTTTTCCCGCACTAATAAACAGGTTAACTTTAATAAATAATAAATAAATTAATTAATACCGAAATTTACACGATGAAATTTCGGTTTTTACGCATTAACTAAGATTAATAAATTATGTAGCTCTTAAAATTATATATCTAAATTATTCAAATACTAGTTCATGCGCTTTTGTTGTCTCCAGCCTACGTTCGGAATCGGCGTTTACACGATTTTTAAATCTCATTCGGTGATATTTTGAGAATTACTTCATAGAGGTGCTCGATCTGTAGATCTTTATGAACATGTATATTTTTTACACAATACGCCGAGTTCGCGATGTTTCTTAAAACTTTTCTTTGGAAACGATGTATAATATTTCTATTTTACTTCGTTTAATACCGTAGGTCCAGACGGGTTTCAACATTTATTTGTATATTAAGATTTTATTGTTAGATTGATAACGAACAATACCTACCAAACATCTAATTTAGTTTAGCGTCAAATGTTGTACCTTCACCATCTTAAAAAAAACCTACGTATAATCACTCCCTTCTCTGAGTATACGTATTTCTTTCTTAATATCCTACTCTCCTCTTTCTATACGCGTATATGTATACATACGTGCATTATTATTGAGCTGTCAGAATTATTGATACTAAGATGAGCAATCGTATATTTGAAGTAACTTATCAGCAGATTTATAAATAATGGATTAAATTTATGATTTTTAATTATATCAAAGATCACAGACTACGTTCAGTTGTCGAACGCACCTGTAACATCTAGTGAGAAGATAATTGCATTCGGAGTCCGAGTAACTAAATTGATTATCACGCAAAAGACCGTGCTCATTTATCTCAGGTAAAATCAGATGATAAACAACTTTTTCAAAGAACTTCCAACGGAGTTAATTAAACAAATAGGACGATAAGCTGTAAGATCTGAAGCTTTCTTTCCCGATTTAGGTATTAATTTTAAATTAGCAGATTTCCAACATTGAGGAAAGATCTGAAGACTTCAGCATATATCGAAAACTATTAAAAGTATTTATTTAAGTGTAGATTGAGTTGTTTTAATACTTTATTTTTTATTTTGTTTTTTATCTCTTTGATTACCTTATAGTTTCAGAACTGACAACTGGAAGAAGTTCCTCCAATAGTAGATACAAGGACAAGCATTATGAAAGTTTTTTTTTTTTTTGTTTATTCGGAAAATATTCTAAAAAAGATATTACATTTATAATATTCTTAATTAGCGGTTGGTTATTTTCTATATTAGAAATTATTCAAAGGACGTATTTTATTTAATATTTTGTATAGCATAACTTTCACCGACAAAATTTTTCCCCTGACGCAATTTTGCTTTACATATTTCCCGCTTATACTCGACATTTAGTTGTTCAAACGTACTATTCCAATTGAAAAGTTTACTTGAATATTTAAATTTGGTTTTATTTTGCGAATTAGATTGATATTTTTCTTGTCAGTCCACTAATCACATGTTGACATCGACACCTATACACTTTAAGACTTATATACAATACTGCTGAGATAAGTGTTAAGTTTATTCACGTATTTATCCAGTGCCGCACTACAGACGAGTCCTATTGATGTATTTTTGAAGTATCACGATATAATTTTTGTTCAAAATTCGATTAAATTTTAGAAATATTTAATTCAGCGAAGACGGTGTATAACATTTTTTGTTTTCAAAATTATAAAGGAAATGTTTTCATAAAAGGTTAGATCGAAATGTTTTATTCTAAAATCTACTAATTGGACAATACAACTAAGCAGATAGTTCATAATCTTCCTCTCTTAACGATTACTCTAGATAGGCCTTTTTTATCATTTTTAATAGGCGAATTATTACTATATATTAGATTTTGTGATAAAAATTTAACGCGGGGCTCCAGTTAAGGCAGTTTAATATTTAGGTCACTTATTAAAATAAGAGAGAAGTTTCGGAAGCTAATTAGTAATTACACGTGTATAGAATAGTTTAAATAATTTATATTATTTATATATTGACGCAATTAAATCGTCCTACTTTAATCGTTTAAGTATTGTGTCAAACGGTTCGTCTAAATATTCGAGTGTTTATAGAGTCGCTTTTCGCACCAGGTGGAGAAGTCACGAACTTCGTCAAATCGTAATATTCGAGAAATTTAAATCATCTTCAGCGAATATCCGCGTAAATTTGATAGTGTTATGTAGTTATAAATTGGAAATCAGTGGATATTCCACCAATATTTGACGGTCGTATAAGAGAGGCTCTTGTTCAGTGTTTTGCTGAGCACGTGGTGTAAGACAATTATGCAATCGAGTCGAAGTTTGCGTAATCTTTTTTCCTGCTTATCGCGTACGAAGAACTCGATAGTTTCGTTGAAGTTTTTTACGGGGGAGTAATTCGTTTCTTGTGGTTACCGTCAATGATTATTCTATCAGAATGACGTTTGAGCTGAGTTCATTTAACGACGTGGATCTTTTAGTTGTTAGTTTGATCTTTCTTTTAGAGTACCGTACGATGATATAGCCACAGATCGAAAACAGGGTTCCCCTTGCTCAATTACCAATGTCCTATTTAGTTCCAATGATAAATGGCCTAATATTTTTGCACATTGTTACTGATGGGTCAAAATGTCCATCATTCGCTAGTTCTGCTTTCGTTATCCCCCATTTAAACATTATTAAAAAAATTGTATCAACACGTTTTTCTTCAGTTTTTTTTACTACTGAATCTATGGCGAATTATCAAACTTTTCAATACGCGCTATAGAACCTTCTAGAAATATCAGTATTCTTTCAGAGTCAAAGAGTTTTCTTCTAGCATGTTCATTAACCCTCGTTCTACTTCAATTATACGTAGAATACGTAATCTTTTAGTTCAGTTATATAATGTTGGTATAGCAGTTGAATTTTCATGAACTCCTGGCCGCTTAGATATTATATGGGTAACTCCTTCGCTGACTAGCTCTTTTTATCCATACACTCGTTGTATCGATCTACTTACAAATATCAAAACTGTTCATAAAGAATATTGGAAACATTGTGGTCAGTTTCTCATGGTGCTTTTATGCTTAAATCTATCCAGCCCGATATTATACCTTGGTTTAAAAAACTCAATACTCCGATCAAATAAAACACAATACGTAAGTTTCTTGCAAAAATATACAGACTACGTCTCGATAGCAATCGGCTTTCGCATTCATTATTCAAAATTCATATTCGACCTTCTCTATTGTACTCTCATCCTTTCGATGTCGAGTTAGGGGCCAAATGCCGATCTTGTCTTTCTCGAATGTTCATACCATCATCCTCAACGTGTCAAGCTTTACAACCGGTTGATTTCCTTACATATTTATTTTCATATGAATAATACCCGAATTCTCCTCCTGTTGTATTATTTTACTATCGATACCAATATATCTGTCCCCTCGTCATGTATTCCCACTCCTACTAATATCACCTGTTACTTATATTTAAAAGTGTTTATATATAATTTATTTATATAGTAAATAACGTATTTAAGTTCGAGTTTTTAATAGATACATGTTCGATGGACGAACAGCTAGCAAAAATTTAATTAAAAAAACAAAACAGCTCAAAATGTAGAAAATAAATGTTAACGAGAATAAATCCGTCAACGTACAGTTTACTAATACTGTAGTCCCACCTGTTAAAACCAACAATACAGTGATGCCAATTCAGTCTGGTATTACATATCTGGATATGCACTTGGACACTTGATTACCATGGCATCATTATATAGTTAAAAAAAAAATACACGAATTCAGAAACTGGCTTATAGATAGAAACAGTGCTCTGACACTTAACAATAAGCGGATAATATATACAGCTGTTGTTCGACCAATCATGACCTACGGAATTAAACTGTGCAGTTGTGCTAACGATATTAATTAACAGCTCAAAAATATTTCGTACGTATCTGATATTATAAAACAGTATGCTCAAAGATATGTAAGGAAATTAGAACGTCATCCTAACAGGTTAGTTAAATACATGTTGGACACTTTCAATGATGTAGATTGAAGTGAAGTAAACCACTGGACCTAGTTTAACAGATATCGTGAGATCACCACTGAGTGTTTCTTCCCTCACGACAGATAATAAACACCAAAAAATCGCTAAATGTCTACGCTTGGCTAGATATCAAATAAAATATTAAAAATAACTATTATTACCGTACACAAACATACATACATATATATATATATATGTGTGTGTGTGTGTGTATAAACGGATAAATTAATATATGAGATACTGTCGGATAATTGTTAATTACCTTCATTTCGACTTCACCTCTTAATTCCAATTCGAATGTTCCAAAAGAGTCCAACACCTCTTTTGTATGAGGGCTTACGTGTATTTTCAATGCTGCGTAATTAAAATGAAATAACGATTACAACATAGTAACAACAACCAACTGCATATACGTCACTAATAGGTAGTTAAAACTTATAATTATTTATACAGGACATAAATTTTTTCTCTCTCTCTTATTTATTACTGCAAGCTGACCAACAAGATCATTTAGCAGTGTTTCGGTGAAGAGCATAACAGGAAGGATATAGTACCCACTGGTACACACCCGGCAAAAGGACATAAATGAAGCGAGAAATTAATATTTTAAAAGATATTCGTATTTAGTTTGTTGTTTTGTTGAAGTTGTTAATTTTCGCACAGGCAATGCACGTTCGAAAAAAACTAAAATTACGTCTAGATAAATTCAGTTTCAATATTTTCTCCGGAATTCAAATACGTATTAATACTAAATTCGTAGGATGTAATTGCAAAAATTATAAGCCACTTTCACAACACTCCGTTAGTTGTTATTGCTATTATTAGTAAACACACACACACTGATATATATATATATTTAAAGTATGCACGAAAAAAATGAAGCGCAATTCAGATAATTTAAGAATTATAACCTCGTATCAACTGAATAATCTGCCACACCCAATTTATACGCGAGACCTATGAAATACCTCGATCGGTTCATAACATTGCGCTAAACTACGGGGTGGTATTTTCTTCAATATCACAATGCTCACTCAAACGCATCTATTCCGTATGTACAATGTTTCGAAGTTCTTACCGAATTTATAGTTAAATCTGATCTAGGCTATATTAGTCAACTAATTGGGTCTCATTTGGTAAAACTAAAAAATAATAATAATAATTTAATTTTTCTAGATCTACGCACAGTTCAGCCAAGCACTAACACATTTAATATGTATTCTAATCGTTAGTGATTCAACGGGTGGGTTACAAATAATTACGAGTAAGGAATGAAAAGATGTTGAATCGTATATTCTGTCAGATTAGGAAAACAATAGCGGATGTACAGAAATAAGTAAACGAGATACACTTCAAGTCGCATACAGGGATATTTGGAAATAAAGAAACGGGCACTTTAACCGGAGGTCAGATACATGAAATAGAAGACAAACCGATTGAATGGACGAAATACATTACTTGGATTAAGCACAAAGCGTATGGTGCGTGGAATCAGAAATATAAACTGAAACCAAAGGAAATAATTACTACAATATACAACCGGATATTTCAGAACTACCTCGGTTTCAAATTGGCAATTTATAAATCGACTATATTAAAACCATGCTAAGAATGAGAATAATACGAACTAGAGAACATCAAGCTAGAATGAAAATTATGATTCGAGTTTTTGCCAAATCTGCGGGCAATTTATTATTTTATACATTTAATTTAACTACGCTCGACTACTCTGGTCATTTGTGTCCACGATTCAGTATGAAATTAAATTCTTGTATTTATGAAAACAGTGAGAACAATGAAATTATTATCACATAGTAACATAATTATATTAATTTGAGTAGGTTGGATAGGTTTTTAAAATTTAGAATCTTCCGTGACATTTCTTTTTTGTCTTGTAATACTTCGTTTATACCGACAATTGATGCATCTCTTCTTTTATTTTCGAATTTTCGGCATTCAGTGATTATGTGTCTTACCGTCAGTGCAGAGAGCTGGCAGTAAGAACACAACGTCTCCGTTTCTCCATTGATCAGTAGGCCGTGCGTTAGCCTAGTCTGACCGATTCGTATCTTCGCTAGAGCAACTTCCTCTCGTCTGTTCGTGCGGTACGATGTTGTCCGGGTGATAACTTGCGGCTTGATCTGTTGTAACTTGTTGCTGCTTAAATTCGACCAGTGCTCTTGTTTGGCACACTCTAATGAGCATTTTATCTGTTTAATGATAGATTTTAGATGTTTATCACCTCTAAGTTTGTCTTTTTGCCATGGCGGTCTTGTTGGATTAGGCAGTTCCGGTGTTAATGGCATTATGTTGAACTGGATGCAATTATTGCACCGTAGACCAAATGGTTCATTTTTTTTTTGTGTACAACCTTTCCAGGTTTGAGCAAAACGTTTTATAGTAATTAGGATGCGCTTTGTTCATACTGAGTCTGAAGTAATATTTGAATGCTCTAGCGTTATTCGACGATATTTTAACGATGGTACGTCACTTTCGATGTGTAGGCTTATAACTGGACTTGTGCAGCCGATACATATGCGTTATGCTTAGTTTTGTGTAATATCCATTTTTTTAACGATTTTGCACGAACAGTTTGAGTGCGCTCGTGCATCTTGATATGTTCTACGTGGAGTAAGCTAAGTTTTTTTTTTTATCGAATATTAGCCCGAGAAATGTTATTTGCTCCTTATTCTGTACATAATTATGATTCAGTTTTAGTAGGATAGGACGAGAATTTTAGTTTCTTCTGCAGAAGCGTACTGCGACCCTTTTTTGCGAATAAAAAAGAATGTTTTTTGTAGCTGCCCAATTTTCGATTTGAGCGATGTTTTGTTGCAATGTTGCTTCTAACCCTGTTATATTACTACCTCTAATGTAAATCTGCGTATATGGAATATTTGACAGGTGCAATGATATCTCAAGTCCGATAATGCAAGTATAAATAGTAACGGGCTTAATACGGAACCTTGGGGGTTATTTGGAATTTTCTGGGAAACGGTGAATTACATATTCGGAATTTGAATTTCCTGCCCATTAAAAGTGAACAGATGAATTTTGGCAGGTTGCCTTGAAAAAAACGTATGTGAAGTGCGTTTAATATGGAACCGGACGATATGTGGTCGAACGCCTTTTCTACGTCGAAAAGACGCGTACGGTGTGTTGGCGTGTAGCGAATCTATCCTAGATTTCCTGTTGTAGACGTATTATGAACAGTAGAACGCCCTTTCCTAAAGTCATTTTGTAGATTCTCTATAAATTGATCGTTTTCCGAGATCCACATTAATCTGCTGCCAACAATTCTCTCCATTACCTTGCATAATGACGCGTGTCAAATTTAGCATTATAAATAAGTATATGTGTATAATTATGTAAAGATTAAGAACTTGGAATTAAACTGGTTGAAGATTGTTACAGTTGAACCATTAAAAAATAATGAACAATTTAGTTGTTAATACACACGAGTGTATTATGTACTTATGCAAGTACACTGATCACAAATGAACGACACCGAATAATAATTTTTCAAATTTAAATCGACTAAATTAGTAACTTTTTCTGAATACCGAAATTAGCCGCATCATTTATGGCAACCTGCTACTAATATATTACGATTACATACGCACATTCCATATATACACGTACACACACATATGCACAGTATAAAAACTACACTTCCGTGCATATATATATATATATATATATATATACACCCACCTTCGCCGTTAGATTCCATCCGGGAAGCGGTATTGACGGTATCGCCGAATAAACAGTAACGAGGCATTTTTAGTCCCACTACACCGGCCACGCAAGGACCTAGAAAATAGAAATTGGGGTAAACTTATTCCTTAGACTTTTATTCTCGTCGATTTAATTTTTATTTATTACACTACTAGACGTCTTTCGTAACGTAATCGAATTATAAACGACTAAAAACTAGTTAAAACCCATAAATTTTGTAAGTTAAAAGCCCAAAAAGTATTTTTAGGCCGTTTTCGAGTGGACAAAAGTACAAATTGAATGTATTAAAAATACAATTAAAATAAAATAAGTATAAAATACGGGGGAAAATACTTAATCTAGATACGCAATATCACACCAACCGCTCTGATTAAGGACTGATCTGCGTTAATAAAATTCGAACAGCGTGTAGATAATAATCTAACAACCAATCAGAATGATCCGCACTCTATGTGTTGTATAAAAATTTATAATGTAAAAAGCCCAAAAAGTATTTTTAGGCCGTTTTCGAGTGGACAAAAGTACAAATTGAATGTATTAAAAATACAATTAAAATAAAATAAGTATAAAATACGGGGGAAAATACTTAATCTAGATACGCAATATCACACCAACCGCTCTGATTAAGGACTGATCTGCGTTAATAAAATTCGAACAGCGTGTAGATAATAATCTAACAACCAATCAGAATGATCCGCACTCTATGTGTTGTATAAAAATTTATAATGTACTTCTTATGAATTCTCTACAACGTCTAATAATCACCGGAAAACTGAATAGACGAAGAGAAAAGTGAAGACCAAGAACGCGTTGGGATGATCAGTTAAAATCGTTAATTGAAACATGTACGAAGCACTGCTGGTTGCTCACAATAGACTAATATGGAGATCGATAACATATGCGCCCGTTTCTTAACATCACCACGCCCTCTAGGGGATAAAAGAAGAAGAAGCGAAAGAAAATTAGAAAATTCTACGAACAAAAAAACAAAAACAAAAACAAAAAAATACCGAGAAAAAACGGAAGTAATAAAAGCGGAAATAATTTATTAACTCTTAACCATAGACGGTCTGTTTTTAAAACCTTGTCACACAGACAACCGGTCATTTTGGCCGACGTGTTTAAATTATTAATATACCTATTTAAATTTTTAAAAAATTAATATTTTACTGTACTAAAAATAATTTTTGTGTACATTTAAAAATAAAAAAATCAATAAATTTTGAAGTAAAATTAAAAAAGTATATTAACAAAAACGTAATTTATGAAATATTCGTGTATATCTATGAAAGATGATTGAATATTATTTTTAATTATAAGTTGTTATTAACTAATTAAACGTAAAAAAAAAAAACTAGAAATATTTAAAAATTAATATTTGTGTAAAAACGTGCAATGTATTTCGAATGTATATTTTCGGACAACAGATTCCTTACAAAAAAACGTCACATTCCGTGCATATAGTCTTCTTGCAAATTAGAGACATGTATAACGTTCTTCGTTCATTTTCTACAAGTTGTTCTGATTAATAGTTTTGTACTTGGTCCATTTTCGGTATCTTTTAGTACACGCCTTATACATAAGCGGACTTGTCGACTGATTAATCTCCGTTTTCAGCAAAGCCATTCCCAACTGTTTTATAAAATTATATCGAGTTAGTTCGATATTATCCTTGTAGAACTGGTGCATTACAAACACGGCAATGAAAAGCGAAATAATATTAACATCAACACAGACAAGCGGTATTTTTAACCGGTAGCGATTTTTATATTAGAATAACTTTTCTAAGGTATAATTACTTCGAATATAGGCACGGTACTAAACTCTGGAAAGCTGACAAGTACACCAGTACACTTGAAAAACCAAAAAATTGAAATCGATCTAATTGATCGGTTTTCTGTAGTTAGTTAAATTCGATAACAACTTTCGGTAAAAAATTATTTTTAAGAAGTACAGACATCGAGTGTAGATTATTCTGATTGCTTATTGAGTGCGGTTGTGTACATGTACATTTACCATATTTTCCATCCCGTTAATTCATTGACACAGCTCCGTCATTAATCAAAGCTGTTAGTGTAATATTACGTACCTAAATTAATACGTATTTTAGATACATATATATACTTTTTAAATTAATAATAATAATATTTTACCATATTTTGTTTTTTATTTCAGTCGTTTTTTTAATACTCGATATTTTTGTTCACTTGAAAATGGCTTATAATAGCTGAAAATAATATTAAATAGAATAAATGCAAAAATAGACTCAAAGCTTATTAAACAGCAGGTCGAAAATCTTAAGTATAGTCCAGGAAATAGAAAATGGGTATGAAAACAAAATGAGAACAGGGGCGGCGTTCATAGATTTAAGCGCCGCATAATGACACAGTAAATCATAGAATACTAATAAAAAAAGTATTACCGCTGACTACAAGTTAACCAAAATCATTAGCACACTGTTGAGGAATCGGCGAATCTATGTAACGCTACAAAAAAAAAAGAAAGAGATGGAGAAAACAGAACAACGGGCTACCACAAGGAAGCGTACTTGCACCAACCTTATTTAACATTTATATACTAACGATCAGCCAATTGGATGTTCAACAAAACACTTTATATAGGAGCAATTATAACTCAAGAGAAAACTTTTTGCGAGGTAGAAAAGAATTCCAATGAAATACTGGAGACTATGGAGAAATACTATGATAGCAATTACTTCAAACCAAACCCTAATAAAACCCAAGTAACGGTGTTTCACCTGAGAAATAAGGATACGCAAACTAAATGTTACATAGAAAGGGATATCCCTGGAATACTGTAACAACCTAAAGTATTTAGGTGTCAAATTGGACCGAGCACTAACATTTAAAGAACACTGCGAAGATACCAAAAGAAAAATTGTTACAAGGAATGATTTACTTTGAAAATTGATTGGCTCTAACTGGGGTACAGATCCAAATGTATTAAGTCAGCTTTAGCTCTGGGTTACTCCGCAGGTAAATATGCTAGTGCAGTATGGCGGAATTCAGCACATGTAAAAAGAATCCATGTAGCACTACACGAAACCGATCGAATAATTACAGGATGCTTAAAGCCGACATCGATCGATACAATAGAAATACTATGCGGCATAGCACCACCAAATATAAGGTGGGAAGTGATGGGTAGAAAAGAAAAAACAAAACAAGAACAAGACATAAGACATCCATTGAATAAGGAAGATGCGGAAATAAGTCGACTGATGTCGAGGAAAAGTTTTCTCAAAACACCAAACGCTTTGAAACAAAACTAGGATGGAATTATGGAAGGGAAGGCTGAAATGGGAATACCTCTTGGTAATAATTTACCGTGGTTGACATGGAAAACCCTAAATAGAATAAGAACTATGAGATGAAGAAGAGCAAAGAATATGAAACGATAGAAAATTAAAGATGACGACAGATGTGAAACAAGATTCAGAGCACCCTATTTTAACTTGCTCATTGTTGCCAATACAATGCAGGATGGACCAGAATAAATGGAATCTCGGACGAGGCAGTTCAGATTGTGAAATATTGAAGAAAAAAAAAGGCACACAACATGACCGATACGATAAGAATAAGATAGCTGAAAAGCTTCGCCATCTTTTAACTTATAAAATTTATCGATTTTAAAAATTTATTCTTATTGTTTATTGTTCTTCTTTTGTGAGAATTATTAATTTCAAGCGATAGTGCTATTTTATTGAAAAATAAACAAATTCGAAAATGAGACATATACCAGTGTGCATTCCGATGCGTAATTTTAATTGATCGTTAGGTCTGTGACGTATCGTAAAGGTGACCACGGCGTTTAATAACGCTAAAGACATGCGAGCGATTTCCCGGGCATGTTGATTTCCATTACGAACCGGTAAACCTGACACTACCATATAAGCGTCACCAATTGTTTCCACCTGAGTCGTTTTAAAATTGAAAATTTAATTACATAACGGACGCGTAGATATGTTATACATATACACACACATACATATATATTCGATTAATAAAATTTAATAGTACGGAAAGTTATTGAAATAACCTTTACCAAAAATAACGACAGTAACTTAGAAAAATGTAAAAAGATTAGGCATATAAATCTATAACCTACTCCTGTATAGCTGAGACAATTGGACCGTAAATAAATATAGTCAAAAACAGCTAGAAACGTTCTAAAAACGGTGTTAAGGACGAAAAATTAACCGGATAACACAATAAAAAATAAATGAACGATGGAAAAAGATGCTTAATCAGATAGATGTGACTGGATATTAAGAAATAACGGATATCTACAAACAATAATAGAGTCCAATAAATGACACAAGATAACAAGAGGAGTAACATTAGCCAGATAATACAGGATACAAGTGTAGTGGGTACTGAAAGTACGGAAATCGGAACGATGCAAGAATCGGAATTTCGCGGATAGGATACGCCTTTCCAGCATCACCACGGTTTCTGCTTGCTGTATATACCACAGGTCGTACGATATATATGTGTATATTTTAGAATCATTTTATGTAAGTTTTGCGCATGATTTTATATATATATATATATATATATATATATATATATATATATATATATATATATATATAGTGTTGCATAATTTATTTGCTTATGTAATTATTTTTTATCCATTCAATCTTATACTAACAAAAGTATAGCCAACAAATCGTAAATTTATATTAATATAAGGCGATTTCAGTGGTTGGTTGCTTTGCATTTAATTCTGAATATCGTCAAAATTAAAAAATTAAATTAGAACACTATACATTTTTGTCCACACCGCTATTATTTCGATTAATTCATTATAAATTCGGTTCCGGAATACATATATATATATATATATATATATATATATAATATATAATTAAATTATATATAATAAAGACGACCACGTTTAAATTAATACACAAATATCCAGTAAACCCGTAATTATTCTAAATTGGCGATCACGACGCGTTAATAATACTAATAATTCGTTATAGAGTGGCGTTCACGACTTGAGATCCGTGTATGTCGTTCTTCTATCATAGCAGTACGTTATAACTTGGCTTTTACCACGACGGGAAGTAAAATAGCTGTCACACATACAGAGATAACGTTTTAATATACAATCCCTACTACACTATATATATTAATTTTAAATAAAGGAGGTTCAGAACCGGAAATAAAGCGCCGAATTCAAATGGGCCATATGATGAAATTGATTATAATATGAAAGTATGGTTCCTTTACTAAACACACGGAAATAAAACTTATATGGACGCCGATATTTTCGGTAGTATTAAATGCAGCTGAATCATGGTCTTTAGATAAGGTCGACATAACCCGACTCAATAGTTTTGAAACGTGATACTGGAGATTGCACCGCGTAACGCTGACAGCGGAACGAACTAATGAATCCATAGTGCGTGAGTTGAATTTCGCACAATTGCTATTCTCCGCGTGATGAAATATTTCGGGAACGTCATTTAGAAACACTGGTGATACAATCTAAGGTCCGAGGGAAATGAAGGCCATCCTCCACAGCGTTGGACAGATATGATAATAAAACGAGCTGGATTACCTTTGTATCAATGTGTACAACTAGCTAAAGATCAGATGGTATGGCGCTCAACGATTCAGGCCCCTCTGGGAAGAATAACCTGATGGTGACGATGATATATATATATATATATATATATATATATATATGTATGTATGTATAGTGTGTGTGATTTGTAAATATTACATATTATGAAAGAAGTTTAAATGGCTGATTCTTTTATGAATACTCTTTTGTAAATTGTTATCTAAATTAATATTTTTTTTACAATTTACATTTTTATATATTGCATATTTTTTATATTTCAGTTTTTATGTTCTCTTTTTAACAGCTGAAAAACTTTGTGATTTTCATAAAGAAAATTTTAGTGATTTTAACTCCTTTTTTATTTGTTCATTTAAAAAAAATCATTATATTTCGCACTTTTCAAATCATTTAAGCATATTGTATACGTAACCTTATATACATCGAAATTTTCGATGATGGAATCGAAACAGGTATAAAGGTCGTTCAACAGCTCGACTACTTGCAAAGGAGTGCTTTCAGCGCTTAATGAAGTAAATCCGACTATATCGCTGAAGTATATGGTAACACTGTCGTAAGTTTCAGCTACTACAGATTGACCTAATATCAGCTGACTAGCTACAGATCTACAAATTAAAAACGTTAATTAATTCAGTAAATGTACACGTTATTCATTATATTATGGTTATAGATTATATATGTTATTCACACATATGTTAGAAAAACTCAATATTGCCTATGATAATGACTGGGACGAGTAGTTTTACGTTATTCTATAGAAACTATACTTTGAAAATTTCAATTAGATGTAATAAAATTTCGATGAAAATAATATAATTCGAATAATCCAAAATTCATCACACCGGTGAAGGAATAAAACATTTTGGATAATTTTGGGCGAATAATTATTTTTTAACACGTTTTTTTTTTACTGGTTGACGGTAAAATGTCACAATTTTAATTATATTTATGTAAAAACATTTAAAATCATCTAGACTTATATGTAAAAAGCAACGTTGTCAGCCTGTATAAAATTTCTATCTGTTGAAATTTTATTTGTGACTGCAACGGTCGATTATAAAAATAAAACTCACTTCGGCAACAACTGGTAGAGTAGTTCCTCGCATTTACGTTTCTCTTCTAAGTAATCGGCCGTTCTTTCTTCAACTAACGCTTCCAAATTGTTGGCGTACTGTTCCATTCGAGATAGTAAATTATCCAGTATGTTATTACTCTCGTAATCTCTGTAATTAAAACGAATTCATTATTTAATATAATCAAACATTTTATATACATACGTATACCAGAAGTTACCCACGGCTTGGCCTGTGTAATTATTTTTTTAATACAACATCGTTGTCTCTTTCTTTTATTACACGAACGGGTTACTATACCAGAAACAGTCATCTTAACACAATATCGCTGTCTCTTTTACTACGCGAAAGTAAAAATTCCAGAAAGGACGGTTATATATATATTATATATTACGTTCCATTGGGGAATATCGTGTATATATATAGCGTTAATATATATTATGTTCGGTAAATGATATATATATACAGCATTAGGAGCCTAGCCGAAATAACGAACGGATGTTGCACGTTTCATAATCGTATAGTACACACACACATACATATATATATATATATATATATATGTTTTGTAGTCGTTCGGCTTACTTTTTCACGTTATTAGGTGCAACGATCTGACTGAAATCAGAATAATATATAAAACTCTTAAAAGAAAGGGACAGTGATATTTTAAAATTTTAAATTATTGTAATTTGTCTCCTATTTGTGATATCAATGAGAAATAAAACTTAGAACGAATACGATAATATAGGCTATAAGTTATGTAAATTTGATCATTATTGCTTCAATAGTTTTTAAGTTAATTCGGAGCAGACAGACAGACAAACAGCCATAAATTTAAAATAATAGATTTCCTGTTTATGTGTGGTAAAAATAGGAAAGTGCAGTGATATAATGAAAATATTCTCAAATCACACACAGACACTGCAGCTTTATATAGTATATATATATATATATATATATATATATATATATATATATATATACATATAATTAATGTTTATTATTAGTGGTAGTAATAGTAGTTCGTGTATGTATTCTACAAAAGAGTTCTTGAATTTTCCAGACAATAATTTATACCATGTGAAGTCCGTGTAGAACAGTATTCGACTTCACAAATAAGCTCGATAAAATTTTAAGATAACGATTAAACATTTCTATTTCGGAAGGATTAAAATTTTCACGTAAATTATTTGAACGCTACTAAGACAATTTTCGCTTGCATAAAACTGGTACATATATAAAACATGGTCGCTAACGCGAAAACAAGAAAAAAATCTGAGAACCTGCCAAAATAATTTAAAATGGTCGATATTGGACCTCAAGAAACTAGGCAAAATTTAACTAAAGACTATTTAAAAAACAGGGGTGGAAACAGCTGTAGAAAAAATGGAATTGGAGACGATATGCCATGAGATGGAAAGATGGTCTTGGTGGACGAAGAAACTAATGGAGTGGTTTTTGCTATATCGAAAGAGAAGAAAATCGAGATCGCATACACGTTGGGAGGACGATTTCAAGAAATTTTTTTGAAAGTCCCGCATAGAATATTTCATTGTAAATATAATGGGAAACAATTATGAAAAGCCTTTGCTCGGAAAGGTCTAATATAACGATTGAAAAAATTAAAAGAAAGACAGAAATTATAATAATAATAGTTTCAATAACATTAATAACCGTATATATAGCAATATTAAAATGATTATAAACAAACAAAATATAACACAATCACTAAAAATTTTTTAATCGCGAAGCTTTTCGACAGTTACGTCATTTTCAAGCGCGAACAAAAATTATTACATCTTTTTTAAATATGAAAAACCCTCATATTTAAAAAAAGATGTAATAATTTTTGTTCGCGCTTGAAAATGACGTAACTGTCGAAAAGCTTCGCGATTAAAAAATTTTTAGTGATTGTGTTATATTTTGTTTGTTTATAATTAATTAATAAAATCACTACTCTCCAATATATTCAACTTTTAATATTAAAATGTATAGATAAATATAGTTGCACTAAATACAGGTTATTAATTCATATATATATTTATTTCGATATACCGTTATTAACAATTGGTAGTGGATAAACCTTTTCGGTGTATTAATTAAATTATTTAATGTGTACCATCAAAACACTAATCTAAATTTTTGTAACTTTTCCTCTTTCAAATATAATAAATCTGAAATATTTATTAATTTAGTTTTAAGCTAAAAAATCTTTAAAGGAAGTAAAACCTGTTATTATGGCGAGCTAGATCAAATTTTCGTTAAAAGCACAAAAAACAAAAAGTAATAAGAGTAATCAAATTTCGAAAAACTAGAATTATTTTCAGTTGTTGCTTAATATAATTGTTTCCATCTTGCAACTCGTTACTAGAATTATTATCTGCTCTAAAACTATCCTGCTTCAAAGCTACTATGCTGGGGTTAATACTAGCTGATAAGGCAGCCAGGTAAGCTGCTACGTTCTTTCCGGATGTTCCAGTAACAGCGTCTGAGATTAAGAAATACATCGTAAATAGGCTTCTTGCATTATGGCAGAGAATGTGTCAGATGACAAAAGAAAAAAAAAACTACGGCAAATCAAACATTCGATCGATCGTTGGATAACTTCGCGCTTCCAGCCGCATAAGTGGGCATCACTAGATTACGCCTGGCCCATACCGGTCTCACTCATGCGTATCTTATTAATAAAACTTTGGCTCCACTGCGTTCCGGCTGTAGCGTTTCCTTAATATTCTTCCTTCACTTCAACTCCTGTTCAAACATAACCATGGTTCATTGTCGAATCCAATTACCTTCCTCCACCGGTCATCTATTCCTCGAACTAATCGTACTTTAATTTAATAATAATAATATATTTTATGTGTCGGTTTATGAGCGAGCGGGCGACTGGAAATAATTTAGACTCTAAGTGTCTCATAGATTTTTTAAATTTGCAATATATATATATATATATATATATATATATATATATATATATATATTAGAAATAGTTAGAAATTCAATGACAAAACTAAACCGCATTTGGAAAGATAATTCGATTACAAAACACGTAAAAATTGAATTAGTCCAAACGCTATATTTTCATTTCTACTATACGCAGCAGAAACATGGACAATGAAAAAGTCTGATAAGAAGTGAACTGCCTCCTTCGAATTGTGGTGTTGGAGGCGGCTTCTCAGGATACCGCGGACAACAAAACGGACAAATGAGTCTGTTTTACAGGAAATTGGCATCACGCAAAGACTGTCGACCATTGTTTCTACAAGAGTGATGAAATTCTTTGGACATGTCATGCGTTGACCAGGACGATTGCAGAAGCTGATGATCATGGGGATTGTTAATAGTAAACGACCACCCGGTCGTGTACCGAAACGATGGACAGATGTTGTTCGACAAAGGACAGGACTTTCAACTGTGGAATGTGTACGACTGTTGGTAGACCGGTATAATTGGCGTACACTTATTGTTTCAACGACGGACTAAGATTAATCACGATACCCTAATTTCCTATAAATTGACCAACCACGGGGTCGAAATAAGACAATTAATATTATTCCTTTCTATAAATTTGCCTAACACGAATATTTACAATAAAATCTGTCGCAACTTAAATAAAAGGAAAATGACGGAAGAAAATCGATGCGAAAATTATATCCTGATACGCATGAAGAAAGTATAAAATTTCGGATATATTGATCGCAGAGAGGGTTATGACCGCGCACGATCTAATACGATCTTCTCTCCGGGTGCATAACCGGATGTTCAATTGCATTTTGTTGGACAATTAATTCTCTAATCTTATAGATGAACAGGTTATTTTACGCATGACGTAACAGACGTACATTGACTGTATTGTTCTCTCGAATTACTGTTAAAGCTTTCCATAATTTGTTCAAAGAACTCGTCGATCTCCTTTGCTACGAGGGTCGAAATTGACAGACTTTTCCGAATTTTATTTTAAATATAATGGCCCGCTCTACCACAAGTATGCCAAGTTAAATACTTAGGATTCGTTTTAGATCGGTACTTAACATGGAACCTCCATATCATTAACACAAGGAAAAAATCTTGCATTCTTGGCTCGACCCTGGAAAAGTAATATTGTATAATACTACCTTATTGCTCTCGTTTGGAAGTATGGACTGGAATTACCCCGCTAAATCACATTTCAGCAAGATACAAGCATTTCAGTCCAAGATATTGAAGGCAATCGTAAATTCGTCTCATTATGTTCGCAACAGCATCGTTTACAAAGATCTGAATATACCTATGGTTACGAATATGCAAAAGTAGTAAAGGGGCATACTGAGCACACTTCTGTCAATTTTCCGTTATATTTAATCTCTGTCAATTTTCCGTTATATTTAATCTCTGTCAACTTTCCGTTATATTTAATCTCTGTCAACTTGCCGTTATATTTAATCCCTGTCAATTTTCCGTTATATTTAATCTCTGTCAATTTTCCGTTATATTTAATCTCTGTCAATTTTCCGTTATATTTAATCTCTGTCAACTTTCCGTTATATTTAATCTCTGTCAACTTGCCGTTATGGTGGGCCATGAAACGTGGCCCACCTCAATTTCATCTAATGATTTCTTAGAATTTGGTTTAATTTTTTGGTCAAATCCTATACCACCCTCAAAAATATCAAATTCATTATTGGAATTAAGTTTTAATATTTTTTATAAAGAAAAATTTTTCTTTATAAAATTTCAGTCAAAAATTTGAAATCTCACTCCTTAATCGTATTATTAATTATATTATTGTGTAGTATTTTTTCTGATACTACGATAACATAAGCAATAACATTCGGTGTACTAATAGATTGGGAAAAGTCGACATTAATTAATATATTTGATTTTCCACTATAAATATATTCAGGGTGTTTTGTCGTGTCTATTACATAGACACATTTATTTCCAACGAATTCTCCAGGCTCGTAAATCACATTGCTATATCCGTAATAATAATTCTGAAAATCTTTGTACATTTCGAATAGAATTGCGTAAATTCCTTCATTAATATCTAAATTTTGTAATTCATCAGGATAATTTGTATCATTAATTTTCACACGAATATTTTTGACTTTCATAGAGTCAAAATAAGATGGATCTTTTATTTGTTGTTCACAACGATCGTCCTGAAAACCTACAATAATAAATTTAGGATTCTCAATATTTCTGTAAATATTTGTAATATCATAATTTAAAGTCGATCCTGTTACACTACGTTTTTGAATACATTCCCATTTATTAAATTTGTAGGTTATATTTTGCAAATTTGTCAACTCACTAATAAGTTGAATTTCTTGCGTTGGGCGATAGTTAATTATGGGAACTCTAATCACAAATTCTTTTATCGTTATTTTCCCCTCAACAGGTAAACTTGCCTCATCGTGTGTGCCATCTGCTTTTTTTGTTTTCCATCTGAATAAAGCATCTTCATCGCTATTTCTGGTAAAAGTTATTGTAAATCCACCTTTGTAAAAAATTGGTGTACTATTATTGTTACTGAAAAAATCCAGTCCTAATTGTGATAAATCACCGATAACGCAAAATTTATTAAACGAACCTTCGTGTTGAGAAATAAATCCACTATTTTTAAACGATTTTTTATCAGATTGTCTGTACGAAACGATTCCTTTTACAGTCGATATAATTCCAGGATTTTCAATGTTATCTATTATTTGGTTATGTTTTTTCACAACTATTCCAGAAAATAAAAATGGAATAAAATTATCGATTAATTTTACATTAGATTTTGTCGGAAAAGTAGTGCCATCTTTTTTCGTAAATTCACCAGTAATATAATACTGATACTTTGACGTTGAAAATGAGTCACCGTAATCGATATTAAAATCAATTTTTTTGTTGGGTGAATTAAAGTTTAAAATGCTCGTAGGGTTATAATTTTTGTATTCGTGCCGAATAATTTCGTTATAATATTTTGAATAAATTTCATTTTCCATTTTCGTTTATTACAAAAAAAAAAAATTTTTTTAATTACGAATATTTCTTTCCCTTCATTATAGATGGAAGACCCGACTTTTTCTAATGTCTTTTTTATTAGTCTAACTATCTAATATTTCTTTACAATGATTAGCAATAAAAATCTTTGAAACATTTTGATATAAAATCACATAATCCCAATCGACGAAATCTTTATAAAAGTCAATAAACTTTTCCGACAAATTCTGATATTTACTGATTATACCCCAATCAACACGATCGTTAAATTCTTTGATATTATTTTCCGTTAATTTCTGAAATTTAGAAATCTTGGGCCAATTTACTTTATTTTGAAAAATACGCAAATGATCGATAGTTAAATTCTCGTGTTCGGACACATAATTTCAATCAACATTCGGCGAAAAAAGATTAGTTTCCATTTTAGGAACTTCAACGCAATTTATTGCTGAAACTAAATATAACAAAAATAACTTCATCATGTTTATTTATTAATAAAACTCGTTTTTTTAATTCCACACACAGAACATTTACTTTCCAAAATAACTTTTCCGTTCGATGTTTTCCTTTTTTTCTCGTTAAGAGATTGTGTTTTCTTTTTACATTTTAAACAATATATTAACGTCATATTTATTACATATAAAATAAAATTTTTATTGTTTCTTATTTAGGGCATCTTTAATACTTTGCTCCATTTGTTTTTTATTTACAGCATCTTTTTCATCTATTCCTGTTGAAACTCCAACTAATCTTCGATTATTGAAATTAACGTAATTTTTCACAATATTTAATTGTTGTTTCAAATATTCATTTGTTAAATTTCCTACATAAGTTTTCATTTCGATAATAAAAGGCATTAATATTGCGCTCACTTTTTCGTTAATTTCTTGTTTATTTCTGTTTGAAATTGTCGATTCTTGTTTTTCGATCTGATTGCCGAATTTATCAAATTTATTCATTTTTTATAATACGTAATATTTTATTATATTTAATTCCTTGAGACAATTTTTGTAAAACATCTAGACATAAATAACCGCAAATTGGTGGATCGTCAAATTGCTGAATTTGTTCGTAATTATAATACAAATTATCGCTTCCTAAATATTTCACTAATTGGATCGGTGGATTCGCATTTCCGTACGAATCGAAATAATATTTAATATCTTTTTGTTTAAAATACGCTGTCCAATGAGAACCAATTTGATAGGAATTTTCTAAGTTAATAATTCCACATTCATTTTCCCAAGGTTTCCCTAATAATTCATCTTTCATAAAAACGCCTCTAAAATTTTTAATTTTCAATTTTTTAGCGTACTTTTCTAACTCTACGTTTGTTAGCGCTTTTTTTTAACGTTACTTAAGCCTGAGCCTTGATTTACACCGTGAATCACTTCCTGAATTTTTTCTAGCGCTTTATTGTGTCGAGCCATTTCTTCGCGTTTCGCTTTTTTGTCTTTATAATCAACGAATGTGTTTGCAACAGCAGCTGCACCACCACCGACTCCACCGATTAAAGCTCCAATAGCTGCAAGTAAAGGTAAAATTCCACCTTTGTGATTTTCCTGTAATTGTTTGTATGTTAAAGTAAGTCTGACGCCAGTGTTATTTTTACGATGTTTATCAATGGCGTTTTTTTGCCTATCATTTAATCCAATTTTGTCTTTTCCTGATTTTATTTGATCAGAAGATAATTGAATTGTTATGTTCGATTTTCGCTTATAAGCTCTCTGAATTTTTTTTTTTTGTCCATCAGTAAGATTTATATTGCATATATTCATTTTATAATATAGAAAATAATTTTTAATTTAGATTTTTAAACCTAGACCAAGATGCCTTTTTGCTTTCATTGCATTTGTCGTTAAATATCCCCAAAATCGTTCATTTAAATTTGCATCATTTGACTTAAATCTTTCCCACGCTTTGTGTTCTAAAATTTCATCAGCTTTGTGTCTATTCGCTGTATCTTTATATTTATGGTAAAATAAATCATGTTCTTTCGCTGCTTCGTCTAATGGATTTATACCTATATTTCCATCTTGAATTCTTTCTTGTAATTTTGTCCCTGGACCTAAATAATTATATCCTGGTGCGTGAATTTCAAACGGTAAATTATTCAAAATACCGTTGAATAAACCTGATCCGATCTTTTCACCACGTAATATTTTTGAAGGTAAAGATGACACAAATTTAATCAGATATTCAATTCCCTTATTTTCATCGATATGTGCTTCTAATTGTTCCTTTAAAAAATTAATAACTCCAATTTTTTCGTTATGAAAATTATTATTACCGGCTTTTTCCTGAGCATAAATATAATACAATCTTTGTAATAAATTTTGTAAATTATCGACATATTTATACTCGACAGAATTATCGGAATATTTTATTAAACCTTTTCCTTCGTGTACCTCTTCATTCTCTATTTTTGCCCAAGGTGGTACAATATTTCTGCTTTCAGGTTTTTTTACTTTATTTTTCCAAATTGGCTTAATTATTGTGTTGTATTTTTCACCTTTGCTCGATTTTGGTTTATTGCTATTTTTATCATTATTATGGTATATGCAATCTGTCGTCAACAAAATTTCCTCATAATTTGCATAATCATCCGGTGTGAAAGAATTAGGATCAGGTTTTTTCGATGGCTCTAACGTTAATAATTTCCATAATCCTTCAGTTCCTTCGTACGTTTTTCCTGCTACAATAATGTCGTTGTTATCTAAAGTAACTATTTCCTTTCCTATCATATAATTTTTGTTTTTTTTGTCATAATGTATACCAAAAGTAGAATCTTTAGCATCAGGTAAAAATTCCGTTGTTATTTTTCCTAGAACAATATTTTTTTCATCTTGAATCATACGATTTTCAACGGGAGATTGATCAATGTAAGAAGGCACAATTACAGGTAAAATTTTGTTTTCGTTTAATTTATTAACAGCATTTATAATCGGTTTAAATTCCTCTTCTCTTACCTTTTCAATATTTTCCTTGCCTCTACGGGCTTGTAGAAATTTTTGTTTTAATTGTTTTTCAAGTTTACTTAATTTAATTGCTTTTTCAACAGTTATTTTTTCCATTTATATGTAACAAATATAAAAATTTTATTAGTTAAACACCCACTTAAACCTTCGTTGAACATGATTTTACGTTCATTTTACGTTTCTTTAACGTTGGTGAACGTTCATCAAATTGTTCTATCATTTTAAATTGATTTTTATATCTCCCAAAATCTCGTTTTTTAGTTAAATCTATCGTAATAAAACAAAAATCTTTTTCCCAACATTGGTTACAAATTTTACAAAATTTATCGTAAGACATATCCCCCATTACATTGTCTTTATATATTTTTCTCAAATAATGGTCATTTTGTTTAAAAATACACAGAAAATTAGCGTTACTACGAATTGTTTGCAAATTAACCAAAGTATAGCATTGTGTAATATAAATACAAGATATATTTTTATGTCTTCCACTTGTAAAGTATTCTTTAATTATTCTCTGATTTTTTTCCATAATACAATCGTCAAAAATAACGAGAGAATTTGGTAAACATTTATCTACAGAAATTAAATCATCGTAATTATCGCAAAAATATGCAATTTGTTCGCCAACATTTTTTTCAACATTTTCGTATCTTTCCCGTAATTTTTGATATGTCGGTTGTTCTAATGTTTTACTGAATATATAGAGATTTTCAAATTCTAACCAATTTCGGTATATAAAATTTAGTAATAACGTTGTTTTTCCACAGCCACTAGAACCTATAAAAATGCCTCTAATAACTGGTTGAATAGTTCTGTTATTTTTATTGTTATTTAATTTTTTGTCAAATACGATAACTTCCATTTTTATAAATATATTTATATTTATAAAATATAAAATGCAACTTTTTAAATTAAAAGGTGATAAATCAACTTTAACACTTCGTCTTGAAAATCCTTTACATTTAGATAAAGAGAAAAATTACAAATTAGGATTAGTCGCTTTTTACGGTGATAATTATATTCCTAATATTCCGCATAATTTATACGTAGAATTAAACATATTAACAGAAACATACGGAGTTAATTTTCCGAAGGGGTTTTATTCGTTATCAGATATAGAGGAAATAATACAGTTAAAATTAATGCAACTAAAATCTAAATATGATATTGAAAAAATAAACGTTAATTTTTTGACTGAAAATTTTGGATTAAAAAGTGATAAAATTAGTAACAAAATTCGAATATTTTCTCCCGTAAAAATTAATTTAGGTACGTTAGGTGAATTTTTAGGATTTGAAAATCACGTTAATTTAGAACCTAACACATTATATGGTGCGTCTAGTTTTCCAAAATTAAGACCGTTAGATGCAATAGAAATCCACTGTAATATTGTCGAACCAGCAATTTTAAATCATTCATCTAATCCTCATTCTCACGAAGAAGCCGATATTATTTATACATTTTTTCCTGAAATAATTTATGGAGGAAAAATATCGAAAAAAGTTTCACAGATTATTTTTGTTCCTATTAAAAATCATATCAAAAAAATTGACACAATTATTGTTCATATTACCGATGAAAACGGAAATATACTAAATATGGCGTCATCAAATAATATTATATATCTCGGATTAATTTCATCCGAACCTATATATAAAAATGAATCTTAAAGAAGCGAAAGAATTGCATAAAAATGTTAGAAAAAAATTTGAAAAAAGACACATTGTAACATATGGAATTGACGATTTATGGGCAGCAGATTTAGTAATTATGTCGCATTATGAAACAGAAAATAAAGGATATAAATATATACTAAATGTTATCGATACTTTTTCGAAATTTGTTTGGTCAGAAGCTCTAAAGAAAAAAGACGGAATTTCTGTGACAAAAGCTTTTGAAAATATCGTAGAAAAAGCGAGAAAAGTAAAACATGATACTCCAAAATTTTTACACACCGATAAAGGTCTAGAATTCAGGAATAAAATATTTTCTTCAATGTTACAAAAATATAGCATAAAATTATATCACACTGAAAATGCTGAAAAATCTTCGATAATAGAAAGATTTAACGGAACTTTAGCCAGAAAAATGAAAGTTCTCTTTGAATGTCAACAAAATTTTAAGTGGATAAATATATTACAAAATTTGGTAAATGAATATAATTATCACGATTTTCACAGAACAATTCAAATGAGGCCGTGTGAAGTTAACAAAAGTAATGAACGCGAAATTTACACAGTTTTACCTATTAAAAAAGAAATACCGATATTTCAGGTTGGAGATCGTGTAAGAATTAGTGTAAATAAAAAAACCTTTCAAAATAAATATAAAAATAATTGGTCCAAAGAAATATTCGTAATTAAAAAAATTCTGTTTACATCGCCTATAACTTATAAAATTCAGGATTTAAATAAAGAGGAAATTATCGGTAGTTTTTACAGACAAGAACTTCAAAAAACAATTTTCTAAAAATTATTTTTTTTTTTTGTAATAAACGAAAATGGATCACGAACCTTCGGCACCAGAATCTTTATTTTTTCAGGCTTTATATCCGAAAATATCGGCGCCTGAATTTAACTCCAGCAATTATAAAATTAACCACATAATGATGCATTATGATTATTTACAAAAAGAAATGAAAAATAGATTTCAACAAAAAAAGAAATACTTAAAAATAGCTAAAATTATGTATGGAACAGAATATGTACTTATTTTGTCGGATATCGGAACTTTGACAACTTCTGTTTTTGTCCCCGTCTTGATCCCCTTAAGTACACCAATTTGCGTTGGATTTACAACTTTGTCAATATTAGTAAGAGGAACACACAAATTTTGTACAGAAAAAATTAATAAACACGCTGCAATCGAATTATTAGCACGCACTAAAATAAATTCAATAGAGGAAAAATACGCTAAAGCGATTAAAGATGGCGAAATTACTGACAGTGAATTTGATGATATTGTACAAGAAGTAAAAAATTACGAAAAATTAAAAACCGATATTTTAAACGAATATAATAAAAAAGTAGAAATCAATAATAATTTAAAATTATCGTTAATAGAACAAGGAAAAACAGAGGCGAGAAATGAATTGAAAGAAGCACTGTTAAAACACTGTTAATTAAAGGCGACACCAGTTCATAATATTATTATTTTGAAAGAAAAGAAGTATATTTAAAAATTTTATTTTTTCTAATATAAACATGAATACTGAAAATAAAATAAGAAAAAACTACAATTCAGAAAAAAAGTATTGCAAGAGATGCGATAAAAATATTTTACAGCGTTATTGGTCAAGACATAAAAAATCGAATTTACATGCAGGAATTAAAAAAATAGAAAATAAGTATTGCGAGAAATGTGATAAAGAATTTTCGTATAAAAATTGGGCGCGACATTTAAAGGCAAAAAAACACACAGGAGTCGAGAGAAAAATGAGGGCAAAAAAAAAAACATTGTGAAAAATTCGATGCTCACACATTAGCGGCAAAATATGTATTATTTGATTTTATTCGTAATAAATCTTAAGGCTTTTATTGATCTTTAAGTTAAAGATAAATAAATTTATATATTGAAGATGATTATAGAAAAAAATTTATCTTTTTCTAATATAAACATGAATAGAAGAAATTATAATTTAGAAAAGAAGTATTGCGAGAAATGCGATAAAGAAATTAATTATAAAAATTGGGCGCGACATCAAAAAACAGATCTGCACACAGGAATTAAACAGCAAAAACTTGGAAATATATTTCCGGTTAAAAGTACTTATTTTGAAAAGGAAAAGAAATATCAATTTTGCGAAAAATGTAACAAAAATATTTTGCAGAATAATTGGACGAGACATCAGAAATCAAAATTACACACAGAAATTAAACAGCAAAAGCTTATTGATATATTTCCGTTCAAAGATATGCGTGTTTTTAAACAGAAAAAACAACAAAAAAATGAATCCTTTTCTATTATTCAAGGAAAATCTAAATATAGCGAGAAATTTTTAACATGGATTATAGAGTATACAGTAAAACTAAACTATTTAAGAAAAACTGGAAAAATAAATAATGCTATAAAAATGATGATTAATTTCAGAAAAATGATAGAAAAATTAATTCATATTGTTAAACAAAAAACCGATTTCAAAGAAGGAGACAAAATGAATATAATCGCGTTAAATGAGAAATTTAAAACAACAGCAATATCTACAGGATTTCAAAAAGATGTAAATGCGACAACTCTGTTAAATCAAATAGAAAAAATTTTAACATCTGATGAAGAAGTTGACATAAATAAAACAACGTTTAATTTTCAAGTAATTAATATACCTAGAGGAAAAGGTTACACTAAAAAAATAATTAATCTCGCTAAAGATATACGAACAAAAAGATGTATAACACAAATACAAAATGTCGATAATTTATGTTGTCCGAGAGCAATAATTACAGCTTTGACGTATCATACGAACACCATTTTTGACAGAAAATTAGATAAATCAGAAATAAAACAAATTAGAATAGGGAGAAAAATACAGGCAGATTTAGCGCAAAAGTTATGTCAAGAAATAGGATTTTGCAATGACGGAGGGTTTACATTTGAAAATATAAAAGATGCCGAAAATTTATTAAATATTCAAATTAAAGTTATTTGTAGCGAAAATTTTAACACTATAATATATTCGGGTGAAGAAAATGAACCAAAAATTTATCTATATAAAAATAGAAATCACTTTGACGTAATAAATAGTATGACAGCATTTTACGCAAAGTCTTATTATTGTAAAAAATGTGACAAACCGTATCAAAATAAAAATTCGCACAAATGTAAAAGTGAGGTAAAAATATGCGAATTATGTATGATGAAAGAACACTGTGAAAAAAATAAAATTTATTGCGAAAATTGTAACAGATATTGTTACAATCAAGAATGTTACGAAAATCATGAGAAAGTCTGCAAAGAAATATATAAATGTTTGAAATGTAAAAATATATGTAAAAGAAATGATGAACACAAATGTGGCTATAAAGTATGTAAAAATTGTGGTGAAAACGTTGAAATAATTAAACACAAATGTTGTATGCAAAAAATAAAACAAAAAGGTGGAATTTGCGATATTCCTTGTTTATGTAATGGAAATGCGGACAAAAAAGTCCAAAAATGTAACTATTCCGAAAAGTATATTTATTACGATTATGAAGCAAATCAAGAGACAGGAACTCACGAAGCTAATTTAATTATCGCTCAATATTTTAACGGTGAAACTTTCAGTTTTAAAACAAACGATGAATTTTGCGGATGGTTGATTTCTAAAGAACACAGAGGTTATACAGCAATTGCTCATAACGCAAAAGCGTACGACTTGCAATTTATCTTAAAATATTGTGTTGAAAATTCTCTGAAACCTTACACAATTTACAGTGGTGGAAAAATAATGTTTTTAGAAGTTGCAAGAATTAAATTTATAGATAGCATCAATTTTATTGCATCGCCGCTTTCTGATTTTCCAAAGATATTTGACTTAAAAGAATTGAAAAAAGGTTATTTCCCCCATTTATTTAACACAAAAGAAAATCAAAATTATAAAGGGCCAATTCCTGATAAAAAATTCTACGGTATAAATACGATGAAAATTAACCCTAGAAAGGTTTTTCTTAAATGGTATTCTGAAAAAATTAACGAAAATTATGTATTCGATTTTCAAAAAGAACTTGTAGAATATTGTAAATCCGATGTAGATATTTTACGTAGAAGTTGTATAGAATTCAGAAAACAATTTCTAGAAATTGCAAATATCGATCCTTTTCAGTACATTACAATTGCAAGCACTTGTATGAGTATTTACAGGTCAAAATATTTACAAGAGAATACAATCGGTATTATAAAACAATCTAAAAAAGAAATGTATAGTAAAGATTCAATTGCGTGGTTAAATACATTTAGAAATGTACAACACGCTTTAAACGGCGGTGAAATGTATATTTATGGTGCAAAAGTAGATGGATTTGATAGTGTAACGAAAACAATTTATCAGTACCACGGTTGTTTTTGGCACGGTTGCCCAATATGTTACAAAGAAAGTACGATAAATAATGTAACACGAAAAACTATGGGTGATTTATATGACGAAACTAGAGAGAGAAGCAAACTACTAAAAGATAAAGGATATAATTTGGTAGAAATATTTGAATGTCAATGGAAAAAATCAAAAAATTACAAAGAAGCTTTAAGAGAAAATATTACAATTATTGAACCGTTAAACCCTCGTGATGCTTTTTATGGCGGAAAAACAAACGCGATTAAATTAAAAGTATCTGGTAAAAAATTACGATATATCGATGTTTGCAGCCTTTATCCAACTGTGATGTATTACGATTATTATCCTGTTGGGCATCCGATAAAAATTTATAAACCCAAAAAATTTGATCCGAATTGGTATGGATTAATTAAATGTAAAATATTACCCCCAAAAAATTTATACCACCCTGTATTACCCATTAAAGACGAAAAATTAATGTTTACTTTGTGTAAAAAATGTTTTGTCGAAAAATGTGCAGAATGTAATCATACTGATGAAGAACGCTGTTTAATAGATACTTGGACAACAGATGAAATAAACAAAGCTTTAGAAAAAGGTTATTGCATTTTAAATATTTACGAAGTTTGGGATTTTAAGGAAAAAAGTAATAATTTATTTAAAGGTTATGTCAAGGATTTTATGAAAATAAAATTAGAAACAAGTCCTTGGGAAAATGACTTTAAAACTGTTGAAGAATACGTAAAAACTGTAAAGGAAATAATGGATATAGATTTAGATATAAAAAATATTAAACCAAATCCTGGAAGACGAGCTGTTGCTAAATTATGTCTCAATTCTTTGTGGGGGAAATTCGGTCAAAGACATAATTTAACACAAACGGAATACGTAACTGATCCCAAACAATGGTATAAAATAATATTAGATGATAAAATAGAAATTAGCAATATTATTTTCATTAATAAAAATATGATTCAAGTGTCTTATAAATTTAAAGACGAATTTACCGAAAACAGTACTTCAACAAATATTTTTATTGCAGCTTTTACAACATCTAACGCTAGATTAAGATTATACGAAATGTTAGATAAATTGGGAAAAAATGTTGTATATTATGATACAGATTCTGTTGTATATATTGACGATGAAAAAAACACAGTTAAAACTGGATGCATGCTTGGTGAATGGACTGATGAACTAGATAAGGATGATTATGGCGCTGAATGGATAAGTAAAGGACCAAAAAGTTATGCATTAATTACAAAACAAGGAAAAATTACAATGAAAATTAAAGGATTTCCATTAAATTACGAAAATTCAGAAATATTAAATACAAAAGTAATGACAAATATTGTCGATAAAAAAGTAAATAAAGTAAAGTTAAAATATAATATAATTACAAGAGATTCTAAACACAAAACACTCGTAAATAAAATTATGGAAAAAGAATTTAAAATGGATTATGATAAAAATCGAATTTTACCTGAAAAAGATGGAATTATAGACACACTTCCGTGGGGGTATGTTAATATAGTAGAAAATAAAATTATGGAAAAAGAATTTAAAATGGATTATGATGAAAAACGAATTTTACCTGAAAAATATAAAATTAATTATGGTGATGTATGTTGCATACATGACCAAAACGAAGGTAAGGAGATTTATATAACGGAAAATTGACAGAGATTAAATATAACGGAAAATTGACAGAGATTAAATATAACGGAAAATTGACAGAGATTAAATATAACGGAAAGTTGACAGGGATTAAATATAACGGAAAATTGACAGAGATTAAATATAACGGAAAATTGACAGAGATTAAATATAACGGAAAATTGACAGAGATTAAATATAACGGAAAATTGACAGAGATTAAATATAACGGAAAATTGACAGAGATTAAATATAACGGAAAATTGACAGAGATTAAATATAACGGAAAATTGACAGAGATTAAATATAACGGAAAATTGACAGAGATTAAATATAACGGCAAGTTGACAGAGATTAAATATAACGGAAAATTGACAGAAGTGTGCTCAGTATGCCCCCTTACTACTTGCAAACATTAGTATAAGAAAATGCATGAAAAATTTAGCTACAATTCAAATTCGCTGATAACACGGATGCCGACGCACACTTTGCCAGATAAGCCTACAGTGCCGACATGCCTTTCGAGCTGATTAAAATTAGTGTCTGGCTCAGGCTGACACAATGACAGCAATGCAACTTACTCCATTGGGACAAGTCGCTTCAGAAAGAAGAAATTTTAATTTATGCATTGTGTTTATGGACTCTTGGTTGGTACACACACATAAACACGCAAACAAAAAAAAAACAAGATATAGACGAAATAAAAGTGATAATATCGTTAAAGTTTAAGAAAAAAATCTCGAACATCCGAAAATTTTAATAAAAAATAACTCGATAGAAATTGAAAGTAGAAGGTATGATCAAGGTCGTTTATACACACACGTAAAGTACACGATGTTAAATTTGAAATAACGATAAGGTGGATTTTTCTTTTAAAGGAAAATGTTAAAAAGACTCTGATAATAAAAAATATTTTTTTTTTTTTATTAGGGAGCCAAAATCTGTGTGTGGGATTTTTACATCTAAAAAACCCTTCTTCTACAAACCAAATTGGATTCTTAATATAACGATTGGAGCTCGCAGCACCGATGGCATAGAGCTCCACACTTAACCCGCGATCGCTCGCGTTGTTAGATAAAATCTAACAATCAACTTATTTTTATTATAACTTTAATAGATCGAATGATAAATAATCACCCCTCCACCAATGCTTCCTCGACGTAATAATGGAACGAATAACGTCACAACTGTTGATAAAATTAAATTTGATCCGGAGTATTTCCTGTTTATAATCGACGATAGCGGAAATGTTAGATAAAATCTAACACGCGAGCGATTACCTTACATTAATTGTTAGTAGTAATCTAACGCGCGCGTGATTAAGTGGTGTGATTTTTTCAACCGTATAACTTTTACATGAATATTTAAAAAAAAAAAAATTATTTTTACTGCCGAGGTTTTAAAATATAATTTTTTTCGTAATTTTATGTATATTTTTTTAGTTTTTTACCATATTATTTTTTTTTATAATTTTTTACCAAATAATACTATAGTAATGAATAAGGATAAAATTAAAAATAAAGTAATAGAATGGTTGCAAGAAGAAGAAGACATAAATATTCTAATTTTGTTTTTCACATTTATATAAATTTAAGTTTTTCATTTATCTGTGTTTGTTCAATTAATTATAGATAATTTTTTATATAATGTGGAATGTAGTGATTTTTTATAAAAAAAAATCAATTGAAAATTAGTTAAATCACTATTATTTATTTTCTTAAGGAAAACACAAAGCTTTTCGGCATTTACGCCATTATCAAGTGAAAATTTTTAAAAAATCACAATTTTAAAAATATAAATTAAATATAATTACTTAAAAATGTGATGGTAATTATGAAAATATGATCCAAAAATGATGTCTGCTTCTGTCGGTCTATTTTTGATTTGTTGAAAATTAATATCAGTATATTTGTTTATTAATTTAGTTTTTTTATATTAATTTTTCTTCAATATTATTTTCCTGATTCTGTAAAAGTTGTATACTGGTGGAATTTTAAATTTTTCATTCACTATTGCGATGTATGATGTCCAAACGTAAAATATAAAATATAAAAATATACAACCACAAAAATTTTTTTTAAAAACACAATTTTACAAATAAAATGAAAATAAATATTAAAAATCTAAAAAAAAAAAAAAGAAAAAAAAAATATCAGATTTTTAATATTTATTTTCATTTTATTTGTAAAATTGTGTTTTTTAAAAAAAAAATAAAAAATTTTGTGGTTGTATATTTTTATATTTTATATTTTACGTTTGGACATCATACATCGCAATAGTGAATGAAAAATTTAAAATTCCACCAGTATACAACTTTTACAGAATCAGGAAAATAATATTGAAGAAAAATTAATATAAAAAAACTAAATTAATAAACAAATATACTGATATTAATTTTCAACAAATCAAAAATAGACCGACAGAAGCAGACATCATTTTTGGATCATATTTTCAAAATTACCATCACATTTTTAAGTAATTATATTTAATTTATATTTTTAAAATTGTGATTTTTTAAAATTTTTCACTTGATAATGGCGTAAATGCCGAAAAGCTTTGTGTTTTCCTTAAGAAAATAAATAATAGTGATTTAACTAATTTTCAATTGATTTTTTTTTTTTTAATTATAGATAAACTTAAAATGTTTTGTAAGATAAAAAATAAAATTTACATTGTTAAAAATAATTGTAGCTTTAATTTAATACCTCTACTGAAACTATTATAATATACAATTATATACTAATACCCATTAATATTTTAATGCTGTATAACGATAAACTAGCAGACTTAAAATAAATATATTAAAATGTTTGGAAAAGTATGTATGTCTGTGATGGGTGGTGGTGGGGGGTGTATAAGATCGCAACACTATCCCACACATACAGTATGGTTTATAATGCAATAAATATAATTTGCATAAAAATGTAAACCATATTTCTATGAAATTAAGCCAATTAATAAATTGTTAGATAAAATCTAACACGCGAGCGATCGCGTAAAATTAAACACGCGAGCGATCCCGGGTTAAATTAACTTATTGCGACGGAAGAAGGGATGAGATAACATAGTCCCTTGTTTCATCTAATATAAAATTTGTAAAGTTTATGCTTATAACTTAAACACAAGTAAATAAACGATAATAAATAAGGATTAAAAAAAAATGAAACAACGTAAAAAAAATGAAAAATAAAAAAATGGCAAAAACTTATACCAAAACTGAAATACAAACTCAGTTAGAAAATAGGTAAATCAAACTTATAAAAATGAATTACAAAAACAGAAATCAAATTCTTACATAATACCTACAGACTATAATCAAGAACCTAAGTATGAAATTATAAAATTGTAATAATTAACTATAATAATAGAAAGTAGATGATGAACAGTTGACCACGCTGACGAAAACTGCACCGGCATCACGATTGACTTAAGCGTTAATTAATAGATAACATTTTTAAACTTAATTCTCATAACCTGTTCTGCATATAAAAGGAAATTTTCAACTCTTTTGCCTAATAGAAAAATCTGTCTGCTGTTAAATAGCAAATTTACGAAGCGGGGTAGCGAAAGTGAGACATAAACCTTATAGTACAATAGATACAGACCGAATCATCGATACGGATGATGTACGACGATGCGCCGAAATGAAACCTATGGGTTCGTTGGATTGAAACGCGATGTGATACAAGCGGTGAAATTAACGATCAGACATTTGGAATAAATCTAATGCAAGCGGAAAATCGTTGAACTGACGAATGATGACGGAAGTAACGAAATCCTTTGAACGTGCGATAGAACTTGATTGAATTATGGTGAACGATGTACAGATTTCTAAAATGTAGAAAACACGAAACGTTTTCTTTGATTGTACTGAATAATCGATCGCTTATTCGGATTACGAAAGAAACGGTCGAGAGTGAAAGGACTTGCAACACGGGAATTTGTAAGATAAAAGATAAATATACGGTAATTACAAGATGCGGATAGGTTGTGTAATTCGCCGACTGACTACAGCTTTTAAAAATGTTTTGCGTATTCCGATAATAGCGGCAGCGATTATTTCTCGTTAAGAAGTTTAAACGGAAATAGTAGTATAAAATAGATGACGTAATAGTAAAGACAGGGACATTTCTAAGGGAAAATAAGTCAAACATGATTGGTATTACTCGCGTGTTGTTTATACTGAACGCATAAACAAATATTGGAAGATTAGTGAACACGAGGAAACTCACTTGGTTTTTAACGGGCACACGATACGATAGCTTCCGATCTATCGGGAATGCGAGATTTATTACACCCGGCGATGCGTTAGTCGTTCGACCTAGATATGAATAAACTGTAAACATACTAATAGTAGACAAAGAGCGAGTCTTACAAAGTCCTTAACAGAATAAAAAATAGTGCGCAGTCGTCGGGTATAATTGAAAATGTAAACATCTAAAATGAATGTTCCGAGTGTGAAGTAAAACGTCCAATACAGGTAATAGAACTTAACGAAGCAGAAGAGTGCTATTACGATATAACAAAACTGATTCAATCAACGGTATATATTAATTGTACTCGCCGAAAAAGTAGACGCTAAAGAAATCTCGTATGAACATTGTGAAAGACTTCTTCAAATATCGCGGTCGGCGAAACGTGCCAGTATTTTTTGTAGAAGAAGACATAAGCGTCGCTCGAACGAAGAATTTAATTTTGGTAGTTAGAGGTGTTTCGAATACTTAACGGGAAAAGAGTCTTCATAGCGGGTAGATCGAAAGAACGACCGTCGTCAATAAAGAGGACAAATACGGAAAACTAGAAGTTTAATTTTCGGCCAGAATGTCGTATGCGCTAAGGGAAAGTGGCGGGGAATAAATACGAAATTATCAGTACGATCACGGCGAGTCCCGATGATTTTACTAACGAAGAAGATACATCGATAATGTATATCTTTTGCAGAAATATTTTATTCGTGTTTTTTTTTTCAATACACTATATTCTCGGTTATCCGAAGGATTACGTCGTTTCATATTTTCTACAACATGTATGTGTATTTTTCTCTACTCTTACAACGAAATTAACATCCTCGAACGGTTATGTACGATTGCCATATATATTGCTATGGAAAATATAGAAGAAGTTTTAATTGAGAGTTTCGATCAGGCTGTAAAGTGGAATTAATAAAAAGAAGGAAAATTTTGTACCGTTTCCGGGAAATTAATTCGGAAAGCTTATGAAAGACGAAATCGTCTTTTTCAAGTTTGTAATCATAACAGAAAGTCCGTTCTGCAAATATTTTCGACGAAGAAATACCGGCTGCTCGCAGTTTCCCGAAGAGTTAATAAATACGTACACACAAAACAAACTGACAACCACCCAGTGTATATATATATATATATATATATATATATATATATATACTTTTAAAAAATTGAAAAACTTGGCCAAGAAGCAAATAAACAAGCCCCCAGGGTAAGTTTCTTATTTAATCAAAGTTGACAATGAGATCACATCCTAAGGGCATTCATATTGCAGAAGAAGCAATTCCCTTTATTATATTTATACAGAAAAACACCGATTTACACACCCACACACGTACAGATAGTAAAGGTATATATATTTATATATATATACACTCACATTTATGTATATATAATATATATACATACATATTGTATATAAAAATTATTATTATTATCGTCGCATTATTTGTTGCCGACATATTGATTTGGCCATTATACATATTTTCGTATAAAAAGTGAGCTAGCACTCGAGGCATTTTACTTATTGGCGATTTTAACGTCAAAAGGAGAATAACTGTTTTAAAAGACATTTTTCCTGGAAATTAAGTTACGAAACCTATTGTATTAGATTTAGCAGTTTCGAAAAATGTTACCATAACTACTTATTACAAAACCATTGTTGCAGAATTTCGTTTAATGCCACCAGATTTACCAGGATTCGAGATGTGCATTCTCAACTAATCTTTGAACTGGTATTTTTCTATATCAACAAGCTCGCTAAAAAATGTTATGAAAATTGTAAAATTCACGAAAATGAATTAATTTGGGTTATAGGGGACTATAATATGGTCAGCTTACTTAATATACGCGCTACAAATATCGCCGACTAAAACAGCAATTTTTAACACAATTATGTTATATATTTGTTTATTTATTTTATTAAGTAAATTAACTGTACTCATTTTTTTTTTAATTTGGATTTCTGCTATTTGTATTTCTTCCTCTTTTTTGTAGCAGGTTTGTTTCAAATTTTCCTGTATATTATCGTCGTTGCTTTTACACCGTGTTATTATTATTATTATTGTATTAGCTACTAAGGGTGGTAATTCTGTGTACTTAATGTGTTGTATTTCATGTTTACAATTTAATGATATTTCTTCTTCTTCTATTTCATTGAATTCTCTTTCCTCGAACCATAACTCAATTTTAGTTTATGCAGGAATATTCGCATAACTTGGGTCGATCGTAAAAATGTGCCTATTACAAACGATCAAGGATTGCGATAATAGTGTAACGCAGAATAAATTCGAAACACGAGAATTAACGCACCCAAGCCCCGTGTAAGCACACGATAAGTACAAAGTATGGAATACTGCTTTCGATTAAACTGCAACTTCCAAGATTTTAAAAATTTGTTAAATTCGACAAATAAATTAAACACGCGAATAGTAAAAAAATTTTCGCTGATATATGCGACCAACCGCTAAATATTTTTCTTGAGCAGAGAAGACTAAATGTAAAAAAACTAAGCTCAATAATAAAAGATTTACACGCGCCAAATGTGAGTGAAAAAATTTGCAAGTCGAATACAAACATATATTACTTATATTTAGTAAAATCACCGATTACACGCGAGATGCAAAATAATTCCTTTAACAAAGAATACATCCGTAAAAATAGCATTTAAATATCCTACAATAATATACACGTCGTGCTGGACACGATAAAACGTCCTCGCCTACAGGTGAAAATCCGACAAGAATTGACACCACGCATCGTAAACGTGTCAACTCTCATTGTCAATAATTTTCCCAAAGTCAGAATAAGTAATTGGATTTAAATTATTAACCAAAAATAGCGATTCAATAACACAGAAAACCTAATTCTAATCTTTATACATTAAAACGAATAAGACGGAAATCTCGGAATCTGCATTAATCGTTTAAGAAAACGTTCAGAGCATTAATCGTTTCTCGTCGGGATAAGAAAATATTCAGATATTAGCAATATTGTTCCTAACGCATGGTTTTCGTTAAAGTTTAATTAAACGCAGTTTTAAATCTTCACGCGCAATTAATTTTAGTTTATTTTTGTTTCAATCCTATTTCATTTTATTCTTCCGACAACTAGCACCCTACAAATCTCTCAGCCGATCCTCGGATCTTTCCATAAATAATTATCGAAATTCACTTGCTTCCGTAGTCTAGTACTCTGCGTTACCTCTTGGAAATACACGTAAGGCTACTTCGCTCATTCTTATCATACGTATATACTTTAGACATAGCTATTGATACTTCTGCTTTCTTTTCACTTCGCCCATTTACCTGATAGTTTTAATTCACTATGTGGTCATCTAAGACGAACGAAACGTCCTTGCGTGGTATAACTCGATAAAATATTTGAATATCCTTTATATCAAAAACCTTTAACACAATTAAAACCGTTTCAATATTTGTCGCACTTTAGTCCTCAAACTAATAAATCTTCTTAATTTCGCTTCCGACACTGAAAAAAACTCGATTGCAGTTATCTTTCGCGGATTGAACTACCTATTAAGGTTGACGTTATCCTTCATTTATATTTCAGTGAATTCTCATCGTGGTTGTCGAAATGTTTATCATGCAGCTCTCATTTATACCTCGTACTCCTTAGTATTTTTGTCTACCGTAATCAGTTCGCATTCCGTCAACAAGTCTTGCAGCCTATGTGTTTAGAACAAGTATTTCCCGAATCTCCGTTTTGTTCCCACGTTGCTGATAATCGAGCTATTGCCGATGAAAATGGAACGTATTTTTGAATTGTCTCCTGCGCGAGTCGTGTCGTAAGTCTAATTTTACTTCATACTACCTCGATTTAAATCGGTCAGTATTTTCCTTCTGTCGTTTCAATAAGTGATATTCCCGTTTTTTGTTTTTTTTTTGTCTTTTTTATAACATAAATTTTCTTTATGCAGTATCAGGGTATAAAATCACTTTACAGCGGATTGTTATTGCATCTCATAATGTCTAAACATACACATATATATATATATATATATATATAATATAAATTTATATTGTTTTACGTCTTCACAGAGAACTGTCCCTGGTTTCACATTAGGTTTGGTGTTGCATGAAGAAAATTAAATTGCGATTAATTTGAAGATATTTCATACGGACGGTAACTAAACATCGAATAAAATTTTAGAATATATATTTGTTATTGTAACTATCGTCGAGATTATTTTTCATTTGTTGCCAAGTACAGCGAAATATATGCGTAAGCAAACGCTATATGTATATATATTTATATATAATTTATATATATATATATATATATATATATATATATATACTTTAAAGCAGACTGCCACAAATTTATTTGTAAACGAAAATTGTGTCAGCGAAATAAAATTTATGGGGTTTCCGTCTGAAAAAGCGCTCTTTCAAATTATAAAAACAAAAAGTCTTTTAAATCCATTACAGAATTTCAAATTGTTTAATGTGGTTAGGAAAAAAACCGCTAGAATGACAAAAATTTCCTTTTGAAAACTTCCTTTTCACGAACGAGTAACTTCAAAGGAGTTTAATCTGGAAAATTGTTTTCTATGTTTTTAAAAGTTTTTTCTTCCAGTCGTTAATAACATTATTTAATATCGTATTCCCACATTACAACGCGAGTGCAATCAATGTAAGAAACATATATTATAACACTAATGTGATCCTAAATGGATGTTAGATGTTAGGTCGAGCATTTCCACTAGAATAAACTTTTATCCTTCTTAACTACATACGCACACTCACACGCATATATATATATATAGTATATACCACTCCTGTGCGCAATCTAATAACATTTGCCTCGGATAACGAATAAAATTTACCAAGTCACTCTTCTAAAATTTTCCGACTTTAAACGAAATATTTAACTTTCTCGTATTACCGTTGAAATTCAATTTTTCCAAAATGTAATTTAAAAATTGGTATGGTAACGTAAATTTCTCACGGGACTCGATAAAATCACACGTTTTCTAACGGTCCCGACTTTGTAATTTAATAGATGTACGTTTTAAATAATTGCCGATTAAATATTTTTCATAATTTTAGAAAGACGAATCTAATCGAGTTTCGTTTTGCCTCGATCAAAAGATGAGCAATTATTTTCGATTATATTCGTGTGCCGTCAAAAAGTAGATTTTTCCCTTTATTATCGATCTACGTTTTCGTTTCGTTAAATAAATTATAGATTTTAATTTTAGATCTGGCCGAAATGGATTTCGATAAATGATTAAATGAAATTTTTAATATTCAGTTGTAAAAAAATAATTATTTTTCCTTAATATAATAAAAAAATAGATTAGAACTTTTCTCCGTCTCATTCCCCTCTATCTGTATATATTAATTAAACTGTAAGATGTGTTTACGAATGAATAGATTAATAGGTGAACATGTATACAAATAAATAATTAACATTGAGCTAATTGAAGAAGAGACTGAGAAAAATAAACAACGTTGACCATGCAGTACTTCCTAACATATAGTGTTGGTTTCATGATTGGATTCCTCTCAGTTGATGAATTAATGTTGAAGCTTAAATTTTAAACGTATAGCTTTGCCAGAAAATTTTAGAAGAGTCACACGTCTATTTTTTAAGGATAATTCAAAATATTATTATTATTATTATTATACGGGCGCCGGCTGCACTAACGGGCCATATGCTAATTCAAAATAGGGGCCGATTTTAAATAAGAATCTAAGAGCACAGAAAGCAAGGCAGACAGACAGCGAGTGTTTATTGACTGAACATTCGCTTAGAATAATTACATGGAATGCAAATGGGTTACGGAATCGTCTTCTTGAACTAGACACATTTCTCTGCTTTCATAAGATTCGGAAACACATTTCACAACGCGGAATTGCTCTAAAATCAAAGATTATGTTATCTATGACGCCCCTCATCCTGATGGTGGTGCCACGGCGGATCGGCTGTAATTATCAAAAAAAAAAAATATATATACAGCATTCTTTCGAAAAAGAATATGCGTAAGCTACTTCTGTAGCTGTTCAACGCAATAATGGTCAATATTGCTGCTCTGTACTTCCCGCCTAAGTGCAACTTAAAAAGAGACGATTGTGAGCATTTTTTTAACCTTTTTGGCAACGATATGTGATAGGTGGTGACTATAATGCGAAGAATGAAGCGTATTAAGACCAGTTTATTTCAGAAACCATAATATGGCACATGTTTAAGGAAAGAAACTTCTACAAGCCATTCACAATACTTGTAGTAACTGTATTTCAGGAGGTAGGCCGACTTACTCGTCAAGCGATAAACTGGAAAACTTGATATAATTGACTTTTTCATTATAAAAGGTATCGCTACTATATTCACTCGGAGAACATCTCACGTCAGATCATTCTCCAGTATTACTTACGATAAGCTGTACGGTGATTGAAAGCTCAAAAACGAAACTTACGCTCACAAACAAAATTTACAAACTGGGAAAAGTTTCGTGTGGAACTTGATCAACGAATAAACTTGAAAGTGCGGCTGAAAACGGCCGATGAAATTGAAGCACGAGTCATAATTTTATCGAAGCGATTCGCGAGTCGGCTAAAGTTGCGACTCCAGATACTAAAAATAATAATAATCAGGAGACAACATATCAACTCGAATAATTTAATTACGGAACGACGACGAGCTAGACGGATTTGGCATCAATCACGCCATCCAACGAACACCCAGTATAACTTACCACACGTATGATATAGACGACAACCCGGAAGCCCTGATATATACATAGAAATTGCCGCGGGGATGTGGAGGGTCAAGTAGAATACGATGTATTACATCGCAACGGAATGTGATATTATCGAAGATTACGGTTATTAGCCGATTGCTATATTTGGCGAACTTGAGCGAACTAACACATACATTATATATATATATACATGTGTTTGTTGTTATGCCAAATATAAAGGTCTGGAGGTCAGGTATCTTTTCGTAATTGAAGAGAAAATGACCTGTAGGAATTGGACACTGTGCATTCTCGACGAACAATTACAAACAATCGCGTCAAATGAAACTTTTTTGTCAACGTGTATGTTGCCCGCAGTGGATGTTCGTGCAAATTTCAGTTTGAATTTTATTCATTCGTTTTAATATTTCCGCTCGTCTAAATTGCTGTTTTTTTTTAAAACTTAATAGGGCAAAATGCAATTACGAAAATTACGCTCAAAATAGGATAGGTCGCTTCTAACGACGACGAATGAGTTCTTTATCGTCATTCCGCGCGGTACAGTACCTTGAGCGAAGTTAATCTTTCGTTGGTCGAATAATCGTTTCAAGTGGCCGAAAATGGCCTATTTTCGTTAAAAATGCTCGATCCGCGACATATTTCACTTTATTTTTGTTCTTAACTGCGTAAAAATTGTCCCACGTGACCTGCTGACATTACGCGCACAATAAAACTTAGGCCATAAAAACAAAACAAAATCCCATACACTGTAAATAGCAGCGATATGATTTGGATAAGAGCCTAAAAAATTATCAAAAAGGAAAAACGTCCTAGAATTGTTATTATTGAAATTATAATCTGATACGTTAATGCGAAATGAAGAAAGAACATCAAATGAATGGTAACAGAAAATGTGAAAGATCGAGAGAGGGAGATAGAAAGGTAAACAGGGAGAGGATTGATGTCGAGAGGGGGAACAGATTATTATAAATATGTATAGTTGGACGGAGTGAAAAGCAGAAGGGAGAAGAACACGGTGATTTTATTCTAATTTTCGTAATCAATTACCAGGCCTAGAATCCAGTAGAGAAGGTGCGACGGATAATTTTCACACGAAGGGTTCGTAGTCCAATGATTAGGGACCCTGTATTAGTACTTTATGTTTTAACTCATTTTAGTCACTAAGATGTCCAAAATTTGGTACACGAAATTTTAATACTAAATTATATATATTTTCTAGCTGACGGTAAAATATCTCTTCTAATAATATTTATACTAAAAACACGTTGAAAATCGTCTAGAATCGTAAACACAATGTATAAAATTTCGAATTTTCTGTTCAAATTTTACCGGTGACTCGAATGCGTAATAGATTACATACGTTTTCACTGCTGCGCGAGGTCTAATGGTAGAGAATCGATATCGTTCTTCTAACTCAGTCGATACGAAATCGTACGGAAATGATGAAAAAAGTAAATCAGATTAAACAATTGCGGGGGATATATACACGATTAAAAATAATTCTCTCTACAAAGAAATTAAACGATCGAGTGAAATTGTTGGTGAAATTTAAGGATCAAAGGTGATAAAGATAAAAATAATGCAAATACGATGAAGAAAGATTAGCAAGTGAAAAGGATTATCACGAAATAAAGTTTAACCATTTCAGTCACAATGTCCACTATACGGTACACGAAATTTTAATGCTAACGATATTTTTTATTTTCCGATTGAAGCAAAATGTCCCAATTTTAAAAATATTTACATAAATATATCGACAATTATCTAATAAAGTTCATCTAAGAGACACCCGTATAGAATTTATAATGAAATTGAACAGTATAATTTTATCAAAGAGCGAAATTTAACTTGTAATAAGCATAAAACGGTCGGTTGTAAATTATAAAAGGTTCTGAAATTCGTTTATCGAAATTTAATTAGGACAAACTAACAGCGCATTTTGAGAAGAATTAATAATTCGTAAAATAATTGTAATAAACATTTTATAATGTTACATACCCAGTTATGATAAATCGCTGAAAAGGAACATGAAAAATAACTAATTGATCGATTGGTAATTAATACAATAAAATAGCCTATTTTAAATATGCACAAGCAGAAACACACATATATATATATTATCGCGTTGGAGTCAAAAACCACGGATTAACAGTTGATCTCTAGCAGAATAGCGCGCGTTTCAGACGATTGAAACGCTTTAGCTAGATTGAACTCCGTCCGTACACAGTAAATTATAAAATTCAATATACTACAAAATATAAACAAGGAATAGCTATTGGGAAACTTTCCATCATAATCTATATGCATAAAAATGCTCCTTAATGTTCCAACGAACAGGTTGTATGCAAGAAAAAAATATACTTTTCCGGACTATTCGAGCTTTATCAAAATAAGTTTTGTTTGTTTACAGCACCGTGCGAAAACTGGGTGAAAGTGATGGGTATTTTATTTATTTTTAATATTTTAACAAAGTATTTTTGTGTATGCACGTGTGTATTTGACATAATATGTATATATATACATATATGTCGCGGTGGCGTAGTTGCTAGAGTGATCGACTGTCAACTTGATGGTAGGGGGTTTGAAACCAACAGGCGACATAGAAAGTTTTCATCATTATTTAATTCTTAATTATTAGGGAGAAGGCAGTGTGACCCTACCACGTGTAACAGCAGATGCACGTGCATCTGCATTGCAATAGTGCCTTGAATGCTAGCTAATTTTGTACGTAAAAATAAACGTACAATAGCTAGTCAGATGTTCGGCAACATGATGATGATGATATATATATATATACATATAATTATATAGTGCACACAATTAGATTCAGGCAAACGCACATATGTATGTACCTACACAAATATATAATGTTTTACACAGTAAATAAATAATTAATTGCTCAAATAAATATGCGTATGTTAGTACACACACACACATTATATATATATATATATATATATATATATATATATATATATATATATATATATATAAATCGGTTTATTCTAATTTTTTAATGTTTTCATTTTCTGTCGTCCTTATCTTTGTCCGTATATTTTATCTTTTAAACACGTGTTTAATAAAGCACGTGTTCTTTCTTATTGTTCGATAATTTGTGATATATTTTACAATAATTTGAAAAGTTTTGAACGTAGTGATTTTTTAAGCCGTTATTAAGTGAATATAAAAATTATACATTATAAAAATATGCATAAATTTATAAAAAAAAATTATACACTACAGATGTAAAAAGGATTCAGACTAAGTTTTAAAGATATTTATTTTTTCACGCATAACGAATTATTATTCAGACCGTATCGTTGTATACTTGTATTCAATTACTTACTACTCAGTGTCTGTGTTCACAGGTTAATTGAGACTAACCGTTATATAGACTGTATATAATTTTATATATATATATATATATATATATATATATATATATATATATATATATCTATACCGTTTAAAAAGATTCTTGCCTTTGTTTTTGTTATATGCCCTTTGTTATCTAAATATATTTTTTTTTAAATATTCTACCGGCAAGCCTATTTTTCATTGTACATTAGGATTATTCCGTTTTAAATTTTATAAAAATATAATCGGAATTTTTTATTGTAGTTATTTATCGTATCGGTATCGTAATAAAAATAACATTTAAATCACAACCATATAAACGAGAATTCTCTCAATTACGTACGCGGAGGTTTCGGCGAAAATTTATTATCATTAATTACGCAAATTTTGGCAGGTTATTCGAAAAAAAGCAATTACTTCTTAAACGTCTAATTTAATATTTAAAGAAACAATTTTTAAGGTGAGAAATATTTAAAAATAAGTTGTAAACGAATTGACATATATATATATATATATATATATATATATATATATATATATATATATATATATATTTCGTTATTTTGAGAATACGCGTAGTGATCGAAAAAGTCCTAAAAATCACCGGCAGATCGGTCGTTAATCACGATAATCTATCTAGGGTAGATGAGGACTGTAGGATGACGAGATGACGAATACTTCGTTCGTTCGCACGGAGCTAAAGGAAATCCAGAGTCCAGATATCCGCTAGAGCGAGCTATATGTATCGTTATGCACATCGTGTCTATTAATGCTATTTTTATTTGAAGAGATTTTGCTATTATACGAATGATCGTGAATTTGAAGTTTTCTACGTTCATATAACGGATTTTTGGAGCCATTTTCCATTTATTTAATGTATAGGCACATCTACCTTGTCCCGTTCGGTATCTATTTTCTCTGCACCATTCCCGTCGTGATAGGTCCATCCCCGGTGTTTCTATACTGACATTTTATACTATATCCGCGTTAACGGTTTTATTTGTTGTCCATTCATCTTTCCATCATTCCTTCTAGTTTATTGACATGTTTTCCATATGTACTGTCATTTTCCAGAGTTTTTTCCAATTTCTTCGAGCAATCCGGTCGTTAAGCATCTTAATCCCAGACTATTTTACGTACGCCGTTAAAGCCGACAAAATTCTTCGCCGCTCTTCTGTGGACGCCCTTTACTCTGTAGCAGGTGTGTACACATTATACTGTCGAACGCAAGCGTGTTAAATATATTCCTCGTACGTAGTTGAATTTTAAGATCACATATTCTTTCTTTCGCATGCATACAACCGTTGATCGCGGTTAATCTATTTACAGACGTATGTATATCATCGGCGCTAATAATTCGTCAAATGACCGTAGAATATTCAGTTTAATCACGGAATAAACGACAAAATGGAAAAAAATATAAGATTTTTATATTGCATGCCGTACGAATAAGCTGAGATAATCAAACTCGTTTATAGCCTGTTCAATTACGAGCGAGATAAATAGTAGACTATTAACTGGTTTAACACCTGTTCAACGACTGGTGGTGGTGGTGATAAAGAATCATCAGATGCGAAAGGGTTGACACAACCGAGTACTGATTCAGCGTATGTTCACCCACCGGAAAAATCTCTACCGGACATTGTCTCTTAATGCACTCAATCTGTGTAGCATGTGTAACGTACGTGAGTGTTTTATAAAATACGTACTCACTCTTATGTAATAATCGATCAATGTGAATATTGATTGTCCTAGACAGTACCGTGTGGTTTGCTATCACATTCCACGGCGTCTGTACTTTTCCAATAGTCTATGACTCTCATTTATCGACTAACAGAATCGATAAGAAGAAACAGCTAGTGACCTTTCTACTAAGGAAAAATTATTTCCGTCCAACGTGGGATTCAACATTCAGGTGGGCATTATTGCTACTTTATAAGACTGTTATATACAAAAAAAAAAAATTATATATATATGTATGTATACATTAGGTGTGTGCATGTATGTATTAAAAGCACAAGCTATGAGATCATGCTACATTCGAACAATACATACGTAAATATCGGATATATCCGAAAACGTGAAAAGTCAAAATAAAAGTGGTTCTACCGAACCCTGCTACCCATGAGGAAATTCCGCTTTATCGTTTCCCGTAAGTGGGAATCTTCTAATGAGTCTGTATTGTGATAAAGGTTTTGACCTAATTTTACTTATTTATTATGAAGTATGCAATTGGGAAGTACTAAACATTTAACATGAAATTTTTTATCGAATTTCAGATATATATATATATATATATATATATGTTTGCGCTATACAGAATATCGCATAAATCACCGACAAACCATAATACAAAATGTGCTAGGACTGGCAATAATACGGTCTGTATTTATTTGTAAAATGTTAAGAGACGTAATACAAATATGCATGTATATATACAAACATATTAAAATTTATATATTTTGAATGGAAAATTTTACAGGCATTTCTCGGTTTGTTTTAAAGCTGGAACGAAACGTAACTTAGTTCGTCAGTTAATCAACCTTTCGACGGTTTTCGAACCGCAAAATGTTCGTTTTCTGAACGAGGGAAAGTTTAGACGGATTATTAGCAAATGTCCAAAACATCGACACTAGAAACGGTTCGGCTAATTCTAAGTTTATCAGTAAGTTAAAAAGCAGAAGTAAAATTCGGTCTAACCTTCTCGCGTCTACAAAGTTAGTTTCAGGGTTTACTGTGTAGAAGTTTTGAGGTCTATCAAGATTGCTTGCGTCGACGTCGAAGTGTTAAAACTATTATAAGAAGGAATAGGTAATTAAACAGAGAGGTAAAATTTTGGTTTTAGCGACCCGGGGGTTATAGTATAATGTATAGGATCTGACTTCGTTTAATGGTGTCAGTTCCGCTAGGGGTTTTTAAATTAGTATAAAATGCGGTTACTTAATGTAATCAATGTTCTACTAAAATTTCGTTCATTCACTATGACTCATGAAAGATAAGAAAAAAATAATAATTTACGGTGAAAACTTTATACCACTAGTAGGGATCGAACAGTAGTGCTCTAGCAACTATGCCAATCGCGGCAATATATATATATATATATATATATATATATATATATATCACGATAAGTCTTTGTTTATCCACTCCTGGATGAAGGCTTTCCAAAACGCCTTCCGCCCACCTTTATCCATCGCTTTCCTCAACCAATTTTTCCAAGCTACCTTTGCTATATCATTGTGCCATCGCGCTATTGGCCTTCCTTGTTTCCTTTTTTTTTGTCATTGGCCACCACTGTCAGATCCGCTTTGACCATCTATTATCTTCTCTTCGAGCTACGTGACCACCCCAATTCCATTTTGTTATAGACATCCGCTCCACTGAATCATCCAACCGTGTTTGTTTGCGTATCTATGCATTATTTTTATGATCCAATAATCTTATACTCAGCAACATTTTCTCATGTGCCGTCTGAGCTTTTCTTATCTTTTTCAAATTTGTTTTTTTTTTATATCGCCAAATTTCCGAACCACATATAAGAATCGGAAGTGCACATCGGTTATATAGTTTACGTTTCAGATTAATCGGCATTTGTTTATTTCGGAATACTATGTATAACTTAATCTAATCAGTGAGACTATTTCTTGCGGCTTCTTATTCACCCGGTTCTGATTCATTATCCAATCGGAAAGATTTCTTCCTACAAATTGGTTACTACATTATCTAATCTGAGATATTACTTCCTGCGGCTTCTGATTCATTATCTAATCAAAAAAATTTCTTTCTGCAGGTCGGTCACTGCATTAACCATCAGAGGAATTACTTTCTGCAGGTCGGTCACTGCATTAACCATCAGAGGAATTACTTTCTGCGGCATCTGATTCATTCACCGATAATAGAAAATCATTAATTATTACGTAATTTTGGTCTTATACTGTTACCATTTTTGAAGATGTTCAAAGTGTCTGATCGAAATATTCTCGGGGTTAAAACGTGTTACGTACTTATGAACAACAGTAAACAGGAAGAACCTTGGTGGCCACCAGATGGCACAAGCAGAAAAGAATATGGTACCCTAAACCGTCTACGTGTGGGTCATACAGCCGTATCACACAATTATCTGTATACCAAAAGCCCTACACCAACAAACTGCCCCCTATGCAGACATTTAACAGAACCAACAGTCACACACTTAATCTAAAACTGACAAACACCCACACCACACAGGTGAAAACTCAAAATACAGGGCCCGATACACAATATCCTCTCAAACAAACCTCAATCAATAGTTAAAATTCTGTATTTTGTCAGGGAAACCGGACTCCTAGCACACATATAAACTAGACATACGTCTCCTTATACTGTAATAACCCTGGTAGTTACAGACGGCATATGGATATTTACATAATATTAAAAAATATATATATAAAGTTTTTTAGAATTATATTTATTTATGAATAATGTAGATATTGTTTAATATGCGTTTTTAATATAAAGTCAATATTAACCGAGCTAAATGGATATTGTTTACCAGATATAACAGATTAACAAATGCGCAGTGTTGTCTGCTAAAATACTGAAAGGATATAGCGACTAAACACAAAAATGAATCTGGTAAATTGTCTGGTTGTTCTATAAATCCGATCCTTATCTGGTGAATGTACTGGAGAAGAGACGGGTTTGAAATTATGATATACAGAAGAATAGTAAGAATATCAGAGATATGCTGGAAAAATAACGAATATATTTTCAATAAATTGAAAATTCGAACAGTAGTATCGAGCGGTATAAGAGGAAGATTTGTGAGTTTTTTCTTGATATTTGACGCAAGATTTGTAAAGCTTTGAAATTATTGAAAAGGCGAACGGAAAAAGGAATGGTCGCCTTGATACCTACTCAAGACCAGTCAGAATGGAGGTTGCCTTAACGCCAGTACAGTCTATCGAAGGCTCACGGCAATACATATCATATAAGTAGGTGGTTTCCAATTATGACGGCCGAGATTTTTACGTATTTTTATGAATCTCGTAATTTTGTATACATGTCAATAAATGTTCATTTTGTTTCATTTTGACCATCATATCATATAGCGTGCGTACACACACACACTCATACACAACAAAAAAATAAAATAAATTAAGTATTCGGTTATGTTAAGTATTCCATTATGTTATTTACACATATACGTGCATATATATATATATATATATATGTGTGTGTTTGTGTGTACAAATAATAAGCGAAAATAAATTAAGTAGACGGTTATGTTAAGTAGTCGATTATTTCATATATATATATATATATACAATAAAATAAAATAAATTAAGTATTCGCTTATGTTAGGTATTTGATTATGTCATATATATATATATATATATATATATAAAATTAACTGAAACAAATGTTGTAGACGATTATTGTTAGTGTTTATTATATCATAATATAAACTGATATAAATGAATCAGACGGTTATGGTAGTCGACATGCCCTTAAGGTAACATATATAAAAAAATAAAATAAAATAAATGGAGATTTTTTTATATAACTTTCGTATTAATTTGGGCCTAATTTCGACGTGTAATTAATGTAACCGTTAAAAACGTTCGATATTGATTAATACCTATCGTAGTTAAATTCGGAAAACATCTAGTTGGTTTTTCTAATTATATGACCGAGTTATTTAAAGAAATATCTATCAATAGCGAATAATGTTTAAATTGGGGAAAAAAAAAGTAAATTTAAATACGAATTTATGGGAAAATATCGCGTTTTTGCCGGGATTCGTATATCAAATTTTATTTTTATTTTTTTATAATTTTTATAAACGGCCTCGGAGATGCGATAATTTATGTCTTGGACGACGATGACGAATCGAAATTCGATAATTCGATATTGTCGCGGAGACTTAAAAAATAAAAACATTTTTTTTCAGTTTCCTCTTTATTCGAATTTTCGAAACGAGAAATAATTTTTCCGCATAAAACAACCAGAAAAGAAAAGAAATAGCTGGAGAGGCTGAAAATTGATTTCGGTAGTTTTTAAGCGTTACGGCTCGTAAATGAAATAAAATTTTATTTAGAACCGAAATTTTTTCTTCGTTAGAAAGATTTATTGTTCACGAACAACCCCGAACATCCGGTATTTTATTTGTCTTCTTTTGGGGCACGGCCACAAATCGATTATATTCTGTAAACGCACATAAAGGCATATACATACACACACGTACATATATATATATACATACACATATTATGTATAGTATGTATATACGAATAAATGAATAACATTTATTTATTATAACTATTTATCTACATTTTAATATCGTTATATATACACATGGCTATTAATGTAATTAATGTTATTATTATTGAAGGTACGATTTTTTTTCCCTTTTAATCGTTAAACCACGTTCCTTCCAATTGTTTTCAGTTGTATTTACAAAGGGCCATTCCATGTACGTGACTCTTCTGTTTCCCAAAGATTTCTTGAAATCGTCGTCCCAATGTTGATAAGGTCCGGATATTTTCCTCTTCCGATATTTCAAGAACCATTTTATTAGTGTTTCATCGTCCATCGATCATCAACTTTTTTGACGAGATCGGTAGCGTAAATTTTTTTTTTTGAAACAGTCGTTAGTAAAATCTTTAGTATTTAGGAAGTTTTTAGACTAGTACATCCGGTTCGTTTACAACGATCTGGATGACGTGTTTGTTTTACAAAGTTTTGTTTTATTATTGTATTTGCTGGTTTTGTTACGGTTAATTGCTATTACGACACTGATTCAGTACCGTCTTTTAATGCGCATTTCGTAATCTAATTTTCTCACTTTTTTGTGTTGTTTAGATTTTTGTATTCAGTTTTTTAGCTTCAGTTACTGTATTATTGATATCCACCGTTGAGTGTTTGATTATTTTTTGATAAAAATGTGACATGTCACTATCGTTTACAATCAACGTGCTTAATTATGACATCTCTCTATACTAATGCATTTCCGTAATTAGCTATTTCTGATTTTTTTCTAAAATCTGCAGCGCGATTACTAATACCGGACCCGCTTTCCTATCAGCTTCTTTTTTCCATTTTTTTAACGCATTCCACATTATCATCGCGTGTCATTTCTATATTTTTACTAATTATATCTAACGCTTCCTTTTCTAATCGTTTCGTCATACTTTTCTGTGATATAGTAAATTTTCTCCCTAACTAGTCGTTCTAGTTGGATTATTCTATCGTCCGCTTCTATTACTCAATGTTGTAGTACCTTAAATTTATTATCTCTTATTATTATTAAACAGCTAACTTATATAGGGTGATCCAGAGTATACGAACGGTTTTGTTTTTTTGGAATAACTCAAAAACTATTCGAAAATGTTTTCGAATAAAATTTTATTTTAAAAAAAGGAAACGACAAATTAGCTTAGAATCATGTATGGAACACAATATCGTTTAGACGATCGCCATTTGCAACAATATATTCATTCAATTTTCACAAAATGTTCGAATACTTTGTCGAGCATAGGTCGCCGAATTTTTGAAATTTCTTAAAAAATCCGAGTTTTCAAGTATTTCAGATCTCGTGGACATGTTTCGTAAACGCGGCTCTTAAGATATCCTCGCAAAAAAAAAACAATCGCGTCTCATTGTCGCGATCGATTCACGCCGAAAATAACGTTCTACGTGAAACGCGCGCTCCTTCTCGTTATAGGATGCCGTGATAATTAAAACTGAACAAATCTCCCGCGTGTACGCCAAAACTTAAGCACATAGCATTCAGGAAAAAACGAAATACAATTATACCAAACTTACGCATGGATATAATACAAATAGAAAATGCAGACTCGCTTCAGATTCTAGGACTAACATTAGACCCCGAAGCTTAACTGGAAATAACATATAAACAAACTAAAAATAAGATGTTTCCAAAAAATAAATATGCTCAGGATGTTACATAATTCATCGTGGGGATCTGATCGAATAACATCGGTTTATGCAAATTCTATATGCTAAGCAGATTAGAGTACGCCAGTATAATATATGATAGTGCAGCCTATTCTACACTAAAAAAATCAACTAGGTTCAAAATTTAGCTCTTAGAATTGCCTCTAGAGCCTTTGACACTACCTCAAACACAGCTCTACACGTGGAAGCAAACATATTACCACTCCAATATAGAAAATAAATACTAGCGCTGAAATATTAGACAAAATCAATTTGTACACCATCCAATCCGACATTTCAGTCTTTAATAAGGAATAAATTTAATCATAAATTCTTAAAGAAACTAAACGCGTCTAAACCAGAACGCGTTAACACTGCATTAGCACAACTTCATTATCAATTACCGCAAATCAAAACAAACCAGCACCTTGAATAAAGGTTTCAATCGCAATAAACGCTGAACTGAAAAAATATAAGAAACACTCAACACCTACAAATATTTTCAAATCAAAATTCTACAACATTCCGAAAAAAAAGTACGGCGATTATATACACATATACATTGATGCATCTAAGTCTATAAACCAAGCCGGCCTATCTTACATTCAACCAATCCCGAGTATATCATTTACTCGAGTCAGCATCAGTTTTTACAGTAGAACTACTTGCAATCTATAAAACTTTTAAATACCTATCTTAATAAATGTATAATTTATATTCAATAACACGTAAAAAATACAAAAACAGATACTTTCAACCTAAAACACATAATCCACGGTCATATCTCCGAGGACAATGAACTTATTCTTCTATGGACACCAGTTCATTCAGTTATAGCCGGGAATGAAAACATTAACCGAATAGTTAAAACGTATCCTATAAATATAAATACAATGAAATCAACGCGCGTTACCGATGCTAACAAACAATTAACACATCATATCAAAAATTCTGGGAGACCCAATGTGCGCATACACGCTTGTATCGAATTAAGACGAGATTAGGAAACTGGAAATGAGCAGACTAGAAAGAGAGAAAAACCGAAAAAACGCTAACTAGACGCACGGGACACACGTTACTTACTTCGCAATCACAACACCTACTCAACGGGAACTATCCACCCATCTGCCACAGAAATTAAAATTAACTAATCTGGTCACCAGAAGTTAATAGCAAATAAATTCAACGTTTACTTTCAGAACCGCGTGAACGTAATTGTACAATAATGTAACAACCGAGACCATGACTGAATTTTTTCCAATTTTTAGAATTATCCCTCGATGAGGTGAAAAAAGCCATTCAAAGAATAATAAACATTTCTATGGTCGTGATGGAATCATGATAATATGAATTCCTTTCTCGAGTCTTAGTTTAACGCGTCTGTGGTGGCTGAAGTATTTCAAGGTATTTTCAAGCTAAGGAATCATCAGGCCAGTTTGTAAAAACGGGGGATGGATCGATTGCGTTTAAGTATGGTCAAATTTGTGTACTATGGACGGTATTGAAGATTTTTAGAAAATTCATGAAAAACTTTTTGTTAAATTATTTACAAAAATTAGAGTTTTTTCTCGACAATCAATTCTATTTCTCGAACTAATAACGAAACAGACGATGACCACATTTAATACGTTTCTCATATTGTGAGGTGTCTCGAGGAAGACAGATCTGTTTTTTCAAAGATTAGGTGTTCCCTAGGGCATTAGGAACTATTTCATTTTTCATCTATATAAACGATTTGTGCAATAAGACGAAGTACATAATCTATACAAATCGGGACAAATTGGAATAATTTCGAAATAAATCTACGCGATAAGGCAAAATAAGGGTAACTGAAATTCAATAAGTTGAATTGAATTGTCCGTGCGGTTTGCGTAGTTAAAAAAACTGTGGGAAATTGATTGTTTTAATATTTAAACTATTTTCCTCGTCGGAAAAGCGTTTATACTCAGCGTTATATCAACCAGTTCTTATCTATGGTATAGTCTATTGTGATACCCTATGTAAAACCTATCTAATGCTTACAAAAAATCAAAACATCATATTTGGTAACCAGACCGGTAATTAAGTAACTTTATAGGGTTACGGCAGTTATAAAAGTGCAAATTTTAAGTTTTCTATCGAAGAACCAGTTTAAATTTAATATAACATTTGGTAAGGAGAAAAAATACCCAAAACTGAAGTTTACTGAACTATAAAAACGTTTCCGGAGGAAAATATTTATAACATTTATTTTTTAAGTGAATCCGGAAACGTAGCTTCGGTATTATGAAGGATTATTGCGAATTTTTTTTAGGTTCCGTTAAAAGGAATGTGTATAGGCTATATTTCCCTAATTCAAGTATGTGGGAAAGCATTTTTACTACTATATATATATATATGTGTGTATACAATTCATAATACTGCTGTGTATGTATCGATAGGATGTGTACATTAAAAATGAAAACTGTCGAACTGGTGTACAGTAACCAGTTCAAATTTTTTATCCTAAGTCGCTTATTACTTTAATAATTAACAAGCTTGGGCAAATTTTTTCGATCCAACTAAATGGGCAGATAAAAAAGTCATGTGTTATGAAAAATCTTGGATTACACCTTGACCAATGGCTCACCTTTAAGGATCACATTATTGCAAAACGAAAACAATTAAATATGCCGTAAAATGCATTGGCTAATGAACCGAAAGTTACCATTATCAATTAAAGTATTATAGAATCGACGTGAATATACGATGTACAAATCTGAGGAACAGCAAACAATTCAAACTTAAAATTTATACAAAGACCCCAGTCCAAAGTCTTGCGAGATATTTTACCGGCGCCGTGGTTTGTTCGTAACGATGACATACACAAGGACTTCCGCATTTCAACTGTCAAAGAAGTAATTGCAACCTTTGACACGAGAACCACGGATTAGAAGTTGATCTCTAGCAGAATAACGCGCGATTCAGACGATTGAAGCGACTTAGCCAGATTGAACTCCGTCTGTACACAGTAAATTATAAAATTCAATATACTACAAAATATAAACAAGGAATGAGAGCCATTGGGAAACGTTCCATCATAATCTATATGCATAAAAATGCTCCTTAATGTTCGAACGAACCGGTTTATGCAAGAAAGAAATATACTTTTCCGGACTGTTCGAGCTTTATCCAAATAATTTTTGTTTATTTACAGCACCGTGCGAAAACTGAGTAAAAGTGATGGCTATTTTATTTACTTTTAATATTTTAACAAAGTATTTTTGTGTATGTACGTGTGTATTTGTCATAATATGTATATATATATATCACGACTGGTCTAGTGTATTTATGTATGTACATGGGCTGATCATAATTTATTTAATCGTATTATTTATATATATATATATATATATATATATATATGTGTGTATATATTTAACCATTTTCATATTATTTATCGCCTAGAATGTTGTTCCCGATTGCATAATTTAAAATAGTGCATTTCGTTTTTTTTGTTTTGTTTTAGTTCATTGTTTACTATTACATCGACGCTTGCGCAGGGATTCATCGAAAATATTACACTATTTCGTTTATTACGTACATTTTATAATGTACTAGTGTAATATTGAAATAAGTAAATTGAAATTATTAAAAGCGGCGGTGGCATAATTTTTGGAACGCTTGACTTTCAAAGCGATAGTCTCAATCCCAGCTCGAGGTATAATATAGTTTTCTATGGTATATATTCGCCAAGAATCCGGTAGTATATAACTTTTTATAACATCGAATGCGCGTGCATCTGTCCGCGTTACATATAGTGTCTTGAGTACTAGCCCATTTTTTATGCAAATGTGACGTACAATGGGCTCGTCATAACGTTCTTCGACGAAAAGTATGACACATTATTATTATTATAATTATTATTATCGAATATTGCAAATATGTATAAACCAGAGATATATGTTATGGTCGTCGTGTAATTTATCACGTCTCATCTGTAGTGGCGAAGATACTTAACGCGTAATAACTTAACGACACTGTATGCCAAGACTAGATTTAGGGTTAACGACGATAAAGTTTCAGCAGCATCTCCTAGTTCGTTTTTAAAGTTTGGTAACTGATAATAAGTTGTTTCGTTGTGTATTATATAAGAAGGGTTGTTAATGGAAAATTTTCCGGTTGCTGTAATTTTTCCAACCACTTAAACGACCATCGTTAAACGGTACTTATTCGCGTTGTCCCTGCCAATATATTCTCTTACGACCCACTTTTATTACGTACTAATGTCTTCGACCGCTGCGGATATTATTATCGCTTACCGTCTACAACGACGTTCTGAAGAGTTACTTCGAGAATTATATCCGTTCTTGTATTTTTACCTGCGGTCGATATATCGATACACGGATAGGTTCCGAAGAACAAATAATGTCGAAAGTAGAAATGGTGTGGAAGAATAAATATGTTGAGGTGATGGAGCGAGCTTCATTTAGTAGGATCTAGAATTTACGTTGTTCATCGAAAAAATTATACGTCCGACAAATTCTAATAAACTGATATTTGATTGTGTTGTTTACCACAGTCACTGTCAGATAGTTTTAAGTATTTATAATTCATTTATTATGTAAAAATTGTGAACTTAGATTTAAATTAATATGTTTTTATATATTTAATTTTATTTATATATAGCTTGATAATGGCGTAGTTGCCGAAAAGCTTTGCTTAATAAATAAAGTTTAGTGATTTTAACTGTTTTTTTGTAATCAAGTAAATTCTAATATGTTCGTATTTTTCCAAAAGAATAACAATATTATACAATCTTCGATTTTACGGGAGCGTCGATAATTTCGATGCATCCGTTTTAAACGGGTTTTTTCTTCTCGCGATTAATTCGAGGAATTAATTTATAACGTATATCTTGGTTTAGGACGCTGTAGAAAGAATAAAATGCTTTTCCGACTGATCAAAAGCTCGAGGAATACCGGAATAGTGGCGAAAAAACCGACATTTGGGATTGCATTTAACCCTGTAGTTAAAGAAGCAGGATTATAATTAAAATGTTCCAGCGGAAATCATTAACGCAATGTATAACGTTGCGTATTAGCAACGTTACGCGCCGTAAGGTAATATTTGACCTATCGAAGAGCTTCCATTCTTTTCCGGATTCTTGTATAATTATTCTTATTCCAGCGCATATAACCGATGCTCACGATCAAATTGGCTATGACGGTTTCGTCCGTTGCTGCACTGAAGATTTCTGTGGATGCTGCTACAAACCGTATTCTTAAATTCTCGAGCAAAGATATTCTTCTTCGTTCCATTATCTTTCCGCGAAGAATTCTCCGCAATAATACGTATCTTCTTTTCTCACGATTTTGGCGAAGTATTTTAATTTCCTGGATTTTATTGCGTTCGGGACTTCCAGTTCTTTGTTCGCCTTCAATAGAACGTATTTTTTGATACGTTTCTGCATCCAGGGAATGTTTAGAATCCGACGATATATCCGCATTACCCGAGCAGTGAAATTTTTGTTTTATTTTATTCCTATTTTTATAGTGCCGTGAGTAACTACCGAGGCTATTACGGCACTATTTAACAGTTAGGGTAAGAATAGGAAAGGAATTGTATAATTGAGGGAATTGTTTAAGCGACTACTGGAGAAGAACCAAGATAAGGTGCGCGGACGGCGGAGTGTAGGACAGTGTAGTAAAATATGTCGAGTAAGAGAGGGGTTTGGGAGTAAAGAAAAGAGACAAAAACTAGAGGAATTGGTACGTTGGAGTAGATGGCCATGAGAGAGTGACATGTGACCGAGGCGGAGCCAATAAGTAAATAAATAATTTTCGTTTGTAAATTTATATTCATACATGTGAATAGAGCTTTCGTATTATTAAAATTACGCCTTGCATTCCATATACTGCGCTATAATTTTTGAGATTGACGCAAATTTTCATTTATTACAGCTCCTAAATATTTAACTCTATCTTTTCGTTTTTTATGATCAAATGTGTATGAGTGCTGTTTACCATATATATATATTTGTTTTGTTGAAGTTCAGTTTCAGACCAAATTACTGCTACTTTCTTCATCAGCGTTTGAAGACCTATAAAGTTATCCGTAAAAGGTACAGTGTCATCTGTGTATCGAAGAGGGTTCAGACACTCTTCATTAACTAGTAGTACTTCTTCAATATCCCAGAGAGCTTCTTTAAAAATTTGTTCTGAGATATATTGAATAAAGTCGGTTGCAACACTCATCCTTGCCTCACCGTTCTTGGAGAGAAAACTAGCGTTGGATCTCTTAAATAAAAAAATTAATCTTTAACATTGGAAATAGGTCGTTTAGCATCTGTTTCAATGTACAAAGACGACACACGGTCATCGACGTTGAGAAATAAATAATTTTGTAGTCATTTTAAAACGCGGTATCGCAGAAGATTGCTAAGAGTTAGGAGCAGAGTCGTCAATGATGGGAAAATAAATAAATATTTAAATTTTTATAATTAGATAATAATAATTTCGGAATAAGTACAATTAATCTCTTTTTTGTCATTATATTTACGGAATGGTCCATCCATATCTTTTCATGTTTAGCTACTATACATTTGCCCATCCCAGTTCGCCGGGGAAATGCATACCTTACACATTTCAAGTAGGACACCGTTACTGCTATAGTTCGTTTCGAAATTTTTTATTTTCATTTGTGTATCTATCGGCAGATTATAAATCGAGACTCAATTCGAAATTTAGTTATCGAATAAATTAGCTTTATAAATTACGCGAGTATCGAAAAATTACGGAATTTTATTTTTATATTTGTCCGGGATGGTTTTTAATCTTTCCGAGTATAAGAGAAGGAACGACTTTTCTAACAAACGTAGACACGTCTTAAGGAGACACGTGGAAATTGTCCAAATTCTAGAGACTTGTTATAATTCGCGTGCGACCAACATAGTCGAAAACTTACTAGAAAAAGTTTGTCCGAAATTATTTACTCGTTCAAATGAAAGGGTGCTATGATACGGTGATATTATGTTCGAAAGGTTAAGAAATTGGGCGAACGACATAGTTTACGAATGTTTCGGGAGCGTTAGTCGTACAAATGTTCTCAATATTACGCCTACTGTGCCCCGTGATTGCGTCCACTACATACGGTACTGCAGAAGAAATTTAAAATTTTTTCTCGTTTAAATTTGACCTAACTAAAAGTTAGCCTCCCGTTCGAACAATCGGTTATTATAGGGAAAGTCTGCGTTTGTAAATCAAATAAAAACTTAACGAAGCTAAAAACGAAGCCATAAAGTGGTTTTAACGAGTAGACTAGCGGAAAAATATGATCGAAAAATTCTAACTATCAATAGTAGTTATAATAATAATATTTTTTTAATAATAATATAATAAGTTTATTAACTTATTCATTCGTTCAGCTACAAGTATAATATTTTACGAGACATTAGGTAACAGTTTCGCGCGTTACCTATAATAATAATAACATTAATATTAACTGCAACTATGATGATGGTTTGACAGCGATTATTTGAAAATTTCTTTAAATAATTTGCACTAGTTACTTTTTTTTCTATTATCAAACGTCTATTTGTAAAATAAAAATCAGCGCATGCATATTCTTACACATCCCTTGTTGTTGAAATTTATTACATTCCGTCAAGCGGTTGCTTGCCGACGGATTTATTATATGTATTTATTCGCTTTCTTTCGCATTCAATCTGTGCAAAATGTACAATTTGTCTTATAATTAAATTAATCTTATTTTATAATATATTACTTTAGTGTATATAATTTATCATTGTCCCTTCATTCACACAAGCGTAATTCCTCAGTCACTCGCATGTACACTCACAATTACTCTCTACTACTGCTGCTGCTACTACTACTACTACTGCTACTACTACTTTTTTTTTTTTTTTTAAACGTATATTTGTGATAAATTTTATAATGATATATACACACATAATCACACCTCATGTATACACACAACAACACTCATACGACATAATACAATTGTTTTAATACTACTTATCCCGTCAAGCTTTCGCTTGTCGACGGGTAATTACATTTCTTATGATTTAATACATTTACGCTTAATATAAATTTTTATTTTGATAACATTTATTATATTGATTTCTTTAATTACCGTTTATTTATATAATTATAACTCATTTACACTCTCACATACTCTCTAACTTAACTGCCAAAGTTTTTTTTTTTTTTTTTTTTTAATGATTTATAATACTGCGAGCTGTCCACCAAGGACATTTAGCAGTACGTTTAAAAGAATTGAGCATGAGGGGCCAAGTATCCAGCGATACCTACCCGATTACGACGACCCTAAACGAGATCCTGCGGTTTCTGACGTTTTAGTCTCCTTATGTCACCGGTGGTATCAAGCAATCCCCTAGCAAAAGTATTCGGGTGGCTATCAAGTCTTCTTGCGTGTCTTTTAGCGTGAACTTTTATGACCTCGGCCACATAATCTATACGTAAATCTCGATGCAACGTTAGATTTGTTACATACCAGGGTGCTTTGGTTATCATCCGAAGAATTTTATTTTGTGACGTTTGTATTATTTTCAGGTTTGATGGTCTAGCACAACCCCAAAGTTGCACCCCATAGGTCCAGACAGGCCTTAGAACCACCGTATATATTAAACGTTTATTATCTGTCGTTAGTACACTGTTTCTCCCTATCAGCCAGTACATTTTTTTAACACGAATATCTAATTCTTTTTTCTTCATCTGTATGTGATGTTTCCATGTTAATCGGCTATCCAGGTGTAATCCTAAGTATTTGACCGTTGATCGCACTGACAGATCGGTGCTATTAATCTTGACAGGTGGGGGTGTAACTTTTCTGTTGGTAAAATGGATATTGACAGATTTGTTTTCATTAATTCCAATTTTCCATTTTTTAAACCATATCTCCGCCTTAGTAAGAGCTTTCTGTAGGTTACTGCTAAACTGCCAAAGTGAGCTTAAGTACTGATCAGTACCACGCTCACACACACACATAGAATACATGTATACATCTGTTAGAGTAGTTTTAATTCATATTACCTTTCAATTTGCAAACAATATATTTCCACTTTAATGATCCACATATAAACTCGCATTTACAACAAAATTTTAATTTTCCAATCGGTAGTAGAACCCTGGAATCCGCATTGTATCATACTATATTTGTATCCTCGTCATTTCATTATTCTTATAGTATTTTATCCGCATTTTCCTTATTTTGTAACAATTTTTTAAATTCATGTTTTAGTTTCCTCTCCACCCTTTCGTTCAATATTTCTTCTGGTATCACATTCATCATACGCGGAAATATGTACACATCTGTCTGATTTCCATGCTTCGATTTCGGTAGTATGATATTTTTGTATCTTCCTTAGATCATATGTTATTTCTTTTCTTTCCCTAACTTTTACAGGTTTCTGATTTCCAAATATAATCCAACATTCTAACCATTAAGCACAATCCTTTTATATCCAGCATGTTTTCCTCCTTCAAAAGTTTATGTAATTCACTATAATTATCTCTTGTAATTAGCTGTAAGGATTTTCTCTGTAAACGATCGATACGTACAGTTAACACTTCTTAGCTAAACCCCATGCCTGCACACCATATCTTAATTGTGAATCAATCAGCGCGTAATATACTATTTTTAATGTTTCTTTACTAACGTAGTTTTGTAATGTATACAATGCTAATGTTGCTCGATTTTTTTTTTCCACGGAACTTATGTGTTTATTCCATCTTAAATTTTCGTCAATAATTACACCCAAGTATCTGTGTTCTCGTACCATTTCTATTTGTTCGCAATCTTTGTTACTGCACTTATTCTCCTGTTTCATGTAATGGGCACAATCATTCGAGTGCATCTGTAATATAGGCTTGTATCTTTCTATATCCATCATAGATTTGAAGAACATACATTTTGTTTTTTTAGTTTGTATTATCAAGTTATTGTCATAGGCCCATATGTTAATTTGTATTAAGTCTTTCTGCATATTTTCAACAGCTATTTTTATATTTATATTTGTCGTTATTATCGCTATGTCATCGGCAAAAGCATATATTTTACTATAATTTAAATATTTTTGCAGACCATTTACATATATATTAAATAAGATCCGGGCTAGGTTGCTCCCTTGCGGTACACCATTTCTAATTTTAAATTCAATTCCTTTTACTCCGGATATACTTACTACGCTCTTTCTATCACTCAGATAATTTTTAAACCAATTCCATACACTTTACCCGTTACACCTATGTTATTCAATGTTATTAACAATTTATCGTGGTTCACTGTGTCAAAACCCTTTGTTAAGTCAATGAACGTCACTATCACTTTATTTCGCATAGATTTGTCCTTATCTCTTCAGCAAAATCGCCTAGTGCTTGCGATGTTGATTTGTTTTTCTGAAACCCATATTGTTTCTATCAATAACATCATTTTCCTGTAAGTATTTTACTAAGTATGGTCCTACATACTTTTCCATTATTTTTGCTGTAACATTGTTTATTGCAATAGGTCTATAGTTTGTGACTTCGTTATGTTTTCCTTTTTTATATATCGGTCTTATTAGTGATGTTTTCAATCCTTGCGGTATCATTCCATTTTCTAACGTTTTATTTATTGTTTGTTATTTTCTTTGATTATCCTTCACATATTTCATATCCTTAATTCTTATATTATCGTTACCACAAGATTTTTCAGCTACTAATTTGTCAATAATGTTTCCTACTTTTTCTACCGTTGCTTTAGGAATACACATATTACTACGAGCATAACATTCATTTGACTTTAATTTTAGTATGTTACACTTGTGTTCTATTCTTTCTATATTATGCTCAAATTACTCACTAAATAATTTTATTACATTATGTACACCATTCTTTATACACAAGTATTTTTCTATCAACCCCAAGAGTGGTTTCTTTACCTATTAATTTCCTAACATTTATCCAAGTTTTTCTAATATCACCTCCAGATATTCTGAATTTTTCTCTGTTAAACTCATCCTTTTTCGTCTTAATCATTTTGTTTACATTATTTCTCAGCGCTTTGTACTTTTTCCATAGTGATGTGTTATTTTTATTTTTTTTACATTTTTTGTATAATCGGTCACGTTGGTTTATCATATCAATTATCTCTTTGTTTATCCAATTTTTTACAGCAGTTATTTTCCTACATTTTTTTACTCCCCTGTTATGTTTACATGCCGAGTATACTACTACTACTACTACTACTACTATTACTACTATTATTATTATTATTATATTTAGTTAAACAAATAAGTTGTATAAATTGGAACAATCCTACGTTCTTCTTCTTATCGTACAACCTTTTTTCCCCAATATTTTACAATCTGAACTGCCTTGTTTGAGATTCCATTTATTCTGGTCATATCTTCCATCCTGCATTATATTGGCAATAATGAGAAAGTTAGTAGGTGCTTCGAATCTTGTACCATATATTCACATCTGTCGTCATCTTTAATTTTCCATCGTTTCACGTTCTTTGCCGTTCTTCCTGTCATGGTTCTTATTCTATTTAGGATTTTCCATGTCGACCACGGCAAATTATTACCGGGAGGTAGATGTTCGTTCGGTTGTTCCCATAATTTCAGTAGATTTTCTTTCAGCCTTCCCTTCCATAATTTCATCCTAGTAATTTCAGTTGTTGTTTTAACAGACTTCAGTCGACTTATTGTCGCATCTTTCTTATTCAATGGATGTCTTATGTCTTGTTCTTGTTTGTTTTTTTTTCTTTCCTAGCCATCACTTCCCGCCTTATATCTGGTGGAAATCTTACGTAAAAAATAATTCATAATCCAGCGTGGTAATCGCGTCTAGGATACATTTTAACATGACGAGAGGTGGTTAATAGTATAGAATCACCTACGAAAAGAAAAATGTTCGAAGTTAATATCTAATTTAAAATGGAACACGAAAGACAATGAGAAGCCATCAACAAAAAACCGTCTAAAAAATTCAGCTACTTTTTTATGAAAAATCGCTGGGAAATGAAAGAAAAACGTAAGTGATAGTTGAAACTATAATAATAAAAAGTAGAAAATGTAGAAGAAAAACAGTGAAAAAGTGATAACAAATAAATTACAATATAGAAGAAATGAATACGTTATACACCAGTAATATGTAACAAAATACCGCAAAAAACACCAATAGAAGAGAAAGTATCGAGGAACAAAATGGAGGAAGAAAGTGAAATCTCGATTAAGAGAAAATATAATCACGGTAGAGTATAAAAAAAATAACGGTTATGAGAAATGAAGCGAAGTGTACAAGTCTTTAGCCGCAGAATTGCCGCTCTACAAATATATATATATATATATATATATATATATATATATATATATATATATATAGGAAAATTACAAATAGCCATGAAACGGAGTCTTGAATTTACTTTTAAAGCATAGTATACAGGGAAGGGTTATTTTTCCTATTAGATTAATTTTAGTATTTAGAGTAACTAAATTTAAAAAGAAAAAATCTGTATAATTATTATAATAATTGAAATATTTCATTTAATCGTGTAATTAGAGTACGATTGCATACATTTTGCTAACGAAGTCCAGTACGCCAGTTGCTTGATTCGTAGACGCTCTTAAGTATAGCATCCGCGCCACACGAGACACATACATCGCATCGGACGATAATATATGACCACATCTCGCCGACTATAGCGTTAAATCATAATTCTAAATAGCAATACGAGGTAAAATTATTATCGATTACGTTAATTAATGCGGAATTTACAATTAAAATAAAATTTTGCCGAAACATTGCGAACGATTATATCTGCGAGGTTTAATTTTCTACGCGTGTGTCGATTTTTTTTTTTCGGTACCTAGAAGAGCACACAATTCTGTGAGACACAAGTTTTGTACCGCTTGTAGCCTTCTGTAAGTCACTGTCGGAGATTGAAAGCCAAACTGGAGATACGTGTATAACTCGAGCGAATTCCAGTAAAATAAATAATTTTTTTTTTAATTTTTTTTATATGACACCTCCCGATGAAATACGAGTGAAAGCATCTATATGCGCTGTCTATATCACGATCTATGTAGCGTGATGAAGGTTAAGTTTAAATATTGTGTTCTTATAACACGTAGAGTAGAACTGACTTATGCAATACAGACGGAAAAGCGCGAAAAGCGAACGAAAAGAATTGTTATAAAATGTACCGACTTCTATATAAAAGGATAACCACGCGGGCAACGGAAAAGTAACAGTTAAAAAGAAAAAGAAACAGAAGCGCGTTGGATAAAGAGGGGTAGATTAATTTTTAGGCTTCCTCGATGTAAAGAAACGACAGCTGAAGGATTAACCGTTTAATCATTTTCTTTGCGTTTCTCATAAAAAATCCGTTACGAAATTTTTATTTTTATTTTTATTTTCAAAAGACGTCAAATTTCAGATTTTAACTCCGCCCTTATTTAGAAGTATTGATGCGTCTGTCTGTCATATATATATATATAAATTTCACCAGGTCCGTTGTTTTCAATATTTAATTTTAAATCCTATATATATATATATATATATATATATATATATATATATATTTCTATGTCGCGGAGGCATAGTTGCTAGAGTGCTCTACTGTCAATTCGACGGTCGTAGGTTCGAATCCAACACACGACATAGAAAGTTTTTCATCATTATTTAATTCTTAATTATCACGGAGAAGGCAGTGGCACCACACTCCGTACAACATCATATGTGCGTGCATCTGCGTTGTATATAAATAGTGCCTTGAATACTAGCTTATTTTGTATGTAAAAATAAGCGTACAATAGCTAGTCACGAGGTTCGGCAATGAGATGATAATGATACAGATTTCATATTACTTTGTAAATTAATTTATATAAACAAATTTATACATCTTACTTTATATAATAATTTAACGATTTTGATTTCAACGTACGCTAAGTATTCAATTCAGCGGGAAAAATGCTTCTTCGTTTCGTTAAATTTTTAGAATTTGCTACATAGTTAGCGGAGTTTCCATTAATTTCCCGGTTATATCGGTTTACCCAGAGAAGACGGACGGTTTTGTTGTGTTTTGAATAACCGGAAAACAACTCGACCAAAATTTTTGAACGAAATTTCATTTAAAAATCGGAAAACGGTAGATTAGCTTACAATCATTTGTCGAACACAATATCGTTTAGACGATCGCCATTAACATTTTCGACGACTTTTTCCGGCATATGTCACCGAATTTTTGAAATTTCTTCAGAAATCTGAGTTTTCTCGTCTTCCAGATTTCCTGGACGTATTTCGTAAACGCGGCTCTTAAGATATCCGCACAAAAAAAATTCGCGTAACTTTAAATTCTTTTCGAAACTTCAATAAATAAGTGCGTATAAATATATAAGTATATATATATATTTATATATTTATATATACACAACACGTACAAGCGCGCATATACCTGTCAGCTTAATTGGAAAACAATAATAATTAGCAGTTTTTAACAAATTATCTAGATTGCAGGTACGGATAACTCTTGAAATGTGCCAAAAAAAATTACTTCACACTTTTTCGAAAATAATAAACGTTATAGAAGATTTCTTAAAATAATCACTAGACAAGTTTATTAATCGTATTGCAACTGGTGAATGTGTATCACGATATAATCGATTAGATTTATTTTTAACAACTGAATTTTAGTACATTCATATATATATATATATATATACATTTCACGGGAGTGATAAGGTTGATTTATATGTGCGATATAAAATTTTTTTCGTCTCAACTCTCGGTTGAGTGGAACAAAGATTCCTACGTTTGTTTGTATTAAATAATCGATAAAACTTCTTACAACGAAATTTATACACACACACTAACGCTAATACATAGCCTAACACTAACACAACACATACTCAGGGACGGTGGTGTATAGCCGTCAAAATTATTTACGATTATCATGTATAAAGATGATGGCGATATTAGTCGCTCTTCTGCCACCGATAACGATAATTTGAATAGCGAACACAGTACGAATGTTGATAATAGTCATACACTTTCTCAATCCCCTTCAGTTGTACAAGACAATTCTGAAAATCTAATCATAATAGGTTATAACGAACATAATAAATTAGATTGGAATAATCCAAATAAGATTAGCAATAATAGTAACAACAATGATAATAATAATGGTATTAATAATAACAATAATATAAATAAAAATGGTACTAATAATCGATTAATTATCGATAACATAAATCTATAAATAAAGTACGCGAACCAAATATAAATTCAACTATTGATAATTATGATTTTAAAGTTTACATGAGGATAGCTCTAAAATACAAATTAAAAAGTTTGGAAGAAATAAGGTCATAATTCATCTGTCCTCGTCATATACTGACAGGATACTGTTTCTTTCTATGCGGATATAAGGCGTGTATTCCAAATTTTCTTACATCCGGAAATTATCAAGGGAGCAAATCTGGATTAAAATCTGGATTATACAATAGGAACAGATCAGAGAAATGATAGAATTCTAATCATTTACGATTAAAAGCATTAAGAGATTAACCAGAAACGCCATTTTAAATGGTAAATGAACAATATTTCCGAGTCCATCTGTGCTTAAAACATTTCAACGACAATCACTTCCAGAATATATATTCTTATGGAATGTGAGATTTCTTTGTGAACCCTTCAAACGCCGAATTCGAAAATGTCATCAATGTCTGAGATACATCGCAATACAATGTAATTGAAATAAACGATAAGTTAAATGTGGAACTTCGCAGCACGCAGAAATATCTTGTCCTAACCAAATTCCAATGTGCATATTTTGCCAAGATCATTATAAAGCTATACATCCGGTCTCGAAAAAAAAACGGCAAATTCCGATTAATGATGGCTTCTCAAGTATATTAATTATCAAGAAGCAATGCTAAAGATCCCGGCTACATCGAAGTACTTAAATGTATTAACGAAAAATGGATTCTCAATTTTAACTGATGAAAACAACTTTTCGCTTATTTCTAAAAATAACAACCAACATACTAGTCAAATTCTATATAGAAAGAAAGACGGAATATCACGATTCTAATCCCACTAACAGAAGGAGGCATCGAACGTACTATATCATTTACTATACTTCGGACGATGAAAAAAGTGAAAACGGACAGAAAACTACAATGAAAAAATCATCCATTTAAGAAAAAATAAAGAGTATGAATACAATAAATAATAATGTACACAACAATTTGACAAAACCGAACTGCATAATCGAATCGAATGAAAATATTGAATGTCCGAATATAGACAACCAGGAAACTGTGGAAAATTATGAATTTTTAAACACACTCCCTTTTACAATGGAAGAACTAAAAATAGCTACTAACCATAGTAAAAATATTAGCGTATGAATGAATAATAATGCAGCAGTAAGGAATTTATCAGAAGTTGGGGCTAAGATTATTGCTAGAAATATATAATCACTCATTGCAACAAAACTATGTTCCGGAATCTTGGAAAGACCAATTAGTCTGCCCGATTCTAAAACCTAATAAGGAAAAAAATGTACTCTATATGATATAGGGCAATAATACTATTACCATGCGTAGCCGAAACTACGGAATTACTAATTAAAAACCGAATGAAATTGGTTATTTAATAGAAATATATTGCCAAAAACTCAACACGGTTTTAAAATCATCTGCAAAAGACAACCTTAATACATTTAATACAGATCAATAAATTAATATGTAAAGAAAAAAACCTTTATAAAATAGAGCTGTTTTCAAAGACGTAAAATCGGGACATGGTAAATTAAAAAAAATTATATCGAATAACGAAAGAGATCGGTATCAGCTCGATAGTATGTAATATTTACTTATTACGGTAACAGAAAGATTACGGTTAAACATTAGGGAAAAATATGTAAAGATACATCAGTTATACGTAATGAAGGGATACAGCAAGGATCGATATAAAGTCAGGATAGGATTTAACCGCTTTAATAGCACTTTTGACAAGATTGGTAATAAGTAAATAGGTCTATATGATATGACCAAGTCCGGTGCCCTATCCGATTTAGGTATTACAACTATTTGTGCCAGTTTCCATGGCGGAGGAAAATATTGCTGGCGAAACACCGCGTTAAAAATATTATTAATAAATAGTCCTTGTCCGGCAACTCTGATAATAATTTTCCGGTGATTAAGTCAAAGCCTAGCCTTTTTTTTTATTTAATTTTTTGAATATCCATTTTATTTCTCATGGGGACGTTGACGCAATAGGGAGACTCATTTGAAAAGGAGCACTTAAAAGTGTCGTTACATCTTCAGAATTATCAGTTTCAGAATTTGATTTAAAAACTTGAGTTGGAAAACACTTCGGCATTCTCTCAACAATCCCTATCTCATGTACCATCGGGACTTCTAATGGGGGAAAAGGTTGTATTGGCCTATTACGAGTTCGAATTGCTTTGGATATAGTCGGAAGCTTTCAAGGGAGATAATTCTTAGCGCTGTAGAGATTCATTTTAAATTTCTCTGATTAATGAATTAACTTCTTTTGATTTTTTGTTTAATAAAGACTTGTAGACTGGATTTCTAGTTATGCGCCATTTTTTGCGAATGCTACTCTTTTCCTTAACTAGAGTCAGAACGTGACGCGGTAAGTTATTTGCTTTTTCGATATTTTTAATTTGCGGCGTAGATTTCCACGATATGCGTTGAATAGTTTCAGTAAAATACTGTATCTCTTATATTTATTTCGTCTTTCAATGGTAGTTTTAATTTTAGATCGTTATCGTTGGTGTATTTATTATGCATGCTGGGAAGGCTTTCCATCCTTATTACACCTGTACTTACCGTAAGAATTATAGAGCTATGATCTGATACTAAATCAAAAGATGTTTTATCCTCGACATTGAGCATAGTAATGAAAAAAATCGAGTGCATCTGGTTTTTTATTTCTATCGGTTGGCCGATATGCTGGCTCACCCGTAGCAACACATCCTAAAAATTTATCCTAAATTATTTTGTTCAGTAAGCTACCTCTTGCATTTGTAATTATCCATAGGAACAATGCCATCTTCACTTAATAACGTAAAGATACACTGTGAATTTAATAATACCCAACGACCCTATTATTTACAAGATGAAATAACGCCGAAACAATTTAAAACTGCGTCGGATGAGCACTATAGTGTGAAATATCAAATCATTTGGGAAGAATATATAGTGGTGTAACAAAACAATATTTCCGTTATATAATCGATCAAAAAACCTTGTGTTTATAATTACCGAACACGGTATGTCTAAAGAATATGCAAGTATAAAATAGTGCACTCGAGTAAGTGTCAAATATGCAAAACCTACCTGATAGTAGCGAGCATATAATTTTAGGATGTAACCGTAGTAGTACTGATTTTAGTGATACTCGTGTTACTTAATTAATCAGTAAGGAAGTTATAAACACTTTAAAGCATTCGCAGTAGCTGAAATAATCGAAAACAATTATACTAATTAATCAGTAACGTAAATTACCTTTATTGTAAAATAAACTGATTAGAGCGCCATGTTTTCAGTTTATTACATAAAATTTTCCTTGTATTCAATTTTACTAATATATTTACCCCCCATCCACGTGTATTACGAACTGGGAGAAAAAATAAGAATAAAATAAAAAAATAATCTTATTACCGAATACATAAAATTTGTTTCGGATAGGTACCAATTATTTGCCCTTCAGTTTGCGAATAGCTTTATTTTTATAAATAAATTTCTTCTTCCTTTTCTTCTATATATCTGTATATTGTAATATACACGTACGATTTTTCTACATCTTTTTCTTTATATTCTCGGGTATGAACGGCATAATTTTGCTACCGTACCCGTCCTGGTATTAACTGGAAGAAATTTTCGAGGCGCCGTTTCTAAATTTTAAGAGCCTGTAAAGGCTAGCCGAATAAACGAGGTACTAGTAGTAGAAATAGAAGTAAGAGCGTTATTAGAGTCTATAGTAGTATGTAGCAAATTCTACTGACAGTATAATGATAGCATTACTTGCAGTATTCGCCGTGATAACGTAAATATATATATATATATATATATGTGTGTGTGTGTGTGTAGATAATTTAGTTATCGTCGTAAGAAAAAGAAGGTCCCCTTTGTTAATACACAATTTACTCGATAGCGTGACTTGACTTGGTCGTAAAATTGATCGTATTTTCTCGAATTTGAATTGTAAATTCGGGATAAACTTTCGCTCGCGCGAAAGATTTAACGACTTTCAGGCGTCTCGGTTATTTTTGATTAGCGAACGAAATTAATTTTCTTCGATTATCGTTTAACTAATATTTCAAACGAGTTATTATCGCCTAGTAATTAATTATCTCGACAATATTATCGCGTATCGAACAACGGATTTATAAATAACTATATATATATATTGTACGTATTTCTTAGAAACAATCTTTACGTACCCTCTGGGGCTGTAGGCAGAAATTTTAGAGTTATATATATTTTTAAAAGGCAATAAGACGAAGGAAAATGATGGAATACATAACGAACATGGGGATCGGTAGAACTTAACAGCTCAGCATATTGTAGAAGAGTGTTTAGTATACTCTCGCCCGGGACTCAAAATGAATGAATTGCACACAGCTTAGAGAACGAAGCTATAAGTTGGCTGAAAAATTTAATACTTAGTCCCATGACCAGATCTAAAACCAAATTGGTGTTCCGTATTGAAGAATCTTTCGAATCTAAAAAGATATGTGACGCGATTTTTCTCGATGTAAAACAGGCGTTCGATAGAGTATGGCACGAAGGATTGCTTTATAAAATTCGGCGCCATCTTCTGTATCAGTTATTTGAAATACTCAAATCCTACCTTGAACGTTATTTTGTAGTCAAATATAGAGATGAAGAATCTCAAATTCATCCAATAAGTGCCGGTGTACCGTAAGGTAGCATACTGGGTCCGATGCTTTACCTAATTTATACAGCAGATATACCTGTACCGAGTAATACAGAAATCGCTACCTTCGCGGACGATACGGCTGCGATTTATTCTGACTCGTCTTTTGAAAATGCAGAAGTTAACTTACAATCGGCAGTTAATACTATTTCAAAATGGTTCAGGCAGTGGCGAATAGAAATCGATGAAAAAAAATCAACTCGTGTAATATTTACAAATAAGAGAATACCCAGCATCAAAAATATTTATATCAATAATCAGGAAATTCCGGCTAAAGACTCAGTAAAATACCTGGAAATCCATTTGGATAAAAAACTAACCGGGAAAAACTACGTAGCAGCCAAACGAAATAAATTGAATATAAAGTATAGGAATATGCTTTGGCTTATTAGGAGAAAATCCGAATTAACACTGGAGAACAAGTTATTAATGTATAAACAAATTCTAAGGCCTATTTAGACGTACGGATATCAACTCTGGGGCTGTGCTAAACGGAGTAATACAGCTATAATACTGCGTTTCCAAAGTAAAGCATTGAGAATCATAATAGATGCCCCGTGGTTAAGCAATCTTACATTACACACAGATCTAGAAGTTACATCCGTTAAAGATAAAATTCAAGAAGTGGATCGTAAATATTATCACACGAACGTTTTAGCTGTTGCTTTACTGGACAACTCTATAGATAGCCGGCGTTTAAAACGAGTTAAACCTACACATCTATTTTGAATAAGCATCAATAATATAAAGTACTAAAATACAATCAGTCCTTACCGTTGGGTAAGGAACTTCACAAGTCAATCGCAATTTCATTTCAAAAAGATTGCTAGATACCCTGAAGCTAGTATAAACTTTCAAATTATTGGCTATTCTGCTTTTTTATTCGCTTTAATTCCAGTTGCATCTGTAATGTGTGTAAATAGGTAACGAGCTTTTCATATAATAATTGAAGTTGCTAACTGGTTTAAAGTATTCGGTTGAAATTGTTAGATTGATGATTTTATTTTGTAAATTAATTTTTTTATTTGTAAATTAAGTTCTATTTCGATTATTTATCATTATTAATTATTATGCGATTATTAGTTATTTCCTGTTATGCATTTATATATACACGGCTTTTAGTATTTACGTGTATATTTCTATATTGTATATTTACTTTCGCGCGTTAGGTATATTCGTGCTGATTTGTAATTATAGTTTAATACTTAGTTTATTTGATTGTGTCTGGGTGTTTATTTGTGTTTACTTATATGTCTAAATCGATTTCGTTGTTTTTCTAAAAAAATGTTTCGGTTGAGAAAGTGTATTATTTCATTGAATTATATAACGTTAAAACGGAAGTTAAATTTATCTTTATTTATTTGTGTAATCCGGCGTTCGCGCAATATGCGCATAGTCGTGATTTACACGTTATATATATTTTCTTTGTAATCTTGTATTTTAATTTGAAATAAATTTGAATTTGAATTTGAATTTGAATTCAGCTTTAATCCAATTTATATATTTACCTCGACAATGCGTTAGTGTGTAATTTACACGAAATACAAGTAAAAAACTGTTTCTTTGTGAATTGTATTACGCGTGTCTTTAGTTTTTAGATTTTTTATTTCTTCTTTGATTACAACAAAAAAAAAAGACACGTTTCTTCCTTTTGATTTAGTTTGTTGATAATTTGTCATTTCAATTGAATTAATACCAAGTATTTCAATCATAGCTATTGTTGTCTTTCATGAAATCGTAATTTTTTCACTCACTAAGACACATATTCTTCTTTCGATTTTATATTCTTCATTCTTTCTTCCCGTCGTATCATTTGACCATTTCAGCTATTTATTTGTGCTATATATAATATAAAGTCATCGAAATATCTTAGTGGCTAAGAGCACGGACTTCTATAAATACGATGGACGACGCAAAAATATCATCATTAGAAAATAGAAATAGAAATAATTCTAATGTTCTCTCGCGTGGAAGACAATTGCAAACCACCACGCACAACACCATATGCGGGCTAGTATACAATACAAAAACACGCGGGCTGCATGTGTATTTACATAGATTACAAACAAATAACGAATAGGTATAAATTAATCGTGTACCGACAACGAGCTCACAGCAACGAGAAAGGAATTAAAACGCTTAAAATTTGAACATATTGGTAAACAGGTATCTACACTAGTGGAGAAAAGGAATTAAAAGATCACGCTAACCGCAAGATAAAACGAAGTGAAAGCAAAAATTGGAAAACATGTTTTTGTCAATGAATAATAATAATAGTTTTGCTGACATGTCGTGTAGAAAAAACAATTGAGGATTAAATGCCTAAATCGTTGCCGAACATTCTGACTAGCTATTGCAGGCTATTATTACGTACAAAATGGACTAGCATTAAAAACATTAGTTACATATGATGTTCAATGACGTGTTACTGTCTTATTCGCGGCAACTAACACTTATAATGACGAAAAGCTTTATATTATTTATATCGCGTGCTGGCTTCGAAACCTCGATGGTCGGATTGACACTCAAATGTTTTAGCAATTAATGTGCTTTTGGCGTACGTATTCAATTTAGAACCGTAATTCCAAATATTTTAAATATAGGCTATCATGCAACGGATATTTCTTGCAGAAATTTTGCCTACTATTCGGAACATAATTTTTAATAAATTTTACATTTAGCATTGTTGGCATACCACTTATCACCGTGTATACCTCGGAAATTGAAAATGCACCTTAGACATCTACTTCGATAACGTAATTTTATGTACTTTTTAAAAATTAATCCGCTGTCAAGCGTAATACCTAAGTACAATTTATTAGGATATCCTTTTATTTCTAATTCAAATACCGGTAAAGAAAATGGCGTCTTTTTTCACGTTATTTAAATTATTCCTACACCGGATTTTATCTACTGTTTGTAATCTCTACAATTGCAGCGAGTTTGATAAATTAACCTCATCCGCATAAACCATGATTGCATTACAATAAATTTGTATATGATACTAATAGAAAAATTATACTTTATAACCCTATTCTTAGATCAGTCACAGGATACGAAGCCGTAACATACTTTAATAAATTGAAAATAAAAAAGCCGATGTCAAAAACGATTAAAATTCTTACAAAGATTAATTTTTATACAGCATACAGAACTGTTTCTCAGAGCTCTGTACATGTAATAAATAGCGGTAGATCTCCATTTGAAATAAATCGATGTAATTAAAAAACTAAAAATTGAGAACAGAATTAACGTATTGAACATCAAATTAGCGAAAATTATAAAACTCAAATTAAAAAAGAAACAAGGCAGATCTGGCAATAAATACTACCAGCAGACGAACAGAGGCTCCATTACCCCATATTAAAGCGAGATTAAAGACTAAAAACTTCGATACTAATCCTGACACAGTATTTTAGAGGTCCAATTTTGCTAGACTAACGACAGCCTCTGCAGATAATGTAGAGAAGCAGAGGATTCACCCGATCACATCTTTAAAATGTGCGAAAATTTTAATAACATCAGAGAGAAATATAATATCAACGGAGATGTTTTTGAAAGTCTTTACACGGAACGAGAACAACTTCAAAAGCTCACTAAAGTTGTCATCGAAATACTCGAGAAAAACAGAAATATATCATAATAAACAACAAAAACTTGTATATAATCTATTAACCCGGCGTTACTCGCATGAAAAAATGTGACACAGTTCCTCGCATGTGAGAATTTATCTCACGTGAGGGAAAATCTCACATGAAGGCAAATTCCTATAATGTGAGGAGTAACATTTCATTTTTTGTCAAAACAATAGAAAAAGTTTTATTTGAAAGAAAATAGTCACTAATATAAAAAGAAAATTGTATAAAAAATCTCGCAAAATACAGTCACACGGATCACCGCTTCGTTAGAATTATTCTCACATTATACTAAAAATCGAATTACACGGTTACTCGCATCGTTAGAAAGATTCTCACATTTACGTTTTCTACTCAACAAAAACACATGTACCACTTATCACAATGCACTGACATTAAAACCTTTTAGAGAGGATGTTGGAGAAAGCATAGCCGGCAGGTACTAGGAATCCTGACAAATACACTTCAGTGATTCCCAAAATATTGGCATAAAAGTGTTTAGTGTGAGAAAAAATCTCATAATGCGAGTAACGCCGTGTTAAGAAACCGCATTAGTTTATCATTGTTTTCTGAATTGATTTTGAATCGTTGATAGTCTCGGAAGAAACGATCGATCATTTAAATAGCTGTTAATCAAAGGTATCGAATATGAAAGGAACTTTACAGACCGAATTGTATATAAATTCGACAGTACGTCGTTCATAGTACGTACGAGACATTTTTAACAGCTCTTTTATATAAGGACGATATAACGAACGTGTGAAATAAGTAATTTATACAAGGATCGCGTTAAATATGTGCCGGTACCGAGCGGTAATATAGCAAGATTGTAATACGAGAGCCGCCCTTATATCCTATACTGCGGAAATTTATGCGAGAAAATTCTAGACGATTGAAGCAGTTATACATGTAACGGGCTCTATTAGTAAAAAATAAAAGGGATTTTACACCAAAAAAAGATACGTATATAAGTGGAAAATCATAAATGACAAGTAGATACACACAGATTAACTAGCGACATAAAAAGTTTATGAAATTTTTCCTCATCACATAAGTGATAAATATCACCGTGATGGCAATTGCAACCCACTAAGTACAATATCACACGTGCACTTGCGTTGCGTATAATGTCATGAATGCTAGTCCATTTTGTGCATAAAAATAAATGTATAATAGCTAGTCCCGTCATTCGGCAATGAACAAATACGCGATGATGATTATACATATTCATATATACACACAACACACACATATATATATATATATATATATATATATATATATATATATATATATATATATATATAAATTAATGCCACTTTTCGTTTTAATTTTATAACTTAAGAACGGGCTCACCTATCCAAACCAAATGTTTAAGCTTTGTTCGGACTATTTAGTAGATGGTTTATGTGAGGTTTGTACAAAATCGGTCGAGCGGTTCTTCATTTATCACATTTTTTGTAACAAATTATATAGCGAATTTGTTTTCGACTATAAATCGCTTCCGTTTAGAGATACGAAAAAAATTGTTATTACCTAAGTTTATCGTCGTAAAAAAACCTATTAAACCAAGTCATCGTCAAAATTAAAAAAAAAAATCAGAGGGGTTATGGGGGACTCATTAAAATTTCGGTTTTGAATCGATATGGATATGATAGATATTAAAATGACGAATTCAAAACAGAAAACCGTTTTTCGTTACGATAGATAGGTCTCGAGCTACGAATTTTCGAAAATCGATGACCTGCCACCTTTGGCAAGGCATATCGAGCGACGTAAACATTTTTAAACGATTCCGTTTCTCGAAATAGTCGTTACTATATAAGATCTATAGGATAAAGCGAAAAACCCACGAAAAAAAATTTCAAGCCGAACCCAAAAATTTCAAAAGGGGAGAAATTTTTTCAAAATTTCGATTTTTTCACAATAATTCGCGAACGATTCGAAATTTGAAAAAAGTTATTTATCATTAAAATACACGTCTAACGATGGTATTGCAGTATTTTTATATCGAATACTCGCCGAGAAAATTGGGCTTGAAGGATTTTCAGGTTTTGGGCCCTTTTTGAGGCCTCTATGATAGATCGGATGTTCGGGTTGGGCTTAAAAGAAATTAGACGTCCAAATCTATAATATATGTTATGAGGTAAATGTTTTAAAAATTAACCGGTAACGAGAAATCGCGAGTTGAATATTTCATTTTCGATTTTTAAAAATTCTGCCGGCGATTTTTAGTCGGCCGATTCTACAATGCATTTAAGTTCAATAAATCTAGAAAAATTAAAAAGTATCGACATATCATTTAAATTTCGTTATAAATTTGTTTTTTAATTTTTTGTATAGTTCCTAATTCTCCATCGGTATTTGTGCTTTATTTAATTCAGCTAATAAATTTATACATTTATTGATTGTCGGGCGATACGAAGTTCACCGGGTCAGCTAGTATATATATATATATATATATATATGGGAAAATATTTCACGATTTTTTAACATAGCGTGTATGATGGAAAATGAAAATCTTTTTTGGTGAATTAGCGTCAAATCACACCGTACATATGAAATAATATTTGAATATGCAACATGAATAAATAACGATAAAATGAAAATTCTATTGTAGTACGGCATTTTGCGAAGGAATATTTAACGATAATCGAAAGGGGAAAGCCCTATATCTAATAACGTATACATACACCTAAGCACACACACACACATATATATATATATGGATGGCGTTGAAAATAAAAATAAGGTAGACGATAAGTAAAACAAACGGCCAAATGGGTCGATTAAACAAAGGCTCGTCTTTTGCATAATGTATGAGTACGAAAACGAAGTAACCGCTTTAACAGAAAACAAAATAGAAAATAAATAAATGAACAAAAAGAGAAAAGAAAAATAAATGATGATTAAGGTTGAAAATGAGCGTGAAAGAAAGAAATAAAAATAATATGAAAACGGCTGAAGTGAACTTCATAAAATTTTCACGGGAGCTTTTGTACGCAATAATATGAGATGGAATGGAAACACATACACACTCTCCCTCCCTCTCTCTCTCTTACACGCACACACGTGTATATATATATATACATATATACATACATATTATAAACGTGTGTATGTGTGTGTGTATGTGAGACTTATTGTAATGAATGGAAATACCTTTGTATGATTTATCCGGATCGTTTCATTAAATAAATAAATAAATAAATAAATTATATATATATATATATATATATATATATATATTCGAGGAAAAACAACTAAATCGTACTCTATATTGGTTATTTTTCAATTCGTCGTTATTACAAATTTCTTTCCAGCTTTATAGTTTCAACTAAATTGGTGTCGCTTCAGGATGGAGGAATTTTCCTGGCATTGCGGAGTGAAGTGGAGTGATCACTTTAAAATTGCAGTAATAATAAAAATAATAATAAAAAAACAATTCCTGGGAATTGGTTACTATTCATCGTTTTTGAGATCCTAATAGACTTTGAGCATTTATTAATCTGCGTATGCATCAACTTTGAATGCACCAAATCATGAAGAGGAAAAATTCTACTATCAACTAAGAGACGTCCTAAGAAAAGTGCCCAAGACAGATAAAATAATACTACTAGAAGACTTCAATGCTCGTGTTGGAAATAGTCACCTACTGTAACCTGGTGTGCTAGGCAGACATGGAGTTGGAAACCAAAATGAAATTGGAAATTCCCTCTTGGAATTGTGTACAGAGCACGATTTGGTCATTACGAATTCATTATTTAGATCAGGAGTCGGCAACCTGCGGCCCACGGGCCGCATGCGGCCCTTTGCAACTTTTTATGCGGCCCGCCGGAGCACAATTATAATTTTGGGAAAAATCAACAAACTTAACGCGTGAGCGTGACGAAATGTGGCCGGTGACAAAAATGTATTCTACAGAAGCATAGTGGGAAACCTACTTTACTACGAAAGTTTAATCCCCATTCCCCAGGCTCGTTTAGTAAGTGTAGCATTCTTTTATTTCGCCAGCTTGCTACTACTAACATTAATTTTTATTCGATTACAACCACTACAAAGATACTGCGCGTTCTTCGAGGCTTCAATCGAGCTCTCTACTAACATCGATTTTACATAGTAAATTTCCGGTTGACGTCTTTACTCGAGTGAACAATCCAGCGCGTATGGCATCTAGTCGCTATTTAATTCCAATATTGGGACAGTTTATCGACGAAGTATTTTCCTGTTGTTTTCAACTTACAACGTTTTAAAAATTAGGACGTAAAAACATTATTTATAAATCAGTGCTCCTATTTCAATTATTTAAAAATAGTAATTTGTTTTATAATAATATTCGATCATTTTGAAATCGGTTTGCTCAAACCAAGCCGCCCCTGATAATAGGTAATGAGAAATACATGTTGTTTTTAATTTATTGGTAAAATAATTCACTAAAGTTTTACTGCTATATATTTATTTTAACAAATATATATATTATAAATTTCAAGATAATTCATATTTTTCAATAGGAAAAATGAATAAAATACTAAAGAAGAGAAAAATTAGTGAAGAAAACCGCGAATTTAATAAAAAGAGGACTTTTGATTATTTCTTTATTAATAATTACAATAAAGCACTATGCTTAATTTGCAAAGAATCTATAAGCGCATTCAAAGAATTTAATTTACGTCGCCATTACGACACGAAACACAAAAGTGAATATGATAAATTTGAATCTAAATTCAGACAAAATAAAATTGATTCTTTACAAAAATCATTAGAAGCAGAACAAAACGTTTTTGAAAAATGTAAGGAACAAAGTTCATCATTAGTCAAAACGTCTTTACATATTTCGAAATTAATTGCTGAACGTAACAAACCATTTACGGATGGAGAGTTTATTAAAAAATGTATTTTGGCTGCTGTTAACGAAATTTGTCCGGAAAAAATTAAAAAATTTGAAGATATTAGTTTGTCTGCGCATACAGTAGTTCGACGTATTGAAAATATATCAACTAATATGTTTAATAAATTAAAAGAAAATTCTTCGCAGTTTGAGTATTTTTCATTAACACTTGATGAAAGTAACGATATAACTAGCACCGCTCAATTGTTGATTTTTATCCGTGGAATTGATGAACAATTTCGTGTAACAGAAGAACTTGCTGCATTAAAAAGCCTCCATGGGAATACAAGAGGTGAGGATATATTTTTGCAACTATTAGATGTTTTCAATATGTACAATCTCAAATGGGAAAAATTAAAAAATGTGACAACTGACGGTGCAAAGAACATGACGGGTTACAATACTGGTTTGGTGGGTATGATTAATAAAAAATTTAAAGAATTAAATATTACGCAGCCTCCTCTACAACTTCATTGTATTATCCATCAACATGCACTTTGCGCAAAAGTTGTAAATTTGAAAAATGTTATGACTATTGTATTACCATCAATTATATTCGCAAAAACGGTATGAACCATCGAACATTCCGGAATTTCTTAAATGAAATTGACTCAGAATATGAAGATATCATTTATTTTTCTTAAGTAAGATGGCTCAGCCGTGGGAAAGTTTTAAAAAGATTTTTCGAGTTGATAGACGAGATTGAAATGTTTTTGACAGAAAAAGGAAATAATATACCAGAATTATCGAATTTAAAATGGATAAGCGAGTTAGCTTTTCTAGTGGACATTACAACTTACCTCGATAAATTAAATACAATACTACAATGCAAAGGAAAGTTAATCAACGAGCTATTTACAGAAATCAAAAGTTTCCAGCTTAAAATAAAATTGTTTATTTCTCAACTTGAAAAGAATAATTATTGTCATTTCCCTATTTTGCAATCGTTATCTACCAAAAACGACAAACAGTGTCCTTCCAATATTTTTATTGAGTCACTAAAACTACTGGATGAAAATTTTCGTCATCGGTTTCAAGATTTGTATGTAAAAGAAATGGACATATGAATATTTGAAAATCCTTTAAAATTTGATATTGTAAAAGCACCAGACAATTTACAACTAGAGTTAATTGATTTGCAATCTAACAATGTATATAAAAATAATTTTGATGAAAATAATTTAATTACATTTTATTCAAATCTACCAGAAAATAAGCTTCCGAATTTAAGAAATTTTGCAAAATCAATGATTTGTATTTTTTCAAGCACCTATTTATGCGAACAAACATTTTCAAGGATGAATTTCATAAAATCAAAATACAGAACGAGGTTGACGGATGAAAATTTACAAAACTTGTTGAGGATCTCACTATGCCAAACAGAACCGGACTTAAATGAATTATCAAACAATATCCAAGAACAAAAAGCGCATTGAATTTGAATGAAAACTATTTACCTAAATATTTTATATTTACATATTTATATATATGTAATTAGAATTGTATTTTTCTTCTTCTTCTTCTTTTTTGATTTGTGACCGTACCGTATCCTGCTACTTAGGCCAGAGGCACGGAAGGAAAGGTGTAAGAAACTAGATTAGAGGAAAGATGTTTGTGATTTTAAGGAAGAGGAGAAGTTTAGTCTCGGCGGATGAAGTGCGTTGTAATATGTTGGGAAGGTTGAGAGGAAGGTCAGCAAGCTGACGTTGAAAGGTATATGTTGGACAGGAAACTAGGATGTGAGTGATGGTAAGAGGAGTATTGCATGCAGGACAGGTAGGCCGATTTTCCCTGGTGAACAGGAACTGGTGCGTAAGACGTGTGTGTCCGGACCGAACGCGAAAGAGGACCACATCTTTCCGTCTGGATGTTTGCATTATCGGGTTTGCGATGTTACGATCGTAATAAGGGAGGATGGAGAATCGTTCCATTGCTATCGACTTCATCTTGTTCCAGATATGGATCGTCATATCTTTACATGTCGTTGGTATGACCGGAACCGGCGTTATATTACATGAATCTGCTGTCGCTGTGTCAGCTTCATTGTTTGCACCAATATTGCGATGTCCGGGTATCCACGCAAGTACAATTTGTCGCTTATAGATAAACGATTTTTCTAGTATAGTTGCTGATGTTCGTGTCTATTCTGTATGTTTCGAATTGAACTGAGAGAATCTGTACAAATTAATATGTCATGCTTTAGCTCCGATTCTGCAATAACAATTTCGCAGGAGATTGCATATAACTCTGACGACAATACAGAGAATGTAGATGGTAGTGGACATCGGATTGTCCCATGTTTGTATATGACGGCGCAACCAGTGAAGTTTCCTTTTTTGGCACCATCCGTGTATAGTACTTCATGGCCACCATACATTTTTATTAGATTTTGGAACGAGGCCTCGATAATGGATTGTGGCAATGAAAGGCAGTTGAGGAGAGACGTGTCAAAGATTATGGGAATGGAAATCGAAGGAGGAATAGACGGTTGGCTTTGCAGAGTGGAGGCAGATTGATGTCAAGATTATGGAGGATGTTTGTAATTTTATTGTGAACGAGTAAGTTTGAATAAGGAGTAGTTTGATGATTGTGGTGATACACTGCATTATCAGGAAGATCAGGAGTTGAGAGTGAGTGAAGGTTAGGATATAAGAACGATGAAGATCGGTGGGAAGTTCTCCAGAGTCATATAGCAAATGGTTTATTGGTGTTGATCTCATTGCACCAAGTGTTAGGCGTAGTGCAGAGTGGTGTACTGAGTTTAGTCGTTTCAGGACAGTTGGTGTAGCGGACGCGTAGGCAGGAAAACCATAGTCACATTTTGCTTTTATTAGGGCTTTGTATATTCGGAGAAGAGAAATTTTGTCTGCACCATAGGTGGTATGTGACAACTTTTTCATCAAATTTAGTCTTTGCATACAAGCCGCTCGGAGGTAATTTATGTGATCCAACCATGTCAACCTTCTGTCAAAAACCAGGCCAAGATATCTAATTCGGGAAACAGTTTCTATAGCCTCAGATCCCAAGGTGATGGCCACCTGGTGCTGGCAGTGACGAATTCTACAGAAGTGTATTGTTTTTTTATTTTTTTCAGGTGAGAAAGAGAGACCGCTGTTTGTGGACCATTGAGTAAGCTTGTGTGTAGCTTCTTGAAGCATGGTTTCACCAAGCTTATAATCTTGACAACGGACAAAATTACCAAGTCATCAGCGAAGAGTGCACTTCGGATCATTGGATTTATTTCCGCCAGCATTGAGTTGATAGCAATAATAAAGAGCGTCGGACTTAAAACTGAACCCTGCGGTACACCATTTTTTAATTTAAAAGGCTTTGAGCTAATATCACCAAGTACGACCTGAAACTTACGCTGATCCAAGAATCCCCTAATGAATGCGAGTAATCGACCATCAATATTCCATTGGTGTAGTTGTTCGAGGATTTTGTAGTGTAGGACTGTATCAAAGGCCTTGGTGAAGTCGAAGAAGACGGCGAGCAGATGTTGGTGCATGGTGAAGGCTTCTAAAATATTACTTTGAAGGTAATAAAGAAGATCAGTTGTGGATCTTTTAGAGCGAAATCCGCACTGTTTGTTTGATAAAAAATTCTTGTTGTTCAGTATCCATAGGAGACGACGGTTGACTATTTTTTCCATGACCTTGCCGAGAACAGATGTGAGGGCAATAGGTCTGTAACTGTCTAGTTCCGTTGGATTTTTGTTATTTTTTAAGATCGGAATAATCTCAGCCATACGCCAGGAGGTGGGAAAAGAACAGGATGTCCAGAGTTTATTAAATATATTTAATAGATGAGTTATAACACTTTGGGGGGCATTTTTGAGCATATTGGCGTGAAACTTATCGTGTCCAGCGGCCGAGGAGTTTATCGTACGGACGCTCGAATTAAGTTCTTCGAGTGTTAATAATTGATTGAGTTGCTGATGCGAATCGGTCTCCATTGTTGTGGTCAAAGGAGGAGGGGATTTGGGTGAGACGCGGTTTGAAGCTACAGAGAAATGATTAGCAAAAGCTGTTGCTATATTTTCCGGGTCGTCAATTTTTGAATTGTTAGAAACGATAATAGAAGGTAAGAGATGCCTGATATTTTTTTCCATCGAGTTGATCTTACTCCATACTATTGAGGGTGGTGTTTTGAACGTAATGGTGGATGTAAATTGCTGCCAGGAGTCCTTTTTTGCTTGTTTTAGAATATATCTGGCTTTTGCATGTAGTTTGCGGTAGGTAATGTGATTCTCCTGATTGGGATGTGATTTTAATTTCTTAAGGGCCTTACGTCTATTTTTTATAGCAGTTGCGCAGCTTTCAGTCCACCATGGTACGCACTTCCGCCCTAGATGATTACTAGAACTCTGGGTGGTGCACTGTTCTGCAAGATCCACTAACTGAGCAGTAAAGGACTGTAAATTGGGTGTAAACGTTGCAGGATCAACGTTGGGCGCACAGCTGCGTATACTTGTTCCAATTTGTTTTTCTGTAGTTACGGTCAAATTTGGCTTTGGCTGTATGTCTTAGGTGTTTTATTAGTCCCGTTATTATGATTGGTAAGTGATCACTACCAGCCAAGTCAGAGTGATAATAAACTTGTGTAGAGTTAGCTAAAGATGGCGAAGCAAGGATTAAATCCAATGTGGACCATGATTTATAGCTGAAATTATAATGCGTGGGTCCAGTATTTAGAACTATGAGATTATAGTTATCGATGATTCCTTCTAGTAGTTTACCTCTTGCATTTGTATACCTCCCGCCCCATAGTGGACTGTGAGCATTGAAGTCGCCAACCAGAAGTATAGGCGAAGGGAGCTTTTTAATAAGTTGGTTTAACTCATTCTGAGCTATGTTTTCTGTGAGGTATATGCAACAGATAGTGATTATTGTATTTTTTTCCCTTTTAAGAATCGTAAAATTTTTGTTCTCTGACATTATTGTTATCATAGCGTGTCGATAAAAAATAATTGTTTTTTATTTTTATTTTTAATAATATTTATACTCGTATATGAGATAAAAGCACTATTTAAGGTACATTTGAAAGTGTGGCCCGCATAAAAAATTTTATTTTGAAAATGGCCCGCCGTCTGAAAAAGGTTGCCGACCTCTGATTTAGATTGAAGGAAAAATATAAAACTACATGGTAACATCCACACTCGAAATATTGGCATCTCCTGGATTATATAATTGTAAAACAATCAGATATTTCAGAAGTTATGCTGGTCAGGGTATATCATGGAGCGGATTGCTGGACAGATCATAGGCTTGTTCTTTGTAAATTCCAAATTAAAATCAATAAAAGACACTTCTTTCGTAGTGTAGTGACAGATACAAAAGTTGAAAAAATCAGACTAAATGCTGCATGCTTAAGGAATAAATATAATCAAGTAAAACTGCTAACAAAAATAAAAGACATATTTCTGAATGATCAAATCGATAGTGACTTATGTAGGGGTTAAGAACTTCGGACTTACATCAAAGAACTTTTCTTGAATGTAGGCAAAGAAGTCTGCGGCACGAAAAAAATTAAAAATTTATACTGTTTCTTTTTTTTTTTGTTTCCGCGCTATACACAGCAGCGAGGCTAGGAGCGCGGCCAGCAAATTTAAATTTTGTTAAACAGGTTTACCGACCTAAGCTTAACAAGAAAGGATGAAACGGATGGGGAATCTTGGGCCAGAATTGATGAAATATTTAAGGAAGAAGGTTTTGGGATTTTTGGACATTCTGTTAGGAGGTGGTGAATTGTAATCGGAACGTCGCATCTATCACAGGTTGATGGGACTAATTTTTGGAAGTGTCCATGTGTAAGTTGCGTATGACCGATCCGGAGTCGACACAGCACCACCTGATTTCTTCGGTCTACAGGTTGAAACTTCCATTCGCGAACTGACTGTTTTATTGTGTGCAGGTGTGATGTACTCTGTTGTTCCGTCCATCTTTTTTGCCACAACCTATAAGATAGGCCCTTGGTTTCTTCCTTGATATCACTGAGTGGAATCTTAATGCGCAGTGCTGGGCGCATTTTGGAAGCTTCTTTTGCTGCTAGATCGGCCATATGATTTCCTGGTATGTTTGCGTGGCCCGGAATCCATACGAAGGTTATCGCCGTTTGACAGTTCTGTACGATTGTATTTATGGAGTTTGCGATCGGATGATTTGATTTCCGTTGAATGTGATGTAAAGCTGCCATGGAGTCCGTAGCTCTTGTTATAATGTGATGGTAGGATTTTACCGCGTGTTCCAACGCTAGTAAGATTCCGTACAGTTCTGCAGACAGAGCGGAGAATAACGGTGGAAGTGAAGTTGAAAAGATCACATTTCGATTAAAGACCACTGCGCAACCGGCGAATTCTGCGGAACTTGTACCGTCGGAGTAGTATATCTTTTTCCTTTGGGGAGATAATAAATTGTGGACGATGACAAAGTGAGAGTGCTTTTTTGGGAGCAGTGTAAAATCGAATGCGGCGTCTTTCGAAGTCCATGGGGAAGGATTTTTGTAGGGTTGCTTTCTATGTTGTATAGCTCATCAGCTTCTGATAGATCGGTATGAATTGATTTCGTGGTATCGGATATAATTCTTTTACTCTCGAACCTAATAAATAATCGGGTTTCAGATGTACTCTTGAGAGATCGTTTTATACTGTTAGTTGCTGGGAGCTCTGGATTTGCAATCGTGCGTAACAGAAGATTTACCGTAAGGTGATCCCGTCGAAGCGATGGAGGCCATTCTGAGACTTCGCAGTAGAGGCTTGATATTGGGGATGTTCTGAGCGCGCCTGTAATTAATCGAAGCGAGGAATTGTGGATAGTATCTAGTTTTGAGAAGTCTCTCTTGGATGCTATGGAAAATAGGGGGATTCCATAGTCGCATTTTGAGCGAATTTGAGAGCGGTATATCATTAACAGTGAAGAACGGTGAGCTCCATACGATGTGTGTGCCAATTTTTTTAGTAAATTTAATTTGGTTGTGCATGACTTCGTCAGTTGATTTATGTGCTCAATCCATGTTAATTTGTTGTCGAAGAAAAGGCTCAAGTAGCGAATATGAGATGTAGTTTGAATGGGTGTGTTGTTTAGTAGGATATGTATGTTATTTTTACAGGATTTGATTCTACAGAAGTGAACAGCTTTTGTTTTTTCCGAAGAAAACGTCCAACCACACTGGTTTACTGAATACCAAAGTGAAATATCAGAACTGCTTGAAAATAATAGGAAAGTACACGAAGCCATGTTAAGTACATTGAAGTCAAATACAGGAGTGAAAAAATGTAAAGAAGCTAAAAGGTGTGTGCGACGCAAAACTAGAGAATTAAAAAATAAATGATGGCTAGACAAATGTAAAGAATTAAACTATTAAGACTATAAGAAATTCTACGATAGTTTAAAAACAGTATACGGACCGGTTTTTTTTTTTTTTTTTTTTTTTTTTTTTTTGCCCAGCTTGCGCCCAGTTTAATCCTTTATCCAGTTAATCTACTTTAAACCTCAATGCCACTACGTTTGATAAAATTATATAAACTGACAGAGACAGAAGACAGTGGTTTGGAAACAATCAATTCAATACTCACGGGTAATGTGTGCCATTTTTGTACAACACTAAACAACATCTCATCTCTATGTTTTCGAAACTTCGGACAAATCCAAATTTGATGCTCGATACAATTGTCAACATGGCACACATCACATGTACCATCAGAAATTATGTACAGTTTAAGGTGTAAGAGGGAGAAATTATGACCAGTACGCAATCTAAATAAAGTTGATATATAATCCCTCGAAATGTTTTTATGTAATTGAAACCATGGTTTACTGGGAACTGTATGCATCAAGGCGAAGTATTTTTTCCCTTTATTTTGACTTTCGGCGATGTAGTACTGTTGGAAATCAATTAGTACAGATTGTTTAATCTTTGGTAAAATATCAGTCCAATTCCATTTAATATTCTCGTAAGGGACACTTGATAGATTATAACGCGTCAATTCATCGACCACCTCATTTCCAGTAATACCACAATGAGAAGGGACCCACTTAAACTTTACTCTAGATCAACGATTGTAAAGCTGAATAACCCGATGTCTGACATCAAATTCTAACTTGGATATTTTAGGTTCTGGGAACTTAGATAATTGTAATAAGACACTTGAGGAATCGGATATTATTAGAATATTCTTTTCCCTCGTATCTTTGACTAGGAGCAAGGCTTTGTAAATGGCAAACAATTCTACAACAAATGAGGAGCCTGCAAAGGATAATCTGTATACTTTCGATATGCCTTTTTTCGGGTAGTATAAAGCAGAGGTATAATTTTTCCGTATTTTATCGACTGACCCATGTATAAAAATAATTTCATAGTGGCTGAATTTTTCATTGATTGCTTGCATAAATGCAGCGTTGTTAACTCCAGAAGGGATAGTTTTAGCAATATTATTATCAAAGGTAATTAAATCAACGTCTAGCAAGAAAAATAAATCCTGAAAGTAGAAACGGTAGAAGGGGTAAGAAACGTTTTGGGTGATTTCAATTTTTTCCCATTTATTATGGCTGCAGAGAAGAGGAGGTAGACTTTTATTTGACCAATATCTATTATGCCGCAGTCTCAGTAAACATCGAATTTGTTTATTAATCACATGGGTTTTTCTCTCTTTCACTTTGAGATAAAACTTGTTCGATATATACTCCTGCCTAAGTTTTAATGGAGGTTCAGCCCATCTCCGCGTTTAAAGTCTGTAGGGGCGTGGAGGATATCGCTCCCAAACATAATCTAAGAGCCTTATTTTGAACAACTTGTTAATTTTTTCACCTGTGTTTTGTTGAGATTTATGAAAGGCGCTATATAGTCCACATGGGATCTGATGAGGGATTGGTAAATCCGCAGACTTATTAATGGATGTGCTCTCCATTTAATACCTGTGATTGCTCGGAGCAGATTTAGACCCTATCACACTTCTGCAACACAAATTCCAATTCTGCATTCCATAACAATTTTCTATCAAATACCACTCCTAAGTATTTAATTGTTGTATCAAATTTTAATGTTTTTTTTTCCCAGGCGAAGTAAAGGGGAGACACGATTTAATTTCCTGGTAAACATTATTCCATTAGATTTGTTTATATTTATAGACAAATCTAGATCTTGTAGAATCTCCTGTAGGTCAAGAAGCGCCTTCTGAGCTTTTTTAATCACAGTTTCCGCTGATGCCGCGGTGACACAAATAGCTAAGTCATCGGCAAACTGAAACATAAGTAAGAGACCTAATGCAATCAGGAACATGAGTGGAGAACTGATACGACGTGATGAGGACGTCAACATCAGATCGATGGAATATTATTAGAAATTGTTAAACAAGACCAATGATGTTGACTGGAGTATGATTAAAAGGATTCCTGATTATCCGATTAACACGGAAGTAGAAGGACTCCACAGTTAGAAGAAATAGGACAGGCAATTAAGGAAATGTCAAACAATAAAGCCCCTGAAATTGTGCTGGACTATTCAAATATGGAGGAGATATAATAGCAGAATTAGTCCATAAACTAATACAAAAAATATGGTTAACAGAAATTGTGCCAAATAATTTTCAAAAATGTACGATTGTAAATATACATAAAAATAAAGGAGACAAGTTTGATTGCAATAACTACCATGGTATAGCTTTAACAGCAACTGCGACCAAATTCTGTGTAGATTACTAGCCAACAAACTTAATCGTATTGTTGAAGGTATAATACCCGAAAAACAAGCAGGAAATACATCACAAAGGAGAACTACAGGTATGATATTTACTCTGCGTCAGATTCAGGAGAAATGCATGGAACAAAAACAAGGCCTACATCTGGCATTTGCGGACATCGTAGAAGCATTTGATTCAGTTAATAGAAATGCATTATGGACAATTTTAAAAAAATTAATAAAGTTGCTAACCAATGATATATGTAGTGTTCAGTTTGGAAAGAAATACACGCCAAGTTTTGATCTAAATTCTGGCGTTAGACAAGGATGTGTTTTGGCACAAATTCTGTTTACTTGCTTCACTACTGGGTTCATGATCCTTGTAGATCGACAATTAATGCAGCGTGGTATTGGTATAAGGTTTCGTTTTGGCGGCGGTTTTAGCAACTTAAAACGACTGAAGTCAATGTCCAAGTGCGGGACTTGCATTATGCTGATGATTGTGTTATTGCTGCGCATAATTAAAGAGACGTACAAGACATTCTATTGTGTTTCAACTCGGTATATGAAGGACTAGGACTGAAGATTAATGTTGATAAGACAAAATTTTTATCGCATTCGTCTACTACGTGTAAACAAGATTGTTACTCCGGTGGACTATTCAGTATTTCCCATATCTGGAAATTTTTTTAATCGTCTGCAGCAAAAATGGACGGAGAAACTAGTTACATATGTAACCGAGCGTCAGCAGCAGTTGATAAATTAAATTAACGCGTTTTAACAATAAGGATTTAAAAATTTCGACTAACATATTCGTGTACACAAGGCGGTTATTCTTCCAAATCTTCTGTATGGAAGTGAAACATGGGTGCTATACAGGAGACAGGTAAAACAATTGGAACGCTTTCAACAACGGTTCCTACGGCGCTTATTAAAAATTAAATGGGATGATTTTGTATCAAATCGCGACGTTCTCCGTTGTAGAGGAAGTCACTCCGTACAACAATTATTAGCTGAAGTACAGCTCCGCTAGATAGGCCATGTAATACGGATGGAGAACAGCAGGATTCCGAAAAGAATATTGTATGGAGAACTAATTCAAGGTAAACGGAAACAAGCAATGCCACGCAGGAGATACAGATCAAACACTGGAATTAGTTAAGTTAATGGAATTGAACAGTAACTGGGAACAGCTTGCAACAAATAGGCTGAAGTGGAGAACGAATTGCATCAAGAACTGCGAGGCCATAGTTGAAAAACGAAAGAAGCAGGCAAAATTAAAAGCATCAAAAGTATCTTTACGTTGCAGCTGTCCTGTTTGTGGTCCTAATTAATTTCCTCCTCATTTCATTATTTTTCTTATGCAGACGACATAACTAGGATTCAAGTGTCGGTATTATTATGATTTTCAGATGATGTAGTGATTATATCTCATCTTAACGAGTTACAAGTCATGTCAAATGAATTATATGAGAGGGGGAAAACTGGTGTAAATATAAATCTGGATAAAACGAAAATATTGTCTGCAGATAAAAGTATAGTCTGAAAAATAATAAGAAAATTTAAAATGAATAGAGAATAATTTACTTAGGACAGCTGGTAATCCTAAGGGTGATAATTGCACTTACCTAGAAAAAATACTGGTCTCGTAAATATATTTTTAACGGACCTCATATTAGTAGACTGAAAAAAGAAAATATAGACATAGTGCCGCGAGCAATTTGTATACGACGTTTCACTTCTCCTTCTGAGTCACGTTTATTATCTATCAAGGATCCTCTAGATACACAAATTTATCCACTATTTTATATCCAAAAACATCATCTCCTTCCTTGTGCATTACATTTGTTCTATCTATCACCATTACCTTCGTTTTATCATTATTTATACTAAAACCATATGAAAGACCAATAACCTTTAGTTTCTCTAGTAATCCTCTCATTTCATCAAGGTTTGCGGCGATCAATGTTATATCATCTGCGTATCGCAGATTCGAGTATTTATATCCTCCTACTGATATTCCACCCTTCCATTGATCCAGCATCTTTCGCATAATATGTTCGGAGTACAGGTTAAATAATATGGGTGACAATATACATCCTTGTCGGACCCCTTTCCTCGTATGGAATTCTTTACTTTGTATTTTTTTGTCAATTCTGACGATGTTATTATTATTTTCATATAAACTTTGTATCAGGTTAATTATATGTTTGGGTGCTCCCATTTTTAAAAGCACCGACCAATAGCTTACTCCAAATTACGTTGTCGAATGCTTTTTTAACCTTCCACCGATCGCGCTGTTGTATTTTGTACAACGCTCAGCGTTATTTTATTATAGCTGATAAGGAATGCATACTTCCGGTCAAATATGCATATCTATTCTTGAACTAGAATCTCTAGCAATAAAATATTTCGTTACCGACAGTTTATTTTGTGTTGTGATCAAGTAAATAACAAAAGTTTGTGACCAGTCTGTACTTACAACGCGCGACCGTTTATGTAATAATTTTTTTAAATAGAAGAATGCACCATTTTACACCATTCTTTTGGATACATACATACGGAAAATCATGTAAGTATTATTTGAATTTAGAATTTTCATGGGTTTACATTCACACACACACATATCACCACCAGCATACCATACCATACCACAAACTGAAAAATGTTCTGAAAATAGAAATAATTGATTTAGGACGGAACACGTGAATCTTGACGATATACCTCGTTTATTACAAGAATTGTCGGATGAAGAAAATTCGGTGTTATTGGACGATAGTGACAGTGATCTCAGCGACGAAGATATTTGTAAAAACGTTGACGAAACTGATAGTGAGCAAGACGGTGATAACCATGAAAAAACTGACGAAACTGCAGAAGATCAGCGATTTTACCTGGGAAAAGATGGATATACGCGCTGGCAAAAAAACCCTTTGTCGAAAATATCAAAAACAAAATAAAAAAATATAATAAAATTACTTCCTGGACCAAAGCAATTTTCACGAGATGTGAAGTCTGCAAGTCAAGCATTTTTAAAAATAATCGATTTGAGTATGATTGACAAAATAGTAAAATTTACGAATATAACGCAAAACCAAGCACGTTATTCTCGTAACAGAGATTGTAGTTCTACATCCAGGTGTGAGATAATGGCTATTTTTGGTATTTTATTTCAAATTGGGATAAAAAAAGGTGGATACGTAAACGTTGAAGAATTATGGTCATCTGATGGAACGGGGATGCAGTTACTCCGAGCGGCAATGAGTTACAGACGATTTCTGTTTATTCTAAGATGCATGCGGTTTGATGATTCCAAAACGAAGGCAGAACGACGCAAAACTGATACGTTATCAGCAATACGTTCAATTTTTGATGCTTTTATTACGAATACAAAAAAATGCTATAGCATGAGTGTATATGTTACTGTTAGGAGCAAATACGCCCGTGTGAATACAACCTGAATTAACTTTATGTTATCAGTAGTCTTATCTTTATAATAATGTTGTTCGTTCATTATCTGTACAACGTAGCAGTCGTGCACTTTATTTTCGAGTAATGTAAAAATAACGTAGTTGTTAATATAGGAATTTAGCTATTCGTTTATTATTTCGTTTCGTGTACAAATTAAAAGAATATATTAATCGTAATATGGTCCTCCGCGACCGGATAGCTAAATAACCAGTTTCGTAATTTCGTTAAATTCTTAAATTCGTAATATTGAAATATCTAAAAATGGTTGTTATTAATAAAACTCGTCGTGTATTAAAATTAAACTTATCTCGTCTAAAAGGTCAAATAACTGACCTAATACAAAAGAAAGTACTCGAACTCGAACATTTGTGTAAACTTGAAGCAATTTTTAACGACTATTGGGAATTTAAACGCAAGTTTGAAGTCCAAACGGACGAATTAATCGGTCTATTGGACGACGAGTCGAAAGCGTCATCTTTAATGAAGGAATTACGCGAAATCAGCAATATCGCCTTCGAGACTGACAGCATCATCAAAACCACTCGTAAAAGATTATCTGTAGATAATCAAAGTCAATCGCTCGTAACTCCGTCAGTTGATCTTAACGCTTCGTTTCGTGTACCAACCACCACTCAACTGAAATTGTAAAACATCGCAGTACCAACATTTGACGGTAATATTTTGAATTTTCCTAATTTTAAGAGCTTGTTTGAAAATTTAATTCATAATAATGACGAATTAACGAATGTACAAAAGCTGTACTATCTGAAGCAATCTTTAATCAACGAGGCTAAATACTTTATTCGGGATTTTAAACTAGATGATAAATCATATTCAGAAGCATGGGCATATTTAATTTCGCGATTTGATAACAAACGAGCTGTTATTAAAACCCTATTTAGAAATTTATATAATTTGGAAGAAATTAAAAATGAACAACAAATTCGTACTCTTTTAGACAAAGTCGAAATAATAATTCGAGGCTTAAAAGCTGCGAATGAAGTTATCAACGATACGTTCTCCAGATGTATAACGTATATTGTAGCACATAAATTAGATCCCATAACGAACAGAGAATGGGAAAATTCCATCACGCAGACTAATTGCTATCCAAAATTCGATGACATTCAAAATTTTTTAAGGGTTCGTGCATCTAATATCGAAGATAGGTTGGTAGATGTAAATTCGCCAAAATCGACGCAACCACAAAAACCCATTCAAATTAAAAGGAAATCGTTCGTTTCGAAAACAACTAAAATAAAATGTATTCTTTGTAACGAAAATCATTTCCTGAATCAATGAAAAATCTTTGAGGCAAAGAATCCAAAGGAAAGGTTTGAACTAATTAAGATAAATAAATTATGTTTAAAATGTTTTAATCCCCATCATCAAGTTGCAGATTGTAAAAGATTCAATTGCAAATTATGTCACGGTAATCACCATTCGATGTTACATCGTCCGGATTCAATACCGTCCAACGAAAAATCGATCACAGCTAAACATTCGCTGAGTGCGTCGGCTACTAATAACAAGGTGGTATTTTTGTCAACCGCGGTAGTCTAGGTAAAATCATCGAAAATTATTTTCGCTCGTATATTATTAGATACCGCCTCGGAAATAACGTTGGTTCGAAGAAAGCTTTGCGATCTAGCTAAACTCAAAGTAATCAAAAATAAAAATCCGACAACGTTAGTTGGTATAACCGAAGCTTCGTCTTCTCTCAAATAGATGACTAAAATTACGTTACAATCTCGTTTTTCGGATTTCTAGTTTAACATTGAAGCAGAAGTAATCGATCGAATACCATATAATATATCGCATGTAAACCTCAATAATGTGATGAATAACCTAATTTTAAGTTCGCAGAGTCTAACGATATCCCATATAGCGATATTGATATAGTATTAGGTGCGGAATATGTCGAATTTATTCTTGAAAACCAAAGAAACTTTATCGAAAACTTAATTTTAAGAAATACTAAATTAGGGTGTGTCTTATCGGGTTCGCAGAAATTATCGACTGCAGCGTCAACTACAACGGCATATTGTAATTTATCTACCGTTGATGTGAACGAACAAATGAAGCAATTTTGGGAAATTGAAAAGATCAATCGATCTGAAGATGGGGAGGATACCCAGGAAGTTAAACTCGTAGAACAACAATTCGAAAACACATACGCTAGAGACAGTACGGGTCGGTTTGTAGTTCGTTTACCAATCAAATCGGGTATAAACAATCTTCACGGTCCTTATTTAATCGCATTACAAAGGCTGTATAAATCTGAACGTTGCAAGTCACACACGATTCGAAAGGCATATGTAGAATTTTTACGCGAATATGAAGCACTCGGCCATATGCGACAACTATCGCCCGAAGCTTCAGAAAGTGTTATGTATTATATTCTTCATCATTTAATACAAAAACCAACTAGCACGACAACTCAATACCGTGTAGTTTTCGACGCTTCGTGTATCGATCAGTCAGGATATTCGTTAAATGATTTTCTCAGAATGGGTCCGTTTCTGCAGTTAGAACTAATCGATATTATTCTTAAATTTCGACTAAATCATTGTGCAGATATTGCCAAGATGTATCGTCAAGTTGTAGTACATCCTGAGGATCGTAAGTATCAATGCATTTTGTGGCGACCAAATCCGAATACAGAAGTTCGATCGTATGAATTAAACACTGTAACATACGGTACAAGTTGCGCTTCCTATTTAGCGACCAAATGTTTGCAGATATTAGCACGTGAATTGGAACCAATTGCGGCCAAGGCGATTCGAAATAATTTCTACATTAACGATTTGATGACGGGATCAGATTGTGTAGAAAATACAGTTAAACTTCAACGTGCTCTTCACGGATGTTTAGCAGCAGCAGGTATGCCTCTTCGAAAATACCAAAGCAATTCACCTGAATTCTTACGTAGCTTGGATTCTGCGTTAATCGATGGATTTAATCCACGTTCACTCGGTAATGAATTCGTTACAAATATACTCGGAATCGTTTGGTGTACCGAATTGGACAACTTTCGTGTCGCGTTAAATTTAAGAGCACTTCCTACAGTCATAACTAAACGTATTTTTCTGGCCGATATATCGCGAACTTTCGATGTGTTGGGTATTCTAGCACCAGTAACTATCAGAGCGAAGATAATGATGCAAGATTTATGGCGAGCAGAAATAAGATGGGATGATCCAATCGGAGAAAAACTTTGTAATGAATTTCGTATTTACCGAAGTGAATTGAAACTTTTACAAAATTATAGTATTCCTCGTGTGTACCATGCGTTACCAAACATTGTTCGCCGAGAATTAATTGGGTTTTGTGACGCATCACCACGAGCATATTCCGCTGTCGTGTATATGAAATCGATTAATGTCAACGGTGTAGTAAATACAGCATTCGTTTGTTCGAAATCGCGCGTCGCTCCTTTAAAGTTGTTAACGATTCCCCGACTGGAATTGTTATCTGCCTTATTATTGGCTCAACTTATTAAGCGTATAGCTAATACGTTAGATATTGCTCAAGATTTATTAACTTTGTTTTCCGATTCAACTGTAGTACTTAGTTGGATAAGGCATCCGGTCGAGCAATTAAAACAATTTGTGGCTAATCAAGTTGGAAAAATCAATTCGCTTATACAAATGGAACAGTGGAAATATATAAATACTGCATCAAATCCTGTTAATCTCGGAACACGTGGTTTAAACGTAAGGACTTTCATAAATAATTCCGCATGGTCAAACGGCCCTGTTTGGAGTACGACAGACACGGCCGAAACGGTAAATTACACTGAAGTCGACATGGGTAATTTACCGGAAATTCGTAAGCCAAAATTACATTCGTTTACTAATTGCGTAGATACGTCAATAACTACTCGCTACTCGTCGTATAATAAATTAATAGACATTGTCGCATATTTGTTGCGTTTTTCTCACATTGCTCGTAAATTAAGAAACTGAACGGACTCTTGGTGTCTAACCGATGACGAACGTAAATCTTCGTTGAATATTGTTATTAAAGTATCGCAATACAGTTTTTTTTCGTCCGATTTTGATAGATTGAATAATCACAAATGTGTTAAAAAGAAAAGCCCGTTAAAAACATTAGACCCATTCATTGATTCCAACGGTATTTTACGCGTCGGTGGTCGATTAAAAAATTCGCTCGCAACTTTCGATAAACGCCATCCTATCATTTTATCCGCGAAATGTAATTTTGTTCATTTATTCGTGAAATATATTCACGAAAAATATTATCATTACTCGCGTGGAATAATATACGCCTATATCCAAGAACATTATTGGATAACAAACGGTTTTAACAGAATTATTAAAGTGTTATTTATAAATGTGTTTTTTGTACCCGTCTAAAGGCTCATACTGGCACGCAGCTTCTCGGTCAATTACCATCATCGCGAATATCACAAACTAGACCTTTTACCAATGTAGGTGTTGATCTCACTGGTTACTTCGAAGTTAAATGTTTGAATCATCGGGCCATCAAAACAAACAAGGTCTACGGCGTATTTTTTGTTTGTTTCAGTACTAGAGCTATTCATTTAGAAATTGTTTCAGATTTAACCACTGAGAGATTCATCGAATCATTAAGGCGTTTTGTTTCTCGCAGGGGTCTTCCTAATTGTATTTACAGTGATAACGCTAAAAATTTCGTTGGTGCTAAAAACTGGCTACATAGCAATCGTTTGGAGTTCTCGAAGTGGGCGTTAACGGAAGGTATAAAATGGAAATTTATCACACCTCCAGCCCCGCATCAAGGCGGCTTGTGGGAATCTGCAATAAAAGCTGGTAAATCTTTGCTATTAAAGGCAACAAGAGGCTATGTATTAACATACGAAGAACTGAATACACTCTTCTGCGAAGTGGACCGTATTTTAAATTCGCGTCCGTTGTGCTATCACCGTAATGGAAGTCAGTCGTTCGAAGTGATTACACCCGGTCATTTCCTTATTGGCGATAACTTACTCGTGTTGCCAAAGGATAAAGAGGAAGTCGAAACAAATTTGTCTAGTCGCTTAAGGATGACACGATCCATAATCAACCGTTTTTGGCGAGAGTGGTATCGCACCTATTTAACCAGCTTGAATCAACGTAACAAATGGACGAAAACTAGTGCCAATTTTCGTATCGAGGACATCGTAGTTATCAAGGAAGACGGTACCGCTAATATGGATTGGGTTATGGGACGAATTGTAGCGGTATATCCAGATTCCGATGGATTGGTTCGAAACGTATCCATAAAAACAGCTACTGGCTTATGTACGTGAGCTGTTCAAAAATTAATCAAGCTTCCAGTGAGTGAAGCGTATTGATGGTTCTTTTAGCACTGGGCCGATCTCATGACCGGTTCCCGGTCATAGGTGGGAATATGTTCGGAGCAAATACGCCCGTGTGAATACAACCTGAATTAACTTTATGTTATCAGTAGTCTTATCTTTATAATAATGTTGTTCGTTCGTTATCTGTACAACGTAGCAGTCGTGCATTTTATTTTCGAGTAATGTAAAAATAACGTAGTTGTTAATATAGGAATTTAGCTATTCGTTTATTATTTCGTTTCGTGTACAAATTAAAAGAATATATTAATCGTAATAGTTACTATTGATGAAATGCTGCATCCATTTAGAGGTCGCTATTCTTGGATACAATACATTCCGAGTAAACCGGCAAAATATGGAATAACGATATTTGCAATCTGTGATGCTAAAACTTTTTATTCGCAGAATTTGGAAATATATGTAGGCAAACAACCACCAGGTCCATACGAGGCAGAAAATACTCCAACAGAAATTGTAAAAAGATTGATATCTACAATCGAAAATTCAAATAGAAATGTTACCACCGATAACTGGTATACAAATATGCAACTTGCTGATTATTTGCTTGAATTAAGAAAAAATAAAAGAGAAATACCACTAGAATTTCTACCCAATAAAACAAGAAAAGTTGGATCATCATATTTTGGATATCAAAAAGACAGAACACTAGTTTCATATGCAACAAAAAGGAATCGTGCAGTGATTTTATTATCAACTATGTATGATTGTTGAGAAATCAATAACTCATCAAATAAACCCGAAATTATACATGATTACAATATGACAAAAGGTGGTGTAGATACTGTTGATAAACTTTGTTCAACGTACAGCGTCGCGAGAACGACAAGGAGATGACCACTAAGAATTTTTTATGCTTTGATGAATATAGCCGGTATCAATGCACAAGTATATGGTGAAACCGGATAGCGGACGTATTTACGAAGACATTTTTTGAGTACATTGTGTGCCGAGCTAATGAATGAACATCTACAAATGAGATCAAAAATTATATCTCTGCCAACTGATTTGAGGATATACTTACAATTAAAATACAGTTCAAGTTTAAAACAACACCCGACAGAACAATTGGAAAATGGGTCACACCGGAAAAGAAAACGTGGCACATGCTATCTATGTGGAAGAAAAGGAAATTCATGTACTACGATAAAATGTTGCAAGTGTTCAAAATTTACATGCAAAAAACATTCTAACTGTGCTATTACATGCATTATTTGCAATGAAGAAGAATATTAAATTAAATGAGATATTAAAAAAAAATACAAAAATCTAATATCCAAAAACTTTTGTTTTGTTATTTACAGGTCATTTTATTTTTAATTTCAATTAACAAACTAATGATTATAGTAACATCACTACTTTGTTAAATGTTTAAATATATGATAAAACCAGCAATAATTTGGATTTTTAACAACTAATTTGTAAACATTCATTTCATTTCTCAAAACAATAATATTTAAGCAAATAATATGTTAAAAAAGTTCAGTTTAAATTAAAATAAACGAGTGTTGTACAAAGTAACGCACGACCAGTACAACGCACGACCAGTTGTGTTATAAAAATAGGCGCGACCGGTGGAAGGTTAAAATCCACAAAACATAGAACTACTGGTATTTCATGTTCGCGCGCTTTTTCTATTATCAGTCTTAGATTCATTATTTGTTCGCGGGTACCACGTCCTTTCATAAAACCCGCTTGCTCTTCCGCTATTTGATCATCCAATAATCCATTTATCCGATTTTTCAGAATACCTAGCATTATTTTGCTAATATGCGGAATGAGTGAAATTGTTCTATAATTCTCACATTTTGTTCTTATTCCTTTTTTGAACAAAGGGACATATATAGATTTACACCAGTCTTTCGGCCATTTTCCAGACTTCCAAATGGAATTACATAATGAATCAATTCCATTCATACCTGCTGCTCCTGTCAGCTTTATGACTTCAGCAGGTATTCCGTCTATTCCAACCGCCTTATTGTTTATTAAATACTTTATAGCATGTTCTATCTCTGCTTTCAGAATATCTGGTTCATGGCCATCTGCCTGTTCTCTTATTTGTATGTCAGTATGATCATATAACTCTTGGCAGTAGTCCCTCCACACCGTTGCAAATTCATGACAGTTAGTGACTAATTGTTTTTGCCTATTTTTAACAGCCCATGAGCTTGTTTTAAATTCTCTAGATAACATCTTGACTTTCTTATACAGATCTTTAGGTTCATTTTTATCTTCATGGTTTTGTATATCTTCACATATGGAACTAATAAATTTATTTTTATCTTTTTTACAACTGTTTTGTATTTGCTTGTTAATTTTATTAAGTTGTTCTTCCGTTTAATGGCCTTTTACCATGTTTCTGCATTCATTTATAAGCTTCATTGTATCTTCAGATAATCATGGTTTCCTTCGTTGAACTCGAGGTTGTGTACCTTCAGATTTTTGATATGCCTTAGCTACACAGGTTTTTATCCGATTCCAGTGTTCCTCGGACGTTGTTCCAGGATCATCTATGCTGGAGTATAATTTCTTGAACTCTTGTGCGAATTCATCTTTATTTAAAATCATCATTCTTGGCCGCTTCTGTATGTTTTTGTTGATGATTTTACTCAACCAATTAATTTCATCACTAATAGCTTATGGTCGCTTCCGCATACTGCTCCATGGCGAACTACCGTATTTTTACACTATCATGTTATAATTAATTTGGTTTCTGTATGTGTCGCCTGGTGCCTTCCATGTGCTAAGTCTACGTGCATGATGTCTGAACATGCTATACGTTACTGTTAATTGATTGTCAATTGTGAAATGAAGCAGCCGCTCTCCTCGTTCATTACGCTGACCCAATCCATACTTGCCTACTATTCCATGTACTTGTTCTTGGTCTTTCAAGCTGCCTATTTTGGCGTTGAAATCTCCATTACGATTAATATTTCTCTATGTCGTGGGCGCATACCTCAGTATTATATTTATCGCTATTGGTTTTGTGTTTAATCTAAGTGCTAGAGCATTATAGCCTGCGACTAAATTGTTCAATTTTTTACTTACGACAAAAGCCACACCATTCACGTTAGTATTCTCGTTGCTTGAGCAGTATATTATACTATCATCTGTGATTATATCCTACTTGACTTATCATGATTTTCGAGGGAAACTCCAGTGGTTTCCCGTTGCCTGCTGGAGGATTTTCTGTTAGGGTTCACTCCCTTAGTCTTTGGGTAAAAACCCTAGCCGCAAGGCAGCGGTTTGTTATTGAGGCGGTAACTATTATAGGTTTTTACGGCGACCTAAACTCGCCGAGGGAGAGACAGTCATAGGATTTTTGCAGATTTTTAAAAGCCAGTTCCTCAAGCTGGCCATCTGCATCCTCGTATCTCCTCGCTCTGTCTCTACTGGAATCGTCTACAAGAGACTTTCCACCAGTAGCCGCTCTTGGTTCGCGACTGCTCATTGGTTATTCGCAGCTGGTCAGTATATCTACTGGTCGTTCCACTATCCACCACCTGTGGACGCGCCCCGTTCCGGTTAGAGCTCCGGATCCCAGGTATATATATATAAAAATATATATATATAAAATATATGTACCTAGAATTTTCCGCGTAATTAGGTCAGTAATTTCTTTATCATTTGCGACAAACCAGTTCTGATTTTTTCTATTGCTTCCTTCATTTTAGCTCAAACTTGACTGCTATTCGAGGTAGAATCAATCTCCAACGCGCTGAAAGCATCGTCAATGAGATTCGTTACCTCTTTGCGCTTATTATCGTTTCATAAAGCATCAGCATTATATCGAGCAGATTTACATGGGTAGCAATATGTCAAACACGTCAAGTATTAACAAAATAGCTACGAAACCTGGATGTGGACATCTAAGCTACCCGAAGACATACGATATCATCATCACTGGACGTGCTTATTATATGAATAAGTCAGCAAATGACCCGAGATAACGTTGTCATATTTCGTCTTACCCCAATCCTGCACTTCGCTTTCATTTAAATTTCCATTTCATTTCAGCGGTTTCTTCCTTTTACTACGACAAACACGAGCTTTGCATTCCAACGTACAACTAGTGGGTCGTCTTTATTTTCTTGGAACGACAATAGATAGCGTCCGCGATGGTTTATATTAATAATAATAATCGTAATGGTACACTTACTTGTTTAGCTTTCTTATGGCTGCTTTTAAACTATTGAAATCCGGCCTATCTGCGGGATCTTCGATCCAGCATTTTTTCATTAACTGACTGACTTCTTCTTCACAAGTTAAATCCGTTGTCGGTCGTAAGCATTTGTCTTTATTCCTTACGCCTTCTACAATTTCTGCAATTCAAAGAGTAACAAGATTCTTTTTATTTCGCCAAATCGAATTTTTGAGAAAATTATCTCGATTATATCGAATTTTTGAGAAAATTATCTCGATTATATCGATTTTAAAATAATTGTTCGTTATTCGGTATCGTTTTTTTTTTAACATATCCCCTTTTTTTATTTCGGTTTTACCCGTCGGCAAATACCCTTTACATTTCAATTAACATTGAAAACTTAAAAAATATAACAATTTGCACGTATGTTTAGTAAAAAGTACTGCGTGTATGTGTGTAGTAGTATATTATGGTTAGCGTTCATATTGTGTGTGATTATATATTATTGTTGAATGTGATGTATGTAATCCATGGGCTGTGTTCTTATAATTAGTGTGTTGTGTGGTTGTTATACTTTAGGATTTCTACGGGACGGGCAAATTAAGAAAATATACAATCACACTAAATATTCTAGTACTTATAGTAAATAAATACATTTTTCCCTCAAATCTAATTAAACTACATACTAAATTAATCGGATAAAAATAATTTATTTCCTGCCTCCTGTATGTTATACTTAACATCCAACCTCAAACCCAGACTCCATCCTATCGTTATTTATAATTTTCTTATATATATATATTTGTAAGACAGTAATTCTGTGGCTAAAGACTTCTACACTTCACTTTATTTTTCGTCACTGTTATTTATTTTATTACTTTACTGCGTTTATCTCTTAACCAAGCTTTCACCTTTTTCTTTTTCCATTTCCCTAGTACTTTCTGTTCAATAATCTCTCGTGATATTTTATTATATATTACTGTTCGTTCTTCCTATATAGTATAGTTTATTTGTTTCTCTTTTCCACCGTTTTTCCTTGTATGTTTTCATCGTTCTAGTGTTATAATGTTTTTCCTCGTCCCTCTCTAACTGTTTATTACTTTTCTTAAACGCTAACAATATTCGATAATAAAACAACATTTTTGGAAGTAATGTATTCTGTATAAAATCCCTTATTGCATATCTTTCATGTTTCCTAACATTATATGTTAACTTCAGACATCTTTTTCTTTGTAGATAATTTAACTAGTTTACTCGTGCTTGTCCCCATATTGAAATGCCGTATTCCAGGCGTGATTACTGCATTATAAATTACTTGTAACGTATGACCGTGTTCTTTCAATTTATATATTATAGGTACAACATTTCTTAATTTCTTAACTAAATATAACTTATCTACTCGAGACTATATATGTAGGTGCAACCGATGAGATCACGTTAAAAAACATATTACTTCTCTATTGTTAGCGAAGTGGCAAGCCAGGTGGGACGATGATATTACTGGTGTAGAAAGACTTATGCCTTTCTGCCAGATATATCAATACGATTAAAAATTGCTGAAGTTTGATGGCAACTTCCATAGTGCGCAGGTGTTGACCGGTCATGGCAAGTTTGGATCCTATCTACATAGGTCGCGCGGATTGTTAGTGATCCTATCTGTGCCTGTTTTGTACTACAGGTGAGGTTGATGATATACAACATACTCTGTTTATATGCCCTGCGTCGTAAGTTTGACATTAAGTGCACTGATACATGTCCTCTTGGTAGGGAAGCGAAAAACTTTCTTTTGCTGGCAGAACAGGTAATGCGATTTAAATTTAAAATTTCCTAGTTTACAAGTGGCCCTTCATTCGACTGTGGGACCGGTGTAGTTCTTATAGCGTGGTCAACTATTCTCATTTTTTATTTTAATTAACTTTCATCTTTAACTTTACTCTAATTAGTTTTTAAGAGTTTTATTTAATTTTTAAGTTTTCTTTTTTATACTGTTCAACCGCTTTGAAGATTTTCTTTTTTTTTTCTGTTCAAACAGATTACGTTGTTTTGCGTTGGTAGTAGTAATAGCGATTTATAATGTACTTAATTTTATTATCCGATTGGTATGATACTATTCTTCTATTTATTTACTATTTTATAATTTTTTCATTTTATTTCACTTTTCTATTTCATCTTGAAGCTAATTGTTATTTTAGTTTTGGTGTTTAATTTTTTCGTTATTTATTATTATTTTAAGTTATTCTTTTAAGTTTGGCATAAACTATTTAATTATTGTAATTGATGGAAGAAGAGACTATGTAATCTCATCCCTTCTTCCATCGCAATAAGTTAATGTAAGTGACTCTGCATTTGTGGCCGGAACTCCGTCAATATATTAAAACTCCCTTTTGTTCTGTAGAGGGAGGTGGTTTTTTAGTGGGTAAAAATCCCACACTGATTTTGGCTCGCTTGCAGTGTTTATATGCACTGCATTAATAAAAACTATTTTTTTTTATTGTATCAGTGTTTTTTGGAAAATTTTTCACCTCCCGGTTTAAAAAAAAAAAAACAAAAAAACGAAATATCGTATAATAATACTTCGCTTTGTTTTATCATTGTTACCATATAATCTGCCAGCTGCTTGTATTTGTTCTTTAATTTCCATACCCAATCTAGATACAACTTTTATAACTATTACTTTTATATTTTCTCCTTGAATTCCATGTATTTCAATATTCTCCTTTCTTGTATATTGTTCCGGATCATTTGCCCGATACGTAAGTACCTTTATACTATCCTCCATTTCCTTATTACTACGTAACGATCTTTCCATTTTCCCATTTATCCGTTTAACATCCTCTTAATTTTTCGTTTTCTTTTATGCAGCATCTCGTATTGTTATGTCATAAAGGTCACCCCGCTTTTTCAATACTCTCAAGTTTTACCAATTTTTTTGCATGTTATTTAATACTGTCAAAAGTGATTCTAGTTTATTTTCTTCGGTGCACAGTTTACTTTCTTTCGTTTTTTTTCTACCACATTTCAATTTTTTTTTTGTCCGCTTCCGAACGTGTTTCTTTCCGCCATTGCACACGTAGTCCAATAGACGATTACAAATTTCGGATACATTTCAGATCCGTCCAATGACTTCTCGCGTTTACTACATTTAATCATTTTAATTTGATTTCGTTAAAAAAAGAAAATTCTTATTTTGAAATAAGGTAATAATAAATAATAAATTTAAAACTCACCGGTTTTAACAATGACGAGAATAATCTTTCAGATTAACAGTTGTTGATTCAGTTAATCTTTGCTACATATATTTAACGAGATATTATAAATATATTAAGTTTGTTATAAAGTACAAAGTGAATTATATTTGTTACCTTTATTATTATTATTATTAAGGAAATATATCCACTTCCTTTTTTCGGTTTCTCCTTTAGCTGTCGGCGCAGGTACTCCCTTTATATTTAATCTAAATATATGATAATAATTAGCTTGTACCTCCCATGTATTTAATATAGGGTATATTGTCTATGTATGTGTGATAGCATATTATTGCTAGTGTTCATTTTGCATTCCATTTTATATTAGTGATGTTGCGTGCATGCTATACTTAAAGACATCAACTGGTTGAGCAGTCCGCGGAGGGGTGTTCCCGGTTATAAACAAAATATGCAATCGTATTTATTTTACGCTTAAATTAGACATTCCGATAGCTTAAATAAATACATATTTTAAATCCAGTTTACTACGTATCAAATTAATTCGAATTAAGCTATACTCAAACTGAGACTCCATATCGCATCGGTATTTGTAATTTTCTAACATATATTATGTATTTCGTAAGACCTGCGGCTAAATACTTCTACACTTTCACTTTATTTCTCATTACTGTTATTCATTTCATCGATACCTCTCATAATCATTAAGGGATCCGTATCGGAAGTAAGCGATTACTTACCTACACATATTTCGTACAAGGCAATCGTAATACGTACCTCGATGACACCATGGTTATATTTTTTCTTAGCCGATCTTTCACTTCCTTTTTCCATTTCCTTCCCCGATGCTTTCTCCAAAATTTATCTCGTTGACCGATATAACGCATTCATCTCTTCTGTATCATAATTTATGTGGGGCTTTTTCCATTGTTTTCCTTGTACGTTTTCGTCTTTCGAATATTATAATGCTTCTCCTCGTCACTTTCAAACTATTTATTACTTTCTTGTGAATTAGTACGGAACGTCTGTGTGTTGAGGGAGAGCTTGTTTACACGGGAACATGGACGTGTGAATAGTATTTATGTTTTTTGTTCCCTCTATATATATGGGTACCGTATTTCATTAGGAACATTATTTTTTTGTTGGTATTTGTAATTTATTTTTTCATTTTTAATATTATTTGCGTTAGCGTATGGTGTGAGTGTGGTCTAACTTTATTGTTGTTCATATTTCTATTCTATAATTTCGTAAGTGCGTACACTGTAATTGGCGTCTCTCCGTTGTGTATGCCGTAATGTTATATCAAAAATATTTGGGGGACAGAAATAATTCCCCAGAACTGGACAACAGCATTGATACATCCATTACATAAGAAAGGAATACAGACAGATGTGAATAATTACAGAGGTATATCGCTGTTAGCAGTTACCTATAAAATACTCTCTAAGGCAATACAAACTAGAGCAGAAGAGCAGCTAGATACACAAATTGGTGAATATCAGTGTGGATTCAGAAAACATAGATCATGCGTTGAACAGATTTTCAACCTCAAGTCATTAATGTTGTATTTGAAGAAAAGATCCAAAAAATATGTAATAATGTTTATTGATTTTAAAAAAGCTTATGATTCAGTAGATAGAACAGTATTGTTTAATGTCCCGTAAAGAATTTGGTCTAGATGAAAAAACCACAAGTTTAATAAGAAAAACGTTAACAAACACATACGCCAAAGTGAAATTTAGAGGTGAAATATCCAGACAGTTCGAAATAAAAACGGGAGTTAGACAGGGGGATGGACTGTCACCTTTACTCTTTAACTGCACACTTGAAAAAGTTATAAGAGAATGGAGAAAAGCTATGAGTGATGAAAAAATCACTGGGAATATTAGATTAGGATACAAGAGAGACAATTTACTAATAGACTGTTTAGCTTTTGCAGATGATCTGGCAATAATAGCAGAATCTACAGAGACAGCAAAGCGGCAGATAGAATTATTAAAAGAACAAGCGGATAAAGCTGGTCTACAAATTTCCTTCGAAAAAACCAAATTTATAACAAATATTACAGCCGCTCCTGATAAAATAAAAACTAAGTTTGGTCAAGTGTTAAGAGTTAATAAATTCAAATATCTGGGAGAATTCATCGAGCAGAATGCTTCAGAAAAAGAAGCAATCAAATACAGGATTGATCGAATGAAAGCAGCGTTTTATTTAACAAAAGAAATATATAATAAGAAATTTTTATCAAGAAATGCTAAACTGCGACACTACACAACGGTGATCAGACCAGAGGCATTATATGCAGCGGAGAGCCTAAAAATGAACCAAAAAAGATTAAATGAACAGCTTGAAATCGCAGAAAGAAAAATCGTAAGAAGAATAATAGGACCAGTGATGAAAAATATATAAAACGAAGTAATCGAGAAATATATCAACATGTGGAAAAAATTACTGCAGCGATCCGGAAAAGAAGAATACGATTTTATGGACATATGCAACGGATGGAGGACAGTAGGCTCACCGGAAGATTATTTTATATGCGAAAACTAAAAATGAACGATACATGGTATACAGAAACTAAAAATGACATGGCGGAACTGAATATTATGCCTGAAGATGTAGAACAGCGAGTTATATTAAAGAAGAAACTATTTAATTGTAAAGACAAGGAAGAAGAACTGGCACTTTGTGGACCGAAGAACGAAAAAAAAGACACAGTGAAAGGATGAAAGCAGTAGGGAAAAGAAGGAAGAAAAATGGCAGGACCAGTTGATAACGTAGTTCATTAGTGGCTCATTCGAAATAATAATATATATATATATATATATAGTAGCAAGTTAGGTGATTTTTTTTGTTTGTGTACTATTTAAATGTAACAATATTTGGTACTTCCTGAACAATAGATTGTGGATAGAATTGCATAATTTTAATTTTAAATTATTACGTGGCTGCTAAATAAATTAATTTTATCGTAAATAACAAAATTGTTGCTTGGTACTTTACCCGGAACAATTCTGCAGCTCTAACATAAGCCCACCGTATTAGACACGAATTAAATTAGGACTTTAAATCCGGAATATTTCGACACGGTTAGAGGTAAACTAAATTTTATTTAGCGGAAATTTTTTAGTCTTCATTTTTTTCACGTTCACTTTTTGGGCGATTATCTTTTAAAAATGTAAAATTTCGTGCAGTTTCAAAATTCTTATTTAATTCATTTCCACATTTACTGGAAACTTAAACGGAAAAAGGGGAATAAAGAATTAGGCAACAATTTACCCTGCGGATTAATGCCGTTCAAAAGTGGCCCATAAAAGTTGTGGTTATAGAACCGCGCACGAAGTTAAGGTAGTGTGGCGTAATTCGTTTTGCCCGGCCTTATTCCATTCGAAATTATATTCGTTTTCTTAACAAACTCGCTCTAATTTACTCAGTCATCATACATATACGTTAGAACTATATATTATATAATATATTTATATATGCATAAATGCATGTATATATGCGAATATATAAATATATTACAGTTATACTTCAGTCTATGTGGACGTCAAAAACACCTGTTCTCTTTCATAACGAGTTTACGTCCTTTGAATTATTAATATTACGACTGACCAAACCCATTTTCCGTATTCTTGATTAAATCTTCTTCGAACGAGAACGGTCGTTAAGGGAAACGCAAGTATAATTAACAATTATTCCGTGGAATTCATGATGATAACAGTTATGCTAATGTTAATAAGGAATAATATAATAATAATAATAATAATCAAACTTATTTAAATTTCAATTCAATACAGCAGTTACATATTAAAAAGTGGCCATGAAAAGGAGAAATATAAAATAAAAATTATTACAAGTGAAAAAAAAAAGTATAAATAAATAAATTTTATTTAATTTAAAAGATCGATAAATAATCGTTAAGAACATAATTAAATTACTCATAATAAGAATCGATAATAATGACGTGTCACTCAAATGATATCGAACACATTTCTTCTTTAACACTTTCCGGTCGGCACACGTGCAGTGCCCGTTTTTTAGTTCGCTACCCTACGACGGCACTCATTTTCTACTGTATGCTCTCGTATGACGGCAAACGTGCATAGCCCGTTTTTGGATTCGCTACCCTGTGACGGCGCTTTTTAGACCTTTTTAATAAACCTAACTATATGAAACACGTATCACGTATTTATTCAAATTTTTTATATGTTACACAAAAAACATCAAAGTGTATTTTGGCACAAATAGTTTTGATTAAATACATAAATAAATATCGGATACGAGTACATCAACTTCTTCATGCATTTTACTGAAATGAAGAATTTTTGTAACGAAAAATATCTATATTCTAAATATTTAAAACGTATAATATATAAAAATAATAATATTTATAATGTTCTTTGTAAATATATATATATGTGTGTGTATGTGTGTGTATGTGTGTGCATATTTATACAAAATTTATTCTTTATAGTAATCCGCCTTAGTATGAAATATTTCAAAGCATTCTGGAACACACAGACCAACACCGCAAGTGGAACACTGAAAAACAGTTTCTTTTCGCACTTTTTGTCCTTTGTACTTTGCTCGTTCAGTACAAACTTTGCAGGAACGACTGGGTCTAGCTTTGGTGTTTGTAGATGGAATCTTTGAAGGAAAATGTCGCGCTAATAATCTTCCAGCTATACTCTTGAACTGGGATGGTTCAATGAAATTTTTTCCGCCTTCTTCTGCTAGTTGTTGAGCTACGTTACTCATAAATTTATTTAATGACATTTTGCGTTTTGTTAACTCTTTGAACAGCACGTGTGCATTACAAACAACTATGGTTAGTAAGTAGAAAAATAATTTTTTCCACCTAGTTCAAGAGAAAAAACACTAAACATAAAACAAACAATAGCTAGCGGAACACATAAATAGCCATATCTCACATTCTATTAGTCGTAGAGAGATGAAATAAAAACTGGTTTACTTAAAACCACGTGGCCTAACACATTAACTAAACTGGAAACGTGCAGCGCTCGTTAGTGAAACAGAATACGATGTTATTTGTCGAAACGGGCGATGCCCGTTTGCCGTCGTGAAATAGACATTTTTTTCAGATAGCCGTAGAGCGAATAAAACCTTATAAGCTACGGGCACTGCACGTGTATCGTCAGGAGAAAGAATATTGTAAAATTTAGTGCCGTCCGGAAAGTGTTAATATCATTACAGAAACAGACAGTTATGCGAACTCACGAAATTAATGGAACGAACTGCTGAAATAAAATGGAATTGGGCTGGCCACGGAGCCCGAAGAGACGACAATAGATGGTCAAAGCGGATCACGCAATGATGGTCGATAAACAAAAAAAGGGTGTAGAGCGAGAACACGATGATACGATGACAAATAAAAAGTAGCCGGGAAGCAATTTGCGAAAGGCGCAGAACAGAAATGGATAGAAAAAATTGAGGAAAACCTCTATCCAGTAGTGAATAGATAACGGAATATCGTGAAAGATATATATATATATATACTGTATAGGACGAATTTTATATGACCGCATTAATTAATTAATTCTAAGAACACGTCCGAGTAAATTTATCGACGGAATAAAAAATTCAATTTTATATTCGAAATTTCGGATACCGAAGAGGGTTTTTCTTCGAATTAAACGATTTGATACGTTTAGGAATGAACGGTTCTTTATTTACTAATAATAATTTATTTTTCGTCGATGTTGGCCAATTCGGAAATTAAAACACGTTCCAGATAAATTAATTCTCCATAATTACGCATTTCAATTAGTCCCGTAATAATACATACATATATATATATATATATTGTCCGTTGTAAAACCAACGAACGGACCTTTTTGGATGATCCTAAGAGACTGTACAAATTGCTATTTTCGCCAATTTCCGCGAAATAGATTAAAAAAAAAGTAATCTACCGACTACAGAAAGAAGCGAAATGTTTAACGATGCTAGAAATTGGTTTGGACGAATTTTAATTACACTGGGGTTTATCTCGGTGGAACTTTGAAACGAAAAACTTCCTAAAAATCCGAAAAGTGTAAAATAAAAATCTATCCTCTCGTATAATAGAGCAACCTAATTGAAACAAGAAACATAAACTCACTCTAATGAACACACACACACACATACACACACTTATCGCGATAATAACGAAGTAAATTTGAAAAAGAAAACACAGCTTGCGAGCGAATTCAATACGTCATCACTGCATTATGAAAGTACTGATCGTGTTTTCCCCAACCGCCGAACGATTAAAATTAATCTTGGGGCGACGAATAATAAAACAAATTATATTCATTTCTTATTTTTATTTTATTTTACCTTCTTCAGAATTAAAAAATAATAAACAAGAAAGAACTGTAAGAAATAATTTTAATTATTTCCTTTGAAAACTCGGTGTATAGTGATTTTTCAAAACATATATATATATATATAGATATATAGAAATATAGATATATAGATATATATGTATGTATATAAATAAACAACAAGAAAGAAGTCAAAATAATTAAACGTTTTATAAAAATCATGAAGCTATTCGACTAATAAGCCGTTATCAAAATATATAAATATACATATATATATAGTAAAATTTCTCCTGAAATCTCTCACAACTAAATTCTGAAGTCGTGTGTGGAAGTCTAATCAACAAAACCACCTCCTTTCTATCAAACCTAATCCACTATCTTAGTTGCCATTTCCCTTCCGGACAAGAAAGAAAAATGTTATCCTCGCCTGACTTCGAATATCCCACTCAAATCTTATCCATTCCTATCTTCTTCAAAGCACAGACCGTCCTCTCTGTCCCTTTTGCAAAATATCACAACTGCTTATACCCCACATACTAACATCTTATCATGTTCTCATAACACTGAGAATCCAGCACAGCCTTCCTCCTTTCTTACCTCAACTCGTATCTGAATCTACCTACCATATCCACAATGATTCTCTGTTTCCGGATTCACTGAACATTTTAAATCAGATCTAGGACCACAGTAGGTCCGTGGGAGCACATGTCCCGTTAGTGCAGCGGGCACGCGTATTATCAAATAATAATAAAATATGTAAAAATAATACTAATTTAGATCTATAATTAATCAAAATTAACAAAATTAGAAATATAATCTAGTAAACGACCTAACCTACCAATAAGAAATATGCAAAAATACTAATTTTTGAGTACACGATTTATATAATAAATTGACAAAATGAAAAACAGTATTTATAAAATAATGAACATTGTAGACAACGCATCCACAATCATCAATCTTTTGTATAAGAATTACAAAGCTTATTAAGCCATTACCGAGTTAACGTAAAATATAGAAATATATAAAATATATAAAACATGTAAAATGTAAAAATATTAATTTTAAGTTACACGATTTAGATAAAAATGAATTAAACGGAATTTATAAAATAATAAATATTGTAAACAACAAAATCTACGATCACCAATATTTTTTATAAGAATTACAAAGCTTGTCTGATATGAAATCATTACTGAGGGAACGTAAAATATAGAAATATAGAAATATATAAAATATACTAAACTAACACATGCTTATCTGCTTAATAGATTAGAAGCTCCATTGAGTATGGCCTGCAACATTGTACCGTCTGTTCAACAAATACGGACAGAGTGTCCTCAATACAGCCTACAGCTTTCATCTTCATTGCAGCTACACCTCTATGACGACGTTTCTACGCTATCCACACTCATCCTCTTCCTACATGATACTAGATTGTATCATTTAATTTACTACTTATTTTCCTCTGTGCCTCTAGCCATTAGTTACTGTATATGGCACACTAATTTAAATAATAATAATAAAATAAAATATATAATAAATATAAAACGTTAAAATACTAATTTTTATGTACACGATTTATAACAAGATGAAAAAGAGTATTTATAAAATAATGAATGAATATTGTAAACAACGCAAATCATCAATCTGTTTTATAGGAATTTCGAAGCTTTTCTGCTATGAAGCCATTATCGAGTGAAGGTAAAATATAGAAATATATAAATTATATAAAAAATATAAAACGTAAAAATGGTAATTCTTAAATACGCGATTTATATAAAAATTAACGAAATATGAAAAATTGTATATATACAAAATATGTCAATGTACAATCAGCGATACAAAATTTACGTAAACTTAGCGAAAGCGCGGGAAATGAAAATGTCTAACCTAAAATATGATTTATTTTTTTTTTATAACATACCGATTATGATTCGGAGTTTACGTTAATAATAATTTTATCTTTTATTATTAATTAATTAATTTTTTTTTTATTTATTATAAACGATTTTTTTTTTTTATGTTTTAAGGTTTATTTTTTTGTGGGGTTAATTAAATTAATGTTTTTTTTATTTATTTATAGAAAAAACAATATTTATTTTAATTAATGTCTTTATAATTATATAAATGTTTAAATGGCGAAAAACTTTGCGAATTATATAAGACGATTAGAAATTCATTTCTTGTTGTTAATTTTAATTAGTTCGTTAAATCGTTTACGTTGAAACGAATGACAATTACTTTTCTACGTGCAAAGTATAAAAGTGTTGGGAAAAAAATAAAAATAAAAGTTAATTAACCGTTGCAATGTTAAATTAGAGAATTTTAACGTAAATTTATAAATTTTAAACGGCGGTTTATTATGTAATACCGTTTCTTATGTGAACTGTAGATAATTTTCGACGTATTTAAAGAAATATTTTTTCAAATTAAAACATTTCGAGCCAGCCAGAAAATGAAAAACCTTAATAGCATCGAAATTTCGTGTACCACATAGCGGACATCGTGAATGAAATAATTAAGAACTACATACACGAGCGGATAATTCCAATATCGGGAAAATTGACGACTAATGGGATATCCACCTACTGACATATGCATACATACACACATATATATATACATACACACATATATATATATACAATATATATATATACATACACATATATATATATAAAAAATAGGTAGAAAAAAAACGACATGATGAATAAGCTCAATAATATATTGTATATTGTATACGGGGCTTTGTCACAAGTAATGCACATCATAATAAACTGTTATATATATATATATATACATATATATATATATGTATATATATATATAATTTTTATCCGTTTACATATAGCGACTATTTGTAAAAAAAATAAATGTTTTTTCATTATAAATTGTAATATAGAGCATTCGTTAATAATATAGTGGTTACATCGCTAAATTACATTCACAAATGAACTTATATAGATAAATATGTAGCAAGGAAGAAATACATGTTTTTGGAATAAATAGATAAGAATTTTATTTGATTGCATAACGTGTTACGGGAAGAGAGATAATGTGAACATCCGAAGAATGTGTGATCTGCGCCGGCAATAAGGTCCGTATCTACAGAGTGTGAGCAGCACGGGGTTCATTTGGAATTGGGAAGAAGGGAGATGATTTTTCCCGAATTAAATATTTTAAAATAATCTAAGTCGAGACGTAAAGATATCTCGTTATTAGTAAACGGAAAAAGAAAATAACTGAAAGGAGAAGGTTTTATTATTAGATTGCTATAATTGGGTAGATGATGCCGTGCAGAGGCAAGGAGTAAACGTCCATTTTTGGAAAATACTGAGAACATATATGAATAATGAAGGAGGGCCATATTGGAAACAGTTTATCAAAAATTTTTCAACTAAATATATCCGATGTATATATGGGGGAGGAACCTTAGTCACGACTTCCATAGCTGATATATAGTGCTCCATATAATGAAAGTAATGGTTTGGTGCATCAGACAGATATAGGTGAGATTATTATTCTCCAGTTGAAGAACATGTTTTATAAAGTTCCGTTTCAAATTATTTAATTTGATTTTTATCTTAAAACCAGCTGATTTTCTCATTGGTTAACGATCGTTGTACTAATTTCTCTCGCACCCTTTATTTAGTAACGTGGAAAATAAACCAAGGACTGTCTAATAATTTTTGACAATTTTTTTTTATTTTAATTTTGAACATTATATTAATAATTCCGTTTGCTAGTAATTCGATTTTTTCTTTAATTAAATTTCTTTTTCCAATTTTATTGAAGTAAAATTTCTATTGGTGCGGTTTATATGGGGAGTTAATTCGCAAAACGAGCGAGCGGAATTAACGGACGGATATATTAATATATATATATGTATATATACATATATATATATATATATATATATATATATATATATATATATATATAAACGTATATATCCCGATCGAATGTACCGCGCTACCAACACCCATCCAAACCACGTTTATACACATAGGTAAGCTTATATATATATATATATAGTGTGTGTAAATGTACATACACACCCGTTAAAATTTAAAAAAAAAAGTTAAAATGTCATTAAGTTTCACTTCTTTATTGCGCTCCGAGACACAGGTGATTTTTTATTTCTACAACGAACGATATAAACGTCAAATTTGTTACATTCGCAATGGAAGAATTTGATTTATTTTTATAGATAGCCGTTGCATGTAAACGGAATGTCAACAAAAAAAATTATATATATATATATGTGCATCAGTTTTGACAAAAAGCTGTATATAATATATATTATTGAATTTACTGACTCTTTCGTTCTTTACACTTTTACGGTTCATTTAATCGTAATTGTTACAAAAATGCCTTTTCTTTTATCTTGATCTGTTATCATCTGTTAATGTTATTGGTCATCTAGGAAACTTTTTTAGGCTTTCGTATTGTTATTAACTTTGAAGTTACTTACGAAATTTGGAGCGCGATATTTATCACCGGAGTCGAATTATACTTAGGAGTCATATTAGATTATCGTCTATCGTTCAATGACAATATTACTGACTGCATTGACAACGCGCTCAATACTCTCACCAATTTTTAATCGTCATTCTTCTTTATCTATTTCAAACAAAAAGTTATTATACACATCTACTACCCCGATTACCTTACGTCTGCCCAGTTTGGTTTTCGGTTTCCAACAGTACTAATAAAAGATTTGCAGCATCATATTAAACGCCCATAGATGTACTAAATTGCGTGATATGCATTCGCAGCTTAACCTTTTAAATATACTTACTTATATAAACTAATTATCTACTAAATTTTACCATAATTGTATAATGCATGACAGCGCATTAATTAACACTATAGGCGATTAATGTCGAGTCTGATCGTACGCTAAATACAAACACCGCGGAACTAAACATAGATTACTTGTTTGAATTATTTTCGTATTTACTACGTCCCGCTTTACTTAAGTTCTAATTAGAATTTATTTTTATTCTTTTCTTGCAGTTTTTTTTTTTTCTAATTTTTTCTTGTACTTAAAAGTTTAAAACTTTAAGTTTTAAGTTTTAAATTTAAATTTTATCACATATACATTAGATGTCGTTGTACATTAGTAAGTTAACTGTTAAGGTGTATATATATATATATATATATATATATATATATATACGGTACTTAACATTCTTCATTACTCTATTGATCTTGTTTATGTTTTGTAAATATATATTTCTTCTTCTTCTTACCTAGAGTCGTAAAGTGTAACGTACATACACACATTTGTACATGTATACACGTATATATATATATATATATATATATGTATATATATATAATTGATAAATAATTACGGCGAAAAGAATTAAACGGCCGCTAATAAATCATTCTAATTATCAACAAGAAAAAGGAAGTAATCATAATTATATCGAAGATGAACGTGTGGTCCATCACAGATGCGAACTTGGAGGAAAATGGAACGGATTAGCTCTGTAGAATAGATCCAAAATGAACGGCTGCTACGATGAATTAAAAGGAACAAAAGTCGTTGTTAAAACGCGTAAAGAGAACCACGATTAACTCAAACTGAGCTACGAAACGGGAGATTACTTGGAAATGTAAAATCGGATGAAACGTAAACCGCCGAAGATCGAGGAACACATTTATAAAAGAACCTTGTTCCGGAAAGATGGAAGCTGACTATCATGGGAATGGACCACGTCTTTAAGACTGTACTAATGATGATGAATTATATATCGACATATTCTGACCGTACTTTCGTATATTAGTTTCGAACGAAACGTTATTTTTATACGGTGGTCAAATTATTGATGAATCGAAACCTTATAATTAATCCAGTATTCCTTTCGAGAACATTAAATGGAATTGGATTGATAGGTTACCAAAATATTAAACAATTTTTAATAAGTAAATTTTGAACCGAATTACATTGACCAAAGTCGGAATAATGGAACAAGTAATTCGGTTTTTGATGTGTGTTCAACTCGAGTTAATCGTGTTCTCTTTACGCGTTTTAATAGCGAGTTTCAATTATACCAGACACGTTCCCACGGATTATTTTATGTATCAACTTTATTTTCGACTACGTACTGGGTATAATTTCTCTCACTCGCATCTTGCTAAATTATTGACACGTGCAGCGTCGATGATTGTATTGAGCATCACATTTCGGTTCGTTGGAAATTTCTAAAGCATAGAGCTGAGCTGTTCTCTAATATTTTACAAAGCACGTTACTTGTGAATATCGAATTAATTGTTTATGACCCATTGTCTTCTGTTACAATCAGTTTATACAAAAAACGTAGTGGCATTAAGATTTAAAATATACGAACCAGATAAAGGTTTAAAATGGCCAAATGGGGAAGCTATGTCAAAAAAAAAATAGTTTGTCAAAAGTTGTATTGTGTTAATCGCATATTTATAATTCAACCAGTTCGTGAACTTCAACACACTTTTTGTTTGAAATTAGCAATTCGGAAGTCTTCAAGTTTGAATTCCCATTTCCTCAACAAACTTATTATACGCGCGAGTACGTATCGAAACAATGTTAATTCTAAACGAGTTCAAGGCCGAAATAAATAAATAAATAAATATATATATATATAAATTCGGTCATTAGGCTGAAATAGATTTATGAAGGTTAATTTTGTCGGTTAGGCTACAATTCTTAATAAATAACTGCAGGATTTAAGTCTAAGGTAAGGGAATCGTCCTCGCCATGACAACGATGACAACATTATCGATGACGTCGACGGTATTTTCCTGTCTAACGAATTTTATTTCTAGACTGTCGTACGAAAATTAATATCGACCAATTTTCAGCGGACCTATCTACTAACTAACTAATCAATCAACCACGATAATTATTTTGTGACGTAGAGTCTAGCCATTCGTGTACGTTTTATAGTGACAAATTTTGAAAAGTCGCTAGCAAATGATCATCTCTATTATTGTTATTACCATTATTATAAAATAATAATAATAAAAAATATTAATATCACCTTATTAACAACGGAACGATGAAAAATTTGATTCAAAGGTCAGGTCGCCATTTGTCGTCCTATTTATGGTTTTATTTATTTTAAATTACAGGACGAATATTTTAATTTACGTTGGTTTTGAAATTTTTTCAATTCTTTCTTTGTAATTATTAATATAGAAAAAAAAAAACTCCGTAACGATTTAAGAGGCATATTTTCTATTCAAGTTAACTAACATTTAAAAGTCAGTCGACTAGGTATTCCTATAATCGAAGTAAAATAAATTTTTACAAGATTTATTTATATTATATATATATCGAAAAGTTTAAGCGTTTAAATTTTAATCGTTGCTAAATTATTGTGTAATTAAACTAAACATCATCGAGGAAACTAATTTTTCACGCTATTTTAAACGGGGAAAAAATTACCTCGTTCGATAGTAAAATTTTTGTAGGGATTTTCAGATAATTATTCCACCCTTCTACTCAGTTTATAGAATATATCTGGAGCGCTAAAAATTGTTGGGTAATTATTTTATTATTAGTAAATGAAAATCTATTAAAAAAATTATATATAAACCTTTACCAACAGGAATAACAATATTCCGATAGCCGACTTTTTTCATTTTTTAAACGGTGCCCCACCACGTTCCTAACAGAACTGAAACTACGTGTATCATTCTTCGAATTTCGAAATAAATCGACAAACTTTATGCTCCAAAAATGTACACAGAAACACAAAGTCACATACTTTTATATTTTAATGTACATTATGATAGTGTAATATATATTCATATGTACATACACAGACACATATATATGTACATACATATATATACACACCCGTAAATATATATGCACCCATACATATGTATACACCCATACATTATATATACCTAATTATCACTTGAAACTCATTTTCATCTAATCCAATAGGCTATTTATAGATTTTGAACGTTAAAAATAACTTTTTTTTAATCGAAATTTGCGAGAAAATTAAACATTCGAGCACGGTAATGGATGATTATCTAAATTTTCGACAAGGTTTTCATTTGTAACGTAGGAAGAAAACTTAGATAAAAATTTGAATTTTAAAATTATTTTTTTCCGTATCAAATCGGAATGTTTATACATACATACATACATACATACAATATATGCTGTAATATTTAATAAATATTACAATCTGTTGAAGCCAACTAAAATAAAAAAATCGTTTATAATTATATACATATACATATACATATATATATTATATATACATAAAGCAAACTAAAAGACTACCTACGTGTATATACGCAGTCACAAGATCATATAGTAGTCGTAATTTTGAAGTCAGTCCGTTCGAAGTCTTCTCGCAGTTAAGACGTGTTAGTGAAGCGATCGGTTGTTTTCCATTGTTCTTATGTATCCGTATATATATATATATTAAATATATATATATAAATATATATATAAATATATATATATATTTATATATATATATTTATATATATATTTATATATATATATTTATATATATATATATATATATTTATATATATATATATATATATATATATATATATATTTATATATATATATATATATATATATATATATAGAGGAGTGATCGGTTTACCATAAGTTTTGTGCATTTCACTTTCACTAAGTTATATTATTATTGAAAATAACTTGATTGTTCCGTAAATTCTTTCTGTTTAAATTTAATTCGGTCGAATTATGTATACCAGCATTATTTTCACGTTCAAATTTTTCTGTACAGCTGCGTAAAAATATCGATATTCATTGGAATCTCCAAGTGGCTACCGTTAAAGAAGTCATTACGAAATTTTCATAAAAACGCCAGAAGCGTTTACGTAATCACATAATTTTCGGAAACAATATAGCTGCTAGATATCGGATATCTAAACACCTTAAGACATCCGCTAGATTTAGTTATCTAAATGTATTTTTTTTGGGTCAAGTCATTATCCCAAATAAGAATTTATTTTTAAACACTTCTCGTTATAATTTGTACTTATTTAATTTACCAGTTATGTTTGTACCTTTATTACACGATAAAAAAAAAAAAAAAAAACATACGCGTAGATAGTACGAAACGAGAACTTTATGTTCGATCTGAGATGACGTAACGAGAATATAAACACGTGAGCGTGAATGCACGTATGCGTCCCTAATAATAGCGATAAAAACGAAATAACAATAACGCTAATTGAAATGATATTTCAATAAGATAACAATAATATTAATAATAATCGTAATATAGCGACGACTTTAAGAAAATAAACAACAAAAAAGAGGTTGAAGACGCTTAACGGTTTTTTTTATTAACTTCTTCCGATAAAACTGTAACGTACTTATTAATACTTTAGAAATATCATTCGCGAAGCGTACGCACTGGATTTGCATCCCATTTTATTTTTTTAAGTGTCGCAGTCGGTAACACTGTTACAACGCAAACCGCGTGATCCTCGTTTAGTGTACGCACGAGAGATTTTTATCAATTATCACGGTATCATATAGTAGAAGCTCGCGTTTAGCGTGGAACGTTATTTTCGGCATGAATCGATCACGACAGTGCAAAACAGCCATCCGTCTTCTCAGGGCTATACATTTAGAATGTATCTTAAACGTTCATCTGAAATAATTAAGCTTTGTTTAGACCGAGCTCCATACTAGGCAATCGTAGGTTGTTATTGATCGGATTAATGGTATATTATCATATTGATATTAATATTAGGGTACGTGTAAGAACTAGAGATGGTTTTATTCGACTCGATACTAGTATTATCTACTTAGCATTCATATAGCGTAACTGGGGTAACCCCAATTTGAGAGTCTCGAACAAGCGGATTGTGATGATATATCATTGATTTTGGTAATATTTCATTATTTTCCAGAAATTGATTCTAATAAAAATATATCACTTCGAAGAAAATTGAAAATATTTATTAACACACATTCTAGAAGTAGATAAGAACGTTTAAAGAACGAGTAATAAAATTTTTTCGATTTCGGAATTCATCCGATACCGACTGGCTGACCAACCGACCGTCCCGATAACTTGCATACGTACGAAACACACTTAGACACGTATGAAATAAATATTACGTATTTGAACGAGGCCTATTACAAAAACCGGGGAAAAGATACTCGGTCAGCCTATAGGAAATTTCAACGATCTAAAAGGTATTATACTATATGGTAAAATAGTTGACATGCTAGAAAAGCGAATTCGATTCGAACAAAACAATATCATTCCAAGCTCTGATATAAAACTGTAAATTATCTTTTTGCGTAGTCGCGTATCAGTCGTTCCAGGGGTTACTATTTCGACGAAGTCGTTACTGCTTTTATATTCACTTAAGCTTTACGTAGTAACGGCAGCGAGTAGTATTTTTATATACTTTTCCAGCTGAAAAGGTTAAATCTTAAATTTAGGGTGAAATTGAACTGGAAAACCCCGCACTTAATTTGGACGGGAACTTAAATTTATCACCACGGAAATGAAGATTTTATTTATTTATTTCATAAATTCAATTTTCCGAGCGAAATATAATTATTTTAATCCGATAATACAATGCCGGTTTTTCTATAAACGATGTAAAAACTCACAATTAAATCGCTAAAAAACATATATATATATATATATATATAATAAATTGAATAAAAACGAAAGAGTATTTTACTAATCAGATAGTTACTAGAAATAAATAAAATTCTCGTATATTAAATTCAAAATTATGCAACAAAATTATCACCAAGACACGCGCGATCACGATACGTTTATATCAATCTACTGCTGCATGTTATCTACGGAGATCACTCGCCTTTGCCTTCTAATTTACACTCGAATGTGCTTTTTATATTATCCTACCATCTAGCGCTCGACCGAACGCGATTATCTCGTTCCCTTGGCAGCCATTCCGTTATTCAAAATCACCAACGCAGAAAACCCATCAGAAGCAGCGTAAAATATGTGGGCTTACACTGGGATAGTCGACTAACATATCGAAATCATATTCGAATGAAGAGAAAAAAAAACATTCCGCTGGTTAATGGGCGCAAATAATAGCGTGCTGTCTATCGACAACAAACGTCTTATCTATACCGCGATTTTAATGCCTGTCTGAACATACATGGTGCAGCTATGGCGATGTGTAAAGCAGACAAATGTAAGAAATACACAGACCGCCCAGAATAAAATTCTTCATCTGATAACAAATGCGCCTTCGTATGTACCATACCAGATCATTTGCCATGATCTAAATATTCTATATGTATACGAATTAATATGCAGAGATCTCTGCTGTCTAAAAAATCATCTAAATACTCCTGCATCAGGGCTGCGACGCTTAAAACGTAAATACCCAATCTAGGTTCACGGTTTCCGGGGCTGTGTATAACTTTCTGTTATACTCTTCTTCGTCCTACTGTATCTGGCAATTTAGTCTGCTATCTTATCTATGGCTTCACCGTGTGAAATCTTAATTCCCGACATTACTCTTTCTCTGAGTTACGGCAAGTTTTTAAACTACATATAATATTTTTTTAATCCGTCCGGTATATCCTTATTTTTGAACAACTTTCTGAATTTTGAGCTATCCACAAGAAATGCGTTCCTCTTTTTACTTCCTTAATTGCCTCCTCCTCCTCCTCCTCTATGTGGTAATTACTGGACTCAAATATATGTATTCACAGACCTGTTCCAGTATCTGTTAATCTATTTTTATTCGTAATTTCATAGGCGTATTTGTCGCGATCATAGTTTTCTCGATGTTTAAAAATCCTGCTTCTTTGGATCGATTGCGAAGGTCAGTTATTTTGCCCTTGAAGGTGTCAACGTTGTTGTTTATTAACCGTTTCAGTCGCAATGTCCATTATACGGTGCATGAAATTTTATTGCTAACAAAATTGTTTATTTTCTGGTTGACAAGATATATTCCATTTTTAAAAATATTCAGTTTAACTCATTGGAAATTATCTAGCGACATCTGTAAGGAACAGTGTTGTATATCGAGCACCTTGTATAAATTTTATTTTCTAGAAATCGATTTATAAACAGCTCAGTTATTATTATTTACTGCTACCTTTTTACACTTTTAACTCTTTCAATCGCAGACTCTCTTATACGGTACATAAATGTTTAATACTTACAAAATATCCAGTTTTCATTCGAAGTACACAGATGCCAATAAAAATTCTACGTAGATATTTTTTTTACATTTTTAATTACTTAAAAAAAAAAATTATTCTTAAAGTATTTTTATAGAATTCGTGTGAACAACGTGTTTTAGTTTTCAGTTGGTGAAAAAGTTACTTTTAAGTCCATAATGTGGACTGGTGTGGAATGTAGTGATTTTTTATATAAATGGAGAGAATAGTGAAATTTAACAATGGAGAGAATAGTTAAATTTAACACGTTAAAAGACTGCAAATATATATATAACAAACGCATGTCTTTTTTTTATATTTATATATATAAATTATATTGTATTAAATATGTATTCGTGATTATTCCATTGGGTAGCTGAGAAGTGCAGCAGGAGCCGCAGACGGTTTAGTCTATTGCCGCATATAAACTATATATATATGTAATTTCGTATTGTATACAGAGACTCTCTACTGGAGAAGGCTATTATATGGGTGAGGTTTACACACTACTAATGTGTCCAGCGCCTGCAATGTATTAGGTATACAGAACTATTCGTTGAACGCATTTTATCAGTAAGTGCCCATTTTCGTGGATATCTCACCCAAAAATGGTGGAATCTTTATGAACTTTTAATCAACCGCTAAATATTTAACCCCGATTGGTAGCTTCTAGTTAATTGAAATAAATTTATTCTTAAAATATTTTTGTACGAGTCGTGTGAACGTGTTTTAGAAGTTGGTGAAAACGTTACGTTTAAATTCAAAATGTGGATTGCTTGTGGAACTTTCTCTAATATATTTAGTTAAATTTAACACGTTAAAAGACTGCAAAGTTTTTCAGCTATATAAAAATAAAAATAAAGTTATTTCAGTCGTTCTTAATCTTTTAACGCAGTTGAATGATTTCTTTTTTCTTTTGTCGTTTAAATTCAGTTCATCGCTTGCGACAGTCCTTATCTTGCCAAAAAAATAAAAAAAAATAAAAATAAAAGAAAAAATGAATGGGAATAGAGTTAAAGAATAACTACTTGTTGAATTTGTCGAACGTACAAGATGTTTATAAATTACTATACGACGTGTCGTTAGAACGAACTAAATTTAAAACTGCACAGAGTTCGGGAAAATAGAACAAGGTCCGACTACAAAAATAGGCCAGACCAGCTAAAATATTTCGACGAAAGGAAAATTGGAGCGCGAACTATTTACGTCGACGCTAGGCGATTGTCAATCGATCGTAATAATAAAACAAGAAACGACGAAGTGCCTAATATCTCCGAATATCGTACCACTTAAACTTTAAGTAGAGAAACCGGAAGATGGCGTAATTGCCGAAAAGTTATCGTCTCCAGCGATATAATTAGGTACTCAATGACGGAATCATCGACTTTGGAGCTCCGAATTATTGAGTTATTTGATTACTACAGCCGTACGTAAGTTTATTATTCAACATTTAATCGATATTTATGATTATTTAGAATCGTTTACTCGTGCGATTTGAACTATTCCTTTTTAAAATTATGAGCATCTGTGCGTCATCTCCTCATTTTTAATCATCTCGTATGAATGTCGGGTTAGATAAATGCATTCTGCGGACATGTGTGCTAATATTAACACTTTGAACGTCCGTGTCAAATGCGACTGACATTGTTCATTGCCGCCAATCCGTGTGATTGTTTTGTATAAATGTGATAACGTGCTGATTATTAAACTCCGTATTAATAAATATCACTGACATATTGTCCGTTATCACATACATATGTTTATGTTGAAAGTATACAGTTTTCATCTGAAACTTTCATTATTCAGTACCATTATATTAACTATTTCACGTACTCAAAATTATTTTCCATTAATTTAGATACCAAAAAATTAAATCTTATATAAAAGTGTCACCGATACGCGACTAACGCTTTTATTAAATCACAAATAAACTACAAAACATCCTTAACAAAAATTTTTAATCAAAAGAGTTACAAAGTTAGGAATATCAGTCAGAAAGGACTGACGTTGAATTTTTTATCACTATACTTAGTCATAAATTACTGATATATGTTTGTTATCATCCAGGTTTAAAATGTAGCTTGGTGCTCGTGGTGTTAAATTTAAATTAGTGTTTTTTTTTTTACGTCATTTTATATTATATATGTTTATCTATTTTTATAGTTTATTATACGTTCACTCGATAATGGCTTAATAGTCGTAATGCTTCGTGATTTTTATAAAACGTTTATCGATTTTAACTCATTTCTTGTTGTTTATATTTTACCACATTTGTCAAAATAGCGAGTAATCTTGTTTAGTTAAAAATCTGATTTAATAGTACAATTCGCGATTGGCGATCAATTCGCAGGAATGTTACTACGTTTATTATTTTGCCCAATGCGAATAATTTAAAAATCAATTAATCGAATAGGCCGCCGAATAGATAATTACTATCATTATTGCTGCTATTCTCATCTTTACGAGGACATATATTACACGTGTATACATACTTTTCGCATGCATATGTTTGTCGAGTATATGTTGCTATGTGTGTGTATATGCGATTTAGTTCGATTTTATCATTCTCAGCCGTATCAGCACCATGTTCTGTTTAAAAAAGAAACGATCGTATATTTCAGGTAAATTGTGTGTATAAAGGTGAAAAATAATAATAATAATAATAAGTTAAGTACACGGTACAGATGACTAATAACGGGGAAAACGTATACAGGTTAATCTGCGTAAATACATACATATATATATATATATATATATATGTATATAATTAAAAATATTTCAAACTTGGTTGTAGGAAGTACTTTTGAAGCGTACTTATACTTAAGAACAACAGTCAGGGTGATTACAAAACAGAGTTTCAACCATTACAGTGTATGTACAAACTTAAATCTTGGGAATATCATAATTTAGTTTATAGTATAAGGAGAAAATAAAAAATCACTTCATTAACGATTACAACGCTTGCCGGTGAATAATAACCATTATATCGTTATTACTATTTAATATGATCACTATTGCAACTATCGATAAAAACGCATTATTATTACTATCTGTAATATTTCGTCAAAATTTTACGCAAACTGTCAAGCGCATACTAACAAACTGATCACAGTGTTGAGAGACTACGACATGGCGCTGCTCCGCATGCGCTATACTCGTTATAAACATCGTCGTATTAAAGATAGATTACTCTTAAGATAATTTTAATCTATAATCATATACTTTCCTACTAACTATTACTTAATACTTTATTTTTTCTAGAGTTTTAGGTTTTTCCACTTTTCCCGCGTTATTAACTTTTAGCTATTTATTATTATAGATTAAGTAACTATTTATTATTTGTAATGCGGTCGGAGGTTGTTATATATGTACTCCACTGTATAAATTTTTATATTATGTAAAATCAAATAAAAAATATATTCTATTCTATTCTATTCTATTATTACTATTATTATTAAACGAAAAAATATATATAACATATACATAATATATACGTTTACACGTATACAAAATGGTATTAGAATAACACTTGTATTACTTAGATATTGACTGGAGAGGATTGATCACATATTTTGAAACTATTTTTTTTTTCCATTATTAAGTGAAAGTACTGAAACTAATGTGAATAATTTTTTTATTAATAACAAGCGGGGAATTTATGACTATTTTAAAGTTATCTGCATACTGTAGTAATATCGCCGATATATACGGTATGATGAATTGTATCATCAGGAGTATATGTCTTACAGTACCGACAGTTTGGTGTGTTGGTTAAATTGGATCTATGCAGATGTTCGACAACGTTACCAAGGCCAGTCAAAATTTGTGAATTAAAAAAGATTATACGGATATTTTTATATCTAATATTATTCAGAATATCAGTGTATTTCCATGATGTCGTTATTACTCCTACTATTATTATTATTATTATTAATATAATAATCGGTCTGGGGGGTGTATTAATATATATTTTTTCCCCATCACAACTGACCAATCTTAGAGGTCATTTAGTGATTGACTTAATGAGATGAATGATATTTTGTGGAAGGGCAGTACTCAGCAGTACTCCCTCTAAACCTATGCTGGTTGGACAAAGTCTAGAGGCTTACTTCGCCACAGCCTGCGTATTTCACCGGAATCATTCAGCAAATCAGTAGCAAGTGGATTCGTGTGAATGCTAATTCGTGCAACATGTTTATTTGCTTGTCTTTTTATTTCATCCACCACAAACATAACGTTTAAGTCGTTATGGAGGGTAAGATTTGAGACGTACCAGGGAGCTGCAGTAATAGTTCTAAATACCCTATTTTGATATCGTTGTATTTTCTGTAAGTTAGATGTTTTGGCGCAGCCCCATAGTTGTATACCATATACCCAGATCGGCCTTAGGGCAATTTTATACCACAGAATTTTATTTTCCAACGATAACCCTGATTTACTAGTTAGCATCCATGACATAGATCTGGTTTTAAGCTTCAAATGCTCGATTTTCTTCTGAATGTGGGTAGCCCAAGCCTAGTGTCCAACTGCATGCCCAAATATTTTACACTATTGGTATTTGTAATGACAACGTTGTTTATTTTGATTGGCAGGTGTTCAATCTTTCGATTTGTGAAAGAAATATGCGCTGATTTAGTTTCATTGACTACAACGCGCCATAGTTTTAGCCAAGTCTCTAGATGCCCGAGTGACTCCTGCAGTGTTTTTGTGGCTGTGTTTTCACTCTTCTCCACAGCTGGATTGCTGCGTCATCGGCGTAAAATTCTACTTCTGCATTACTAGGCTTCGAGAAGTCGGACGTGTAAATTAAGTATAATATTGGACCGAGGACGCTTCCCTGTGGTACGCCTGCCCTTACTGGAAAAATATCTGAGTATTCATCAGCTATTTTCACGCGAGAATGTACGATTTAAGTAGTAGATAGAAAGGGTGAGGAGCAGGAGTTTAAGCTTGTACAACAGTCCCTGGTGCCACACCCGATCAAAAGCTTGCTTAACATCCAGAAATGCAGCTGTACAGATATTATTGTTTTCCAAACTATTTTCAATAATCTTTGTTAATCGGTGAACCTGTTCCACAGTGTTGTGACGCTTACGAAAACCAAATTGAAAATTCGGAATTATTGAATTCATAGATAATATTGGGAATAATCGTTTTAAAATTAGTTTTTCTTGACGAAACCAGTTCAGACGATTTACCAGGCTTTGGTACAACAATTATTTGAGAAAACTTCCACCTCAAGGGTAAATATTGGTTACGTAGGACAGCGTTATATATTTGTGTTATAAGTACAATGCTTTTACGTGGCAACTCATTTAAGAGCTCTGCTGTGATTAAGTCAAATCCGGGAAACTTTCTCCGTTTCATATTTTTAATAAGTTGCTGAATCTCATTTGGGGTAACCGGTGTTATAGGTGGATTCATTTGCAGTGGTTTTTCTAGGTATTCAAGGATATCTGTGGAGTCACTAGCTTGGGCGTTCGGCGTGAATACATCGCAAAAATAATTTGCAAAGAGCGCTGCTTTATCGAAGTTAGTACGAGCCCAACTACCGTCGAGTTTTTCTATCGCAGGAATATGCACAATTGGCCGTTGAAAACGTTTGGTCGCTCTCCATAGTGAGTGATCATCTTGTTTGGTCGGCGATAATTTTGATAGAAATGTTGTAAGCATTGCATTTTTATTTTCACGTAATACTTTACGCAGTTGCTTTATTTTTCTATTTAGTTGCGTTTTAATAGCCGGATTTCTCGTTGTGTTCCAAGCGTTTCGTAATTTTCTCTTTTCGCGTATTAGTGTCAGTATATGCTTTGGAACATTATTAAACCCCTTTGGTGGCTTTACAGTGGGAGTGGCTAGCCACGCAGCATTTTATACAGTTTCTGTTAGGTTTTGTACCGCTTTATCAATATGGAAATTAGTTTTCAGCGACATATTTAACTTTATTTTAGACTCTAGATATTGTTTCAACAATGGCCAATTAGTTCTTTTATTGATAAGGCATGGTTCAAGTGTTTTTGTTATTGGAGAAATGCTTAACGTTATATAACTGCCGAGTGATCTGACTGTAGGTCAAAACACGAGTCTGCTCTCATATGTAATGATGATATTCCTTTTGTTACAAAAAAGTCAAGCAGATCGGGTTTCCTTTTAGGATCTTGAAGACAGTAAGTACGTTCCCCTGCCGAGAAGTAACCTAGATTTTGGCTGGAAATTACTTTTTCCATAATTCCCCTCCCCCGGGGGGTACTTTGTACCTTCCGGGATCCGGAGCTGTAACCGGAACGGGGCGCGTCCACAGGTGGCGGATAGTGGAATGGCCTACAGATATGTAGGGTAGCTGTGAATAAGACAATAGTCGAATAAACAGTCGCGGACCAACAGCGGCTACTGGCGAAAAATCTCAAGCAGACGATTCCAGTAGTGACAGGGCAAAGAGACACGAGGACAGCTTGAGGACCTGTCTAATAAAAGTCTGCAGAAATCCTGTGACTGTCACTCCCTCAGCGGGTTAAGGTCGCCGTAAAAGCCTTTAAGTTACCTCCTCAGTAACAAAACAACCCGCTGCCTTGCGGTAAGGATGTTGATCCAAAGGCTAAGGGAGAAAACCCTAACAGAAAATCTAGTGGAAGGCAACGGAAAACCACCACTGTACTATTCCTAGAAAGCAGCTAAATATGATGTCCGCCTTATGTGCAAAAAATTCCGGACGTAAAATACTCTCCCATTCATATGTCCGGGTGGAGAGCACCCATAAGGATGCCGTCAATGAAATATGTCTAAAAGACAAATGTAACAAAAAGGTAATTGGAAATTGGAACGTGCGAACACTATTACAAGCAGGGAAACTAGAAAATGTAAAAATTGAAATGAAAAGAATGAATATAGACATCTTAGGAGTAAGTGAGACTAGATGGGGAGGTAATATACCAGATAGATTATATACTGGTAAAATCAAGGTATAAAAATCAGGTGAAGAAAAGTATCGCTTATCCGGGTGCAGATATAGGAAGCGATCATAATCCTATATTAATGAAGAGTGTAGGGAAAATAAAAAGTAATATAATAAGATGGAATACAGAAATACTAGAGAATAACACGAAGAGAAATGAATTTCAAGAAAATACAAACAAAATAAAGATAAGCGACTCCAAGGATGTAGAACTAAAGTGGAAGGAGTTAAAGGAATGCATATTACAGGTAACGAATAAAGTAATAGGAAAGAAGATATATGAAGCAAAAGAACCTTGGATGACAGAGGAAATCATGCTACTGATAGAAGAAAGAAGAAAACATAAAAGAGAAATAGCAACAAATGGAACGGCGAAATACAAATTCTTCAAAAACTTAATTACAAAAAAATGTAGAGAAGAAAAAATGAAATATTACGAAGAATCATGTCAAAGAACTGAAGAATTATTAAATACAGGGAAGTTACAACACGCGTATAATAACATAAAGAAACTAACTAACAACGGAAAATTCAAATGTAGAAATAGTGCAATAAAAGATGCAAATGAAAAACTTTTAATTGATAGTGAAAATATAACAAAAAGGTGGAAAGAATATATAGAAATACTGTATAAAGAAGATAAACAAAATGAGAAAATAATGATAGGTGAGGAAACCGATGCAGATAAAAAAGGTCCTAGCATACTACGAGAAGAATTTGATAAAGCGGTGAGAGAGTTAAAAAATAATAAAACTCCGAGGGTTGATAATATTACGGCAGAATTAATAAAAAACATTGGTAGTGAAGCTCAGAAAACATTATTCCAACTAATTAGCCAAATATATGAAACAGGAGTAGTTCCAGTAGACTTTGTAAAGTCAATAATAATCCCTATACCAAAAGTTAATAATGCAAACACATGTGAGAAGTTCAGGACCATATCGTTATTAACGCATGCGAGTAAAATATTACTGAAAATTATATATAAAAGATTATACAACAAAATTTATATTGCATTGGGAGAAGACCAGTTTGGCTTTAGGAGAAACAATTCTACTAGGGATGCAATACTAGGATTAAAATCAGTAATAAGAAAAAGATTAGAAGTTGGTAAAAATACGTATATAGCATTTGTTGATAAGGCGTTCGACCGAGTAAACTGGATCATAATGTTTAAAAAGATGGTGGAAATTGGAATAGATTGCAGAGATATAAAAATAATATACGAGATGTATACCAAACAAGAAGGGATATTGAAAATAAATGATAAAGAAGTAAAGGCTAGAATCCGAAAAGGAGTACGGCAGGGCTGCCAGCTTTCACCGTTGTTATTTAATCTATACATAGAAGAAGCCATACAAAACGCTAAGAAAGGAAAGGATAAAGGGCTTACTGTCAATGGAGAAAATATATGCTGCTTCCGATTCGCAGATGACATTGCAATTGTAGCTGAAAACGGGAAAAGGTTAGAAAACGGATTGAAAATATTAAACGATGAGCTAAAGAAAATAAACATGAAAATGAATAAAGATAAAACCAAAATAATGGTAACTAGTGCTAGGCAGGATAGAACTATCGATATTAAATTGCATGGTGATAAAATGGAACAGGTATCCAAATACAAATATCTGGGAAGTATTGTGTCGCAAGACGGAAACGATACAGAAGATATAAAAAACAGAGTAAACATAGCGAAGCAACAATTATTGAAAATGAAAATTATACTCAGCAGTAATATGGGAATAGAACTGAGGAAAAGATTAATTAAAACATATGTATGGAGTATTGCACTTTACGGAAGCGAAACGTGGATACTCAAGAAGGTCGATATTAAAAAACTGGAAGCATTTGAAATGTGGTGCTGGAGACGCATGATGAGGATCAAATGGACCGAAAAAATATCAAACAAGAAAGTTATGGAAAAAGTGAAAGGAAGAAAAGAATTTTATAACCACCTCTGCACAAGAAGAAATAGATGGATAGGTCATGTGATAAGACATGGTGGATTGGTTCTACGAATATTGGAAGGTAGAAGAAGAAGAGGCCGGCCAAGGAAGTGCTACATCAGACAAATAATGGATAGCGTAGGAATGGGCACCTATCGCGATTTAAGAATTACGGCGGAAGACAGAGGCGAATGGAAAAGGAGGCTGCAGTGCTACCAGTCAAAAGACTGATGCGACTAATGATGATGATGATGATAATTTTCCCCCGGGGATTATCTAAACGAGAGCCCCATTTGCGACTTTTTGAGTTCCAATCTCCGCCAGATATGAATTTCGCTCCCAATGATTTGAAATACTTGAAAAGCAGATTTTCATCTAATCGCTCATTTGGAGAGCAGCATACGGCGGAGATAGGTTCCAATAAATGAACATAATTTTACCGTACAAGCCTTTTTTCTCTTCGTAATGCTTGATTGTTTTTTTAATAATAATTGCGCTACCGCCGCGAGCTTTATTATCTGGCCGAAGACAAGTGTACACATCGTAGTTGGGAATATTAAAAACTGTTTTATTTGTAAAATGCGTTTCCGAGATGAGAAGTATATCAATATAGTGAGATTTCAGAAAGAGCTCTATCTCTAACTTATGTTGTAACGCCCCATTAGCGTTCCAAAGTGCAATTCTTAATGAAGTAGTCATTATTTACTAGTTTTATTCAAGACTGAGGACAATAAATTTAATATCACGGCGTTCTGATTAACTGTTGAAACATGGTTTTAAATTCAGTCAAAAATGCACACTTAATAATGTATCTATACTAGTAGGCGAGTTAGTTGCGAATCGGTTATTCATTATATTACCACCACCATTTGAGGGACCAACATCATTATAGACATTATTGCCCGGATTAAATACGGCATTGGCGCCATTCGTCTCTGACGTAACTTTTGCATACGATAACAGACGTTCATGCTCATTTTGTGGGATAATATCATGTACAACATTACGGCGGTTTGCGGGAATATTCACTTTGTCAGGAAGTCTGCATTATATTTCGCATTGTATAATTTGCGATATACCTCACATCTCTTGTAATTAGAGGGATGTTGCTGCGCGCATAATGCACATTTCGGCGGTACGTTTTTTTCTTTTTTAAGGACGATTACAAAACGATCTTGTGTGCTCATACCTTTGACATCTAGTGGACTGGGGTATGTGCCTTTTTACGTGTGGGGCTTATACTCTAATTTTCGAATGTAATAATAAGTCGAGATCATATATACGTTTAATGTCGTCAGCCGGCTCCAAATCAACAAAATGCGAGAGGTTCTTTAGTTTTTCTATTTTTAACATTGAACACGGACCTCACTTGAAAACTTTGTTCTTCTAGTGCCTGTTTAATATCGCTGATTGTTAAAGAGGGGTGTAAACCGCGAATTACAACTTTATACGCTCTTTCGTGTTTTAGTTGGTAGGTGTGATAATTTATGTCTTCTTTTTTGAACGTTGTTGCGATCAGTTTTTATATAATCGTCAGAGGTTTGCACGTTGATTTTAACAGCGTTATCTTTCAAGGACTTTGCTCTGAAGTCATGTTTTCCTAGTGCGTCCGTAATTTTTTTTTAACATTCTCGAATAGTTAATTACATCATGCACAAACATTGGCGGCGGTGAAGGTTCTGTTCTTGCATAGTGAGCCGAGTGTGTAATCGGATTCGCATTTTGTAAAGCTTCGTCTTCGATCTGTAAATATGGTAGTTATTTAAATTTTGTTGTTCATTCAATAGTCTTTTTCGTGCCTTCTTTTTAGGAATCTGCCAGTCGTTCTCTATGAGTTTTGCGACGATGTCGATAATGCGTCTTCGGAGTGATTTGATATTATTATATTGCTATCATCAGTTATGTCTACATTTTCAGTTATTTTATCGTTAATGATATGGGAAGTCGGACCATTGTTAGATAAGGGAACGAATTGCGTGTTCGGAGTTAAAGTATAATACGTTTGTGTAGGTACCTGATAAACAACGTTTTGATGCGGATATGAGACAATAGGTGAGGATAATGTTGTTGCGTTGTTGTTGTCGTACAAACATGGCTTTGCGATAGTATTGGTGCGGCGAAATTAGTAACGTTAGTATATAATGGCGACGATAACGATTGCGGATGAGATAGTGCGTGTGTTTGGTGTAATGCGACGTAGTTAGCCGACTGCATAAATGGTAACATACGTGCTCGTATAATAATTACGAGCGAGTGTGTAAAACTTTATATTAATAATAATGTAGTATAATAATATAATAAAATAATCAACTGGTATTATCTCACCGACAGCAATCCAGGTGTAAATGAATAATAGTACGAAAAGCCAGAATAAATGTGAGATAAATATGACGAAAAAGCCGAAATAACGAACGATATCGATATCCAGATAAGACAGGAACTACGAACACCCGTCGAATAGCGCGACGATAATATACATAAAAAATTGTTTAACTTAATTGAAAATGCTATAATAATAATAACAACGGGGAATATAATACATCTGAAGATTAATAAATGACAAAATTATATATCATTAGTAGGTATATATTAGTAATTCCGTGATTCCCGAATTTTTAAATGAATTACATTTGGTATTACAGCGAAGGTAGCGATAATTACGGACGATATAAATATCGATTTTTTAAAAAATGAGTTAGCGAATATTTAAGTATGATGTATACACAGCGGTTTATCGATATTGTAAGAGAGGCCACTTTCTTTTTAGATAATAATGAATATAGTTCGTGCTTGGATCCCTCTACGAGGTCAAGGTAATAAGGTAAATGTAGATAATATCGGCTATAATATAGAAAAAGTTAGTTTTACCAAACATGGTTGTATTAGTGTTTCATTTATGAATAACTAAGTTGAAAATGAACGTTGATAAGCAAAATTATTTCTTCGATAAGAGGCATTTTACTAATCGCTTGCAGAATCTGGATTTGCGTTGTTTGTACAGCAATGTTCCGTCTATTACTTCAAAAATTTCGTAATTCATAGTTCAGAGTAAAAAGATTAGAAATGTGACAGGTGTTAATCGTAAAAGAAATGGATGGATAAGTGATAATTTGGTTGCGTTATCGAGAGAAAAAGATTTAATGTTCAGATTACTTAGGAAAAATCGGCTAGATATGAAGCTGCGTAATACAAAGAATTAGTAAGAAAGGTGTAAAAAGCCATCAGGAAAGAGAAATATGATTACTATACAACACTATTGAATAAGTGCACGAATAATCGAAGGAGTGTGGCTAATGAAGTTGCCGGGAAGGAAAAATTCTCAATTAAGGAATTGAAGGTTAATAATAAAAAAAGTGCCTGTTAATGGAAATGAAAAAGTTATTTCAAATTACATGAATAAATATTTTTATGATAGTGTTGCGAATATTATAAAGCAGAATAGTACAGTGCTAAATGAAAGTGAGATTCCGTTAGTCTACGCAAATTCTTTTGCTTTCCTAGGCTTCTCGGAAGAAGATGTTTATAAATCTATACTTTCGCTTAATAAACCTTCCTTTTGGCATGATAAGATTTTTTTTTTAATGGGGTGCCTTTACAGCCTACCCAACGTGATACTGTGGGGACTATCTACATCTTAATCAAGCATGCTGACTTCTCTAAAAACGTCGCTATATGGGGGAACAATTGTAGGTTATCCAGATGTAAAAGGGACGATACATTATACGGAGGTGTAATACTCGAAGAACGCAACAAGATAAGGTAAAGCTCCGAGCGCAATACAGCAGAACATTAAAAAAAAAACATGATCGGGGCTGCAGACTACCTGTTCAGAATGGAGGGGACAGAACGGACTTTCTCTAAGCTGCATACGGAAAAGACGGTCAGGCAACAAATGATGTCCAAATCGCAATATAACGATTGTCAAAGAAAATATGTGCTTTTTTTTTAAAGCCTTTGACGCAACTTTTTAACGAATCTCTTAACAGCGGTAAGTTTCCGGATATACTAAAATTAGATATTATATCACCAGTATATAAGAGCGGGGACAAAACAGATGTATCTAATTTTCGGCCTATATGTATACTTCTAACTTTCTCAAAAATTGTTGAAAAATGTGTAAAGAAAATTATGCTAAACTATTTAGACAAAATAAATTTCCTTAGCGTTAATCAATATGGACTTATACCCGGCAGAAGCACAGATGACGTGTTATTTGAGCACATTTCGTATATCACTGAAAATCTTGAGAAAAGCATATCCGTCGTTTCAGTATACTTTGATATGCGTAAATCATTTGACACAATAGATCATAAAATTTTGTTGCAGAAGTTGTATAATGCTGGATTTAACATGTATAACTGGTTCAATAGTTATCTTATTAACCGAAAATATGTTGTTAAATTAAATAGTACATTTAGTGATAGTACAGTAATGAATAATGGAGTGCCGCAAGGAAGTGTAATCGGACCTTACCTATTTCTTGTATATGTGAACAGTTTTTGTGTGGTTTAAATGTCAATGGAAACTTTTCAGTTTTGCTGATGATATGGTACTGTTAATTCCAAATACCCGGGTATATTACAAGGCCTAATACAAGATGATACTAAAAAAAAAGTTTTTCATTGGTTGAATAATAATAAGTTAGTTATTAATGATAAGAAAACTAAGTTCATGGTTTATACAAATCAAAATCAGAGAGTAATTGGAAGAATATTCAAATTGTATCTCCCAGTGGTGCGAAGTTAGGTAGGGTTGATAATATTAAATACTTAGGAATACAGCTAGTTTGTAAACTATTATGGTCGAATCAATCTTTATATTTAGTAGGGAAGATAAGGAAGTTAAATTATCTCTTTTATTATTTAAATCAGTTTTTTTCCCTCTAAAACATCTAAGAAGAACATACTTCGCATTATACCAACCTGTTTTGACTTACGAAATATTTCATTGGGGTGGTATGGCAAATTACTATATTAAACCCTTACGAATTCTACAAAAATCGATTTTAAATCTAATAGTTCCAAAAAATAGTGATAAACTGGATAACAAGTTTTTAAGTGTAGATGGTTTATATAATCTGCACGTATTACCGTTTGTATTAAAAAATTTAAATAAATTTAACGCGTCGAATTATGAAAGCAATACGAGGTTGTGGTACCTAGTTACAACAAAAGTAGAATGCGTATGCAAGCTGTGTATGTCGGTGCCGTTAAGTTCAACAGGTTACCTAAAGAATTAAAAATTGATCATATTAATTATAAACGTAGATGTAGAAAATTATTAATCGAATACTTACTAGCCAAGATTTGTTAATTGTAAATTAATTAAATTCGTAATATTTTTAAATTGTGTAATACAAATACTTGTCAATTTAACGTACACATCATTGTAATACCGACAGTCTTGATTTCCTATAGCTCGTGCGCATACCTATTATATCTCATAAATTTTTGGTTCGTTTTCTTAACAAGAAATGTACTACATAATAAAGTAGCAATTACGTTTTGAACAGTACTACCTCATGTTTCAACCTTTAACTTAATTGCAGTTTCAATGCGTGTAAATAATTTTTAAATACCCAAGAAGCCAAATGAGAGTGGATGGGAATGTTTGAATGTTTATCGGCAAATGTGTATATTATGCATAACTGGGTTATATGTTCAGTGCATAAATATAGTGTAATCTATTAAGTTCTCTATTACGTATAAGCTTCGTTTAAATATAAGTTCACATTTTTATTTATTTTTAAATTTTTTGTTTTACTTCTTCGAAGAATGTCGTATGTTATGTTTCGAACTGGTTTCTTTAATAGTATATTTTATGTTTGTATATATTCAAATGCACTGAACAAAAATCAAATAAATTGAAATTGAAATATTCTATATTTCGATTATAACGAAAAACGGTATAAATTTTTTAGCTTTGCGCTAGCATTCGAGGGGCTATACGACGCAGATACAGGCGACTACGTTGTTATAGGAAGTAAGGTGGCACCGCCTTCTCAGCGATAATTAAGTACCGATACGGAATCGTCAGCTGTAAAATTAAAAGCAAGGGATGACATAGTACACCTCCGCTTTGATGTCGAAGAATTTCTAATTAGCGTTGAATTACGGATGAAGTATCGCGCCTTTTACACAAATGCTCGTTAATTAATTGGACGGCTAATTATAATATAGGAAATAATCGGACCGACAAGCGCCTTTGACGAATTTACTGAAAGATGATTTATTAAGAAAGAAATTAATATGGCGCGCGATTTTCTTTTCGGCTAATTAAAGAGAAACAATATCCAGGCGAAATATCACACAGAAGAAATCGTTAATAACAACTACCTACGCAGCAAATAATTCTCACTAATTATACGAATATAACGAGAACGTAAATAAGGAGCGGCGATTAATAATTGATAATAATTAATAGTAATTAATCCTACTTAATAATAATAATAATAATAGTAATAGTAACAATAATAATAATAATAATAATAATAATAATAATAATAATAATCAAAAGGAAGGAAAACATACCAATTCTTCCCTAATGTCACTAACAGAATGAAATTGAAGAAGTTAAATATTAACTTCTACAGCTCTCAGGTCTTATCTGGCCATGGCAAGTTTGCAGCTTATTTATACAGGTTCCATCTAGTTAATGTTCCAGGGTGTACCTGTTGTTCTAGAGATATTATAGATGACTTTGAACATTTTATCTATGAATGTCCTGCTTTTACTAATCAGCGACTTAAGTATAAAGTAGGAAACATGCAGTCCCTTCATTTAAACAGCAATAATCATTCAGCATTCCTCAAGTTCTCTGAAAGTGCAATGCGACATAAATTTAATATCATGAGCTAGCTCTTATCTTACAAAAATAAAAAATAAAAAAAATAAATAAATAAAAATTAATAAAACTAATTCAACCGTGAAACCAAAATCTGGAGCAACTGATCAATCTTCTGATACTGCACTCATTACATGTTTAAAAATTAAGTTTGTAAAGGTAATCAATAAATGTTTGCAACAATTGTAATTATTTATATAAAGATTTTTTCCCCATTTTTTAATATAAAATAATTTATAATATTCTTTAGTCTTAAGTTTGTACATATGATATACTGCATGGTAATTGTTGGGACTATGTTATGTCATCCTAACTGTTGCCCATAAATATAAGTACACTTGCAAAGGACCTCACACACAAGTTTGAAAGAATTCACCTCTCAAATTTATATTTATGGGAAATAATTTGAAAATAATAAATAGCAATGATTTGTCAGACCCAATCCGTGCATCGGAAGGCTAACAAAATGGATGTAATTATTATTATTCTTGACGTTAAAGTTGCTTCAGATAATTGTAAACATTATCGAGCGATATAAAATTAACAGTACGATTATAAACCTAATTACCGATCAACTTACGGACGTAAAAATCATAATTAACGTAAATAATTTTCTGTTGAACAGAACATAAGTTGCGGTGTACCTCAGGGTTAGATCTTGGGTCTTCCTATCTGGAATGTGCTCTATTCCTAACTCGCAAAATTATATTAGAATTTTGTACGAAATGCTTACTTTTGTGGAAAATTTGCGTGAAATCATTGCAACACTTATAAATTCAAATGACTTCTACTTTCGCCTTCCAATTAACTATATACCGCTGCGTGGCTACAGACAGGAACGAGAAGACAAAGACCGGTGGACCTGAATTCGGATACATCTTTCTATATCGTTAGTATGGCTATAAATGTGAACGGAAGGGACTGTAATTCGTGCAATTAATATGGTTAACTCAGGAACAACGCGGAGTAGGTTAACGCAGAAACAGGAACTTGATTGCTGCTTGCTTCGCGACGCAGTCTGCCATTTTATTATATGAAATATAAGAATGACAAGGAATCCAGTATCGGCCGATGTGCTGGTTCCAGTGATACTAACTTGATGATATTCTTCGGCTAACGGACGTTGATAATTGAAACGATAAAATCAGAGATAGTCAAAATTGCTGAGTATACGTTTGTTAGTATCGTAGGCTAAAGACAGTTTTCAATTGGGTTTTCAATTATATATAATACGAGAATCTCGTTGTCGATAGACACTGAACATCATACGTTATCTAAGAATTTCGAGCGATTAATTTATAGCATCTGAATGTTTTTATATTTCTGATGTGCAGATCCTATGTCAGTTTCGAGCTGAAGTAGGGTAAGATTTAATTCCAGCTCTGAAGAAACTCATGGCGGTAAGGTGGTTGAATCGGAGATAGCCGAACAACAAAATTTACTAGAGGACAGTTCAGCGCTCATAGTTGGCGGTTGCTTATTTGTCTATGACTTATTCGCAAGTAGCCTCCATATCTGGAGGCCGTTCCACTATCCACCACCTGTGGACGCCCTTGTCACCTGAGCTCGGGGTCCCTCAGTTACACATGTCTGTATACCTCGAGGGGGACCAATGATGGTATTTTTCCTTAATTAAGTATAGGAGATAGGCGACTACTTACCTATACATAATTTGTTGTACAGTGTAGGTAACGTACAAGGCAATCATAATACGGTACTAGCGCAGATAGACACACCCGGGAGAACTGATTGTAATCGCTTCGTGTATTTGTAGTGTACTATATTGTTACTAGAGCGTTGTGTGTGGTGGTTTGCCACTGACTTTTACGCGATATACACGTAAAAATGTAAATACGATTGTATAGATGAATGTATGTGTAAGGGAGAGCGTGTTTTCGACGCGTTAATTAATATATAGAGTTAAAATGTCCTTTAAATCTGTTCAAACGAGATGTGGCAGGCATTTCCAGTCTTTCCCGTTCTTAATAGACGTGAACAGGCTACCACCGTTCGAGAAATTAAACTTTATGGGTAAACTTTTACGAGAAAAATGATTGCGAAAATCCATAAAATTCCACAGACCATTAAAAGTTTTTATATACACAGAACATATATACAAACAAGCATGATTATACATATATGTATATATATATATATATATATATATATATATATATATATATGTATATTATGTACGTGCCTATAAATTTATATTGGTGCAGCTTTTTTAATGGGTTCATAAAGAGTTTAGCTTTAGCAAACAGATTTACTTTTCAGTGAAATATAGTTTTATTTTAGAAGATGGATATCCAGGATCGTAAAACCAGTTAAACAAACTACGATAAAATATTCTGTTGCCTACGCAAAACCAAATAATAAAAATCGACGAATCCGGTGCCCCTAATCCCCCGATTTCAATTACTACTTTCTTTATTCAGGATAAATTTTCGGGAGCCGTATTTCCAATTCCGAAATTTTATACTTGATCGTGATTTAATTTCACTTTTATTGGTTGGATGATTTTATATGTGCGTACGCATAAACACATTACGTATGTGAAATATATATATATATATATATATATATATATATATATATATATATATATAATATTTATGGGTCATGTAGTGCTGAGGTTATAATTTTTCAGATTTGTACAAATTAACTCAGTAACACAAAATAATTTTCTTTTTAAAAGTATATTTATATAAATTAGAAAGAAAATGGATCTATGATACAGTATAACCAATAAATTGTTTCCAGTATATTTACGTTTTATATCGTAAGTGTTTGATTTTTCACCAAAACAATCAATTTTTTAATCGGCTATTTTTACTGGGTTTAAAATTTTTGTAATATGTCTCGTAATTCGTCGATTAAACGATAAATGGTGCATGTACTTTCTGTTGATATTTATGCTTTTTATATTCCAATTCAACGATTTCATTGCATATTCTAAAACGATCTTGAACATACAATATCTGCTTATCTAGCCTCATTTTTGTATACATACATATTATATATATATATATATATATATATATATATATATATATATATATATATATATATATATATATATACATTAACGTGTACACGTGTGTTTAAGATGTGACACCAGCTGCTGCGAAATATTTGAATAATTATATGGATGTGCAATATGGATATTGTTGGGTTTTATATTTGTACGTTTCTGCATGTATATATATTTTATATGCATATATATATATATATCCAAAAATAGCACCAGCAAATTGAAGATAAAATTATTCGAGTGAACTTTACGTGCTTGAAATAAGAAATAACTAAGAATAAATTCATTCCAAAATTCACAATTGTACATTTTCAAGGTTAAATGGTGCTTCGCTTTTTTCAGACTTTTTTTTTTATTCGGAATGTTTTATCATTTTAAGGTAAAATCTAAATACTTTAGATATCGCACGATTCACAGCTATAAGCAAAGTTTCGGTACGCACGCACTCTGAATACATAACATACACACATGTAATGTATATCGTATATATTATAAATGTACTTTCGTGAACACGTGAAAGAACGTGCATATGTATGTTCTATGCATACAGTTGATGTCGCGAATACGCGTGAGAACTACGTTAGTTGATGCGTGGGAGAAAAAACTTGGCTGGGTGTAGCGTAGATCGGAAGATAGGTTGAAGAGACAACGAGAGCCACGTTACTCCGTTGGCAAGATAGTCAGGACAGCGTGATGACATAGCCTAGCGAATAGGTACTCTATTAATAACAGATTAAACGGAGCAATCATCAAGTTCGGTAAATTTTGTTATAAATGGAAAATGAGAAACCGTAATATCCGCACGTTGTAAATCCGTACTAAAGAACTGTATTAAAATCAAAAATGGGCACCTAGACTAGAAATTTAACGTTGGATATCTCGACGTTACACTGGACAATATAGCTTGTCCTCTTCATCTGGAACAGGTAACTTGCAATCGCGATCATGCTCTGCTGCCGTTACGTTCTGAGCTTTACCTTTTATCTTACTTCGTCCTTTCAACAAAATCTACAGTCATTCCCTCAAGTTATCGAGAAATTAGCATCTTCGATTAAAATATAAACGCTCTCCTCAATATCACGTCGAGTAAGTCGTAATGGCATGCCCGATTTAAAAAAAACCCACAATAATCACCGGTTTACGTTCTGATCGCAATTGTCGTCCAGCTCTCGTATATTCGAAATTTATATTTGCCGACGGATCTTTTGTTTTACGCCCATCTTGCTAATTCTTCTAACTGATTTTTGCTGGAAATCGCGTATTCCTTTTTAATCGTCGCTGTTACGAATCCGAACAAGTTTTTTTTTTTTCTAAGTTGCTTAATTTCAATATCGGTTAATACGATGATATTTTACTTTGTTTTATTAAATTCACTTCGACTATTTCGCTGTTTTTATTTGTGTTATGTAAATTCTCAGTGTAACGTCGTATTAAGTTTACAGGTTATATGATTATTTTTCGCAATCCCTAGATAAATAAAAAAATTTATATATATATATATATATATGTATATATATATATATATTTGTGTGTACGTGTATTGTAGCCTATGTGTATACTCGCAACGTGCTGCAAAAAGATATAATCGAAAACCCTATCGAATGACAACTCGAGGGAAAATTAATGTTTTAGACGCAATATCTGTTTTTCTTCGGAGCGGTACACACGATTTTCTTCTACCTCTATACCATACTTGTAAGTTCCGTTCTCGAACATCGGCATTAGCACTACTAATGTATATATATATATATATCCTAAATCATTAGTTTCCGCAGATTCGAAGGTAAGCATTTATTTCTCCGTTGTGTGTTGGTGACACTGACACGACTGACAAAGTGAAAATAAAAAGGACGGAATAAGCTTAAGGAAAATCTGACTAAAACTTACGATGACACGTAGCGAGAAGAAACGATACCACGGTGTAAGGAAAAACTAGATTTCCCTCCGAAAGGGAGATTCTACAACGACGTACGTCCGAATACTGCGACATATAAAAATACGGACACCTCGCAGGCCACCTCGACAAGCAACGGAGACGGCGAAATTTACTATTACGCTAGATAAAATGAGACAGAGGTATACGATTTCCCTACGATTGTGGATTACCGTTGTAGAAAAGTCGTTAACTGCGTCACCGATATTACTGTTTTTACTACTAACGCTGGTATACTACCACTAACCGCTATCGTTATACTACTACTATCATTGCAAATCGTTTAATATCGAAGCGAGAGAAATCTTATTTTCAGTCGACGCGATCTCTTTTACTCTTCTCATCGTCCTATTTTGAATTGGCCTTAAGGGATTTTCGAAATCCCTTTGATAATTCGTCAACAGACAAATTACGTCGCGTCTTTCTTTACTATTGCCGGAATTTTCACTCTCGTATCGTATATGTCAAGTAAATTATGTATATACATACATATACATATATATATATATATAAATATATATATATATATATATATATCTATCTATATATATATATATATAGATAGATAGATAGATAGATAGATAGAGAGAGAGAGAGAGTATAAAACATATAATGTTAGCTCTTAAAATTAGTAAATTATTTCCACCCAAAAGTAAGTTGTTTAACCTCTCGTAACTATTAATAGTGCGCACACGTACGCAGGTTTTTCATCCAAGCATCCAATATAAATTTACTTGCTACTGAATTTAGTTTTATCAGGCAATCGTCGTTTGTTGTCAAAATCGTTCTTTACGTACGAACGTCAAGCATAAGAATATAAAGTAGTCTGTAGCGTATAAAGATTTTTATCTGCCGTGCCTTCAGAACCACGAACATGTAGAACACTAAAATAGCATTCTCGCAATGAAACAACATGAGAATTACACACTCGATGGCATACGCTTTTCTTCGGTTAATCGTAATGAATGAAAAAATCACGAGTATTCCAATTATATTTACGTATTTATATACGACTCACGTAACAGTTAATACCGATTAAAATAATCGAATACAAGTATATAATTGAATTAAATCTAAAAAAAAAAAAAAAAATTGGAAAAGATATTAAAATATTGAAGTATGCCGCCATGACGTAGTTGCTAGAGTACTCGACTGGGAAGTAGACGGTCGGAGGTTTCTTGACCAACACGCGACATAAAATGCTTTCATCATTATTTAAATCTTAATTATCACGTAGAAGGCAGTGGCACCCAACTCCGTATAACATCATACGCACGCGCATACGAGTCGAATATAAATATATTGAATGCTAACGTAAAAATAAACCTACAATAGCTAGCTACAACGTTCGGTAACGAACAATACGACGATAATGTTGAATATATAAAAAAAAAACACTTATAAACACATAAACACCGTCACCCGCAATACACATTGGAATGTGCACGTATAGTAGAAATTGTCCACACGTGCACACAGTACTTACGTAAAGAAATACACGTGTATATTGGAATACGATTCAGAAAATTTCGAACTTACTTGTGTATACTGATGTCAACTCTGGGAATGCGCTAAGCCCAGTAATAATAACGTTGACAGAACAAAATCTCGAGAGAAATTACAAACGTTCCGTGGTACATTCAGTACATTACATACAGTCCTCTCCGTGTAAGTGTAATCAAAATTTAATGAGATGCAAGTACAAGAAGAGTGGGGAAGTACTTGACCACACAAAAATTTGCCGTTTTACATTTGAATTGAGTGTAGAGAAAGAATTATTAAATTTTTACTATTCAATTTTGAACTTGTTACACATTGCAGACTCCATATACAGCAGGATATTCTTGAATTAGTATTAGTTAAGGTGAAGGGTTCTTTGCAATCTATATTGCGTAATACTCTAAGATCAGAGAAGAAAGCATCCAGGGTCACTTGCAAGACGGAACCTATGTAAATAGGAGCCAAACTTTCCATGCCCTGAGAGCGCTTATGCATTATAAAAATTGATAAATTTTTCAATTTAGCTCTATCAGAAAAACCTTTGGAAATAACATATCCTCCCGGTTTCAGAACTATCCTTAATAAATTTTTTACAAGTTTTAATATTCGGATTTAATCCCAAACTTGAGAAATCAATATTCAAGTACTAGAAGTTCCCCATACGAGAAACAACCCCAACCACTCGGAATTCAGTAATTAATGAAGACCATATATATATATATACATATATATATTACTGTTTCTGATATAACGTTATATACCATAGCACGGATCTTGCCTATTGATCTTTATATTAAAAAAAAAAGATCTTTAATCTATAATGTTAAAAGAAATAACGGTTTCATAAGTTCAGTTTGATATACAAATTTTAAATGAATGTAAGATGCAATATATTAAAAAAAAAGATAAGTTAATAAATCAATTATTTCTTAACGTAAAAAACCGTTTTAAAAATAAAAAGATTATAGTAAATTACTAGATAACTCAGATACATTCTGGTCACTGCGACTGCAAGAGTAATGAAATACAAAATGTTTATAATGTAATATATAATTTCAAGAAATATGTTGTAGGTGTAGAATAGAATTGTCTGTATACGCTTAAATTGAACGAAATTATTTCACAAAACCATTTCCGAATTTAAGCGTTATTTATGTATATGTAAATAATCGCTACTGGTAATCATAAGCGAAAATTCGCAGGCTACTACAATTTCGGTTTATTTATTTAATACTCTCGATACATCATCACGATATGCTATTGGATGTAGGCTTTTCCAAATTTTGGATTTAATACTAGATTATATATATATATATATATATATATATATATATATATATATATATATATATATATATAAAACGTAAATTATCACCTGATATTCTTAATAATACTACTAATCGATTGCAGCTCTTACTATGCATTCAATTTTATTCCATAATAATAATGATACGGGCAAGATAAACAGTCCGTCGATTATCAACAAGCCGTACAAAACTTATAAAGAAGTTACCGTTTATTTAAAATCTATAAGGTTGAATTTAAAGTACGTATGGGGAGAAATAAATTCTTTCTTTACGTCACCATTAACGAAGATTACGATTCGCTAGTTAATTCGTTAAAAGTTAAAAACGTTTCGTTTTATACGCATCTTCCGTGCAACCGTAAACATGTAAAAATGGTTTTAAAAGGATTAACGATCGATTTAACGATTCAAGAAATTCTAATGTGGCGAGTTCTCGCTATAACTGAATTTAAACGTAAATCCGATGGTGCTCAACCGATTTATTTAGTTAGTTTCCCGAATGGTACCGACATTGAAAAGTAACCAGTTTTAAGATGATGGATAACTGCAGAGTGTCTTGGGAGAAATATAGACCGAGAACAGTAGTATTACAGTGTTATCGCTGTCAGATGTACCGATATGTTTCATGTAATGGTAACATGCCTCGTAGATGCCTCAAGTGCGGACTCGAGCACGATAGCCGAGGTTGTACATCTCCTCAGTGTGCGAACCACAATTTAAACCATATCGCATGTCCTACCGAATACGAGGCTAGAAAGAAGGCGTTGTCCTATTCGCGTATTCGCGAATCGACATTAATAAAAATTCTTCTAATAATTTTGTAACTCGTAGTAATTATAAGAATTATGGTAGTAATCGTTAAAATATTAAATGCCTGACACTCGCAATAATTCCACAAATTCTATTAGCGATAGTGTGTTCTCATCTTTCGCGGAAGTGATAAATATTTTCAGAGACTTAAATTTAACTCGGATACTTACAGTATTCAAAAATGTTTAAACATTTTAATAATAATTGAAACTGTTATACACGGCTTATCATTTTAAGTTTTTCTTTGTCATTTTTAAATCATGGAAAACTAAAATCACATTAGTTAGCTGGAACGCTAATTAATTTTTTCCTAAAATTAATAAATTCATTTTCTCTCCGTGTATCACGTTGATATAGCCGCTATTTGCGAAATGTAATTTTAAAATACCCGTTTATCATATTTACAGATCCGACAATAACAGACGTATTATAAGCGCCAAACTGCTATAATAAGATTCACTCCTGCGTACGTTAACGTCAGATCTAAATATTTAATCCTAGCACGAATTTCTCGACATTTATTAAATTTTGTAGAAAAATAATACCTGGAATTCGTATCTACCTTATCGCCTAAAAATAATACTCTTTGAATACTCTTTGGAAAGTATAGAATGTACCGTTTTCCTCACTAATCAATCCTTATAACAATCAGCCCGTTTATAAACTAGCTGACACACTAGAATTAATCGCTACATCCGGCACTAGTAAACTTTGAGATGATTTGGTTCCGCGGGGCCCTACTATAAAATAAATAATACGGTAAAAAACTCACTAATTACATGTTCTTCGGATAGGTTTTCCTTCGTTACACCATCTGACACTTTGTATTAAATCGTTAAGAAATAAAATGTCGCGCGGTGCTGATGATATTTCTGCAACTGTAATTAAGTACCTTCCTCGTAAAGCGATAGTCTATCTTACTAAATTAATCAATAGCATTTTTAAGTTTCCGACCAAGTGGAAAATAGCGAAGATTATTATTCTCCCAAAACCTGGCAAAGATATTAGTGATATTCGTCCCAATTAGCTTATTTTGTACTTTTAGTAAAGTCGTCGAAAAAATTATACCGGTTACAATTTTATTCTCTAACTCGCAATATTCTCAAAAATGAAACACACTCGTCTCTCGATATAAATCCTCTTCAAAAGATAATCCCCTTTCTTTCAGCAGTCGCCCCAATTTTGACCTACATTAAATTAAACGGAATCACTAATTGCTATATGTCGTAACGAGCTATTTACAATAATTAAAAAAAACAAACATATAATATCAAGATTATCCACGTACGAATATTTTATATTTTAGAAATAATTGCACGTTTTTAAATATTTGATTTTTAAAGATAAACCGAGCAAAAAATTTAGTTCGCAGTTTTGAGTAAAATGGATTTTCTTTTTTTTTCCTTTTCCACACCCGTCTCCGTTTTATGGACTATTTAATACCGTTCGGAAAATGATAAAGAAAAAAATCAAAGCTGTTTTGGATCGTCGACGTTTTCCTGTTTTTTTTCCCCAGGATTAACAAGCATTCCTGGCGATTGGCGCGCGGTTTAGCAATTCGGACGACAATAGGGTAAAGGTTGGTCCGAATTATTTATTACTTTTTCGTGGAGCTTCCATGTATTTTACGGTCAAGCTGCATCCATTAATTTCGCCCTGTTTACGTCATTTTTCATGATTATTTGACGGGAATATATCAGTAGCCGTATTATATCTATCCGGTCGTTTCGATTATTATTTCCTCCATACTTATATACGTAACTTCTATTTCTTTCCTACGTTTTCTCTTTCTCTATTTCTATCTTTTTCCTTTATCTCTCTATAAGTTTTCCATTCTTCTCGAGCTGTCAGCATACGTATACGTATCGATTTTTCAACGGAAAACTTCCTCCAAGAAACATTTTATTTATTACAGCTTTTCGCTATAGAAAAAAAAAAATACATAACCACTGAAATATATATATATATATATATATATATCTTTTGCCTATTAAAAAAATCCTTCAAAAATCTTGGTGTTAAACGTAAAAATTAATTAATACAGAAAGCGGATATATTGGTAGCTTGAAATGATTATAAACAAAAATATATCGATATTTACTTTTATTACGCTGAATGATAAATGACTTTCGCGATATTTTTGTTAATTACGACGAAATTTATATACCTCATATCGATCTCAAGCACTTCAAATGAGGCCCATTATACACGCGGAACATATAGCGAGGGTTGTATATCATCGTTTAGAATATAAAATAAAATATATACATCCCTCCGTACTCACACACTTCCTATGGTTCGGAGCTCAAACTGGAACGTGGGGCCTTTACAGACGATAGATAATAGAACTATCTGCGCGTATGTATCGCGAAGAAATGGAGTATATTGACTGGAAACTTCTGAAGATTAGCGACGGTTAGATAATAACGATATAGCTCGATACGATGTGGACAGATTAGGATTCTTATTAGGTTTCGGCGGAATAACAGTTCCACGCATCGGGATGATAATTTAATTCAAAAAGTACGTTAATAAGCTTCGGAATAACACACGGAGACAAATTACGATTTTTTTTGTTATTATTCCATCGGATACTTTATCTCGATGCAATTTTATTTTGGCTATTAACAATTAAATGAATTTCTTCATTACTAACTACAGTTTTTACGTTAGTTCGATATGTTTTCACTTTAAATGGTTTTTTACGTTAACCTACAATTTAGTTAGTAATAAATCAACCTTTTATGCGTAATTCTCTAATTTTGAAACAGACGTAGGTTTTAATTCATTAATATTTCATACTTTAAATACATTTTTATCATGTGTAAATTTATTCCAAATTGTTAATTCGGCGTTTTTAACTCGGAACTTGTATTTTTTAAATTGTTTTTTTTTTATAATTATTGTATAGATTATTACTGTTAATTTACATCGTCGATACTTTTTATAGAGTTTGCTTATTAATAATTTTTTTCCTGTCTAGTACGGTGAGCAACCAATAAACCTTTGAACTTATCGTAGTAAACGAATTATCTAAGACTGCGTCTCAGCGTAGGCTTGTAAATGACTAAGCCATCTACTGACTTCTTCTGCGCTATTACAATTTACATCAGTATCAACCGTGTTTATATACTTATTTCAATTTATAACTAACCTATTAGAATTGATAACTCTAATGGCACTAACTAGGTTTACGTTTAATAGAGTAGCGATCGTTAGCATTCAACTCGTTACTTCCCAATGGTCAGTTAAATACTATTGTTAGATCGCACTTTTTTGATTATTATGAAAAGTGTACTTATTTTTAACGTTTAATTAAATCGTCCGGTTGTATTATAAATAATCGTTTTCTTCTCTGTATATTTGAAAGACGCCGTTTCGCAACGGGCATCACTTATTATATCGATAGCGTGTTAATAAAAGTTATTTGATTTGAATTTGGAATAGAGCGAAAGAATTACTCCGCACAAATGTTGCAACAAAACTCTACCAAAATCAACGCGAAAAAATTAAAATATAACGTAATCTAACGAATTCGTCGAATGTAAAAGACTATTATTCGCTCAATAATGAAACAGCGTAAAGAGCACCCAGCTAAATAAATCCGAAGTTTAAACTACAGACTGAAGTTCAAAGACAAACACATCGTAATGTTGGGAAGATAAAACATGCAAAACTCAGATGATTATAGAGATTTATTTTCCTCCGTGGGATCAACATGCGAACTATTTGTGACGAGCACGTCGACATTATAAATAACGAGGAAGAAGAATCAGACAATTGGAAATGTTGTTCGAACATTTTTTTACGCTCATATTCAGTCCTAGATGATAAAAACACTGATTTCGAAATAATGGACTGTGGAGGAAAACATATCACAGGAAGAAACAAAAGCTGCGATAAAACAAATCAAAGATAAAATACTACTTATTTAAGCCAGAAAGCAAATATATAATGTTTTATATCAGCTGTTCTGAACTACGTTGTTGGACCAGGCTGAAATGACTTTCAAGTGGCAGCCATAGTAGCAATATATACGAACAAGGGCGATAGAAGGAACTGCAATAGCTACCAATTGCGAGAAAACGGCTTCGGAACCGTTCCTCCCGGAAACTCAAAATGGGGTTTCATTCAGGCCGTGATACGACTGATTCGTTGTAAAACAAGGAACTCCATATCGCGTTTATTGATATTAGCAAAACGTTGATGCGGTTTATTGAAAGTTGTTAATTAAATACGTAATATTTATTCGAATACTTTCCACGCTAAATGAAAATAACGCAGGCACCGTACTGTTCGAGAACTAGAAAAACATAAATACAGGAGTAAAACAAGATTGTGTGACGATTTTCTCAACGTATATCAGAACTTAAGAAACTGAATTCTAGGAACGTAATAATAAACAGCAGATTTCGTGATAGTTTCTCAAACTTACAGCAGTTCAATGCAAACTTCAACTGATTTGTAATTAAACACTAGCGACAATTGAAGAATATGTTGTAGGCATTGCAGATGGTATATAATGTAATAACTACGCACGAAAAGAAAAACCAAAACTCTAGTATTAGCGCTTGTGTTTTTTTTTTCTCTTTAATATTTAGCGCAGCCGACGAGCAATAGATAATTTAGCTGTACTTAGAAGAAGGTCATAACTGGAAGGGAATAGCACCCATTGATACATAAAAAGATAATCTTAGATTAGACACGGTGGTTTTTTTTATAAGCGTCGTACATCGTCAGTCGTGTCCAATAGCCCTGATGCAAAGGTATTTGGATGACTTTCCAGCCTCATAGCACGACTCTGTTCGTATTGCTCAATGACCTCACCTACATCGATGAATGATCTAGTTTATTACGTACCGAGGAGCATTTGTTATCAACCGAAGAATTTTTATCTTAGACAGTCTATATAATTCTCACATTTGACGGCTTGGAACAACTACACAGTTACATAGTCTTAGAGTTGTAGTGTAGATAAGACGTTTGTTGCCAACAGACTGCGCGCTATTTCTGTCTATTAATCGGACTGTTTTTTTTTTTTTAATAATCTAGTTCTTTCATATTCGTTTGAATGCGATTTCCATATATATTAGTCGGCATTCCATAAGTTCAGATATTTCACGCCTGTTGATACTTGCGCGTTGTTGATTCTAACAGGATGAAACAGCTTTTCTGTTAGTAAACTATATATATATATTTACCGATTTCTTCTCATTGACGCTTGTGTTTCTAAACCAGTTTTTAACTCTAGCGAGGCCTGTTTGAAGATTATTACTCGCTGTATTTGGAAAAGTTAAATTTACCGTCGAATTTTAACAAAATGAAAAATAAACATAATAACGTTGCATTTTTTTTCGTAGAGATTAATAAAATTATTATTATTATTTTAATAGCTTCGTATTCTTCCGAAAGAAACGTAATTACGTAATAAGAAATTCGCGAAAATACGGATATATTAATTTAATTATTAACGCGTTTCCGGCTTTATAATATCGTTACTGCGTCTGCAGACGAATAAAGTCGTTCCGACTGAAAATTAAAGAAAATTAAATTCGCGGTGAAGAGCCGCTTAATTTTTAAGCACTACGACAAAAAGACTTTTTTCTACAAACAGTTCGCCTAGGACAAAACTCATTCTTTAACTGCGAAATTTACTTAATCGTTCTATCTCCTACTTTCACAAGCTTTTTCCCATATCGTTTTGTCTTTTTTTTTTACACTCTAGAAGTCGCCAGGGACCCCTTTATTATTCCGAGCGAATTCTTTACTCTAACAAAGTTTTGACAACTGACAGTTTGTTCTAATGAATTTTTTAAAAGTACAAATTTTCGTAGTCGCTAAAAGCAAATTTCTTTTTCAAAGAGATGGGAAAAATCACGCAATTTAATCGCGTTCGATAGAATCTAGAGGTGTTTCGTGCAGCATCTAAGCTAGAGTAAACTCGGCTTACGTTAGAATTAAAATATTTATTTATATTAAATTAAATAATAAAGAAAAACGAAAGGGTTAAAATCATTGAAATTTTATCCATAAAGCTTTTCGGTTGTTAAGCCGTTATCGAGTGAAAGTAAAAAGTAAAATATAAAAACATATACAATTTATAAAAATATAAAATGCGCGAAATATTAGTTTAGACGTATAAATTACAAAAATTAGAAAAAAACAAAACAGTACTTATAAAATGATAGCGAATCATTAGATCAGTTTACATATACAGTTCTTTCATTTCGTCAATTTTTCTAAATTGTATATATCTAAACTAATATTTCGTACATTTTATATTTTTATAAATTGTATATATTTACATAATTTCATTTCTGACGATTCACTAAAAGATTCTTTTTACAAACACTGTTTTTTCCACTTTGCTAATTTTTATAAATGTATATATCTACAATTTTGTACATTTTATATTTCTGTAAAGTGTATATATTTATACAATTTCGTATTTTATAGTTAACTATAACATCCTTTTTATAAACACTGTTTTTTTTCTTAATTTTGAAAATTTTTGTAAATTGTGTATCTAACTTAAGATTTTGTACATTTTATGTTTTTACAAAATTGTATACATTTATATAATTTTATTGTTGTGATTGACTAAAAGATGCTCTTTATAAATACAGTTTTTTTTTCGCTTTGTCAATTGTTGTAAATCGTATAATTAAATTAATATTTTGTACATTTTATATTTCTATAAATTGTATATATTTTTATAATTTATTCTCTACGTGTTCAGTAACAGCCGAAAATCTTTAGAAAGCATATTTCAGTGATTTTAACATTTTTTTTTTTTTTGTTTAATAATTTCTTTTTAAATCACTATATTCCACACACTTATCAAATTAAATTTTAAATAACGTAATTAAAATATAAAAATTACGAATTTTAAGAATTTAGCCTACTAAAGCGATTACTAACGATTAATATCGACGCCGAGCTATTCGATCGCGTGATGAATGTTTAGAAAAGAAAAATTACATTTAATTTATATAATAAATTAATATCTTGTTAGTTCTGTACCACTATTTGTTTTTTATACAAATACACACACACATATATATGAGATCTTGTAAATTAAATAGATAAGACAGCGTACTAAACTGAACAATGTGGTTGAACATATAGCGTTACTGAAACAAAATTTTTCAGGTCGTGTATTATGAGATAAACAAATCGGAGAACACAGGAATTGGAATCGGTCGTGCAAGGATGACGTATAGGAGGCATTCGAAGTGAAATCAATGAAGGAGACGGCAATCCTAGTAACACTGAAATTAAAGAGAGAAATGATGAAATCGTGGACATCCTGCGGTGAACAGATCAATATTTCCTTTTATAAAAATAAATTCATGTATATATATATATATATATATATATATATATATATATATATATATATATATATATAATATATATATATTAATGGGGGATTCCCTTACGGCCTCCTACCCAACGTGACAATATACTTTCTAACCCATATTTCTGTATACTCAGACAAGTTCTCTAGAAATATCGCTATGTACGGAAATAGATGGAAATTCTCAAAATGAAGAAGGGATACGGAAGACCGTTACGAGACGCGTGCAGTAAATTAAGGTACAGTTCATAATTAGAGAAAGGCATTCGAAGAACACGTGATCAGGATTGCACATTGCACGTTCAGCATGTAGAAGACAGTAAGGAGTTTCTCTAAGCTGCATAAGGAACAGGCGGTCCAGCTACAAGTAATGCCGGAACCACAATCTGCTGATAAGTACAACTGTTCTCCGCCTAATGTTTTTATGAAAGTAGAGCCATCGAAATCTAGGAAGAGACGGTTGCAATTGATATTACCTAGTTAGAGACAACTGTAATATACACTCCACATACGCGTGTTTCTTATTTTTCGATTTATGATATCACGTGTTAAGAGAATACAACACCACTGTAGACCCACCTTTAGCTAATAAATCTACAGTTTCATTGTCGCGGATTCCCCGATGCCCCGGTACCCATAAGAAAGACACGAATATATATTCATCATAACATAAATAATCATCTCCATATGATGATCAAAGGTACTAAACGTAACATGAAGAGCTGAGTCGTTCAGTAGATAAAAAATAATCACTCTGGAAGGCTAAAGGTAAAATAAAATGAACACTTACTCGTGTTTCACCTATTCTTGATGAAAATGGTGTATGGACTAGGCACGACTGTGTGTAAGCTGAAGTGTTTGCTCGTCACCTATTAAAAATATTCTAACCGCGCACTATATAGCAATAGGTATTGCGCCAACAGTCCATTACCGAGGACATAATATGATTATGCGCTTTTATCCATAGGAGATAATTTAACACCTGAAATTTACGCGGCGAAAAGTCATCATGCTGATTACAGATATATTCGGCGCAGGTCTAAAACTGGAGCATCTTTAGCTTTCAAAGTGGCTGAAATCATTATGTTCAAAAAACCGGACACATTTGCGGTTGAAGATCATATCGTCCAATATCGTTGCTAACACCTATGTTCACTATGTTCAAACTATCCCTGAATTCGATCATAGTGTTCCCAAATGCGACATGATACTTTAACCCTTTCAATCCTGATTTCCGCTATATGGTACATGAAATTTTAATTCGAACCAAATGTTTTATTTTCTGGTTGACGTAAAGTGAATTTTGAAAATATTTATATGAATACATTGAAAATTATCTATAGTTCACCTAAAAAGGGAGTACTGTATAATGGACAACTGTATAAAAATTATTGTTTTGTGTCATCATTTTATTACCGGGTTAACTGAAGATGTCAAGTTTAATATTTATTCACACAGATTTCAAATAAAAAAATGATCTTCTCATTTTGTTTCAATAAAGAGTGAGCTAAAGTTATGCACATTATCAATATTAATTTTAGCCATAATTTTAATATTACTGATACTCCGATATATATTTGTGAATAGATCACATTTCTTACGTTATGAATTTTCGCTTTGAATCAAATTTATTCTAAGTTTATAAAATTACATTATCATGTCAATATGTTCCCTTTATTTTAAGTAAGTAAGTAAAAAATAGAACAAAATAATAACAGAAATTAAAAGAAAAAAAAATGGTTTGGTTAAATTAATTATTTACTAATAAACGTTCGATTATGAACGGTATGGCTGTATGCATTTATCATCGTACAGCCAGTTTTATGTATATCATAATACCGTTATAAATATGTTTTGATTATTCAATGATTAATATATATATAACACACAGTGGGGGCTATGAACAATATAATGAATCTTATAATTGTTCCGCAAATAGAGAGTTTATTAAATGTATTAAGTTATCGTTTTCTATTAAATACTCCGTGTGAAGACATATTTATTTTAGTTGCTGCGAACGTGATATATGTACGTTACATAAAGTGAATTTCTGTTTCTCTGTTTCAATAGAGACCGTTATATTTGGAATTGTGCTAACAGTATTTATTTTGCATAGTCCATTTTTTATAGCAGTTACCGTCGTGTACTCTGTATTCGAAGCTTGAGTTTTCTTCAAGTATACTGAACGATTTTAACTTCGCTGTTTGTGTTCATTTTTCTTTCTTGTACGCGGATTATTGTCGAATTACGCTCGTACAATAGTATTTTAAAATCTTCACAATGATAATAGTATTCCAGTTTAGAGAATATGTAATTTTAATTAAATTATTTGTTAAAAATGTTCAATTTTACTCAACGGTGAGCAGTTGAGCTAATATATATTTGTTTTTATTTTCGTGAACTTAGTTTTTTTTGTTCTATCGCCCGGAATAGGTTTAGTAAAATCTTTTGCTATGATATCCATTTTTTCGCCTTTACACGTGCCAAAAATTATATAACAAGATGGGATATTTTTTTATTTCTCCCAATGTTTCCTTTAAGATGGTTGAATATCAGTTATATCCTTTTTTATTTTTGTAGATTGTCCATTATCTGAGTGAGAATATCCATATTTTTGAGGTTATGATTTTGTTCTTGTCTCGAGTTGGACGGTGTATCGGTTTTTTTTTTTTTTTTGTTGTTCGTTTATAATTGATTGCTCAGAGGTGTGACTGGTACCCATAGAAAGCGCGTAACTGTGTCCGGCGACAAGAATATCCGATATATCACATCTTGGTAGTGTTGCAGATTTCCTAGGATTTTGTTCACATTCTCGGAGTTAACGAAAAATTGATGTCTTGAATTCAGAATTTCGTATCCGTTTATTTCACTCACACCGTATCTTTTAAGAGAAATCAGTGAATCGACGCTTATATTATAGTTCGTTTATTTTTAGGGTGGTTTGCCAAACTATCGAATGTGATAGAAAAAGAGCGTATATTTGATATTGTTATTCGTTTTTTCGGGTTTAATTAACCTTTTTATTCGTGTGCATTAATTTTGATATCGGTGCGATTTAAGATTGTCGATTAAAGTCGAACAAAAATATTTTTCATTTACGAAATAAAGAAAATAACTCGAGAATATTTCGTGTATAGTATCGCTTTCCGTAGTAATTTTTAATATAAATTTTTATAAGAATAACGCTTAATATCGGTGTCTCACAGTTTTCAAACCATACATCAAAAGGTCACATACCTTATAGGGGACATTGCGACAGAACGGATTAATAGAATGTCGAGTATTCCCTATAAAATTAGAAATTGAAACTTTTTAAACGAAATATAAAGTTAAAAAAAAAATGATGAAAAAATTTACGACGAAAAAACAATATTAAAAATTATGAAACATTCCTTAGTTGTTGTTTTTTATTTCCTTCTTATCAGGTACTGGCACGAAAATTCATGCCAATCTGCTCTCTCTCGAGAATGCCAGTTGATCTTTTGAGAACATGCCCCATTAGCAAGGTGTCAATTTAAGTTTTCGATTGACTACGCCCAATTCATTATCGTTCTTATTTTCAATATTTTAATCTTTACTGTGTTCTTCGATAAACTGTCTCCTAGTAGGTTTTACTACACGGAGCTGTAGTCTGCATATATGCTTTATTACTTCCTCTATGTACTTTATATTGAGATTTTGGCGGAGCGTACGGTTTGAGACTTTGGAGAAAAAACTGTAACGAAGACTAAAGTCATAAGACGAGGTAAATTATCGAAAGCCTAAAAATTAACAAAAAAAAAAAATGCTTAAAGCAAGAAGGAAAATTAAACGACCTTGAAGAATAAAGTAGTAAAGAACAGAAATTGAATACTGAGAAAAACAAATTAGATACTAAACGAATACTGAAGGAACGGATTAGAGAAAACGAAATAATTAAATTAAGTCGTTCAATAAGTAACTCGCATAAATTTACACAAGCACACGTACATATGTCCACTATTTATATATATATATATATATATATATATATATATATATATATAATATATATATATATATATATATATATATATAATATATATATATATATATATATATATAATATATATATATATTATATATATATTATATATATATATATATATAATATATATATATATATATATAAACGATAATTTAACCGTAATTTAGATTTAATATGAAAAATTTATATTAAAAAAGAAAATGTTGAATGTACACCTTCATCGAGAAATTTTTTTGGCTTTTCATACGATTTTCGCAGGTGAGCGAATTAACTTTTTCAATAGAGATTTTCGTGCGCGAATTATATCGCAAACGGTCTCTTTCAAAGGAAACGATTAATATTATGGAAATAGTCGAACAAAATGAAATAATCGAAAACACTCTTTGAGTTTTCCGAAAAAGTCGAAGAAATTCGTTTTTAATCGATGGACGTTGTAAATTTCAGTCAATTTCTCTGACGACGTCAAAAATGTTGAACCGATATTCGACGATCGTGTCGATTAGATTACCGATTCGATAGCTTCTGCAACCGTCGTCTCCATCTCGAAGAATTCGGAATTGCTTTCTATCACCAACTGACTACAAAACTCGTTTCCACGAGCAGATGAACCATTTGCCGAGATTGTTCAAATATGAAATTGACGTCTACCGTTCAATTCTATAGTAGGGGATAAGTTGTAAATTTCTTTACGTTCTGCATCCCATCCCCATTCTGGCACGAGATATGCAGGAGGCATGCCTGAGTATTTCTTAATGAGTGAAGCTGTTTTATTCGCCGCGCTGAAAGAATACTATTTTAAATAGCCCCATATCGAGATTGTGGAGACGTGACCGAGAAATCTCCTAAATTGAGATATTCCTGTTAATTCATACGAAACATTTCGCGAATCCGAGGAGTATTGACTACATTATCTTTTAAACAGCCTTGCAGTATATTGAGTAATGCGAAAAACGGAAAAATTAAATTGACGGACATTTTGAGAATGTACGGTTCGCAATGAAATCTAGTAGCCCGATTAATAAACAAGAATTTTAGGAAGCTTCGAGTAGAAAAATCAGATAGTCGTAGAAGGAATAAATATTTTATCTGTCTTTTAACTGAATTACGTAATTGTAATTCCTCGAAGAAGCATAATAATTTTTTGACTTAAAGCGTGTCTTTGAAATTAGAACTACATCTAATTTTTGACTAAGAATAAACATTTCAAGCTCGGATTGACGCTATTTCAGCCCGTTTATATTCGGTGTAGCTATTCGTATTGAGCTCATGGCTGCCAATTATGGGATGGTAATCCTTTGGACCGTATATAATCATTACGTATCATGAAGATCTCAAGGTGAAAACCATAAATGAAGAAATAGCGATGATTGTGTAAAATAAATACTCCGACCAACCGGATAGTCATTCAAATCATATGGCGATCAGTTTATCGGATAACTCGATTGAACTCGGCAGACTACACAGAACTAATCTGCTGGATCTGGTATAAATGACGCCTATTAATACGTACAAAATAAGTTCAAGCACTCACAATTGGATATGATGATTCTCGTGTCACATTATACAGAAGTAGTTACAAAACTTAGCAAGTAGCATTAGCCGGGTGTAAATTAGCAAATATATAAAAAAAAAAAATTATACAGCGTTCTCTGATCGAGTTAAGAAAATGATACAGTTCATGTCATCTACTGTGCACTTACATAGTAATTTTAACAACCTCTTAGTATTAAAGATATCCGATAGTTTAATTTTATTTACAAAGTCTTGAAACAAATTTATTTAACAATTCGAGGTTTGTGATTCGGTAAAGTGCTTTACCGGTTTTTTTTTCGGTTTCCATAGGCGGTACGATTTTTTAACCAGTTTTCCCACAATTTTTTGTGGCGAATATGCGGAGTTTTTTCAGTGAATATAAAACAGTCTTATGGGAGAACTGGAAATTTTTACGTGAAGCTAAATTAATTTCGAAAAACCTGCTCTCAGACGGACGTTCGCAGATCGGTGATCTAATGTCTTACTTTTAATTCATGAATAGACTGATTGAAATTATTTCCTCTTTCGAATGTAATCAGAACATTTCCCCCAACACGGTGGCGTGTTCACCAGCGCACCTTATATGTACGTTCGCGTATACATAAAAGTTTGTTATTATATATATATATGTATAAGTACTTAACATATATATACATATATATATATATATATATATATATATATATATATATATATATAAACAACAAGAAACAGATGTTTTATAAGAATCAAAAAAGCTTTTCGACTGTTAAGCCATTATCAATTTAACGATATAAAAAAAATATCTGAGAAAAAAGTAAAATTATATAAATATATATGCAAAATATAAGAAATATAAAATGTAAAAATACTAATTTAAATATACAATCTATAAAAATTAACAGAATGGCAAATAGTCAATAGCCAACGTGTTATTTATCTATGAAAAATATATAAAAATTCTAATTTACATATACACTTTATAAAACTGAACACAATTAAAAAATAGTAGGAATCGAATAATACGATATTAATTGTTGTAAACAACACAATCGATATTCAAACTTTTTTAAAAATAAAAATCACAGAAACTTTTCTGCTATATTACCGAGTAAACATAAAATATATAAATATATAAAACATAGAAAAAATATAAAAATACCAATTTAGATATACAATTTATAAAAATTAACAAAATTAAAAATAGTCTATATAAAATAATCTAATGAAGCTACAATCAGCAACGTTCAGTGATTTTAACTACTTTCTTGTTGTTTATTTTTTATTTTAAATTACTACATTCCGTATATTTCAAATTTTATATATACACACACACACACACACACATATATATATATATATATAGATATATGTATATATGTACATGTATATGTATAAACGAATAGGTAACTGCGATGAATATACATTTGGGTTATCGTAAATAAACAGCTGGCCAGATAGTTCATAATTAAGGGTTCATTCATATTCACTATTTCAGCTGAGAGTTGATAACAAAAGTATTGACGAACGATGTCCCCTTGTTTGAATTTCTATATACATACGTATATATATATATGCATGCAACGCATGCTTTAATATGTACATATATACATATATATAATGTTTTCAGTTGGTCACTCCTTAGTATCTTTTAATGTATTCATCCATTTTTTTTTATTGAATAAACTCGTCCGAATGAAATTTTTATTTCAAACAAACGCAATTTTTGTTTATTAAATCGGGATGAACGTTATGAAAAAGTTATTGATATAAAGCTATACATATAATATAGACAGACATTATATATATATATATATATATATATATATATATATATATATATATATATATATATATATATATATATATATAAAGAATGTACATGGTATATATACATATATAATATATATATATATATATATATATATATATTTATATATATATATATATATATATTATATATATATTTATATATATATTTATATATATATATATAATATATATAATATATATATTTATATATATATATATATATATATATATATATTTATATGTATGTCAGAATGGACTAGGAAAGATAATCATTGACCGAGTTATAAAAATTTTTAGAGCTGAATCAATACGAAAAGTTACACACCGTGCAATAGATTGCGACACAATGGCGGCTAAACACATTTGTTCATAGTTACACGATGCTCGGTGTTTGTATATGTATATATATATATATATATATATATATGTTTATTTATACGATGTGGATTATTGTTTAATCTTTGTTATCAGACTGTTTTTAAGTTATACGTAATTGAATGATTATTATCCTACAGCAACCTACTTCTATACGAACCTACTTCTTCATCGAGCTGGTAATGTTTGACATACTAACGACCAAAGTTGTTATTAAAATGAACGCCTTGACTAACGACCAATCGCCGATAGAAGATTTCGGAAATATCGTTCTTTGAAGATTATTCTCCGATTTATAATAGATAATCTTATAGTCAAATTTAAGTATTCGCTTTTAATCGATACTTCGGACTTATTGTAGTAGCCCACGCACGTTTGTTCCATTCTGACGCGTGTAATTTATAGTGATAGATCGGGATTTATCTAGTTTAATGTTTTTTTGTACCTTATTCAGAACATGCTCCTTAATCGCTTCTAAAGTAAGTTCGGTCGTCCCTATAAAGTTGGTTAATATGAAAAAGTTGTGTTTCTTTTTTTTTTTTGTATAGAGTTATAAGTTCGCCTGTAATTGTAAACTTTTGTTAGTTAAAACGTATACTCGATTTAGGGCCACCGGCTTTTTACATAGACGCACTTGCGGCACTGGTCCAGGGCTCCCTCAACTAGGGGCCGAACAAAAATAATTAAACTAATGAACAATTCATTTAATATAAAGAGCGAGCGATGTATTCTTTAATTCTAGATAAAGGAGTTCCAGAATGTTTTCCGAATGTTGAAATAGACGAGAATATATTTGACGTTAATGAGCAGCATTGTAACCGATAAAAGATTAATCGATTTTTTAAAAGTATTTCCATTTGCTAACGTAATTATCTCACATATTACTCTCGCGTTATAATATCTTAATTATTATCCATACTTATTAATTATTTTATTGCAATGTAATGTCTCATTGGAGACGTTAGTTTAATACCGCAAATTTATCGCGATCACCGTTGTTTATGGTTCTTGTTACCGGTACAATGTATAAAAAAAAAAAAAAAATTAAATTCCTAATTTTTTCTAGGAAACCCATAGTCTGTTTGTGCCGATGGACGTCGATAATACGGCACTGATTCGAGTAATTTAAAATTATACAAACGTATTAACGCGCATGGAGTGCGCAATACAAAAATTATACAAACATATTAACGCGCATGGAATATGCGATATACACCACAACACTCGCATACATATACAAATTAACATACACACACTCTGGCATACTTCGATATATCGCGAAAATTACTTATCTCGTCAAGCTTTCCGCGTCGATCGGTATTTACATTCACGCATTACTAATAAATAAATGTTCATATTAAATATCCAAAATTAGCTCGTAATTTATCGTATTTAACTCTCTACTTTAGGTTGCTCTAGATGCGGGTATTTGTCGAAGTTAGTGATTGCCCAGGTGTAGAGTGAGATGTAGCGAGATCGTGTATTCTTAGCTGTTTTACACGCTAAAAAAACATTTACCAGGCGTAGGATAAGAACGTAATACAGAGAGCCTAGGTAATCGCCCGAATGTCAAAGAACAGTTACATATAACAGGATGATTTCGCTCCAATGCCCAGCACGGACGCACGATAAAGAAAGAATCATTAAGTGCTGTTTCCGTATCGGAGTAGGCGACTACTTACCTATACATATTTTGTTGTACAGTGTAAGTAGCGTACAAGGCAATGGAGTTAGCGTAGGTAGACACACACACCCGGAGAACTGATTTGAATCGATTTGTTGTCACATCACAGTGCAGGTCGGCGTGTTTTTGTAGCTAAACTAAAAAGCAATTGGAAATCTATGTCCACGCCTAACTCAAACGAATTAAGAAGCATAAAATCGGACACAACTCGCAGTAAAACACCTTCTAATTTATCAAGAAAACCAGAGATAACTTTGAGACAGCTCCGATTCGGCCACACATTGATAACACGTGGACATTTGTTAACGCGTAAACCTCCTGTCAGTTGTTCTCGTATACACCGGGAAATTACTGTCAAACATCTCCTGCTAGAATGTACTACTTTCATCTCTCAACGTTCCGAACCAGCATTACTAACATCAATTACAAATCAGGTAAACTCGAATGCCAACACCTACCTCCAAATACTTCGCTTCTAGGACGATACTAACCTCTTCAACAGGATCTGAACTCTTCTTATATGTATCTCAAACCTAGTAAGCAGTACACGGCACATTAATGAGAAAATAAAACAATCAATCAAAAATTTTTTTAAGGCGTCTTTTCGTAAATGATAAAGGTGTGTATTTCCTTTAAACCAGACTTCGAGTAAAATGGACATTCTTCAATGATGCGTCGTGTCGACCGGCCAATATTCCATCATTGATAGCTTACCATCCACCCACTTATTCAACCATTATCCGCATATATATGTCGTGCCTAGTACTAAATCTGTTCAAGTTTTTACATTCTTTCCTCCGTGTACGCATGGTGGTTCTCATAAAATCGGTCTTCTATCTCGGTGTCGAGAAACAAAATTAAATAACAACTCTAGGAATAAAAAATTTTATCGCGGGTTGTAAACGTCGACATATTGTCGGCGACTAACCACACCCCAGAAGTGTCGCAGAATATTCCCGCGATTTATTACGAAATATAGGCGTCGCCTTTCCAGCGGACTTTAATATTTTTCTCAATAGAATTCGTATTATTATTATTATTATTATTATTATCATCATCATTATTATTGTTATTATTTGTTAAATCACTCCGAATTCAAATCGGGTGAAATAAAATATTAAAAAAAAAAAAAAATTAGAAATAAATAAGTAGAGCATATATAAAAACGACGGTGGTAGCTATTTTTCCGAGAAACCTACGGAGACTATATTCAAACCTCGGAAAATATTTCCGGCAAATTGAATTTACACCAAAACTTTTCCTATTACGACGATGTCGCATGGATTGATGGGAAAAATTTGTCCGGCGGCCGATGCTGCAGTTTGATATTTCCGTACGTCGCATGTTTTTATTATAATTTTTTTTAACACCATTCCAGTCAGAAGCTGATAAGTTAGTAACAAATTAACTTACTACTAAGCTATAGCGCGAAATACTGGTCACTCTCAATAGAGTGAGCAGGATAGATAAACATGAATGATACACAGAGGGAGAGAAAGAAGCAAAAAAGGAAAATATATGAAACAGTCATAAATAAAATCAAAGAAGTAACGGAGTAATTATTTCTAAGAATCGCCGGACCGCAGATAAACAGTAAGATTAACCAATCCTAAGAAAGTCTCTTGCCTAAAATCTTTTTTTTCAGCCTTCATATCTGATTACCAGGCAACGGATGGCTGTTGCATATTCGAAATATTGCGGTTGGAGCTGGTCCACAACTCGTTAAAAAATTTATTGTCGCTGTAATCGTGTACACATCAAGAAATCGGAAGAAAACTAACATATTTCGGTCATATAAGAAGAGCCGCCTGATATCAGGCGAGAATTCACGTAGGAAGTGCAGAAAGAAGAAGAAGGCGCGATCATGTCGCTATGGTCAAATTTGGTAACGCAACTTGGCAGAATATATTCGGATGCTCCCAACAGGGATTTTTGGCGGCATCTTGTACAGTAAGCGAATTTTTCATAATCATGATATGTCCAGGAGAGATTTGTGTTTGGCAGAGATATGTATATTATATACATACACATATATATATATATATATATATATATATATATATATATATATATATATATATATATATATATATACATACATATGCATGCATATATATTTTTATTTATTTATTTATATGGACATACATGTATGTACAGTTTGATATATATATTTATATGTATGCATACGTATTTTTATTTATTTATTTATTTATTTATATATAAATATACGTATGTACATTTGTATATATATATATATATATATATATACAATTACAATAGCCTGTATTTTCCATTTTAAATTAAAATTTACAAATATTATTTTCTTAACGCTAAAATAGTGTTAATATGTATAACTTTCTTAATGCTAAACTAATACTAATATGTACAACTTTTCTTAATACTAAACTAATATTATTACGTATAGCTTTCTTTAATGCTAAATTAATACTAATATGTTTAAATGTATTAGGGAAATTAAGCCCGTGAACGAGCATTGACTTCTTCCAATTTATTGAATGTTTACATATTTTTCTCTTAGCTGTTTCCAGTCCATCCGATTAAGTACTTTGCGCATCTAGATTGCACTTGCGTATTTGACGATATCGTCCCTCCGTCACATTTTTGGTCTTCACCTCAATTTTTTCCTATTGATTGGTAACCATTCGGTACATTTCTTGGTCCATCTGCTTGTGTCCATTCGAAATACATGTCCAGCCCAACTCCACTTCATTTTCAGTATTTTGCGGAGAGCATATTCTGTTTTTGACTTATCCCGTAATACTTTATTACTGATTTTGTCCATTTTTGTTATTCCGATCATTTTCCTTTCCATAGATCTTTGAGCTATTAATATTTTTCTACTTTGTCTGTCAGTGACCATGTTTGCGCAATGTCATGGCAGGAAGGACGCGCTTGTTTTGTAAATCTGTGCATTTCTTGTACGATTAATATTTCGTTTAAATATTTCTTGTAATGCCCAGAATTGTTTCCATCCTATATTCTGTGATTTACTTCTTTTGTATTTGGCCTAAATATGTATCCACCCAGTGTATCGTTTTTCGGTTCATTTCAATTTTTATTTTTTTCCCTTTGTTAGTAAATTTGTTTTTTCATAATTTATTTTCGGACCCTTTACTTTTGATTCTTCGTGTAATTCCATTAACGTTGTTTTTAACTGTTTCGGGGAAGCTGAAATTATAGTTACATCATCTGCAAATCTAAGGTTTGATATATAAGTGCCATTTATATTTATTCCATTTTTCACCAATTCAGGTTTTTAAATATTTCTTCCAGACTGGTGCTAATGGGTCACCTTGTGGTACTCCTCTTTTCAAGAGAAACTGTTCTCCTTCTTAATCCAACGCAATTTTTCCGTATCCATTATCGTAGATGTTCTTTATGATTCTTATATATTTTGGGGTGTATATTTTGTGTTTCCATAGTTTGATACAAACTGTCACGATAAACCGAGTCAAAGGCTTTTTGGAAATCAACAAATGCAAAATACATTTTTATATTATCTTCATCAGCTTTTTCCATTAGCCGATGTAATGTATGTTATCAATTGTAGAAAATCCGGATCTGAAACCTGCTTGATCTGGTTGTTATTCATCTAGTTGCACTCGTATCCTTGTATAAATTAATTTCATAAATATTTTGTATAACGTCCGCTGAAAACTTATTGGTCTGTAATTTCTTATATCATCTTTTTTACCACCTTTTTTATTGAATAATATTATTTCCGTCAGCAACCATTGACTCCGTATTATCTCTTTCTTTAATATCATATTAAACAGATTTGTCATTTCTCTTATTAAAACATGTTTTCCTTGAAATTTCATTAGTAATTCCATCACTAGCTGGTGTTTTTCCTTTTTTAAGTTGTTCACCGCGTACTTTATTTCAGATTCTAACAAACATGGAACTTCTTCTATTGTAGTCGTTTTCGTCAGTATGATTTTCATATTTCTTTGATCCTCGTATAATTTTCTGTAGTATTCCGTTGCTATAATACTCCGTCGATCATGTTCCATGTGTTCATTGTTATCTTCTATTGATGTTATTATTTTTCTTCCTACTGTTAATATTTTTTTTATTTTTCTGATAGAATTTGAATTTTCGAGTATGTTTTTTTTATCATTATTTCATTTTAACATTCGTAATATTTCTAAAATCGTTACTAATTTACAAATGACATCGAATTCGATTTTTTCCTTTATTCTTTTTATATTGAAGTTTTTCTCGTTTTTTTTTTTATGTCGACTAAAAGGTGATGAGAGAATTTTTCACTGTTTCTTTTTCCGCTACTGAAATGTGGAATTGCTTCTTTGATACTCTCCATAAGTTTATTATAGTATATTTGAACTTGGCTTGCACTGTAATATTTAGTGTTGTACTCTATTTGTTCGTTTAGTTTCTTGCTAAATTGTTCACCCACCCCATTTGGGATCCTTTGTTCTTATCCAGTGATCCCTCATTATTTTTTTCCTTACGCCTTTTTTGACTAATAATTTTATTGTAATTAACCTATGATCTGTATCGAATTTTATATTTGATATATCCATATTTTGAATGTATCCAATATCTTTTACTAGAACAAAGTCTATTTCGTTTCTAAATTCACTATTAGGCGAAATCCATGTCCATTTTTTTCCTGCTCTTTTCTCGAAGAAGGAGTTTAGAACTTTCATTATATATATATATATATATATATAAACAATGAAAATATTTTTTCTAGAATTATTCAAACTGTTGTTTCAGAAATTACAAACACCCTCGTGTTTTATTAGAACTGACGGGTTCTCTTTCTGTCACGCTAGCGAGCATAACAGAACCCTATAATGTAATACGTAGCTGAAAATTGATGGAAAACTACGCAGCTGTGGAAAATGTCATCTTATACACTTAGGGAAAAAATTGTTTTTTATTTTCTTCATTTCCATTTGTATGATGACGATGATGACGATTATTATTATTATTAGTGTTATTGTCATTATTTTATGAACGTGAGATGTACATTTTCCTCTAGGATAAACTGCGTTTACAATAATGTAATTCAATATGTAATGGGATAGTATAATCAAATTTTCGTTCGCATTTTCCTTCGAAATAATACAAAAGAAAAAAAGAAAAAAAATGAATTTGTTTACATTTTATATATATTTTTTATTTCGTTTAATTTTTTTTATTTCATTTTTTTTGCAAAATATCTTTTCAGCCCTACGGGGTATTCCGTTTTTTTGTTGTCGACCGTTGATTCGACAATCCTTAACAGAATGGCCAGAGGGTATTATTTCATAAATAATGCCTCCCTTATGGAGTTTCGGCAATTGCTGTGCAAAAAATAATAATTTCCTAATGAAATTATCGTTTTCAAAGAATGAAAATTAATCAAAACGAAAATGTTTACAGTAACTCCAAACGCGTTTAAATTAATTTGTAACCGCTTACAATCGATGAGCAGACGTAACAATATAAAAAATTGAAATCGACGGTTAGCCGTTGAGAGTTTACGCGTTTTATCCACTTCACATATACTGTTCGACCGTGTCTGTTGTAACAAACACACACACACCTAATATATATATATATATATATATATTTATTTATTTATTTACAAAACATTCGGGCGTACACAACAGGAAAAGTAAAAGTATGAACAAATATAAAAAAGACCCATACTCACACAACATGCTAATTAATATAAATAATATTAAGAATGGAAAAATAAATTACTAATACCATTAGAAAAATGATACATGTTTCTAATGAAATACAATACCTATATGCAAAAAAAAAACAGAAATCCCAATCACACACACCCATACATACTTTCATGTAAACAAACTGTCCATCGGGACACGCAGATATGACCGAAATAAAACGAACTTACTGAAAAGTAACAACTGAAATATAGAGTTAAAAAAAAATTTATTATATACTAATTTACTATCAAAATGAATAAACCGTGAATGAACGTTTAGTACGTTATTGTATAGACGCGAGGTGGATAAAAGTAGACGAGCAAGTGATTCATAGAAAATACGATGTGACCTACAACTAACAATGGGGACCATAAATGAGATTGTAGATAATAAATAATTGTCATCTATGCAAGCGTTACAAACATCATTCAGGAACCTCAGCTTACTTATCTTTCTTCTAGCGCTCGAGGATTTAATATTTAGGAAATTAAAATATTATAACTCAAAAGTGTAGCACAGACACCAGTTTAATGGTAATAAATATACCTCAAAAACTGAGATTGAACTTTTTCCACCATATTAATATATTTAGTGCAAAAAGATGCGCATTCTAATTGCGATCTTACAAGAGTGTTGATATATATATATATATATATATAATCATCATCATCATGTAGTCATCAGTCCTAAGACTGGTTTGCTAATTTCTTCCACAACTAACGGTTTTCTCATATCCGTATATCCTGTGCTACCAGTGTCTCCTATTAGTTGCTGTATTGATTTCTTGATCTTCCTATCCATCCGTCCGTCTATAATTATCTTTAATAGGCTTTCATGTCTTAAAATGTGACCGATCGTATCTTCGTTTTATTATTTTCTTCCATAATGTTCTTCCTTCGCCAATTTTTTCTAACACCTCTTCATATGTTAATTGATCGGTCCATCTTATTTTCATCATTCCCCTGTAGCACCATATTTCGAAGGCTTCTAGGGTTTTTTTCTCTGCCTTACCAATCATCCCTGTTTCACATCCGTACAACGCTGCATTCCAAACAAATAGGATTAAAAATTTTTTACTCAAATTTGTACTTGTAACCTTGTTGGTGAAAATATTTTTCCGATCGTAAAAAACTTGCTTTGCTTTATTGATCCGTTATATATATATATATATATATATATATATATATATATATATATATATATATATACATATATATATATTCAAAAACTGTTCTTAAGCTTCAGTCTTAAATTCACTGATAAATATTGGACTGACGATCGTATGCTTCTTAGTATAATGGTGATCATCTGCCCACTTCGTCGGGTCATTAGATGTATTTATGTAATCGTGCATTTATTATATATTGTATATTATGCATTATATATAATGTACGATTTATTAAAAATTACTTGTCATAGGTAATATATTATGATATTATACAATTATTAATTATGTATTATGTTATAAAGTATGTATTAAATATTATAAATTATATATTGTATATTATAAATTATGGTATATTATAAATTATGGTATATTATAAATTATGTTTCGTATACTATAAATTATATATTATATGTTCGTGTGTCAGAGAAAGATAGCGGGTGATAAAATAATTCGAGCGGAATTAAATATGCAGACTCGTACAAACCCTCCGGAAGGTTCAGTATGAGACGGCCGAAATAATTAAATCTCGCGAATTAATCAATATAATTAATTTACAGTATAGTATTCGCGTATACTTCAGGACAGTGTAATGAAAACTAGTTAGATTTTTCTTTATAAAAGAAAAATATATATTCAGTATTATATAAAATTCTCTTCCGTATAATTTTTTTACCTTCGATATGAAGATGACGCAGTATTGTGCGCACTGCAAGATTTATCAACCGTAAATTTTAAATGTGCTAATAACGATGCGCTGAAATAATAGTAGAACGAAAATCGAACTAAGTAAAACTTTTTTTTCGTCTACAAGTAGCGTTCGAAACCAAACTACCATAAAAGTAGATGAATGCCGGTAGAATGCGTTAAAAGTTTTAAATATGTCGGGTAAATAGCGTGTTAAACGACCATATCCGCATAGATTATGAAATTCGAAGCGGAATAGCAGCTTCGGTATACGGAATTTCAATATGGGCACAGGCGGATACGAGTAAACTAGTAAAAGTAAATTACCTACAAAAAAAGATGACGCCCGAAGTTAATATGTATTGGAAACACAAAATGTTAAAAAAAAAAGATTAGTAAACAATTGCAGAGGGATGAGATAACACTAGGAAGACGAAAATCTACAAGGAAAAACAGTGAAAATCGAGGAAAATAAACTACTATTCAGAAGAAATGAATACAGTTATAGTAACGTGTACAAGTCTTTAGTCGCGGAATTGCCGTTAGAAGGAAAATGGTATCAGCCGATCGGTAAAGAAACTTGAACAGATAGAACACAACCGATAAACCGAATTGGAAAATATTTAGAAATATGTATAATTTTACGCTAAAATTCGACGTCTTACTGAAAAGGTTATTATGTACGAACCTAGAAACTTCTGGAAATAAAGTAGCAAAATTTACCGAAGCATAAACCGAAATTACGTCTAATGATAACTCCGTCAAATAAATTGGTTTTACGATATGAATAAAACCCAGATATTATAATTTGATAAATGTCATTTTGTTTAGAAAAAGAAAGGAAAAAGAACAAACTGCGAGAATTAGAGAACAATATAGAACAACTCCGCTCATTCTTTACGTAAGTAAAATAATGCTGCGTATACTAAAAAAACTGATTTTTGGATTATCGAACGATCAAATCGCGGAACAGCAAGCGGGTCGAGGAAATAATCTAAAATCATAGAAAAGGCTCGTGAAATACCGGTAGTTTTATATTGTGGATTTTAATAAAGCATTTGACAACGTCATTCAGAGTAAGCTTTTAAAAATAGGAGCACCCAAAAACATACGGTTAACCTGGTACGAAGTTTATATGAAAATAACATAGTGATAACTACCAAATAAAGAATTCTATACGAGGAAAGCGACAAGGATGTGTTTTGTCTCCGACTGTATTCATACTATGAACGTATCATGCGAAAGGTGTTGAATGGAAGGACGGAATATGAATAGCAGGATATAAATACCAGAATCTGCGATATGTAGATGATATAGATCGCCGCAAACTTTGATGAAACGAAAGAACTGCTACAGAAACTAAGTCTTTCATACGGCTCTAGTATAAATAATAATGAAACAAAGATAACGGTGATAGAACAAACGTAATGAGCATGGAAGGAGATGAAATTTTTGAATATTAAATAGTGGATAAATTTGCGTATATCCTTGATAGATAATACGGATGGTTCTGAAGGACGCCGTGTATACAAATTGCTCTCACAGCACCATGCCCGAACTAAAAAAAAAAAAAAAAAAAGAAGAAAGATGGTTCTATAAATTAAAATGCACCGGAATAAAGTTAGTCCACACGTTTGTTTAAGGAAGACAAAACATTAAACCGAATATACAACTTTTAAATGTGGTGCTGGTGCTTAGAATACCGTATAAAAGCTTATCTAACGTAATTGTATTGCCGCAATTATCTAAGACAGTGCACATCCGTAAGATGGAATTTTTTGAACATCTTATGCAAAAGATAATAGGATGGAGCGTCGGTTGCTGCAGACTACAATCGAAAACACAAGGCCCAAAGGACGTCCAACTCCGCGGATAGTTAATAATGTGTGCGAAAATTAATATAATAGCATATTTTTTTTTTATTTTTAAAATATTCACTTTTGATTGGTTAAAATCGAATAAATTTTAATTCTCCGTTTTTTGTTTCTTGTTTTGTTTACCAGTCGTGGATCATCCCACGTGGCTATCAGGAAAGACGAATTCACCGAGTAAAAAAAAAGCAAATGTCGGTAAAGTATATCATATACTATACTTCAGTTTCTTTCTTAATAATGACAATAATCAAATTTTAATTATATTAATTTCAATAATAAATACAACAAAACTGATTCAAATTTACGTTAGAATAGAATGGAAACCGATTATATAAATGCGCGAGTGGCGGCTAAATTTGTAATTTATAAATTATAAACTATAAAATACACAGGATTACCCGAAATAGAAAAACATAACGTAAAGCGCCTACTAACGAATTTACAAAGCCTAACGCGCCGTGAAATCAAAATCCCGATGGAACGTGCAGAAAAAACAGGAATCTTACTCACAAAATGGCCGAATTGCCCGAGTGAATGCGGAATTTGCGTACTATTTCAGTCGAAATAGTCCCGCATGGAATCGAATCTAGTAATACGGTATCCACATGAAATATTAACGATCCGATATTAAACGCTTCCGACGAGGTTACGTTCGCGATTCTGAACGAAATAGTAAATAAACAAATTATATATATATATATATTTCTCCTAGAAAGTCAATGACGAGATTAACTGTTCGACTAAAAGTCCCGGATATCTAACGAATACGACGATGTTGAACGCGATAAAACGAACAGAAGAACGGACTTACAACGATTCCGAATATTCTAATATCTGTCGCCCGAATGAAATAGTTTAGTCGTAACAAAAGATGGACGAACAAAATGCGATCTGGAAGAATTTAGTCGTAACTGAAGATGGACGAAAAAGGGGCCGATGGGTTATATATATATATATATATATATATATATATATATATATATATATATGTATGTATGTATCTATATATAGATTGAGCGAATCGAAGAATAAAAAAGGGAGGTTCGTCAAAAATTTCACGAAGCGTTAACCGCCAGTCAATTAAACAATTTTTCAAAGCCGAGCGAAAAAAGTACATTCGACATGTAGAAAGGTACGAATTTGGCGAAAAAATTCTTCAAGAACAAAAAATAAAAAAATCTATTAAAAATAGGCCATCGTTAACGGTATATGCGTCTTTAAATATGAAAGCTCGATCGAGTGTATGAGTTTGCTCGAAAAAATAATACCGTACGAAACTTAAGCCGGACGAATGTGATATAAATTGCGCAATCCGCGAGTTAGAAATATTTCTAATAGAGTGAATAATAATAATTTAATAAAAGAAATCAAAAGGACAACTTTTAAATTGTACCTTGAAGATTTTTAGTCCACTGGCAGACAGAGTATATTCATTACGGAAAGCTACTAAAAGAATAAACACACAAATGATATAAGTTTCTCCGCTCAAGGACCAATGTGGTAACTGGATTAGATTTAATTAAGGTAAAGCGGAAGTAGGCGTGTCCCGTATTACGTCCTCGTCGTGCGCCTGGTAACATTGTTTATATAAACGGTGGCTAAGAATACGATAAACAGTCGGCGAACTGTGATGTGCACCTCACGCCACATGGGTAGTAATGTGTCAAACACGTCAAGTATTAACAAAAGTAGGAAACAAATAAAAAGCACCTTTCAGGGCTACCCGAACTCGACCGCGACTTCACTGAAAAATAATAATATTCGAATACTTCAGATTAATGTGGAAGGACTTTATAAAGAGGCAAATATTACAAAGAATATCAGGAGAATATGATATAAATGTTAGTGCAAGAAACGCACATTGAAGATTGGAAGCTGCTACAAAATTGGGCAAAATACAGAGATTTACTATAGCAGCAGCAATTTGCCATCAACAATATGGAATTTCCACTTATATAAAAAATGGACTGGAATGGAGATTTATTAGAGCAACGGATGAAAATAATATTTTTCCGACAGAAATTAAAGTTAAAAAACTGTCTATAATTAACATCTACAAGCCACCCAATATGAAGTGGCCACAACGAATGATAGATATTGTAGACAAACCAGCTACAATTACAGGTGATTTTAATAGCCAACACACAAGTGTGGGGATAAAAACAAACAAACCAGTCTGGTCTCAGATTAACCGAACGGATGGACACACAAAATCTAAAGATAATTTATGACGCCAAACAGCAAGGAACATTTCATTCAGCCAGATGGAAAATTGATACAAACGCCGATTTATGTTTCACTACCACAGATCAAAACTGGAAGACGTAACAAATTTCACGCACAATCTGTAAAAAGTTCCCAAAAAATCAGCATAGACCTGCAATAATAGAGATAGGCTTCAGTTTACCTGTAGTAAATTCTAACCATGTACCTCGCTGGAATTTTAAGAAAGCAGACTGAATTAACTTTTCAAAAACTATCGAGGACGGAGTTCGTTGGATTAAACCAGTTCCAGAAAATTACGAACGGTTTGCTAATTTACTTGTAAAAAAATCGCGAGGAGATATATCCCTAGAGGATTTCGTAAAACATATATTCCTGGATGGAATAAGCTTAGTGAAGATATCTATCAAGAATTTAAAAAGTCGGAAAACGATGAAACTAGCAGATAAACTTATAACTTCTCTAGATAATAGCCGTAAAGAAAAATGTACCGAATTGATAGAAAACATAAACTTTCAAAAGAACAGCAGACAAGCTTGGTGTCTATTACGTAAAAACTTCACGGGTGAAAAGATAGTACACAACCGAAGTGTTGAAATTACACCACAGAATATAGCCAGCAAAATGATGAGAGAGCGCAAATGCACCGAATTTGAATAAAAAATTCAGTAAACATATAAGGAATAAAAGAGCTACATTTCTCGAAACAGCAGAAGAAAAATCAGAATGTGTCGAGCCATTTGATGAATCGGAACTGACTACGGATATAAAAAATCTGAAACTCGGAAAAGCTGCTGGGATCGACGAAGTCTACCCAGAATTTATAATATATTTAGCGAAAAACGCAAGATGGATATTATTAAATTTATTTGAACAAATTTTAGAAACCATTCGATTGCCAAAATTGTTCAAATTATCAAAAGAAATAGCTATACTAAAACCAGGGAAAGACCCGAACAATGCTGAAAATTATAGATACCAATTGAGCAGGTTTCCGTAAATTTATAAGCTGTGTCGATCAAATAAGTGCGCTTACATCATATATCGAGCGTTGAAGAAAGATTAAAAACATTGACCGTTTTTATTCACCTCGTTCTATGATACTGTATGGCGATGTGGTTTACTCACTGAAGTACTTGAAGCAATTGCTTGTAAGAAAATACACACGCTACTAAATAACACGATTAGTAATCGCAAAATAATGGTGTATCTAAATGGGAAGCACAGCAGAACTCGAATTTACTATTTAAATAAAGTTCTTTCTTCTTAGCTGCTGTGCGAGTTCTGATAAAATAAATAAATATATTTAATAAACGCTTCAGCTTCGCCGGCTACACCATCGTCAATAATTTTTTATAATACTATCAGTTCGTGACAATCAAGGATTATCTAGTTGTTTTTTTTTTACATTTAAAAAAAATAATAATAATAATTCTAATAAAAATAACGAGGACGATATGAATATTCTATTAATTACGTCGACGAAGTATCGATAAAATGTCTTCCTAATAAAACTCAGCTATGTAGGTCAGACGAAATAATTTCATCTAAGGGCGTTAATGTATTATTTCACTATTTATTAATCTATTCTACGTTTGCATCGTGGATAGACGGCGACGAACCAATCGTAAAATTAAGGTCAGATTTGTCGACGCTATTAACGAAGACACTATAATTGCAGTCAGGTCGCCGAATGGAATTTTGTTCATTGGAAAATGGCGAAAAAAAACCCAGCATTATTTATTAATAGGGAAAATTTAAACTCGTCAATATTATTAACCCAAACCGATAATTATTATATATTTATTATATAACTAAATAATTATATAATAATTAAATAATAAGCGCAAAACGCAATCTGATTCAACGAAACTGCGCTTATTGGATAATCAACTTCACGTTCTCCGAGCCGAAATTTTCTCAACTCGACCGAATTATCGCTCACGTTTGTACCGTCTGCGCGTTCCTTCCAAACGGTTAAGCAAATTGAAAAACGATGCAACGTTCGTTCTTAAGAAATTAATTCGATACGTTCGTTAATAAAAAAAAAATTACAACACGCCTTTTAACGAAATAAATACGAACATTTTATACATTAACGTTGCCGCTTGATCTGGAAGGAACACATCAGGATCGAAGTAGAAGAAATAAAACTCAAACTGCGGAACGTGTACTGACTCCTTGGCAAAACTTACGAGTTACCTCTAAAATCGAAAGTATTGCTCTATAGGGCAATTATTAAGCCGGTGTATGGCATATCACTCTTGGAGACAGCATCAATATCGAATATCGAATATCGAATATCGAAATTGTGCAGAAGTCACAATTAAAAAAAAATGCTGATATAATAGCCGATGAAACCCGGTATGTACGAGACGATAATTTACATCGAGACATAAAAGTACCAAATGTGCGCGAATTAGTTCGAGAGAGCAGTAAAGGTTACTTGCACAGGCTAGAGTGTCACCCTAACCTACTGGCGGTTGAATTATTAGATCACGTCAATGAAACTCCCGGAGTAAATTATTGCACACCCTTAGACCTTCCCCACCGGTTTGAACGATTGCAGAGGTTGTTCAGAGCGATATTATAGAATGATATCTCTTATCCTGTCACGGCAGAGGTTGTTCAGAGCGATATTATAGAATGATATCTCTTATCCTGTCACGACCCATATCTCAGTTGCTTATTGGTTACATCATCCAGATTGCAATCCATCTATCTATCTATATATCTAATGTATATATAAAATATTGTAACGTGTTTGTATGTAAAAACTAATTGAGAAAATAAATATCTTCTAAGAACTCTAAATATGCTTGTAACTACGCCTTGTAATTAAAAAAAAAAAAGTTGCAGATGCCCGTATAAATTCCTGAAAACGTGTACGAGCGTATTTTTTCTATCCTACCGCACATCTAATCGTCGAATCACAATAAGTGATATATACGAATTACAAAAAAGAGAACACCTTCGGCAAGTGAACCTTCCTTCCTTTTCCTATCAGTGATGTTGTGTGAGTTCCGATTTAGCTTTTCTGATCAGCGCTAAGCCCGCCAAAGAGGAAATTACCACCCTGCATGACGTGGACGTACGGAACTCACCTAGTTGTTGTTTTGTTTCTCCACCGGTGGGACTAGCACCATATGACGGTGGTCGAGTGACTACTTACTAGAGAAGGTGACTCTAGTTTCAAAAACCCGTCCTCGCAGATCATATATATATATAATATATAAATGATATACCGATAATACCGGGAGTACTACGCTGATGATGCATTTTTAATGGTATCATCTTATAGAATAAACACAATAAGTAACGGATTACCAAAAGCAATTGATAAAATATCAAAATTTTTCTATAAATGGAAAATCGAAGTTAACGATGAAAAAACCGAGTCAATAATTTTCACCCGGCGTAGGTCTCGTTAAAATTAAAAACGTTCATCTCGACTGGAAATAACATGTAAAGCATTTAGGTGTTATATAGACGACTTACATTTACCAAAACATATTGATGATTGTGTAAATAGAACAATACGAACAATTGGTTGTCTATATTCTACCTATATTTAACAAAAAACCCTATAAAAAAGTAATTTTTTTAATAATAAACTGTTGTATATTTTCTGGTTGACCATAAAATGTCCCAATTCTAATAGTATTTATATAAACATATTGAAAATTGTTTCGAGTCATCTAAGAAACAAAAAACTTTATAAGAGTACCAGACTACAAAATATTGTGTATATTGCGATAAAGGAAGAGGTGGAACAGCAGTGCTAATTAAACAAAACATAATGCACATTGAGCTGGAAGAAATCCGCTTTGATTTTTTACAACCAACCGTAGTTTCTGTTAAACATAATAATGCCGATCTCATTATAGCAGCTGCATACTGCCCGCCTAAATAAAGAATTGAGAAAAAACAACTAGTGGAAATATTGTCTAGATTTGTACCACGATTCATTCTTAGAGCTGATTTCAATACGCTAAAAAAAGTTGGAATGAATTCCTCGCCGCTATTACCGCCTGCGGATGTGATTACTATTCATCACTTAAACCAAACTTATTGGCCCATCGATATGGATAAAATTCCAGAACTTCTGGATTTCTTTATTACTAGAGGAATTGGTAACAGTTACGTGGATGTTAATGGTGTAGAGGATTTATCTTCTGATCATACACCTGTACTGCTAGTACTAGGTTCTTCTGCTTTAAGAAAAAAAAAACTCGACATACACTCACCAATAAATTTACTGATTGGAATATATTTCGCGGTAAAACGGATCAGTTAATAACTCTTAAGGTCATACTGAAGACGATAGATGAATTAGAAAACACAACATTTTTATTGACTCAATAAGGAACGCTACGATGGAAACAGCGCCGACGATCAAAGAAGAAATACAAACAGCAACATGCTATCCGCTCGAAGTCAAAGATCCAATAAACACAAGAGGACGCGCACGAATAATTTGGCATCGTTCCCGTAATTCAATGGATAAAACAGTATTTAATCGCATAAATAACCTGCTTCGCAGACTAATAAATAATATTAAACAAATCAGTTTTGAAAATTATAAATCTCAATCCTGAAGCTGATCGAGAATACTCGTTGTGCTACTAAAAAATTTAAAAGCCCTCTAATACAAATTCCACCAATTAAAGACGAACAAGGACAGTGGGTCCGTAGCGATGGAGCAAAAGCTGAATACTTGAGCGAATGACCAACAACAACAGACTAACGTGTGAACTATAAAACTTATTAACTAAATATCAATATAGATTTCGCAAAAATCGAACATACCAAGCTCTATACTTACAGGAATCAATAATACAAGTATTTAATAACAAACACCACCTACCAGCGGTCTTTCTAAAGCATTCGTCACCACAACAAAGCAGAAGGTACTGACTACCACGTACAACTAAATTATGAAGCGCGATCATTCACCGAAAACGACATTAGTAAGCGTACGAAGCCGTATCAACTGGCTAATTAAGTACCCACCTTAGTTTTATAATTATCGACAGTTGTGTAAATGTGCACATTTTTCGTTCTCTACATGAATACAATATCTCTAGGACTAGTTTATACATATAGATAAAAAAAAAAAATTTTTAAGAAACACCATGTATAAAGTTACTAATTTTTTGTTAAAATTTCATGGTGCTGGTGAAAGTACCATAGACCGAGCTTCAAGGTCTACTTTATCAATACCGTGCATCCCAATGTGACTTGGGATCCATAGAAAGCGGATTTCCCATCCTTCCTAATGTAGTGTGTTTAGATTGTGTTGAATTTCTAATATTAAGGTATTTTTATTATCTTGACGGCATATTAGTTTGAGAGAGGAGAGGGAGTCATGTTAAAATTCCCTTATTTACAAGAAATGATTATAACCGAAAAAATGTTTCACCTTTGTAAATATTCATATATTCCGATAGTAAATTCTATAAGGTGACTAACCAAACTGTACGACGACACAGGTATATAAAAGACATAAGCACCGGCATATAAAACACGTCTCTTTCCAGTAAGCAAACTATAAACCCTAAATGTCAACGAGTAAGATAATTTTAAGTTCATTTTGATAAGAAAAGTCTGTATACACTCTTTTGGGTTTTTTTCTACAATTTACATACAAATTCTTTTATTATAAATATTATTAACTTTGATTATTACTACAATGTGTTTTCCGAGTGAGAATGATTATGACAATCGATACGGAAATATTTGTATTTTGTATAACGTAGAAACAAATTAGTAATAAAATGTTTCAATTTCGATATATACGAATTAATCCCTTCGGTCAGAACGTCCTCTATATGATACCCATAAACTGTTCAATTTTCTATCGATATAAAAATTTGATTTAAAATGTTTAAAATTCTAAAAATATTTATATTAAAAAATTATCCGCAACTAAAATGAACAAAAAAAATTAGTTGAAGTCACTAAAATTTTTCTTCATGAAAAATCACAGTTCTTTTCCGTTTCCCGCGGTATGTACAGCTGCTAGGGTAGGAGCGCAGTCAGCAAATTTTAATTCTGTTAAACAGTTTTACCGATCTAAATTTGATGTAACGGATGGGGAATCTTGGGCCAAGATTGATGAAGTATTTAAGGAAGAAGAATTTAGTATTTTAGGGCTTTCTGTTAAGACGTATTTGAGAACTTCACATCTATCACAGGTTGGTGGGGCTAGTTTTTGGAATATGTGTCCATGTGTAAGTTGCGTATGACCGATCTGGAGACGACACAACACTACCTGATCTCTATTCGCGAAGTGATGGTTTTATTGTATGCAGGTGTGATGTAGTTCCGTCCATCTCTTGTGCCACAACCTCTAAAATAGGCCGTTGGTCTGAGTGGGATCTTAAAGCGCAGTGCTGGAGGAATTTTGGATGCTTTTTTTTTTGCTACTAGATCGGTCATATGATTTCCTGGTATGTTTGCGTGGCTCGGAATTCACAAGAAGGTTATCTCAGCTTGATAGTTCTATATGATTATATTTATGGAGTCTGCGATCGGATGCTTCGATTTTTGTTGGATGTGATGTATAGCTGCCATTGAGTCCGCCGCTATTGTTATAATGTGATCGTTAGATTTTACTGCGTGTTTAAACGCTAGTAGAATTCCGTACAGTTCTGCGGAGAGAGCGGAGAGTAACGGCGGAAGTGAATTTCCAAAGTTCACATTTCGATTAAAGACGGCTGCGCAACCTGCGAATTCTACGGAACTTGTACCGTCAGAGTAGTATATCTTTTTCCTTTAGGGAGATAATAGATTGGCAAAGTGCGAGTGATTTGGAAGCAGCGTATAACCGAGTGCGGCGTTTTTCATAGTCCTTTGAGGGAGGGTTTTTGTAGTGTTGCTTTCTATGTTGTATAGCTCATCAGCTTCTGATAGATCGGTGTGAATTGTTTTGGTGGTATCGGATAAAATTCTTTTTTCTCGCGATCCTAAGAATCTGAAGAGATCGTTTTATACTATTAGTTGCCGGTAGGTCCGGATTTGCAATCGTGCGTAACAGAAGAATCCCGTCGAAACGATGGAGCAGTAGAGGCTCGATATTATGGATGTTCTAAGCGCGTCTGTAATTAATCGAAGCGAGGTTTTGTGGATAGTATCTAGTTTAGAAAAGTCCTTCTTGGATCTTATGGAAAATAGGAAGATTCCATAGTCGGATTTTGAACGGATCTGAGAGCGGTATATCGTTAACAATGAAGAACGGTGCGTTCCATACGATGTGTGCGCAAATTTTTTAGTAAATATAATTTAGTTGTGCACGACTTCGTTAGTTGATTTATGTACTCTCTCAATGTTAATTTGTTGTCGAAAAAAAAGACCTACATGGCGAATGTAAGATGTAGTTTGAATAGGTGTGTTGTTTAGTAGGACATGTATGTAATTTTTTCAGGATTCCGCAGAAATGAAGAACTTTTGCTTTTTCTGAAGAAAACGTCCAATCACTGCTTTGAGCTCTTGTAATTTTACTGATTGCTTCCTGAATGATGTGTTCGCCGTATTCTATGTTTGAACATGCTAGAAAAACTGCTAAGTCATCGGCAAAGAGTCGCGTTTTTATTGTGAATTCAACCGATGATATCGTTGATGGCTATATTGAATAATGTCGGATTAAAAACTGAGTCTTTCGGTACTCCATTTTGCAGGTATTTGGAATCCGATAGTCAATTTTTAATCTTTACAAGAAATTTTCGACGAAAAGTGGAAGTTGACCTCTGAAGCCCCAGTTGTACATGGTAGTCAGTACTTTCTGCTTTGTTGTGGTGTCGAATGCTTTGGAGAGATCGAGAAAGACCGCTAATAGGTGGTGTTTGTTATTAAATACTTGTATTATTGATTCCTGTAAGTATAGAGCTTTGTATGTTCGATTTTTTGCGAAATCCACATTGATATTTAGTTAATAAGTTTTGTAGTTCGCACGTTAGTCTGTTGTTGTTGGTCATTCGCTCAAGAAAATTGACGTTAATGATATTGGTCTGTAGCTCTCTATTTTGTGTATGTCTTTTTTCTTTATCGGAATAGTATCCGCTAATTTTCAGCTTGCAAGAAGTTGTAAGGATATCCACAGTTTATTTACAATATCTAGTAGTAAATTTTGCAGTTATCCCGGCAGGTTTTGGAGCATTAAGATATGTATTCCATCATGACCAGATGCTGATGGACTTGAATGATTTATAGGTTTTTTTTTTAATTCATCCATAGAGAATTCCACGTTATATGGTTATTGTTTGAATGGAAATTTCTCGGTTGTATTTGGTCCTCATTTTTTGTGCACTGAGGGTGTAAGTTTTCATTGCTGGAACCGGATGCAAAAAAATTTTCAAATTCTGTAAGAATTTTGATCGGGGCAGTTTCTATAGTTTTGTTTATCATAAGAGCCGACAGTGTTGCGAGGGTTGCCGATCCCTCTGTGGATTTTACTTTCCTCCATATTTATTTTGATGACGTAAATGGTGAGATTATAGAAATGTACGTATTCCAAGAAATACTTTTGGCTTGATTTAATGTTCTCTTTACTTTGGCCCGCAGTCGTTTATAACTTAGTAAATCCTCATGCGAATGAGTTCTTTTGACGATTCGCAGCGCTCTTCTCCTATTTCAGATAGCGTTGGCACATTCTGCGGACCATCGTGGAACTACTTTGCGTCGTGTTCATTGAATATGTGATGGAACGAGTGCGCTGTCTCGACTAGATTTTGGGTTATACGTTGTATATCCGTAAATAAATTACTTGTGGATATGAGTTTCATTTCATAAAGTTTGTCCAGTTTATTTTTGTATTTTGTCCAGTCTGTTTTTGCGGATTCCACTTGGGTATATTTGTGTTTTTAGGGTAGATTTTGTTTGTATATGATAGCTTGGACATGATCACTTCCCTCCAGGTCCGCATGATGAAAGATAGAAAAACGGCTGCTTAATTGAAGTGAGATAAATGTTAGATCTAAAGTCTACCATTTACGATGGAAGAGTTGTAGTGCGTAGGGTGTAAGTAGTTGTTCCAAGCTGGTTTTTTAGATTACCTACTGGAGTACCCGGTCTTTTGCGTTGTATTTTTCACCTCCGCAGCTTGGTGAATGCGCGTTTAAATCACCATTAAGGATTAGCGGTGAAGGAATGCATTTAAAAGTCGTCTGTAAATATAGCAGATTGAGAGGGGGTAATTAGGCCATTATCGAGTGAATATTAAAAAAATAAAGAATATGAATGATAAAATATTAAAGATTATAATATAAAAAGTATTAATAAAACAATCTTTAGTTATTTCAACTTCAATAAATAATCATTACATTCCGCATTATTCAAATTATCTAGAATTATTTAAAAAGTAGTACGATATACACAAAATGCTGCTTTATATTTTCACCTTTTCCAACATTTCCTTTATTACATCTTCAAAAAAAAAAAAAAACCCAATAAAAATTGATAATGTGCGCGTACGAAGAAGGATGAATACGATAGTTTCCTCAAAACTAGCTAAGAACTACTACATTTTCTGTTCATAGTCGTCTGCCGTCTAGTAGACTGTGACATCGAAAAATTAATGCGGATGCTGCAGCAACGATGTAGAAAAATGGAACACGTTTATTTTATTTAGCGGGTAAAATTGTTCAATTTATTTTTTATTTTATTTAGTTTAGATAATATAATTTTTTTTTAGTATTTTCTTCTCCCTTTTTCGATAACGTTTTACTAACAGGAATCCACGTTATTTTGCAAATTTCATAAATATGTGTCCGATGTTGTCGATAAACATTTTATTAACGTACATAAATGTATACATACGGTATGACATACGAGGTGAATATATATATATATAGGGAAATCTAAAATTTAAATTCGAGATAGACACAAATAAAACAAGATTTTATACGAGTCTTATTTTAAGGAAAAATATATCGTTTCAAAACCGAGAGAAGGCAGACCTAAAACATCGCACGCTAAAAATAAACCATCGATAGGTGAAAAAGAGGAATACCGGCCATAGTAAAAATGCGCAAGAGTTTTCAATAATCGCAGATTCAGATACCGCCCGAGTCGTGTTTGCTACAGATGGAACTCGACAACATTATATGAAACTGATATCCTCTAAACACCTACTCGCAATTAATCAAGCGAATTGAACGAACAGTAAATTCTATAATTGCACTTAACGAAAAAGATTAGGATATTGATTTTCCATGACATATTATTTTCTACGAAGTTACTCATCTTCTAATATTATCTTACACGCACGACTGATGTTTATACTGTATAGGTTTTAATAAAAAATTTGGATCCGTACTTGTTTAAAGTATTTTCCTAGGTCGATCTGAATAATCGAAGCACTCAATTATGTATGGAAGTGTAGCCTATGTAAATTATATATTATCAAGGCAATGGCAAACCACCAAGCAGAACATCATATGCGCGCTAGTAACAATATTATAGTACACTAGAAAAACAAAACAAGGGGCTGCATATTATCCTGACATCAGAGCGATTACAATCAATACCTAATCTATACAACCGACTTCCCGACTCTCAGTAATACAGAAGTAGCTTTGTACGCGGATGACGCAGCTATCTTAGCAGTAGATAAGTGTGAAAACATAGCAACAAAAAACTGTAGGAGTCACTTGGGGATGTAGAGACTTGGCTAAAACGATGGCGCAGAGTGGTTAATGAAAGTAAGTCAACACATATTTCTTTTACAAATCGAAAAATTAAACGCCTTCCAGTCAAGATAAATAATGTCATAATCCCGAACACCAATAATGTAAAATATTTAGGTATGCACTTAGATGCTAGGCTGACCTGGGATACTCACATTCAGAAGAAAATTGAGTATTTGAGACTTAAAACCAGAACTATGTCGTGGATACTAGATAAGAGATCAGGATTGTCATTGGAAAATAAAGTACTGTTGTATAAAATTGCTTTAAAACCAATTTGGGTGTACGGAATACAGTTGTGGGGCTGCGCAAAAACATCCAACCTGCAAAAAATACAGCGATATCAAAATAAAATACTCAGAACTATTACTGCAGCCCCCCGGTACGTGTCAAATTTTACCTTCCATAGTGACTTGAATGTTATGTTTGTGGAGGATGAAATCAAAATACAAGCAAATAAACATGTCGCCCGACTTAGCGTTCATATGAATCCACTACTTCCTATCAACCTGCTGGATAACTCTGGCGAAACCCGCAGACTGTGGCGAAATAAGCCTTTAGACCTTGTTTAAACATTATAGCGTTTCGAGGAAGTACTGCTGAGTACTAACCCTCCACAAAACACTTTATTCGCTTAAATCAATCACTTGATGACCATCAAAGTTGGTCAGTTGTAAAGAGAAAAAAAAACAAGAAAAAAAAACGGTGTGTATTTTTGTGTCAACCTACGCTAACTCCATGATTGCCGTGTACGCTACTTACACTGTACAACAGACTGCACTAATCAATCACATACATATATGTATATATATATATATATATATATATATATATATATAATCATCATCATCATATTCGTTGGCTCGGTCCGAGCATCGTGAAATTATGAGTTCATTCCTTTTAAAACTTGTTCGCCATATGTCCCTATTTTCCGCGAGTCTTATAACTTGCTGGAGCGATGAGGCCGCAGTTAATTGTTTAATCCTATCTGTGCACCTGGTTTCTGTCCTTCCGCGTATCCTTGTGCCTGCTACCATCCCTTCAAGAATTAATTTTTCTATTCCGTTCCGACGTATGTCCGAAATACCTCATTATGCGCTGTATTACTATGTCTCGTAAGCGTAGATCCGATCCTATATCGTTCAAAACAGAGAGGTTGGTTCGCTTTTCTGTCCACGAGATTCGCAACATTCGTCGCCAGCAGAACATCTCAAAAGCATCAATGCGCCGAATATCAGCTGCTTTTAGTGTCCAGCATTCCGCAGCATATAGAAAAACAGAGAAGACTAGAGTATTCATTAAGCGAATTTTCGTACTCATTGAGATGTCGTGACTTTTCCATATTTTTTGTAGTTGTCCCAATGCCAATTTAGCTGTTGATATTCGATTTTTAATTTCATCGGTAGATGCACCGTATTTATATATATATATATGTATATATAAATTATCGTACATCGTAGCGTAAAATTTCCTTGCCCTACAGAAATATAGACAACTACTATTAAACCGTCACCAGAACGAAGAAATTCTGCAGACTGAGCAAGAAAAACTAATCACTACTCCGTTTTGTTATTAATGGAAAAATTGAACGTCCAATTCCTTTGGAAAAGTTAACGTAACTAAAAACGTTTACATCGATCTGAGTGTTAAATCGACGATATCGTGCGAAGGTTGATAATAGTAATGTACAACACAACTTTAGTTATCCATTTCGAAAAGTCATCGTACAGAATTAGGTTATCGATCACACTTCTTACCATAAAATTGTGCGTTCGAGACAAGTATAACAAATTTAAAAAAATATATTACAAATATGTATATATAAAAAAGAAAGCCTAAGATTGAAAGCAAGTGGGAGGATATCGATCATAATCGTCGTGAACCGGTATACTGATTGAAGAGTAGTCAAATAGATTTTTTTATTTGCCAACAACGACTTTTTTTTTTTTCGTTTTACTCATTATTAATCTGTTCCACTTATTTACCTACTAGTTGGATGGATAACAAATTTCAATTACGTCACTCTTAGTTGCAACAGGAAAGCGGCTGTCATAAACGATAGCGATCATGAAAAAAGAAAAGAAAGAAAGAAAAGAAAGAAAATCAAGGAGATACAAATGAATTAGACAATCTCAACGAATTGTCTAATACCGGTCAGACAAGAAATCTACTGATTTATCTTTTTTTTCCTAGCAATATATAATACGAATTCTTTGAAAACAGCTCAGCCCATTCGGATAATTAAAAGTGCATCACGATAACCTTCTTCCTTTTCAGGCATCTGCTGATCTGGCTGAAAAATCGATAGTGAACAGTCGGTGGCCTGGTGAATTTGGGTTGAACTAAAGTTTCTCATAGAACTTCCTGTACTGTTCTGTATAGACATTATTTACAGATGAATATTTGAGTCTGCAAGCGATGTACCGTTCGATACAAAGCAAGGCGCCGATTCCATTGTATATCGCTGTATTCTACTAAGGTTAATTCGGGTCGTTGTTCTATATAAATCTAACTGATACATCCGCACCGGAGCGATAACCGATAAATAAACATTCCGCTTTATGATTAGGTTCAGAAATGATTTTCGCCCTAACAACGGCCGCTATCCAGCCCTAACGTTAAACGTTTCTGCATAAGCATTTAGAGCTAGCAAACGGGTAACGGAGAAAACAAATACGAACTATTCTAAAGAAAAATATTTCTTCGAATAGCGTAATTTTTTTTTCAATATGTAAATGGAAATACGGATTAGTAAATGATGAGAGGTCGCTAATTAATTTATTCGATTCATTCGAATCAAATATTTGTACACGTCGAACAACATTGGATTACTGTTTTAAAAGTAAACAGCAAAAAATGTTAAACTACATTAACTTTATACATTTTAATCGGATTAGTTTGTGTAACGATTTTTTTTATTATTATTTTAAAGTTGGAGCGGGAAAATCTTCAAAAGACACTGATGAAAAAAATAATTTAGTTTTTGTTGTAGCAAATGCACTGCAGGGAACGAAAATCAGTGTGTGTGGGATTTTTATCCACTAGAATCTACCTGCGAAACTTGCGAGTTACCGACTGTCAAATTTGGACTCGGACGCTTTACCTTGTTCTTCAACGGCAATTTCCCGTTGGTGCGGTTCTGCCATACAAATTGATCGTTTCCAACCAATTCGGTTGTTTACTAGTTCTGCGGATATATCAGCATCTCTGAGATCATTCGCTATAACATCGTGCCATCTTTGCTTTGGTCTTCCTACTGGCCTTTTACCAGGAATTTGAAACGTATGCGCTGTCGATATCAGTGAGCCACTTCCAAGCATCCCGAGCTCGTAGTATGTGGCCATACCACCTTAACCGGCTTTCACGTAGTTTACTTACGATAGGCGCGACTCCCATTATTTCTGATTCGATCGGATAAACGGATACCCATTGACGATCTTAACATGCGCATTTCCATAGCATGTAGCAATTTTTCTTCGCGCCTTCTTATCGGCCAGCACTCACCGCCATACAATGCAACTGGTCTAATAATTGTTCTGTAAATTTTTTATTTCAGTCGAACGGGTTTGTCGCATAATACACCGGTCGCAGATTTTCATTTCAGCCATGTAGTGCTTATTTGATTGCGAACTGCTTCGGATGTGCCACCGTCTCTCTGTACACAGGAACCAATATATCTAAAGCTGTTTGTCCGAGGTAGTTGTTTTCCAGATAATTGTATGGACCCAATTTGTATTAGTATCAGTAGTCATTCTGTCTTCTTCACATTTACTTTAAGGCCAAACTTTTCTAATCGGTCAACCCATATTTGAGCTCTATTGAATTTTCAATTAAAACAACATCATCTGTATACAGATAGGCGCCGTGTGATTGTATCTAAAATCGCAATAAACAGTAGCGGTGAGAGTTCCGAGCCCTGGTGCACACCTATTCGGACAGGATAGTCATCACATTCGCCTACAGCACATCTGACCCTGGTTGTTACACATATTTATAGAGTAATTGTACCCATTTTACAAGTGCTTCGGGAACTACGTGATCTCTCAACGAAAACCAAATTAAGTTATGAGAGATGCGGTCAAATACTTTTTCCACGTCTATAAAAACCAAATGCACATTCTTACCATTTTCTCTGTGTTTTCCATCATCATGCGTAGTGTGAAAATTGCATCAGTAGTACCGCGTCCCTTTACAAACCCACACTGATTGGTTGTTAAATCTATGATGTTTCGAAGGCGGTCGTTTATTATTCTTTCCCGTATTTTAAAAGAGTGTGATAGTAATCGTATTGGACGATAGTTACTACAGTCTGATGGGTACCCTTTGTTCTTGAATATATGGTGATGCTAGTTTTCCAACTTTCAGGAAGTACACCTGTCTGAACCACTGTTTGAGGTACTCTGTTAACCATGCTGTAGCATCGTACTTTAATTGCGGAATCTTCCAAACATCAATGGGGATATCATCTGTCCCCGGAGCCTTTGGGGTTTTCATTTTACTAATTGCTCTGGAGACTTCATCCGTTGAGACATTAATAATCGGTTCGAATTCCCAACTGGGATCTCCACATGCTGTATCAAATTATTCGACTAGTCTGAGAAATAATGCTTCCAACGCTGAAAACTTTGTTTATTATCATGAAGTCGAATTTGCATCTTTTATATACATGTAGTGTTCGATATCCTGAGCGTTTTTTTGACCAACCGATATATACACTTATCGCCGTCTACATCATCTAGTTTTTTGTATATCTCTGTATAATGCTGGTGTTTTGCAGCTGCAACTACTCTTTTTGCTTCCTTTTTCGCGGATTTGTAGTGTGCTCTTTTTTCGTATGTTTGGTGAATCTGCCATTCCTTAAATGCTCTTTTCTTTGCATTAACTTTCTGCATTACTTCATCATTCCAGAACCAGGTTTGCTTGTCATGGCGTTTGCTTCCTTGTTTAAAAGTTTCTAAAACCTCTCTAGCACCTCTCTAGCAGTTGTTGTGATATTCCTGCTTAATTCGTTCCAGGCAGTATTTATTCCATCAGATGTCAACGCAGGAAATGCTATGTTGTTGCACGGTTGTTTTATGGTTGCTTAATTTCCACCATTTTATTTTGTCTGGCAAGATTACACTTCTTATTTTTGTTTGTAATCGACAGTCAATTCTTAGGTCAGTTACTAGTAATTTATGTTGCGTAGTAACACATTCTGATGGGATCACTTTTGCATCTAGCACTCTTTTGAGCTCATATCTCCGTACTAAGCAGTAGTCAATTTGGCTGGTGTTGCCGCCGCTGCTATATGTTATCAGATGGCTATCTCTCGCTTTAAAGAAGCTATTAGCAACTATAAGATCGCAAGATTCTGCCAAGTTAAGGATTCGTAATCCATCATCGTTTTGTGTGCCATATCCTTTGCTCCCATGACATTTATATCCGTCGCTAAGTCTACCAATATGTCCATTTAAGTCCCCACATAGTACTAGACTTTCATTAGAAGGGTATCCTACAATAATGTCCTGAAGTTCATGCCAGAAGTCGTCTTTTCTCCCTTTGGAATATCCACTCTGTGGAGCGTACGCTCAGAGGATATGTAGCGGTCTAGCAGCAATATCCAAAGAAATGGCCATAATTCTATCTGAATGTCTATTGACTGCATAAACTTTGTCCCTCAGTTTCGGACTTACTGCAACAGCTACTCCATTTTTAGTTGATTAGCCATTGTATATGAGTTTATACCCATCACCAATATCTCGCGATTTTTGGCCTTTCCATCTTGTTTCCTGCAAACACGCAATATCAATCCTCCTATGTTTAAGCATTTCCGCTAGTTCCCGACTACGTACTTGGACGCAATTTTTCTAGATTAAAGTGATTTCGAATATATATATATATATATATATATATATATATATATATATATATATATATATATTAAACTCCAGTATAATCATATCATCGGAGAACGTTAGAGTAGAGGCTGACGTGTCCGTTGTATGAATGTAATACAATAACGAACCCACCAAAACTATTTTGCGGTCCCGACGATCTGATTGGATGTTCTTCAGAAAATGAATCATTTCTAACAACGAACACGCATTCCGACAAGTACGATTTCAGGAGTAGAAAAATATCTTCGTTGGGAATTTGTCGCAATTTAAATTGCAACCAGGGTATCCTTATCAAATGCCTGTGTGACATTAACGAATATTTCGGAATAAACCTCGTGTACCTTCAGAGTTAATGAAATTGCATAAACTATTCGATGACACTGTTATATCGTAGAGTGCTATATGTGAAAACCAACGATTCGGTAGCACATATCGGTTTTTTATAATTGGGTATTTCCCAGTGAGCAGAGTAAGCTGATGGGCCGGTATGACGAGAGGTCTGCGGTCTGTTTTATGAACCATAACTATTCCAACTTCTTCAGACGTAGAAATAATGTTTCAGTCACACGTATAATGATAATCTTTTAATTTATGTTTCATTAAATGCACTACATACGTATTCAATTCCCTTCACGCACAGGAATTGTTCCTAAGCAATGGAAAAAGGGAATTCAACAGCATGCTACTGAAAATCTATAGCTGATAATAAATGAATTAAGCGATTGGCTGAAACGTTGGAAAATTCAAGTAATATTCCAATGACACTTATTCAGCAGATAATCCCACAAAAGAGTCAGTTGAGTACCTAGAGGGTCATCGATTTGCGTCTAAATTAGAAACACCGTGCCAGACAGAAATGTTTGAAAATAAAGGTAAAAATGAGAAATATTTATTGGATAATAGAAAAGAACTCAACATTATCTAATGAAAATAAATGTCTATATAGCCGTTGTTAAACCAATTCAATTGTGCGGCTAATATTTCCAATATAGATTCCATACAAATACGCCAAAACGACGCACTTCGTATATCGATTTGAAGGCAATAATGACATACACCGAGAGACTTAAAAATTCCGATGGTCGTCGATGAAATTATCAAGTTTTCTAAACATGCAAAAATATTGGAAAAGCACACTAATGCTGAAATCACACAACTTTTGGACAACTCTGAAGATTTACGATGACTTTTACATCGAAAACCATATGATTTAAGTAATGAAATAAGTCGAAGTCACTTCATTCTTCACACGTGCTTTTAACTTCATCATCGTTATTGTCAAAGACTATAAAATAATCTAAATTAAAATAAATGCCCAGTTAAATCGCGAAATGATAAAAACTCGATAAAGAGTTTCGTTTTTATTCCCACGCTTTTAAAGTCCAAAATTGTAGGTCTAACATTCGTGTACCTATTACAAATATTCTTTATGAGTATGTTTCTTAAGTGTAAAGATTTTGGTTAGATTGTTTCGGTAAGAAATACTAATAACAATAACAAAGCGAGTATGGCCGCTCTTAGCCTGTAACAAAACCAGAAGCGTCTGTTCTATAATGGACGGCTCTGTGGTCACCGTATTTTTCCCACGCCTTAATTCGTGAGAATCCCTCCGTTGCTTTTCAATATGGATAAAGAAACAACTTTATGAATGTGTAAATGTGTTCAGTAAACCTGTTTAAATAGCTAAATGGAATTTTCAAACTCTATTGAAATCAGGAAAATTCTCGAACACAGCTCGAGGAATGAAGAGGTTGGACGCAGATATACTGGGTATCAGTTAATTCAAATAGCCCGAATCTGGAATCCAAAAATCTGAAGTAGATCACACGCATTATTCTGAGAGGTATGGATGGTTCGAGAAAAACTGGAGTTGCAGTTCGAGTTCCAAAAGATTTAGGAAGTCGTTGGTTGTACCAATAAATAATCGCATTGCTGTTCTCATGTTAGAAACATCGCATCGTCGAACGAATATCATCCAAGTTTTCGCCTATAAATCGAAATAGGAAATTTAACAGGTCCACGATAATCTACAGCCGACACAGAACCAAATGTATTAATCGAACGCGTATGTATGTATATATATATTCATGAATTGATAAAACCAAAAAAAAACGGATTTTCACAAATTCAGGGAACGTACTGAAAAACAGAAAAATACGCCTACTGTTGTATAATTAGTCTGCGTTAAAGTACGAGTCCGAATCGCGGGGAAAGATTAGACGCGTTCGAATCGGGTTATCTATATTTTTAAAAAGGTTGGTTTTAAGAAACACTATGGTTGAAGACGTCTGGAAAGACCGGCTAAAATGTCGTAATATATCGGAAGAAAGTTTGTCATTACTAGCGTTAGAAGAAAAAATCTTCCGGAATAAACCGGCATAGACAACAAAAGAACGGAATAACATCAAGCACGAAGCCGGTGAAGTAAAAATTACAGCCGGACGTTAATCTGACCTGGATGATGCGGAACCACCGTATGTAAAAAATAAGATACAAAAAAAATATTAATTGATATATACGCTGCAAATGGTTCGAAGTCGGTCGAATCGATTTTACGCGATTCGAATTAAAAATCAAAATTCGAGCACTTCGTTCATCAGAAAAAAAGTCAAGACATTAAACAGGCACACGTATATACAGAACTTTGTGTAATATTAAACTATCGGTAAATAGAAAAGTCCTGCATGAAATGGCTCGTAGTAAAAATATAATTCGAAACAGTTTCGCTAGGAAGGGACTAGTATAATAATAATAATAAAAAAAAATGAATAAAAAAGGCATTTCAATAACTATAACATTAATAGTCAAATAATAACATTAAAATGATACTAAGCGTAGATTATTAATTCATTCATTCACATATATATATATATATATATATATATATATATATATATATATATATATATATATATATACGTACTATGCTTGTATCTTTGCTCCAAAATGTTAGTGCAGATGGAACAATTCAATGTGCAATGAGCTCTGCGCGGGCTTAAAGCGACCGACGTTGCCATAATTCCGAAGTACAACGATGTATAAGGGATGAAAAAAATTTCAATCGTCCGAGATAAAAGAATAGTGAAAATAATTATTATATGTATATAAATCGCGAATATATACTAAGTCTCTAATAAATCGTATAAGGTAACGCGAACGAAATCAGACTTAACCGTTCGCAACTCGACTGTAGTACTGCCGTCTTTTTTCGAATGTAAAGGCACATTATTATTATCATTATTATTATTATTCCGTTGGCCAGTACATCATCCCTTTCGCGCGATAACCAGCCGTCGTTGTGCTGCTAGTGCGTACCACTACCGTTACTTGGTCCGATCTATAAATTATTATCATTCGTCCCGATCTAAATGCGTGCGCCTTCAAGGGATATTTTCACTTTAGTATGGGGTTTCGTTTTTTTTTTTTTTTGTTTTCTTTTAGGGATGTGGTAGAAATTAATATTTGCCGTGGTTGGTGTTGTACTTTATTCAGTTAAGAAAATTATACGAAACCAAAAAAAAATTATTAATAATAATGTGATCAATCGTTATTCAAACATACGTCAGTAAATAAGGACTAATCAATTCGAAGTATAGATAGGTGACGCCCCACAAAACGGTTCCCTCTTATGACGGATTGATGGCAAACCGGCTGACCAGCCAACAGTGAGTGGTTTACCCTTATATTTTTTCTCTTCGGTGAGTTGATTCTTATTTTCCGACCAATTGGATAGATAACAGAGGCAAGACGCCTTTTTGTCATGTCTAAAGATTCTTATAAACGAAATAATATCATACACACAATCACTATAAAAGGTTTTTAAGTGAAACTTCTATTAGCGCGGTATATATAGGGAGTTAAATAAAACCAGTTTTGTTGCATTAGGTCTGTCAATGAAATAACGTATATGTATATATAAAACCTGTTCGCATGTACCGCACTACCAACACCCAAATATCAAACCACGTTTTGTATGCTGATTATATGCTGTATATGATAATGTTTTGTTTATAATTAATAAAATCACTACTCTCCGATATATAAACACTTAAAGATTGTTATCCTGGATAATTAAGGTCATGGGGATGGAACATGAAAGAATTATCACTAAACCACGAATATATATATATGCGCGAATAAATTCGATTTTTACCGATCTGCTCAATCATGACGAAATGTTTGTTTCAATTGAAATATCAAACCTCGATACAGTATAAAATAATTTTCGTCATCTTTATCTCGAACTATTAGTTATTATTATCATTTTAGGCATAAATATAGACATGTTTTCTTAGAACAATAGAACAATAGAACAATAATATATTTGCATATTTAAATATTTTCTGTTTACAAAAAAAGTAATGTTACCATTCAATAGAATTTTCTGTACCGAATATATCAACGATTCTTTCCAGAAAAAATTTAATTCAAAATATGAAGGAACTTGGTTAATCTGTATACAAAAAAAGGGAAATAAACAAATGCTTACCAAAAAAATGTTGATAAATCTGTATGCGATATATAGTCGTCGGGATAGTCGAGTGGGTAGAACATGGGACTTATCAACAGAAAATAAAAACATAAATAATCCTAATATTAACGCGTAGATAGTGCACTACAGAAACAGGCGGGGCCGCATTGTGCCGTGACAACAAAGGGATTACAATCAGTTCTGCCAGGAGTGTATGTGTCTATCTACAATGCCACATTATGATTTCGTTGTAAGCTACTTACACACTGTACAACAAAATATGTATAACTAAGTAGTTACCTATCTCCGATACGAAAAAGGTACTTAATAATGATGATATATATATATGACAGGAAAATAAAATATTTCAGGCACTTGGTCAGAGCGCAAGAATATGGGCTATTAAAAGTCATGCTCCGGGGGAAGATTAATGGTAAAAGAGGACCAGGTTGGAGGAAAACTGAATGAATAGACAATATAAAACAGCTCGATGGAGTTCACCCAGTACAACAGTTGTTCCATGCTGCCCAATCAAGATTATTGTGAAATACGACACTTAAAGAAGAAGAAGTCATATATATATATATATATATATATATATATATATATATATATATATATACATAGACGAACTAGATGACGTATTAACATTATCAATATTAATAATATTATTATTGTTTTTGAGTCGATGATTTAAAAGGTGCCAGTAAAATACTTTATTATCCCAATTTTTGATTTAGATCTCAAAACGTAATATATTTAAAATATGACAAAAATAATGTTATTAAATTACTCCTGGGAAAATATTCGATTGAAAAATTTAATTTATCTCTTTCTTACTATATATATATATATATAAGTAAATGTAATTGGGAAAAAATATTTAATGAAATAGCGCAGGACAGGGTGGGTGGAAGACGTTGGGGAAAGCCTTCATCCAGGAGTGTATATACAAAGGCTTATCGTGATCGTCATATATATAAACAAAACAAGATCAAAATAAATATTACAAACAGATAATAGTAAATATTCCTGGATTATTCGTGATAAAATTGCGAGCGCACCCAATCAAAATTATATCGTCCTCGTGTTATTTACTTTTAGCAGGTTGTGATTGTTACTTTGCAGCGCTCAAATAAAAACAAAAAAAAAGCAAAAAGAATTACTAAAACAAAACAAAAAACATAGTTAATCAGTACAAACTTTTTTATTTGGACGAAGCTTTTCGACAGTTATGCCATTATCAAACGTGCGCAATTATATATATATTAACATTATTATATATATATATATTGACGTTTATGCGTACACTCGATAATGACGTAATTAGCGGAAAGCTTCGAGCAAATAACAAAATTTTGTAGCGATTAACTGCGCTTTTATTTTGTTTTGTTTATTATTATTATAATTTTTTTTGTGGTAGACCAGTTCCTAACAACTATTATGGGGTAAATATATTATGTAAATGAAATTACGGTAGGAATAACAGATTGTCCGGAACCCGTCGTCCAATTCAGTTTATTGGAACTGCGAACAAACTATTTTACAATATTATAAGATGAAATTAGTTTGTATACCACATAAACTTCGGCTAGGTGTACGTTTATTCTAGGACGATTTATTTCTGCAATGGTGTGACAGTATTAAAAATTCTAAACCGTTTAGTTACTAATTGATCATTATCGCTAAAATCTTTATTTAGAATGATTACAGCCGGAAAAAGTGCGCCCTAACGGTATCGGTAAAGTTACATGTTGGACACAGTTGTCGGAGTGTGCGATGTTATACTTGTATAAATAATCTTTAAATAAAACGTAGCTCGTAATAAATTGTAGGTTTAAAAAAAAGTAGGTGTAAATGATGTATTCGTGATTTTTTTTTTTCTATGTTTGGGAAATTTTTTTTAGCTATACCATTATATTCATTCCACTGTGATTGAAATTGATCTGTCTTATACCTAATCCAATGTACCAGCTGTTTAAACGTTAAAAGTTTATTTTGTTCACGAATGAAATAAGGTTGACGATATTTTACGTTAATTCGTGATCTGAAATTAATTTTTATGAAAAATATGTTATTACATTTCTCTAAACTGAATGGTTTGATTTCTATCAGTAACAAATGCTCGCCGCATAGCTGGTAGTTCTGTAGTAGGATTTAATCAGTTTTATTGCCGTAGTTCTTTGAAAACTTTTTAAATCTCTCTATTTTTCATGAAAACGCTACTGTCCGATATATCGACATACAAAAAAAGAATTAAGCGACGCTTTTAGCGTTTTGCTCGCCCGACGGAATTCGATCATAACGATAAACAAGAATCCTCTAGACTACTAAATCCTCCATTCATTTGTTCGCTAGATAAAACCTGTTGAGTGGAAAAGTAACGCAGTAAGAGGAAGCAATGGCAAACCATTCTCTTATTGAATGCGTCGTTATGTTAGTCCTCTTCCGATGTTTCGGTTCGAGGGATTTATGCTGAAAAAAAAAAAAATAATAAAAAAATAATAATTCAGACCCCGAAAATTAAAAAGAAGATTAAACTTTTAATCGACGTCCGATTGTTAAAGAAATTGATAGAATACGAGTTGATGTAAAGCGAAGGACGAGATGGGAGGATAAAATTAATTAAGAGGCAGTAGCGAAGAGTAGAGCGGATGAGTGAGACGACACTTTAATTTTCTCGAGGTCAGAGACCAAAATCTCGGCAGAAACGCGCGTATCGAAAGTAATAAAGTGAATAAAAAGCATACAGAATTATTATTCTGTATTCAAAAATGGAAACTGAGAGGACCTGAGTATGAAGCATTGCGGTAAAATTGCCGGCAAGAGATTAATGGGCCGGCCACAAAATTCATGGATGATAGACCTACGACGCTGGTGACTATTGGTCTATCCAATAATTCCGGATTGCTGGGTCGAAAGAGATTCTAGCCAAGTTGACGACCGACCTTCGTATTGGCGGATGAAGAAGAAGAAGAAAAAACCAAAGAGTGGTAGTCATATTTATTTGTCGTTTTTAAATTGAAAATATTTTTAACGACGCCCGTTATCAGATATTTATGACGTAAACTTTTAATCTTCACACCACTCTGAACTAAATCGGTAATATTACACGATAATATACGCAAATTACGTTCGCGTCTTCTTTTTTTGACAATTTTTTTATTAATTTTTTTTTCTATTAACCAACCACAAATGATTTGAGAATTTATTTTAAAAAAAATCAAAATTAAAATTTCACATTGATGTTATCGACTCCATACTTAGCGTTTAATTATGTACATGTATAAAACGAAATTGATCTGCAGTCGGTATACTTATTACTGCGATTTAGTAACTATTCGCACACATACAAAATTACACGTATAGACGTGCACGCATATACACATGTATATAGATCTATAATATTAATTGTATATATTTGATTTTTCGTTGCATTTATTCCCTCAGGTTTTTGTAGCAGCTTTCTCGTAATTATAATAAATTATTTACAATTATCCGCTACTTCGCTTTAAATGCAATTTATTCGGTGGAAAAAAAATTATACTTCGTAATATGCGTTTCTACCGTTAAACGAGCGCACATTTTTATTCGAAAAACAAATCATTTTTCTTCGTTTACACACACACACACATATATATATATATATATATATATATATGTATTATTTATATGTATACGTATATATATATGTGTCTTTTTTTTATATTTAAGCGAGCAATTCTCTTGTATACCTAGGCTATCTCTCGAAAATAACAATTTCCATGCAATTTTATACATACACGTGGTTTATGAAGTAATTGAAAATGGTCCGTATGGAAATTACGAATTTCGATTTTTTATATTTATGTTAAGGAAATAATTCGGTGGAAAAATTCCAAAAATTTATTTCCAACGGAACAAGCTGTTTTTTAAACTGGAATTTTATTACGAAAATTTTCCACCGCTTATGTAACGGGTTTCGACAGTATGCGATAGTATCTCTATACACTTAAACGAGCAATTCTTATATATCTACCTTATTAATATATACATATTAAAAAAATCGTGTTTCAATTGATACCGGCAAAAGGATGGCAGACGAGTGGGCATGGGGTGGACATATTGTCAATCCGACGGAAGATGGACTGGACAAAAGAACTGGTAATATGCAAACCGTTCGATGGGAAAAGAAACAAATGACAGCCAAACAGAAGATGAACTAACAACATTGTTAAAATAAGGCACTGCGGCTTGGGAAAACACAATATTGAAGAAAAACGGAAAATACTAACGACAAAAAGAAATATTTAAATTTTGGTCCCCGAGCACATATCCTCGTCAAATATTCGAACTCGTCTTTATCTTGATACCTACTCTAAATGTACGTTAATAATTTCAGCTCGGTCGCATTAACCGTTCGAATATTATAGGCTTATAGCCTACATCATGACGGACATCCTATTTTGGAAAATATATTTCCAGTTTTGTTTATCAAGTACAGTTTCGATTTATAAGATATCTCTTCCGGATATATTGTTCATTGTATGAAAGAATTAATTTAAGAGTAAAAATCCGTTTGAATAAATACAAAATTCATTTATAAATATATATATATATATATATATATATATATATATATATATATATATATATCCTTATGATAATTGTCAAAACGCAATCGTGGTCGTCCAGGTATTATTAATACAAATTGTTTAGTTTTTATATATATATATATATATATATATATATATATATATATATATATATATATATATATACTTGTATACAAACTAATTTTTACAAATACACATACATATATATATATATATATTTATAAAAACTAATTAATACAGCATATATACATATACACAAAATCGATTTTGCAAATACACGCACACGCACACACGTATATATATATATATATAAAATATTTATAAACACTAGTTAATTCAGATATATACATATACGTATATATTTATAAAAATTAGTTATTCTTCTTGTTTGTGCGATGTCCTACGTAACTTTGTGGTGACATCATGAGATATTAAGGAATCTGCATTCAGAATTTTATCCATCTTTCACGATCTTTAAGCAGCCGGACTACCTCGGATGCAGTAGTACAACGTGTTAAGCGTGTCATATAGTCTGTCCAGCGCATGGCACAGCTTCACCCACACCGGTTGTTTACCGTTTACGTTACCTTGTTATTTACTATGATCAGTTACGATTTTCGGCAGTTTTTCAAGCTCACGTATGTATACACATTCGCACACATACACATTATCATCACGTTGCATCTTTGATTTCCAAAGATTGCATCAACATCTATATGCAGTTAAAGCGAATATCTGCCCCTATAACCTTCTGCTCCTTGCGGCATCCACTATGTCTTTAACCCGTTTTGTGCTACATTCCTGATGTTATCATTTTCAGGTTTGTTCTTCCTCGTGGAGGCTTCCCTTCAATTTTCCTACGTATAGTCAGCCGTGAATAGTTGTTCCTCTGTGATTTTGTGTGTGCGACATATTTATTTTTTCCTGTTTGCGACGTCATCTACCAGGATCATATTTTCCGTTCGGCTTTTTTGAAGCACTTCTTTAATAATACGTGTACAATGAATATGCTGCGATCTAAGTTCAAATCCTAGCGAAAGATGGTGAAATAAACTCCATTTAGCTAACCATCTAATCGTTTATTAAATGAATACCACTTTAATGGAAAAGTGAGAAGATAGGAAGGCAAACTACCTTATATTGGGTTGCCCAGGATGTTTCGTTTGCCTGGATCTCCTGTCAATTTTCCAGAAGATGGGTAGAGATTTTATGATACTTTACTTTTGTACGTATAAAGTGTACATACACATACATATATATATATATATGTATATGTGTATACATACATATATATATATATATATATATATATATATATATATATATATATATATATATATATATATATATATACAAATATCCAGATAAGCTTCTATAATGACAATCTTTTTATGGTGGCTTAAAATTTCAACGTTATAGTTGGCTTAACTTTATCACCCATTAACATTAAATCTTCGAAACACATTAATTTCAAAATCGTTATATTATATTCAGAAGCAGAAAGATTTTAATGCCGTGTATTTTGAATATGGAACACACACCGTATATATTTAATGCATATATAAATATATATATATATATATATATATAAAAATTAGATTATAATCCACGCATACGTTTTAAGTCATCTGTTATTCTCTCAGTTAACGTCAAATTAATTTCGTTCAAATCGAAGCCTCCGCCGATAACACTACGTTCTTATTACCAAACGAAGAGTTTATTAAACTATTAATCTGCTTTCCTATTTTAATTAAGCCCAGTTTATTTTATTAGAAGGTAAAAGTCTTATACTTTATTGGTGTTCTTTTTTTAAATTTTGTTAAATAGGTTTACCGACCTAAGCTTAACAAGAAAGGGTGAACGGATGAGGAATCTTATTGATGAAATATTTAAGGAAGAAGGATTTGGGATTTTGGGACATTTCTCATCGCGTGCGTGAATAAATAATGAAAATAAAATTTATTACAGGAATATGTGACGCGTCGCTATGTTTTGTAAATATATAGAAAAAAAATCAAAAATCAAAAAATTAAACCGACGATTGATTAACGTACGAGCAATTTTAAAATAATTCCCAATTTAGAATAATTAGAATTAGCTGATAAAAATCGATATTTCTAAAGATTATTTATGTATACATAATATACCACGACGATCGACGTATGTATTCCATCTATATAAAATAAATTTATTTGAAAAAAAAACATATTAATGAGGAATTTTTACGTCATAATTAATCGTTAAAGGGTTAATTTTATTATAAAACGATGATGTGTATTATACAAGGATATACATATATATATATGTATATATGTGTGTGTGTGGTATTATGTAGAAAGTCGAATAGACACAGAGCGTACATACATAAAAATCGAGAGAATACGATTAAGCACACGCGCAAAATGGCGTATAGGGTTAAAAGAGAAGAATTTTCCTATTCACGAATTTAGGGAAATAAAATTTAAAAAAAAAATATTCCCGTTCTTTATCCTCCGAAGTGTTCTGGATGTCCGTATTAAATGCGATATTTATATAAGAACGAATTAAAAAATACATTAATTATGGAATAACTATTTATGTAAGAAAGAATTAAAAAATATATCAATTAATGCGACATTTATATCAGAAAGAATTAAACTATATAGTAATTAATATATACATATGTGTACGTATTTCGTACATTTCTATATATGATCGACTTCGGGGAGTTATACTTAGCGCGAAAAATATAATAAATTAAATACCCGGTGAAAAGCAAATGTTACCGAAGTAGGAAGGCGATAAATGAAACGACATAAATATCAGTTTTTTAGAACAAGGACATCGCACGAAGATTAGATATACTTAAGGAAGAGAAAGTTACAACGGCGAGAAGCAACGGTTACGCAATAAGTTAAAGAATGGAATTTCGACAATATGAAAGAGATTCCACAAAGTAAAATCCATCCACCAAACCGAGCTTAATTGTTTAACCGACGCATCATACGTAAGCTATGTAGTGGATATTTAGTTTTGAATAAACGGATTGACGAATAATATATGAAAGGCGAAAAAACGAATGTTCGCTTCCGGAAATAAAGTTAAATTACCGAATCGAGAATTCTCGTATAAGGAGTGATTCGAGGATATTGTAGCCGGTATAGAAAAAAAAAAAAAAGGAAACTAACGAAACTGAGTCGAATACGTAGCACGACTCACAGACGCAGGACGGACGAAGGAAGCATTGAATTCAGCGAACGTTAATAAAACCCAAGTATCGGCGTTTCATTTGAGAAATAAGGATGCAAAACTCAAATTAAATGTTAAATGGCAAGGGATATCGTTGGAACACTGTGACAGCCCAAAGTACTTAGGCGTTAAGTTGGATCGAGTCTTATAATTTAAAGAACATTGCGAAGATACCAAAAAAAAAAATCGGTACAAGGAACGGTTTACTCCCAAAATTTATTGGCTCCACCTGTGGTGCAGATCCAAATGTATATAGAACATCAGCTTTAGCTTTATGTTATCCCGCAGGTGAATATGCTAGTGCAGTATTGTAAAAAGAATTGATGTAACACTACACGAAACCGATCGTATAGTTACAGGATGTTTGAAGCCGACACCGATCGATAAAATAGAAATATTATCCGACATAGCACCACCAGATATAAAACGGGAAGTGATGGCTGAAAAGGAAAAAACAAAACAAGAACAAGACATAAGACATACACTGAATGCAAAAGAAGCAGCAATAAGTCGACTCAAGTCAGCAAAAAGTTTTCTTAAAACAACAAACGCTCTGACACAAACTGCGGAAATCACTAGGATGGAGTTATGGAAAGGAAGGCTGATAGGAAAACACGATTAAAATTATGAGATCAACCGAACGAACATCTATCTCCCGGTAATAAGTTGTCGTGGTCAACGTTGAAAACTCTAAATAAGAACTCTGACAGGTAGAACAGCAAGGAACATGAAACGATGGAAAATTACACATAATGACAAATGTGATTGTGGCATGTTACAAGATTCGGAGCACACTTGCTCATTTCTGCCAGTGCGATGCGGGATGGAAGATATGACAAGAATAGACGGAATCACGGACGAGGCAGTCCAGATAGTGAAATATTGGGGGGGAAGGAATATAAATGACCGACACGATAAGAAGAAGAAACGACGGGGATCAGAAAACGTAATAGAATAACTTGGCCATAAGAATTTTTCCAGCATAGGTCGCTAAATTTTTTAAATTCCTTCAGAAATCCGTGTTTTCAGGTCTTTTAAGGTATCCCCACAAAAATAAAGAAACCGCGGAACTTTAAATTCTTTTCCCCGCGCCGAAAATAACGTTACGCGCAAAGTGCGCATTCCTTCTCGTTATAGGATGCCATGATAACTGAAACTGGGCAAAAACGTATATCTCTTGTGTGCATTAAACGTGAAGCACGCGGTTTGTGTTGTAGCGGTATTACTAACTGGGCTATTAAAAAAAAAACACCGTTCGTCTTCTTTGGGTTACTATATATATATATATATATTATATATATATATAAATATATATATATTATATACATGATTTAATATGAAACTGGAGCGGATCAACACTACGTCAGTGCGTGCGACCGGCACACGACATACAGTTACTCTATGATCACAATGCCTCCTGGGTGTAACCGATTAAGAAGAAGAATATATATATATACATATATAGAATGAGTGTCTGGGGTGAACAAGTTTTTAATTCATTACGAAATTGTTTCGTCTACATTTCTAATGAATCAGATTTTTTTCTAACGTTATTCAACTCGCAGATAATTTTTCTAAAAGTATACACAGTATTTCCGATCGGTCATTGTGCCTGATGATGCTTCAACGGTTACACGCTACAAGTTAAATTAGCTGATTACGATTCGGGCAATTATTAACTAATCTCCTATTTCGTACGCAACTTACAGAAACTACTGCCATCTACACGCTGGACGTGCAATTTTGCAATCCTGAACATGAGTTCTTCGAATGTGGTTTTTTAATAACAATACGTTCTGAACTGTACCCTATATTACAGCGCTGTAACGATTGTCCCTTGTTCGTATTGATAATTTACAACTGATATTCCGGATATAACCATATTGTACACGTTTAGTTTGTACGTACAGTATCACTTCGGGATTAGCTTCAAAGGAATCGATATTAAAAAACGAAAATAATAATACTAATCACAATATTACGCTAAAAGTAAACATATGTGGATATATGGGAGGAGGGCGAGCTTTTACTCGAGCTTTTACCCCAGCTTTTTCCTCTTAGTACGCGCGATAATTTAATTTTCAGATCGTTATGAACAAAAACCGAACGAGTGAACCGGAGAGTTTAACTCAATAACACGCTCCTTCGAGCAAATTTAATTACGCTTCGCAGCGTGTATATTTTTACACCATCCATTCACCGGACGCCCGAAAAATCCGACGTTATAGACGAGTGGAGCGGCTGGAGTTTGTTTTTCTTCGGAGAGAGATGTAGAAAGTTTTTACTCCGTGACTTCGGTTTCGACGACTACGGCCGGTTCGACTGATGGGCGGGTGTGTAAAGTAACTCGTTTAAAAGTCTGACCGTCTAATTTCAGCCGAACGAATGAACATAATAATCGTGAAAACTAACGAACAACGTATATTATCTGCTCCGGACTAATCTTAGTCGTACGACTGACTAAAAAATACATCGTTGCGCTGATAAACGTTTCATACGATATAGTTAATTTCAGACTGTATTCCACACCGCCTAGAAACACATTTCGAGAATTGTCGTTGTAACCTATCGCCGATATAATAATGTCGCATTAAACCCGTTGAAATGTCGACATATCATACTTGGTAATAGTAAGAAAATAGAACCGGGAAGATGTTAAAGATGAAACATTCGTACAAGCTGCGGATTTTAGGTGTCGTATTGAAAAATCGATCTGAATTTAATATAACATATAGGACGAAGTGAAAATTATAGACCCGGAGGAATTCTTAAAGCAACGACACCTAGTTTTAATAAAACTCCTCTAAGATGAACAATGGCCTACCTACTGAGTTGAAAATTCATCTATTTTACAAAAACGTCGACGAAATTAAAACAACTGTAGGCATGCACGTGTACATAATAGGTTTTATTACTTTGTTCAATTTTTATAACAGCGTTTCTTTCTTCGTCCCCCATTGATTACTGGTATATTTATCCAGGTATTTCACGGATTCTTATTTAATTCGTCTTCATATTTCAATTCTAAATTCAACCTATCGTTCGGATTCGTTTCATTCAACTTACAAGCGGCTTTTTTTGATCGATCTTCGAAACTAATTTATATTCGTTTACAGGATTATTTCTCGGAATTTCTTTTTTTAGTTAATAAAAATTACGTACTCTTTTTACGCGTAATTTCAATTCTCGCATCGTTTATACCGATTGCTCTTGTTATTCGACAGATAAACCATAAAAAATTTCTCTTTAGTGACGTTATATTAATTAGGCGACGGTTTCAATTCTACTACGCTAAATGGATCTATACCGGCTGTCCGATTTTAACTTTGAACCTCAACGCCGATTCTACATCGGCACAGTTAAAGAACGCAATACTTCCGACGCTATAGTTTTCTACGTCCTCCGAGTTTGATATATTAGATTTCGGACCTTTTACGAGGGAACGTGATTAAGACAATTGCCGCTTCTCATATATTACCTAAAAGGTCGGTAGTCCCCGGTCACTATCGCCAGATACAGTCCAAAAGGATATTTTCTATTTCGGAAACAAAATCAGTAACAACTGAATATACCGATTAATTCTAGGTATTTGTTATTTTTTATTTGTAGTCGTAAATTAACTACATTTGCCGATTTTATTTCAATAACCTTAATGTTTACGAACAACGAAACTATCGCACTAACGTTGCATTTTCCGACACCGAGGCACCATGAAATATACATATACAGGAAGACCGTACTCGAAGTACTTCTGTCTCAGTTAATACGATATTATCCTATTCGTACATAAATGTAGCAACAATTTGTCATAACTTCGCACGTTTAAGACGAACACTTTAAGCAGGACTGTTGTACATTCATATCGAGACCTAATAGGCATTAATAATTGCACCGACGCAAATGTACGTAATTTATCGCATTTACAAAATCAAACGTCCTACCGAGAAATACGAAGAAACGCATTTATATTTTTCATAACTCAACTATAATAGGCGATTTTTCGTTGCGTACTTATTTAATTGTACACATCTGTACTCGTCTAAATTCTTCCTTCTCGCGATCGAGTGAATTCATATCCACGATTGCGCAGCACTTTTTTTTTAGCAGTTTTCTCATTTACGATGTACAAATGGCCGTAGTACGTCAGGGAATCTAATCGTTCTCGCAACTCTAAATTCGGATTTCGTTTGTTCTTTGAAAAATTCCGCTTATCAGCTCCGTCGGCAGAATCTACAATGTCAGGGCGTTTTTGCTTTTGTAACTTTAGAAGCCTAACACAGATATCCTTAAGCGCGACGTCAAACCCCGACAACCTTCAAGGATTTTTTTTTCAGGAATATTTTCGTTCCGCGAGATCGGGACGTTACTAATAATAACGTTATTCGTCCGGGAGTAATAACCTTTTTTTTAACGAGCAACTTTTACGCTTCAATATACATCATAAAAGAATTAATTTTTAAGAGAGCATTACTGGTGCTGCACGTTCAGTGTCACTAATTCGTATTTAATTTGACCAATTCCACCGTGACATAAGTTACAGTAAATTCCTCATCTGGATTCGGCCGAACAAGCGAAAAACCGTTTCATATCCCTACATTTTTCCCTCGGAGCTATCGATTTTGCTTTCTATGTAAGCGAATTTATTTTTACACGACTTAAATACAGTTTTTCCACTGTGTTTATAACAGAAGGATATGCAATTCTTAAAGCTTTGCAATTTGCACGAATCAATATTACACATTCAAATGTACTTATTTTATTTGATTCCTTAAGTGTACTTAACGCCATCCAAAATTCAAATCGTACATTCAAAACTAATACAGTTATTTTGACAATAATAGAAAATGTAATGTATCTATAACAAAAGAATGTCCATGTGAAATTTACATGGATCCCAGCTCATATCGGAATCGAAGATAATGAAATTTGCGATCAGGCAGCTAAAATGGGGGCCTCCAGAGGCCTACTGATCCCTGCGATTCCCTCCACATGTTTAGCTGCGTCTGCGAAGGCGGATTTGCGTCATCGCTGGAGCTCCATGTTTTGTGCTACTCGGAATAATTTCTATAAACAAATTCAAACAAGTTTACCGAAACACAACCTCTCTTTCTAATTAAGCCTCCTCATTCAATACCAATCCGTAAATTTTTCTCTCTTCTAATTCGTATTAGGTCAGGACATAATCTGCTGCCTAGTCATCTCCACCGGATAGAGCTGGTTAGTTCCAGTACTTGCCAGTCCTGTGGTTTGACGGCAGATATTAATCATATCATTTTTTCATGTAATCTATATAGTGCACACAGAAAAACCCTAATCAAGATATTATTACACTTAGGTATCTTCCCTCCGTACTCTATTGCATATATGCTTAAATAATCCTCTCGTGTTAATATGGCCTCTTATATATATAAATCCAATATTATTTTGTAACCTTTACATCCTCGTATAGTGTATTTTCCTTATATTATTTAGTTTAGTTATTTATCTTTCTATTTTATAACTCATTTATTAGCGTTAGCGTTTAGTTTATATAAATTTATATGTACAATGAGTAGTAATGGTTTTATAACCTAAACTCAATTAAAAATAAAGGAAAAAAAAATACAATATACAGGATAATAATAAAAAAAAAAATAATGTAAAGCAAATAACGCCGTGACTAGTAGGAACGACGTACTGCCTTCTTCATACTAGCTTTTCTACGAAATATATATTTGCATAGTTTCAAATTAAAGTTTCATTTTACCTATATATTTATTTGTAATCTGATTTTAATTTAAACACATATAAAAATATGTTTGTGCGTGTTGAGTGTTTAATGTTAAATTCTCTATTGGACATACCTCAGAAGTGATCGTAGAAAATTTTTTATATATGACAAACTTTTGATAGATTATAACTAATTATTTTATTGAATTTCATTAGATTTAAACGGATCTTTAATTAGCATTTCTATTATAACGATTATATATATACATACATATAATATATATATATATATATATATATATATATATATATATATATATATATATATATATATATATATATATATATATACTGATAACGGTTAGTCGTAGGTCAATTATTTTGTGTTTACAGAACGAATGGCCGAAATAATCTGACTATATAGGAAGGTCCCTAGTTTTTGTTTTTCCACGATTTTAAATTAGGACGCAGTTATCATCACTGACAGCTTTTGAGTGAAATGGAAAATAGTAGTCATTTTCGATTTTAATTGTTGTCGTCGTCAGAAAGGACAAAACGTCGTCATACGAAACCGTGGGCGAGAATTGCTTTTAACGTACGACATGTTTATCAGCGATTTTCCCACCAGATGGACGACAAATATTGACTGTGAGGGTCGCCTCCTCCTATTTGACGGAAGATGAGCAAAAAAAAATCTGCCAAATAAAGTAGTCGCATGAAACCCGGACAATCTCTCTAATTTCTAGACAAACAAGGCAATTATTTCGACGTAGCGCACAATGCAGTCTATGTAGGTCTGTATAACATATATATATATATTTATTTATTTATTCATTTATTTATATATATACACAACAAAAGCATCGAATATATATATATATATATATATATATATATATATATATATATATACATTCGTTCACGCGCACGAAAACCATACTTACATATATATATATATATATATATATATATATATATATATATACATGCATGCATGCAGGCAAATAAAATTGCAAAACTCAATTTAGAAAACTAAAAGCTAAATATTTCCCGCAGATAAATAGTAATCTTCAAAAGCGGCCATTAACGAAATTCTATTCTTAAACTGAATTACTTCTTGAAAGTCGAAATCTTTTATATTCAATTGGGAAACTGTTCATTATGTTGCTCGCGTTGCACGTTATTTTCTTCAAATTATCTATGTAAATTATTGGTATATCATAGTTTTTATATATATTATATATAAAGGGTGACCCAGAGGAGACAGAAGGTTTTGCTGTTTTTTTGAATAACTAAAAAACTACTCGAGCAAAATTTTTGAAGTAAAGTTTATTTAAAAATAGGAAACGAGAGATTAAATTACAATCGCTTGTGGAACACAATATCGTACAGATGAACGCCATTTTCAAAATTCATTCAGTCTTTTTAGAGAATTTTCGAAGACTTTTTCGAGCGTAGATTGCTGAATTTTTGAAATTTCTCCACATCGTCCAGATCTCGTGGACGTGTTTTGTAAACGCGGCTCTTAAGGTATCCCCCCCAAAAAAGGCGTAACTTTGAATTCTTTACGAAACTTACGCGCGCTCTTTCTTGTACGCGGAGCACGCAGTTTGCGTTGTAGCAGTGTTACTAACTAGGCTAATCAAGAAACAAAACCGTCCGTCTTCTCTGGGTCTCCCTATATTTATATATACAGCCGAAGCCGCTTATAACAGACACATCGGGCAGAAGTCGTTTGTCTATTACAACCGACTGATTCTCATAGGCGAATTTTTGAAGTGAAACTTCTATATGGGGTGTTAACCCGCAAAACGAGCAAGTGAGCGGAACAGACGGATATATATATATATATATATATATATTATATATTACACACACACATATATATATATATATATATATATATATATATATATATATATATATATATATATATATATAAGTCCGATTGAAAATAATTTACAGATGATCAAGTGGCAAGGATGCTAAATAAAATTATGCAGAAGAACAGGAATAGAATTCGGGATGGAAATAAATATAAACAAAACGAAAACAATGATGATCAATAAGAAACCGGGTCGCTTACATATAGAGATCGATAAAAAAGGAAAGGGACAATTTAAATATTTAGGGCAAATAATGTCGGATGACCTATATTGTGATCAAGAAATCAGTTCACGTATTGGATGAAAGCGTAAGTATGGTCTATATCACTACATGATGCCGAAACTTGGACTGTGAATAAACTAAATGTGGACAAGTTAATGTGGTGCTAAAGGTGAATGGAGAAGATAAGATGGACGGACAAGATAAGAAATCAAGAAGTTATGGATAAAATAAACGAAAAAAGGGGTTAATTGATCGAATTCGGAAAACGCGGTCATCATGTATTGGCCATGTTATAAGGCACGGAGGAATGCTTCGAGATGTTTTCGAGGGCAAAATTCAAGGAAAGCAAGGACGTGAAGAGCTAGAAATTCATTCATAGTAACCTTACTACGAGACACAGGGCTCAGGAGCTATAAGGAGTTAGAAAGAGTTGCGGAAAATTGGGAACATTGAAAAAATATCATCATGGAAAAACACCAGTCTTAGGACTGAACTAAAAGAAGAGAAGAAGGTATATATACTTATACACACAGGTAGGCTTATTCTTATATTATATATATATATATATATATATATATACGTGTATGTGTATGTCTACATATACACATGCGTAAGAATAAAAAAAAATCTCTGAATCGAACTTAGTTAAAATGTCTTTAAGCTTCACTTCTTCCCTCCGATCCGAGGCGCAGATTTCTTTTTAAATTTCTTATTCAAGTGAAGATACTGATGAAGTCATTAATATGTGTATTAATTTACAGGAAAATTAAGAGGAAAATACATTAGCCACGTGTAAAGTGAAAAAATCTAACCTGATACTTATAAAATTTGTTCATTTAGCGCAAAAATGCGTTACAGTTGTTTTGGTGTAAGTTACCTTATTCTTTCTTCTTCTTCCCATTAACGTACCGTGTACTGCTGCAAGGACGGAAACACTGATGAGAAGACTCGGATAAGAAGACGATGTATATCATCTAGTCCTGAATTCAATAATTCATTCGAAGTCGTTGTCACAGATAATTCTCAATTACGAGATCTATGATGATATTGTTGCCGCATGAACAACGTAGAGGAAGTTGACGCAGAAGCAGGTAACTGCGAGTGATAGCTGTATGACTAAGTCTATTATGACGTAAAACTATTTCAGATTTCCACGATAAGTCAGAATGAGTAATGAAACGCGTACTGTCTAATTAATCTTAATTTATCAGTAATTGGCATATAGAGACCTGCCACTTATGATTTAATCGATGAGGGTATTAATTTTAATGGCAAGATTTAAATGGGAAAGCGCGGTTGCTGCTTATTTGGCAGCCCAGTCTGCCATATCACTCTGCAATATGAGAGTGGCCAGGAACCCAAACCATTATTGGTCGATGCATTAGTTCCATTGACCACAATGATCCTAACTATTGGACGTTAATGAAGAAATGTTAATAAGATATAGCCAAAATTTCCTAGTATGAGTCTGTTAATATCGCAGATTGGGGGCAATCTCTGATTGGGTTTTCAGTTATATATAACATAACGGGGGGGAGGAATATAGCATAAAGCTCGACAGAGAGAATAGAGTAATTAGGTGGTAAGGAAAAGCTCACAAGGATCTCGTTGTCTGTAGACACTGCGCATCTGACGCTGTTTAAAATTTTAAAGCCTATATAGCGTCCGAACGTTTTTGTATTTCTGAAGTATACAAATTGATATTCTGCCTACATTCGATCCGAAGAAGGGTCATAACTCGAGATGTGAAATCTAAGGTAGTAAAGCAATTACGGCGGTAGTTGAATAGCAAGATCTGACGACAATCTGTCAATTCTACTAAAGAAACTATTGTTTTTATTGAGACTCTATTGGATGGTTGACTACAGGAAGATTAGGAACTGTTCTTAGACGAAAATAGAAAGAAGCAAATTTCAAATTTCTTAGTCCTAGGTCATACGATCGGAGCAGTAATGCCCCAAAACAGATTCTTAAAACTGTATTATTTATAGTTTTTAGCGATTGTAAGCGGAATTCTTTCGCATCTGCATATACTACTGTTCCATATTCAATTCTGGAGAGTAAAGTTGTAAATAGAAACGAGTGAACTAGTATCGCCTCCATAACTAGTATGAGCTAATTTTCGCGGCAAGTTAAGTTTCAGCACGTATTTTTTCATTATCATTTGAATATGTGGTTTCTACAAGATCTTATTATCGAACACGAGTCTTAAATAATTAATAGTTTCGATCGACTCCATTTGAATGAAGTCTAAAACAGATAAAAACTGCGACGTAGGGGAACATTTATTATGCCGTCGCGTAAAACACTGACCAAGTTTTTGAATAGATTTTTTCGTATCCACAGTGGACGCACGAAGTAATGAAATGTCATCAGTCTAATTCTTGTATTCGACTCTTCTTTGCGGTCTCTTTCATAAAGTCGTTCATCGAAATTCTCCATATTATCACCAGGACGTGGCAGATTATCGTGAACGTTTGAAAACTGTAAAGTCATCGTTTTATTAATCCGAAATTTAGTTCTATGTTCGAAAATAACACTTTTAGCTTAAGAAATGTTTCCTGGCTCATATCTCGTCGTTCGTTCATATCGCCATCTATTTCAACTATTAAACCGTAAGCTGTCTGCAGTGTTATTGTTAAATATCCATCGCGTTTACTTATTACCGTGTATTTCGATTTATACGCAATTCATACTTGAACCGTTGAAATTATTTCAGGTTATTCGACATTAAAATGGTATTATTAAAAAAATTACAAACAAAAACAGAAAAAAAAAAGAAAAAGATATAAAGTCAACAAAAAAATTTTGGAAAACGTATTTCCCATCGCACGTAGCGAATATAATGTTTTCTGAAATGAGACAAAAAATAAAATTTGGGATGTTACATATATATATATATGTGTGTGTTTGTAAAAAATTGTTATTTTTTGAAAGGAAGCCACATCATTTAGACATTGTAAACGCCTACAGAAATTGACGTATTCATTTCGTGCGAAATAATGAGATTATTATTCGTTTCCGCCATATTCTGTTTTGTATAACCATATGTATGTGATGTATGTATATATAATATATATAAGTATATAATTGATTTTTTTCATATATATTTTGATGAATTCATGCATATTCAATTTTGAAATAAAAAGAATATACATACATATATATATAATATGTCTTCAACGTGTATGCGGAATTAATGTTTGGGTAAATATCACGCACATACCTATAATAGTTTACAAAAGCTATCGACCCATGCGCTTTACACATATTTAAAATTCGGTTATCTTTTTCACTCCATTAAATATGACCAACAAAAAGACATTATATATATTTATATATATATATAACTTCTTCATAATGTATCAAATTATATGCGGATACGCATAATAAAGATCAAATTCTATTATACTTATTAAACTGGAATATATATATATATATATATATATATACATATATATATATATATATATATATATATATATATATATATGTATATAATTGTTAAATCCGGCGAAGAAGATAGAATACCAGCAGAATAAAATTATACGTATATATATATAAAATTTATGTTGATATATAGGAATAAAAACAATATATGACTATTGATTTATCGCTCCACCGCGTGGGGGAAACCATATAAAATTACTTTTGGTAAAAACCGAACTATTACTATAGGCGATATTAAACTAAACAATCAACTCGTCTCTACGGACGAGCAAAAGTGTAGGGTCTCTCTTCAGTACTTTTATCTAGCCCTTTCAGTCATGATGGCTACAATTGTGTACATCAAGTTTACAGTCATTTGTGTAAGACTGCATTAAATATTTCCATTCAGCTTGGATGGCTACAAATGTAGCCATACCATCTAAATATAACGCAATAGTCGCTGGCTCTGTACAGTTATCAGAAAGCCAAAAATAAAGATTTTTCAGAACCGTGTTTTGATGTTTACATTTTTATGAAATAGTGATGTGTTTTTAATTTAATTTTTAAAGTAAATATTCATATTTTTCCGCGTTTTTTGATTTAATATTTAATTTTTGACTTCATTCCGTGACTTTCAAATATTTCCATTGCATTTTAGGTAAGTTGTTTCAGAAATACTGTTTTTTAATTTTTGTGGTTACAAATGTAACCATTGTGTCTGAAATTATATATAACCTGCATATTATCATTTATGACAAAAATATCTATAATTTTGTTTTCCAGATTTACAACATGTTATCAGATAGAGATATTTTTGACATTATAAATGTTAATGTATCAGATATTGATGATAGTAGTTCAGAAGGAGAAAATGAACTAGATCAGTACATTGATGTTACAGAGGTATGTATTTATTTTTTGAAAATATGGAACCCAGATTTTACAAATCCGATAAATATGATATTATTTGAGTATTTATATCTGTAAATATAACAGTATATAACTAAATACATAATGACCTAATGTTATATTATTAAAATTTATAGGCAGTCGATGATGAAATGGTTGAAGTTGGATTTAATGTGGAAGAAAACATTGTTGATGAAGACCTAGATATAAGTGAAATCATCACTGATCCTTTTCAGTATATTCCTTTACGTAAAAAAGGAACTGTGAAGTGGAGAAAAGTTGATAATTTTGTGTGCAACGTAGAATTGAAAAGTAAAGCATACACTGACGATATAGAACTATTATTGCCCAGCAGTTATTTTTATAAATACATTACACCAAAATTGATATCACAATTTGCTGAATGTACAGCAATGTATGCACACGAAAATAATGATACGAAATTTAGTTGTGTGGACAAAGATATCACACATTTTTTTGGCCTACATATATCGATGGGTACTTTAAAATTTCCACGTATTCGTATGTATTGGAATACTAATCTGAAGATGAATGCATTTACGGAAACAATGAGCTATAATCGATTTTCTGCAATGAGAAATTATTTACATATTACAAATAATTTAACAGATCAAAATGAAGATGACAAGTTCTGGAAGGTGAGGCCGATTTTCAATACTATATTCAGCAGCATTGTTTATCCATAAATAGAGACCGGGATTTATGTGTTGATGAGCAGATTGCACCTTTTAAAGGTCAACACATTGCAAAACAATATGTTCTAAATAAACCGCATCCATGGGGGTTTAAAATATTTATGCTATGTAGCAAGGATGGCATGCTATATGATTTCATAATCTATCAGGGGAAGACGACAGAAATTTCGAAACCACTTTTAAAAAGTAATGGTTTTGGACACAAGATGTTAGACCTGGACGTAGATTGTATTGCGATAATTATTTTAATACTTATCGGTTAGTTCAAATTCTGAGAGAAAAGAATATTTATTTTGCAGGAACTGCAAGAATAAATCGTTTCTTTGATCCTCCTTTTACTACCATAAGAAATATAAATTCTAGTCGTGGATATAGCAAGGACATTGTTTCAACCGATGGCGTTGTAATGACTCAATGGTGTGACAGTCGAGTGATCACGATGGTCTCAAATTATGTTGGAAAAGGAAACATAGACACAGTTTGCCGATGGTCAAAGGATAAGAAGAATGTGATCATTGAAAGACCACAGGTAATTCGTGATTATAATAATTCGATGGGCGGCGTTGACAAGTTCAACTTTTTATTATCACTATATAAATTAAACATTAGATGTAAAAAATGGCCGTTAAATCTTATATTCCATGCAATCGATATTGCTATCACCAATGCATGGATGGAATATCGCCAAGATACAGTAAAACTTGAAATACCACACAATAAAATTAAAGATTTATTAGAATTTAGAACAAATATTGCTGAAGCTTTACTTAAAGTTGAGGTTCCAACAGTGAGACGAGGACGACCTTCAAATAATTCGCTACCAATAACAGGTCCAACAAAAACTGTAGAAGTTCGTCCAAGTGTAGAAGTCAGTTTGGACAATGTTGGACATTTTCCAATTCACTCAGAGAAAACTTTGCCAACAAGATGCAAAAAGAATAATTGTAGTGGACGTAGTCGGTGGTCATAAAGTGCAAAGTGCATTTATGTTTATCGGTTAAGAGTAATTGTTTTTATGCATTTCATAATAAGTAATAATAAGCAAACTTTTCACTATTCTGTATTTCTAAATAATGTAAATTTTTATTTATTTGATATACATAGTTTTTCACTTGATAATATTTGTAATTTGTGGGTTGTTTTTTTATCATTTTCTATTATAGTTTTTTTATTTTATAATATTGTAAAATTATGAAATTAAAATACTTTTTCATTAATTTTATTGGAAATATATTTTGCAGTTATTTACCATATTATATTGTTTGTAATGTATTGCAATTTGGCCAATGATGGAAAAATATAATTTAATATAAAATATTCCTTTAAGTCACGATGGCTACATTTGTGTACATTTTATAACTTTTGAATTGGGGGGTATCAAGACAAAATAAAGTGTTATACAATCCTTGTAAGCTGAATAATTCACATGTAAAATTTCAGAATTTTCCATCTTGTACATGATGAGCGTGACTGAAAGGGCTAGAGAAAACGGATATAAAGTTAACATTGCTAGACACATCATGGAAAAGCCAACCTATCATTGATTATGAAATTTTATGTGACATTATAAAATGTCTAAACACAGGAAAGCTTGCTCTGGGGACAGAATAAGTAATAAAATAGTAAATCTAATACACATAAAACATAATCATGTAATTTTAACTGTCATAAAGCACAGTGTACCAAGCTAACCTTCCCCAACTACTGCAAAACTAGCAGATATTAAACTAATTGCTAAGCCTGGGAATGAACTCTCTCAGGTCATTTCCTATAGACCTATATATTTTCTAAATTCTCCCGGAAAAGTTTTTGAAAAAATTATTAACAAACTTCTTCTTACGGAAATTATCGCCAAAAACATCTATCATAAAAATCAATATGGTTTTAGAGCGACACTTTCAGCAGAGGGTTCAGTCTTCAAAATAGTTACAAAAACTGTATAGCTGACGGAGATACGGCGATTGTCATCTCATTTGACGTTGAGGGTGCTTTTGACAAATGGTCATCTACCGTTGAAATATTAAAGTCAAAACAAATCAACCCGTTTCTAGTAAATATTATTATTGACTAACTTCCTTTCTAGAAATGCAAGACTTAAAATAAATAACTCCCTCTATAATAAAGAATTAACATGTGGAGGACCACATCTGTCCTTGGGCCTACTTTGTGGAATGTATTATACTCGAAAATACATTACAAATTAAAACAATTCTGCACAGACGTCGGCAGCAACTGTGAACTTATTTCTTATGCGGTTGATCTTTGTGCAACCTTTCGTGTTAATAAAAATTTTGATTATCAATAGATAAAAAAAATTGTCAATAAAAAGCCATAAATAACAGCTCGGTTCTCAAATGCAGTTACAAACTAATTGGCTGACGAAGAATAATCAAAATTGTTAAAAAAATCAGTAATATGAAAATAATCTCTGGATCAATAATCAGTTATTCATATTTTTCTTTAAATCATAAGAACCACTGTCAGAAAGCTATTAAAAAGGATGAAATATTTCCGGAGTATATTAAAACAGTTTGGAAAAACAAAGGAATGAATATGCAAACTTTTCACTAACATAGTAGACACCGGTGTTCTTCATCCCACTTTTAAGGATGACAATTGTAAAACATGGAAATAATCCAAATAATTCAGTGTGCTAATCGTTTTTTACAAGGTTCTTGAAATAATAATCCGTGAAAGAGTTTAAAGTGTATTAGACCACGAAATACGAAATGAATAAGCAGCGATCAAATCAATGTTCTTGTCACACATATTGAGGCCGGTTATTAGAAAAATTTTAAAAACCGCAGTAGCATTTGTTAACCTCTTTTCCGCATATGTTACAATATGTAAAACAGGACTTCTTACTAAGTTATTGGAAGTAGTATCAATCTCCTAAAACTTCACAGGCTGTTGAACAAACACACTAAGCTTAAGAACTTTCGTAGTCATCGCTGATGGAAAAGAAAATAGAATGAGAATATTAAACAATGGTTCTCCTTAAGGACCAGTTATAACGTCAATATAAGAACAGTTAGACGTGTGGGTCCTTTTCAACAAAAAAAAATGCGATTCTTGAGCGGGATACCAGACTATTGAGTATATAATTATAAAATGTCCGCGTATAGCAAGGTTTGTAAAGGAGCGAGGGGGTCTTACCCAGAATGGAAGAAATGGCTCAAACGGTTGGACTCGGATCCGTAGAATGCCTTTAGAACAGGCGCCCAGGAACACAGGCTAATATAAATTAATAATATGATAAATTTATATACTACATACATCATCATTATTTCTCCTCAATCGCTAGTAGTTGACAACATGACCTTCAGCTAAAGAAATAATTTCATAGTGAGAGCAACATACTTTATCATCGCATAACTTTGTTTTTTTATTAATTATGGCGTTCATAAATCTAGTTCTCGGTCTTCCTCTTCTTAATTTTCCATTTTTCTTCTATTAAGCATTTTAGCTATTTGCAATATCCGATTTCTTGACCGAGCATACTATTTCTTCTCTTTTCAATCGTGTTTATTACCTCCGGTTGTTCTACTATTCTTTCGAATCCTTACTTGCGACATATTCTCAGCATCATTCCATAGCACGAAACTTCAAAAGATCGAAGCTTTAATCTTTCTTTTTTATCCATGTTTTACAACCGTACAGTGTGACGCTTCGGACAAATAATTAAGACACTGTTGCAATTTTTTCTCTTCTTCCGCTATGAAAGCAATCTCATCGCCATTTCTATACTGGACTCCGCTAATCTTAGTGCCAATGTTCTTTTCTGCAAAAGCTTTCATTGCTTCCTCTACGTATATATTAAATATATGCGAGTGTGTGATCGTTACAAAGAGAGAGCCGGTTAAACTCGTGCCGGATATGAGGTATTTTTAATCAACTATTATAAGTAATCTACGATCGAAGTCACGGAACGTATTAACCAGGAAGTGGAAAAAAATGGAATTTAATTTATTTAAAATAGAATGAAAATAAAAAGAGATGACAACTTTAGAAGAAAAAAAAAATGTTCATCTAAACGTACACGAACTGAAGCTGTTTAAAAATACTCTTTAATACCGAACTACGAAAATAGGTTGGGAATTTATCGTCTGAATATTTTTGAAAGCTGTTCGTTAACGAGATAATAAATGTGACGTCATTCTTCGGATAATTCGTTAAGCCTACAGTTCGTTTAAATATTTCCCGTACGAACCGAATAGTGTTGGACTTTATGCGCGGACACGAAATACGGAAAAAAGGATTAAAATAAATTTTTCATAATCCGCACGTACTCTTTCGCGGAATGAATATTTTTCGCTGAAAATTACAATATATATATATATATGCATACATACATATAGTATATATAATTATATAATACACATTATATACGTATACTTATTAAATATAAAATGTATAAAAGTTATGTATATTTTTCAAAAATTACTCTCTCCCCCCCTAGTGACGAGGACTACGGTAACAGTGATAATGATGATGACGATATTACATCTAAAATTAACGAGGGTACTTTAAGTTTTTCGTTTAAATATCCGGATAATTAAACTAATTTTTAATTTTCAAACGAAAATAAATATACTTCTTTATACAACGTCCTAAAGATTATTTTATAAACGCGGTCGGCCATTTCCGCTAGTAGCATCCTGGTCAGGACGATAAACCTAATAAAAACCCGATCTCACGATATAAGCTGTTCCTATACTACCGACGCGTCTCCGGCAGAAGTTAATATGTTAGCAAACCTTGCGGGGCTAAATTACAAATAACATATTGACGGAACGGCCACACACCTAGCTCTTTACCGTATCTCGTTAAATTTTCAACGCGGATGTTTCGCTTACAGTAGTATTATGTCTAGCAAAACGTTGATCGGCTCTATATTCTAATTTTGATTTAATCCGATGATATAGGTGAGAATCCCAGAATTTCTGAAATAATCTTTTTTTTTCGTAATACGATTTTATGTAAGTCGTCATCATTAAGTATTCGCATCAGGCGACTTTTCGCCTATACATATTTTGTTATACAGTGCAATATAGATAGACGCACACATTCGGGAGAACTGTAATCGCTTTGTTGTCACGACAGAATGCAGCCCCGCCTGTTTTTGTGGTGCCCTGTATTATTAATAGCGCGCGTATTATCGCGCGGTGGTTTGCCACATTGCCTTCCGGTAATTTTATATTTTCTCGTAGATCTGTGGATGATCTTGTTTCCAACTTATTCCGAACGAACTGAAGTCCGGAAGAATATTTACTTATTACGAAAATGGACGAGTTTTTCTTAAGCGTACCACATATAAGGAACACTGTGGCTAAAAAAAAGGTTAAATTAAATACGTTACCATCGCCATCATCTCCGTCCATAAAACTGTGTGAAAGGAGGTGGTCGATGTAATACTTCTTCAACGCTCTTTTATTATCGGCCATCTGAAAAGTCTCCGATATATTATATTTGACTAGGCTAATTCAACGGGTTGAACATCATTCTTGTGGCCGTTGACCGGTATTATTAATTTTCGTTCCTTTTCGCTACATGCACAAAATGCTTTTCACGATTACCGTCTAAATACCGGCATATTAATTCCTCGATGATGGCTTTATTCGTGTTGGATGGTTTATTATAGTAGTCGAAGAATTAGTCGATATATGTTCATCTCGAATTTATTCTCGGTGATCGTACTATCGCTAGGTTTTAATGCCGTTTAGAAATTGCTACATAGAATTTTAGAATTTGAATAATACGCGTTCATTTTGGCATATTAATGTTTCACTTAGTTTAGGTAAAGATGCCTATTTATTTACGTTCAACCGGCTCCATTGTAACCGGAACGTCGAAATATGATAAACGACGATGGCCGAGAATTATATATTTTGTTCGGAATCGTCTAATTATAAATTCCACGTCAATAACGAAGTTCGCTTCTTAAAAGGAAACTAATTAAAGAGTCGTTTGAATAGACTAGATTATTCTATAGACGTCTACGATAGAACTGTCGCGTACATAGCCGTTCATTAGCACTACTATTATCGGGGTCGTATTATAAAATGAATTTTACGTGTATATATATATATTACAACTAAGCGGATATTTTTAATTAAATTTAAGATTTATCGAGCGGATTATTTCAGTGACGTTTTTCATTTTATTAACGATTCTTTACAAATATTTCCGAGACTATCGCGTGTATACTCGAATTATATAGAGTATAATTTTATTCCGACCAAGATAACGGCACATAATAATGATGATAATATTAATAATAAAATAATACTACCCGATAATGATTAAAATCGACGTATTAATTAAGAAAAAAACCGAACTATTTAAAAAGTCTTGAATGTATTTTTTTTTTTTTATAAAATAAAAATTACATAAACAACAAAAAGGATTTAAAATCGTTAAATTTTCTTTTCTCGATGAAAAATTGCAAAAGTTTTCGGTTGTTAAGTTATTATCGAGCTGCATAACGTACAAAATTCTTAAAAGTATATATATAAAATTCTTAAAAATATATACAAAATTATAAAAATATAAAATCTTTAAAAAATATTAAACATATCGCAAAAATTATCAAAGTAATGAAACAATATTTATAAATAATCCGATAGCGAATTTGGTAAACAACACAATCAACAATCGGAAATACGAAATTTATTAAACAATAACGCAATAGCGATTAAAATAGAAATAAATAATAACATGGGACAATATGAAATTTATCATCATCATCATCAATTTCCATCTCCTATTCACGAGGTTTACGTTAGTTTTTGCCTCTGCCTCGCCATCGGTATTATTATTATTTCCGGTATTGAACTTCTTCTATCGATTCCGTGTATATAATCCATCCTTCTTCTTGGCCTTTTTCGCAGAATTTTTCCCTGTATCGCCTATATAAATCCTCCTCTCGAATTTTATATCGGAAATATTTATTTTTCGCTTCGTTAATTCTACTTAACTTAGTAGTATTAATTTACTGATTTTATTCAATCCGTATCGGTTGTCGTTTCCTTCCGCGATATTCTGCGTTGGTCTCCGAAATTGTCCATCGAAGCATATCTCATTGTGGACCGTACGAAGCATTGAAGAATTCTCATTTTTAATTCTATGGACAGTTTTCTACCTTTAAGCATCCGTTCTAGATTATTAAATACGTAAACGATCCTAAAACTGTTATTGTTTATCAATAAATTTCGTATTATCGGATGGTTTTGTTTAATTTTATTTTAATTACTATCGTCTTATGTATGAATTCTGTATTTCCGATTGTAGATTGCACCGTTTACCACATTCGCTATCGGACTATTTAAAAAGACCCGTTTATCGCTTCGATAATTTTCCTAAATTGCGCATCTAACTCATATTTGTTATATTTATATAATATATTTTTATATTTATTCGATAATAGCTTAACAACCAGAAAAGCTTTGCGATTTTTCGAAAAAAAATAAAAATAATAAAATTAGCTAATTTTAACTCCTTTTTCTTTAAATAAACGAACGGCCGTCGATATTGTAAATAAAAAGAATATTTCGAAGACATTTTCGAAAATTAATTTATAAACGCGATAAACATCATCGCGTGAGAAAAGAAACGGATACTTATTAACTAAAACTATCACACACACACACACACTTGAAAAGCAATGCTCCATTAAAATCAAACACTAAAAAAACTTTATACAGACATATGTCGAGAAAAATAAATGAAAATAACAACTAAAATTGTAGGTAAAATTTCATATGCACATCTTGATATCCCAGGTTAGCTAGTTGTAGTGTAAATTACATATATAAACGTATATACATATATATAAAATATAAACAATGGGGGCGTTGTAAGAACTTACTCGATAACGGCCAGATAACTATATGTAAAACTATTCGAACTTCCCCCCGTACTAACAGTCGAACACGGTCGGAGAAAATATCATGTTCAGAACTAAAATTAAATTTATACGATGTGAAGACGATGAAATATATAAACTCTGTACAGTTTGACACATGTTTGCACATATATCTTAATTAAAGCGGTATAGGACGCGTGTAGTCTATTTTCAACACACTCCCAACGATGTACGTACAAATACCAGATACAAGTGGAGGTGGGGTTGACAGTAGTAGAATGACGAGAAAATTGATTCTTCAACATCGAATGAGCGTACGAAATAATCAAATTTCCATCGGTCAATAATACTCGTTCGACATTCGCCCTATTTATACGGCGGTTGACTTTCAACTGCGCAATAGGCCCGGTTGGTTCTCTCTGGATAACGACGTTAAACGATTTTTTTTCGAAAGCCCTTCGCGTTTAATAAATAAAATGTGTCGTGGTAGTGTTTCAGACTAACCCTTCACCAGCCCCACACAAACACCGGGCTGTGGATAGTAGTGCATAATCGTCCGGCTGCTTAATCCCATATTTCACTTCGGTGCGGGGCCTATTAAATACTGCTAATAAAAATTCGATATTAACACTACAACTATAATTCGATCGAAGTTAATGTCCGGTTGTCCGACAGTGTACATAGGGACGGCCTAAAACTAGCCCAAAACTCATGTCGCACAATTTTATATCGAATGCTCTTCTAGATACCAAAAAAAAAAAATATTATTCCAGATGTAATTGTAATGTAAATTTCACGATAACCATTTAAATAACGCGATACTAGCCACCGCAAACACGTCCGTCTTAAACCTTTCAATCGTAATGTCCGCTATATGGGACATAAAATTTGAAAAAACATTTGATACATTAAATGTCTCAATTTTAAATGTATTTATTTAAAATACATTGAAAATTATCTACGGCTCACCCGAGAAGCGGTATTGTATAATAAACAAACACCCCCTATAAAATTTATAATTTAATGTTAAGATTTTATGAACGAGTTAAACAGATCATCTAAATTCGTTATCGAATTCTATTTTTCCTTCCATCAGGTTAGCAATCCATATCGAGTGACGTATAATATGTCCTATTACCGCATCCCTTCTTTTTTTGTATTGTTTAAATTTCATTTACTCTGCGCAGTACCTCGCAGTTGGATATTTTATAGGTCTATTTTATTTTTAACATGATCTCAAGCGCCTCTAATTTATATTTGTCCTTCTTCAGCAATGTCCATGTTTAGCATTCATAGATACTTTTAATGAAAGACTTGATTAAATGTTTTCTAATATCCGATGATATATTTCTGGAGGAGATTTGGCTTAGTTTTTTGCTGAAAGGCATTCTTTACTTAGGCTATTCTCCTATTTGTTATTAGGCTGCCCAGATACTAAAAATTGCGTCACTTGCTGTAACCTTTTACCATTTACTAATATTTTCGTCTGTCCATCTCCTTTTTTCTCGTACCTTAAAACTTTTGTTTTAGTTTCATTAATATTCATTCTGCATTTGTTGTTTAAAAGTTTGTTTAAAACATTAATGGACTTCTGCAATTTTGCTTCGCTATCCGCAATTAGTGCTATATCATCCGCAGATCTAATCGTTTTATATCTAACTCCGTTTATTTGTATTCCTCCGTCATCAATTTCTGAAAAATTTCTAGCTTCTTTATTACGTTTATGTCAATATTAATATCTGAATAAATTCCGCAGTGATGACTACTCGGCATCATCATTTCGATGTAATAAGAAAATACCTAGTATAATATTTATCTGGTGTACTATATATACTTGTGCATACATATAACTCTATACATATATATATATATATTTAAATTTCCTTTTTTCTATTAAATTTAGTATCTTCCACTATATTTACTTTTATTAATCTTATTTCTTTTTGTTTTTTAACACATCACTTTGTAAAAAGAAAAACATTTATTATTATAATTAATATACGACACGCCAATATGTGTACCCGTATTAATAAATATTTTTGTCCCATCAATATTTTCTGAACTGGTAAACCAACAAAAAAATATATAATAAATTTTAAATAATAATAATAATAATAATATAGTAAATTATAATAATAATAATAATAATGACGATGAAGTAACCAGTCTATTTGTTCGGAAACGATCGTAGGCCTGCAATAATAATTTAATAATAGAATGAATTTTTTTTTACTTTCTTGATTTCTTCTGTAAATTTGTTCTGAAATTTTTAAATTATGGATTTCGGTTCAGACATTCTCGAAGAATGAATAAAAGGAATTTTAAGTTTTCGTTTTAGTTTATCGTTCGCGAGCAATAAACCTATTTCTCTTTTTTTTTCATCTTCACGCAGACAAAAAATGAAATAATAGTTTGAAACCAGCCGATAGTACAACGCGCATTATATAACATAAAACCGAATACAATTCTTGGCACGAAATAATACTGGCACAATTCGGTTCAAGGATCCACTTCGCCTACCCTACCTCGCTATATTACGGAATTGCCGATGTTCCACTACTTAAAAGTCAATTTTACCCCAATTTATTTGCAACGTCCGACGAAATAATATATCTGCGGGAATCCCGAGTGCTTATTTTTCCAGCTACTAACATTATTCCGCTTCTAAATTACGGCAAACCAAACGCCGGATTTTGCTCAATTACTTCATCTCACTCGCCCCGTCTAACTTCTTATTATACATAACTCCGCGTCTTCTAACTATACATCCGTTATACACCATCTTTATAATATTACAATGTACACGCAATATATTTTTATATATACATATAATATACATATGTATGTATCTATTTGTACATGCGGATAATGTAGATAAAGAAACTCGTAACAGCGCATTAGAAATTGATGCTGACCGTTAGACAAACAGTCGCGAAAAGAATTTCGTCTATATGTGGAAGAATCGCGTTACACGATACGGTAAAAATGGTTGCTACGTTAAAATAGAGCCGAATATGTAGCGTAATTACAGTGGACGAGAAAAAAGCACTCCACAATGGTTTAGCAGAATCGAAAGAAGCAAAGAGACAGGCAGTTGCGCACGTTAGCAAAATGAAATAAGCAAAGCATCGGGAAAAATAGGAGCAAGATGGATAAAAGCGATTGAAATGAAGTAGAAGAAAGTGAGTCGATATAAGCTAATCGTAAGGGTAGTCACTAAAATATATGCTGTATACGTCATATATATAATAAGTAGCAAGCGAACGAAGAATATCTACTTAATTTCGAGTATCTAGATTAGTATCGAGAAAAAAAATGTATGTTATAAAAACGAGATCTAATTATTTTTTCAAAATTTTACATTTTTTTAGAAATTTTATTTTCCTTTTTTATATTTTCAATCCGCACATAGTGCAATAAGTAGATGTAATGAAAGAACAGGAAAGAATTAGATAATGTTGATGGTCCATTGACCACAAGTTAGGACATAATATGTAGGAGGAATGAGAAGAGGATGAAGTTTTAAGAGTGTCTCTTGGCCAGTTTCTCAGAAACCGACGCGATAAAGCGTGTGGCATATCACGATTTGTCAGTTGTAGAATAGCTGGATTAGCGGCATTTCTTAGTCTTGAAAAATAAGTTGTATCTTTTTTTTTTTGGCTACTTCTGAAACAGTTGGTATCCGCAAGTCGGAATCTATAGACTGATTTGTCACGAACCTAGGAGCATCTACAATGTGACGTAAGACTATTGATTTCATCGACTGTAAAGGTCGGATGTTAGCTGGCTTGTGCATGCCATAAGTCCAAATCAGTTTTACGACTGAGTTGTACAATAATAGTTTGTTCTCAACCGATAGCTTTGGCCGAGTTTTCAAAAAGAGAATTGAGCAGACCACATCGCAAATAACAGGGCCAGATCAGATACCAGGAAATTAATACGATTATCGGAAGATGATCAGATAAAGGATTTAGCAGTTCTTTTTAATAATATTTATATCTCCGGTGAGATACCTTCAGAATGGTTCAAATCTACTTTTGTTCTAATTCGTAAGAAACAATATCCAATGCGGTGATTACAGTTAGTTTACAGGCTAAAGATCTTTTTAAGAATCATTTATCAAATAATTAAAAGAAAATGCGAACAAGGTCTATCGGCAACACAGTTTGGTTTTCGTGCTGGACATGGAACTAGAGAAGTACTGGCAGTATTACGCATAATTTTACAGAGATCTAGGGAGCCTTCGTATGTTTTATTGATTACGAAAAGCCGTTTGACAATGTTCAGCTCGAAAAGTTGATAAAAATCCTCCGAAACGGAGGAATTGTTACCAACGGCTTAAATATAATAAGAAACTTATATTGGAAGCAAGAAGCGGAATTGGTATTAAATAGAAATGAGCCGAAAATAAACTTCGAAGTTAAAGGTGGTGTACGACAAGGTTGTGTGTTATCCTCCCAATATTATTTAACCTAGATGCTGAACAAGTCGTCAAACAAACCATAATGGACCCACCGTACGAAATAAAGATTAATGGTAAAATCATTAATCCATTATGCACACGATGTTCGACTTGCACACATTCATATCACAAAAAATCACAAAACTATATCAACAACATTGGGAATGCACTCACACACACCTTTATCAGATTAAACCAAAATTAGGACACTATATAACATCGGCACAAAAAATTAGACGAGAAGAAGTAGCATTAGCCAGATTGCGTATATGACACAACACAAGGCTCACATCACAGCACTTGCTGAATGGTGATCCTCCACCAAACTGCTCCACATGTAATACTCAATTAACAATAATGTGCTATTAGAATGTAAACAATGTGATAATCCAAGAAATGTTTACAAATAAAATAATACAAACAATATTACAGGGGATAATCCCCAAATAATTGAAAAACTCCCAAAATTCCTCATAGTTACAGTTCTAATTCATAATAAAGTATACACAGACGCAAATGATCTCAGTAATCGAGCGTCTTTAAATAAAATAAATAAAAAGATCAAACTGTTCGCTGCTACATACACTTAATTTAGTTATACGGAATCGAAACTATGCCTTTAAAATAAACAAATCGATATGAAGCTGTAAAAATGCGGCTCCATCGAAGGATGTTGGGAATCCCGTGGACGGCCAACATATCAAATAAATATGTTTTAAAGAAGGCTAATACAAGCGGAATATTAAAAAATTACATTATAGAAAGAAATGTGTCATATTTTGGCCTTATCATCAGGAGCGAAAAATATGAAATACTCCAGATGATAGTACAAGGAAATATGGAAGGGAAGTCCTTCGGCTGCAAAATATTATAAACTGGACAAACAAGTCTTGTCTAGAGCAATTACTGAATGCAAGCAATGTCTAATCGACCGATTAGTTATACGTTCTGTGCAGCACGATGATAATGATGATGATAATAATCGTAAAATCATCATTATCGTCGTACTGTTCGTTACCGAACGTCGTGACTAGAGCTATTGTATGTTTAATGATATAGCATTCAAGACACTATTTATAACGCAGATGGGTGCGCATATGATGCTATACGGAGTGGATTGCAGCTGCCACTTCGGTGATAATTAAGAAGAAAAACCTACTGACGTACGACCTGCAGTTATAGGGTCATGCCAATCTAACAGAGAAAATATCTAAGCCAGACCTATCGTTATATTAAGAAACGATGATGTGTACCGAGATCTACTCATTGCATCTATAAACGAGGAGATTGTAAAATAATGCTCACGAAAAGCGGTTGCATCACCGCGTTAATGCGGGAGCTATCCAGTTGCTCGATACGATGCAGAATGTTTGACGTCTTAAACGGCATCGTTCAGTGTGCAATAAATTCTTTTACTTAAATAAATACTAGACCCGGTAAACTAGTTAGATAAATTGTCTCGTTTGAACATTTCTGAAGTTATAGTTGACCGACTATTGATTCCAAACCCGTGAGCAATAAAGTAATATTCGACTGGCATACTATTAAATTTGGCGCTTGTATTAACTAAAGAAACATACGAAAGACCAGAAAACACGTAGTGAATATATGCGTTAGACAAATCCGATAAAGTATCACTTCTTATCGCCTACCGACCTCGACGTAATTTAATATAAAATTAACTATCGGGCAAGTGCATTACAACGTGTATTAACTTATAATTTTGATGATATTAAATTTTGTAACGAACGCGCAAGTTTCAAAGTGTTGCCGAAACACAGAATGTTTTATGACAACCACGAAATTTTCATAAGTTAACTTCGACTAACGAAGGTTAAGATTCACGATCCTCGCTGGTTTTTATAGGTGTGTATATATATATATAATATATAGTATACGCTGAAAAGGGAGAACTTTCATATACACACAAGAAGACACTAAATTAACTCAGGCTTTTCGACGAAACTGTAAAACAAACAAACGAGCCAGATGATAAGTTTATAAGTTAATTAGCGCAAAGTCATTATCATCACCGTATTCGTCTTTGAAGTAAATCTGATACGTTTTTGTTGCTACCTAGACTTCTTACATTAGAGTTGTAGAATTTTCTTAATAAAACTCGCATTATTTTTCGTACTTTTCAGATGTACCTGAGTGAATTAGAATTCAAGACGGATAACGTTATAATACCTTTTGATGAAACTAAAAATAACGACGTCTAGGAGTACTTAGTAAATAGAATAAATGAAAGTTGAAAGTTTGTGTAAATAGTATTAAAAGTTGGAATATTCTGTAAAAAATAATAATAATAATAATAATTGCGTAATCCGTTGACTAGGTATATTTTTTTTTTAAATTTATTTATTGAATATTCACGTGTGCAAAAAAAAAAACAGCAGGAATGTCGATAAAAACAATTGTATGCGATGGTTCCTTGAAAAGTGTACTTAAGAGATGAAAAAGAATGGGATGTGTAACACAGTCCGCTACCATGTGTATGTCTGTATACGTGTATATACGCTTAAACATTATAAACGAATCGCATGAAAATAAAATAAAAATTTATAAAAATTAAAGAGTATGCTCAATTTAACTAAAGCCATAAATAGATGTTTACACCGCGAATGTTCCGTAACAATTTAAAATTATAAACGTATGTACGCGAAGTTGCCTAATTTAGTTAGACGGAAGTTTTTCTCGGTCATTATGAAGAAACAATTCCAGCGACATCTTTGCCAAACTCGTTTTACGTGTTGTCTTATTTTCTCTGTAAGTTAATCAGATTGTTGTAATGCGAACGTTAATAACGAAGTATTATTTTCGCTTATCAGTAATTTTCGACGGTAAATTTTCAAAATCTATACGTATCATGTGGCACATTGAATTAGAAATGATGTGACATATATAGAGGCCTAAAAAAAAAAAACTGCGAAAGATGTAATATAGCGAAACATATGCACAGCGCCTAAAATCGCACCCGAATCCGCTAGCAAAATTGGCTTAATTAATGATAATCTTCAATAGACACGTAGATTGAAAAAGAAAATTACGCATAATGTAACAATTAAGGTTGAGTCTCATTGGAGACTTACTACTAAATGAATATACATATATATATACACGATGTTTGAATGCTAACTATTGTGAGATCGTTACATTTTTTTTTCTTTTAATTTACAATAAGAATTATTTAGTTTGAGAATTTTATTTTAACACGGTCATGGTATTGTCTGCTACCGACTGTCTTAGAATAGAGCTAAACGAGATTAACGACACTAAGATCATAATGATTTTGGGCGATTTCGATACAAGATCGACACTTAACGAAGAGCTGAATAATGAACAGTTAAACAACGGGAAAAAAAGAACAGAGAATATTGAAGAGTTTATTATCAGTAACGACTTAACAGTTAAGAATAAGTACGATATTATATGGGCGAAGACTAATAATGAGAAAGCTGTTATTTTTGCAGATTATTTCGAGAACCAATTTAAACCTCATCGTTTGGATAATCCATTACATACCGAGAAAGTTATGCAACAAAATACCAGAGTTATTCAGCATTTTCCGAATCATAAATACTATATATTACAATAAAACAAGCTACGTTCTTGCATTATAAACCTACAAAATAATAAAAACCCCGGGAGAAGATGGTTATTACAAATAACATCCTAAAACATCTACCTGAAAAAAAAAAAAAGGTATTCTCCTACTCCTTTACATTTATAATTCGATGATGCGACTATCTTACTTTCCGACAAGATGGAAACATTCAATAATTATACCAATTCACAAATATTGAAAACCGACTTCTGACGTTTCATCATACCAATAAGTTTATTGGATACGTTTGGGAAACTTTTCAAGAAATTACTTCACCCAATTCTTTGTGGTATTAAGGAGCTTGTTTTACTTCCTTCGGATTCCGAACTAAGCACTCGGCTGTTCAACAGTGTCATAGAGTTGTCGACGCAATCGAGTCGGTTTTTATACTGTTCAGCGGTGTTTCTGGATGTAGCCAGGGCATTCGATCGCGTCTGGCATGAACGGCTGCTCTACAAGATCGATGAAATTTTTCCGCTTGAAATATACTTTCTTTTAAAATCCTACCTCAACAGTAGATCATTTCAAGTCAAAATAGACAAAGCTATATCTACTCCGCGAATGATTATGACATCAGTCCTCCCTCTTTTATACGACATATATACGATATTCACTATTCAGACTACTTTCGCGGATGATGTTGCTATTTTAGCTAGTCATGAAGACCCCAGCGAAATGTCAAGATATATATACAGAGACACTTACTATTACAATGGGCCCGAAAATAGAAAGCCGAAATAAATAGCCTTAAGTCATCGCATGTCACAACTAGACGACAGAATTGCCCGCCAGTTACATATTGCGGTCGGATGATACCAACAGCGCCAGAAGTTAAATATTTAGGATTAACATTCGATCGAAGATTAACGTGGGGATCGCACGTCATAAATACGCGGAAAAAGCTGACGCTTCTACTGCGCCAGCTGTATCCGTTAATAGGGCATACATCGCAACTTCGTCTTGCAAACAAAGTCCTCTTATACAACACAGTAATTGCTCCTATCTGGAAAAATCGAGGTGTACGGTTCGACCTCCAAAACCAACCTAAATAAGATACAATCGTTTTAGTCGAAGGTTTTAAGGATTATATGACAAATGCACCATTTTATGTTCGTAACGATGTCGTACATCGTGGAATACGAACGTCTTAAAAAAAAGGTCAATGTCAGGATGCACATACGCCATCATAAAATGGAGGAAGAATAAATATAAATCACTGAAACAACATTATCCATTATGTTGTTTATCTGATATTTTTCTCTTCTTTTTTCGCAGTTGTGTTTATAATCTTCATACCGATTGGTGTACACATACACAAAAAAAAACTTTTGGAAACAAAAATGGCAGTAGCGTCATCGGCCTATTCATTGACATTAAAAATAATATCAGTGAGCTAAAAGTACAGAAAGTATCTTGTCTCGACATAAAATAATCAAATTCGAAATTTTTATTAAAAAAATAAACAACAACAAAAACAAACGGGAAATAAAAATAATAAACTTCGGCACGTTTGAAAAGGAGATAAAAATCGTTAATTTTACGTAATAACGGAATCGCACAGTCTAGAAGAAACAAATATTAACGTCGTATTAGTATTGAACAAAATTAAATAAATTAAGAAATGAACGGAGTTCAAAAACACATGGCGGAATTCAAGACTGGAAAATTACAAACAAAATCAAATAATTAACAAGACTAAAGTGCAAAAAATAAAACGAAAGAATAATTGTAATAGATGAAATAATTCCGAAAGTAAACGAAAAATATAAGAAGGAAATAGCTAAAAACTAAAATTGGGTGAAAACTAGTAGAAAATTCGACTACTCGTAGTAAACCATAAATATATATATATATATATATATGAGAATTAACAAAAATAAAATGATTTTCCTCCTGTAATAAATGAAAAAAACGGTCAAGTAACAGAGGAAAAACATGAATTAATTTGCAAAACAAATTATTCCCGAGCATAATAGTCGAGATCCCATCAACAGTTACGCAGATGTGAGCACACGAAATTTACAATAGAAAACTATATGGTGAATGCTATAATTGAAGAATTAAACGATACGAAAGCAAATGGATACAATGAAATATTCCATAACATTATTTAATGAAGATCGAGCGGATTTATTATTTACAAAATCTAGAATAAATACTTGAATATAAAAAGATCTCCACACTTCCGGAACATTGGAAAGATCAAATTAACAAACCGGATAAAAACACGTAAGCATCCGAATTGTTATAAAACGATAAGTCTACTGCGCATCTAGGCATTGGGAAGAAGTGAAACTTGCAGACATTTTCCCAAAAAAGACAACACTTATGTAATAAACGCGCGATTTCTACAAATTTCACAAACAAAAGGAACACAGTTCAAATGTTTTCTCCTGCTCAAATTTACATCGCACATAAAATGCGCGCATGCGCAAGAGGAACAATACGAATACGCAATACATGTTCACGTGTATATACATATATAATAATATACGCGCAATAATTTGTTGGGCATTCGTGTTTTCACTTGCTATTCGTTATTTCGTTCAAATCTTCGCCGCCTATGTGTATAAGCCGTCGGCTCGCTCACTTTTTACGGGTTAACTCCTCATATACAACGCGCCAATAGTACTTTCACTTCGAAAATTATTCGAAACAAAATTGGAAAAGAGACTACCAATTTTCATATAGACGAAAAACATCTACAGAACAGGCCATAAAGACTTGAATGCAGATAATTGAGACCTGCATAAACGAGACCCCGGTTACAAAATAATTATACTAATAACTTTTTTTCATCCAGAACAAAATTCTATCAGATCTAACCGTTTAAAAATTCTTTACAAGTTGGAAAAATAAGGTTTTACAGTAGTGAACAAATTACGTACAAACGGATACTTACAGACGGAGTGGCGGCCCCCTCGAGGTTCAGCTGTTTACTTTTCAACTTTGCTAAGGGGTAAAAACTAATAATTGGTAAGTTATGCGGATGATCGAAGAAAAAAGACGAAGTAGAAATTTACGAAATAGACGAAACAATAACAATACGAGCATAAAAAAGTACTTTACAAGAATAAAATGAAGTGTTCAGAATTAATAATAATCTAAATTCGAGGAATAATAATTTTGTTTTAAATTTTTTTTTGGGGGGGGGATTTAGCAAATATTTGCGTAAACATCTAAAAGTCTTTCCTAAAACAATTATTTAAGTTTAACATCGCCAGTAGTCGCAGATTGATTACAATTCATACCCAACCGTAATATTTGTTCGGTATTCGTTTGTTAGAAGAGTTACATCGTAATTGTAGAAATGTCGGTTTAGATATAAACCCTAAACAAAAAGGTTCTTACTAAAATAGAGCGGGAAAAATTCGGCTTAATGAAGAAGAATTGGAACATGTGCAGGAAGCAAATTATTGGGACAAGTACTTATATCATTTGACGACTGGATGTACAAAGAAATAACAAGAAGAATTCCGCAGCGTGGAATAAATTTTGGAGTTTAGAAGGAATTCTAAAACGTAGAAGCTGTAAAATTAACCTTAAAGTAAAAGTTGGTATTCTGGAAAAATGCGTCGTACCAGTTTTTCTGTATGACAAACGTGGTTTACGAAAGCAGCAAACATTGCAAAATTAGTCCTGTACAGAGAGCATTGAAGAGATTTGTACTTGGAATTAGAAGAATTGACCGAATTCGTTCAGAAAACCATAAGGCAATAAAATCAAAATGATGAAAGATATTGCGAAAAGGACAGTCGGCCTAAAATGGAACTCGGTCATATGATTCGTCGGAATGGTTTAGCCCGCAAATGTAATGAAGTGGAATCTGCATTACAATAAAATAACTATACGGCTTCAGATAGGTTTCAGATAGGCTTCAGATAGCGGGTGGGTTCTAGTTGGTTGCGATTCAGCTCGGATAGAACGGAATGGAAGAAAACGTGCCAATTATACATAACGTCTATCATTATTTATAGGTGTATATATATTATGTATATTTATATGTTATATGATATTGTGTTAGTATATTTATGGGTGGGAGGCCTTCGGTCGAGCGAAATAAATGCTTTATTTATTCGGTATTTATTTAAAATTCTACATTCGAATATTTTTTTATTAGGATTGCATCAATCTTCGGAATAGAAAACGGGAACTGATTTATAGAGTTTTTAATAAAGAAATATATATGTTTATATAAAACCGCTTTAAATATTTTTACAACAAATTTCCTCACTCTTTCAATTACGACCAGTTACACATCGCAATAGAAAAATTGTCATGATAAAGGATATTTAGTTGACGTGGAACGTTTCGATTTTAAAAACATTTATACATCGCGAGAGAAATTGTCAATCTAAAAAAATCGATATTACGCCTAAAATATTTTATTTTTGCATTCTCCAGTCTAACTATTTCATATATACTAAAATGTATAATATATATATATATATTTATTTCGAATTGATAACAGGCGACTGAAATGGTGAAATATAATAATTGAACAACCGTGTACAATTTTATATAAATCGTTCATAAATTCTACATAACGAACGATAACTTAATTACTCGGAATTAACTATCGGCGATGGAATACGAATTTCGTTGTTCGATAGAACTGGTAAACCGAGTTAGCGTGGAGTAGGTGCTTAAAGGAAAAAATCTACTCTATAGTCGCATTTCTTTTTTTTTAGGTTTTATTTTTTTTGTCTTTCTAATTTATGAATAATTCATGAGAAGGGTGTAAAGACTAAATTATTCAAATTTATAATTCGCTATTTTACCCGTTTACTATCTGCGACGAACGTCAATTTAGCGAGTGTCGTCTTAATCTTTATCACTATAATTTAGTACGTTCCGTCTTATAATTTAGAAAAGTCTATTATTATGCTTTTTGAAGCGGAATGTAACTTTAATACCTAGTTGACAGACGGTATTAGTATAAGTTTTGTTTTGAAATTGTTTAAAGTTCTCGAAAAAAACCAGACAATTAAAGAGAAAATTTTGTTAAATCTTAAAAGGTTTAGAAATTTCTTCAATTTGTCACAAAGTTTGAAAAGTATTTTCAACAAAAAAACAGTGACGAAATTACTAGAGTGTCGACTGTCTAGATTTTATTAACCGTATAACATTTCGGACAGACTTATTCCGGTAATTCTATTCTTTAGTCCAAACGGTATTAACGATATTAACGATGTAATCTATCGTCAAAGTTGACACGTTTGTACCTTTCTTCTGTCAGTTTTCTCATTAAGCATTTCTTGTTACAAAACATCGGGAATTTTTCTGCAATTTCACGCGTTTAAAACCTTCTCCTAAGCTATCTTAAAACCTGAACTGAAAATTTATTACATAAAGAACGGAAAAAAACAAAAAAAAACAAAATGGGATCACTAAAACTTTTTTACGACGCTTTTCAACGCTGTTAAGCAATTATCGTGTGTACATATAAAATATAAAAACATATACGATTTATAAAAAATACTAATTTATACAAACAATTTACAAAGATTATCAAACTGTAAATAAAACAGTACTAATAAAATAATCTGTTAGCGAATGTAGCAAATAACACAATGAACAATCAGCGATATTAAAACAAAAAGCTGATTGTTGTTATTGTATGGTTTACCACATTCACTATCAGATTATTTTATTAATATCGGTTTTTCCTCGTTTTGCTAATTTTTGTAAATTGTAATTGAAATCGATTTTTTTTTTGCATTTTATATTTTTATATATTGTACAAAAAGGAAGTTGAAATGGATCGGACATGTACTGAAACATGGAGGAATGTTGCAAATTGACACCGTAAAACAGGATGAAGTAACTGACATATGCCCAACTAAAAATGGACACCGTAAAACAGGATGAAGTAACTGACATATACCCAACTGAAGCGGAGGGCGGCATATCGTGAACAGTGGAAAACGGATAGAGTGATCGGGTACCAGTACTTAGGACTAAACAACCGCGAAGAAGAAGCAAATTGTACATATTTTTATATTTTAATTTTTATGTTCACTCGATAATGGCTTAATAGCTGAAAAACTTTGTGATTTTCACAAAGAAAATTTTAGTGATTTTAACTCCTTCTTTGTTGTTTATTATTTTTACATTCAACACTTTTCAAATTATGAAAATTTACTGTATAACTAATTATACACATAAGCGCTTCTGTGTTCTCGCGCGTGTATATATATTATATATATATATATATATATATATATATATATATATATATGTATGTATATACGGATGTAGCTATCTCGTTTTAATTTTGTTTCAAAAATAATAACGATAAAGCTGCAAGTAAAAATTATTAATTGTGGATAATTTATAATAAAGCTTTTCGGCACTATCATCAAATGGTAAATAAATTAATTGATGATGATAACATGAATAAATAATAATGGAATGATCTGCCAGTAATATAACTCGCCATCCCTAGAAATAATCACCTTAGAATAATCTGCTCTACTGCTTTTTCTTGGAGATGTTTTTCACACAGTAGAATGAAGAGGTAGTTCTATATCTCGTCTCCGCATCAGTCACACCGTATCGACTCACGGCTATATTATAAATAAAACGGATTAACAATTGTGTTCATCCTTAACATTCCGACACTTATTTCTTGAATGTCCATAATACTCCGTATAGCGGTCTCAAATATTTAGTAGCACTTCGATACAATAAGTTTTATCCGATAACCCAATTAATTTCGGTATAAGGAGTCCTTCAATTTATCCAAAATATAAATACGATCAACTCCATGTAACACCCAATAATTATTTTCTGGCGCTCCAAGAAGTATTATACCATGAAGTTTGGTATGTTCTCAAGTCACTAAAAAATGGTAGAGCACCTGGCCCCGATGGCGTACTATCAGAAATGCTGAAATATGGTGGTCCTATAGTTGATGAACTGCGATCATTATTCAACCAGTGCTTTATTAATAAAATGATAGCCACAACATGGAAGGAATCAGAGGTTATCCTGATACATAAGAAAAGGAACACGCAATTGCTAAACTATAGACCCATCAGTATGCTGTCCCAAATATATAAAATATTTACCCGTGTAATAACAAACCGTATAACACAAATAATAGAATATCACCAACCGAGGGAACAAGTAGGATTTAGATCTGGTTATAGCGCAAAGGATCATTCGTTAACTATTAGAACAAATACAAACTTGTGAAGAATACAACATCCCACTCTATACGGCGTATGTGAACATTATCAGAACACTGTACCAATAGGTTTCAATGAAAGTCAAGCTACGGAATAGAACTGCTGAAGTACCTTTAAAAAGTGGTGTGCGACAAGGTTACTATCTCACCGAAATTGTTTATTACGGCCTTAGAGGGTGAATTCGGAAAACTAAACTGGGATTCGAAAGGCGTAACGAAACGATGGAAAACTTAATCACCTACGATTTGCAGATGACATCGCTATAATAAGCAGGAATCAAGAAGAATTAGAATCTATGCTGAACGAAATTCAAACTGAATCTAGGAAAATAGGATTAAGAATAAACAAACAGAAAACCTGCCCGGTGCTCGAATAATAGATTATCCTTTTCCAAATACCAAAACTGTTTCCTTGTACTTCTGTCATATACGCAAAATTCCAAAAAAAAAAAGCTAAATACCTGTCTTCATGGTAAATTAATTCTAAATCATCAGTCCGCTACTCAGGCGTGGTCCTAGATTCTAAATTATCATGGGATCAGCATTTAATCTACATTAAAAAAAATGTGCTCAAAGAAAATAAACATTCTGAGAAAACTATCCCACAGTACATATGGGGCCGATCGAACTTCACTTTTATGCATTTATCGCTGTCTTATGACTATGGAGCAGCGGAATATTCCACATCAAAACCATAATTACTCAAGTCCTTAGATGGTTTTTCGTTATTCGTAGCCTAGCCAACTACATAATCCAGTTAGAAGCTTCGGGATTATTCATCCATAAATTACTTCCATCTGCTATCTTATCCTCTTCGAGACTACCTCAATATCTTATCGGAAATAAACATTCTAAAACCGCAGATATTAAAACATTCAATCGCGTCATCAGTTTGCCGAAAGAGGGCGTATCTTCGCCGCGGACTTAATAATAAGCTCTAACATACAGCAGCCATCGGTTGTGCAACTCCTTATGCGATGTATTTAGCAACGATCAGCATCCTATAACCAAACAAGTGACACAGCTGTTATTAGTCAAACCGAACCAATTAGGCTCGTTCCTGCGTATTCCAACTCATGCTGGGATTGCTGGAATGAAATAGTAGATAGAGCAGCGAAGGAGGCTGCTACAATGTTGCCGATCCCAAACGTCACAATTCCAGCTATGGATGTACGTAATTAAGTCAAATTAAGACTTTTTTTGCTTCGTGGCAACAAAAGTGGCAATCGACCTCCTTATTAAATAAACTTCGTCAAATCAAAAATTCCGTTTTACCTTGCAATACTTCGATTCCAAACCGCAGAGAAGACGTTGGTGGCTGGGGTCATACAAGACTCAATCATTCACAGCTGATCAACAGAACTCCGGCTCTTCAGTGTCCTGTGTTTCGCATCACGTTTTCCATCTCCATATCCTCATTGACTGTCCTTTGTACTCCTCAAGATTTTCTCTCAACCTTCCCTCGTCACTTTCTCTTCTCTTCAAAGAAGAATACTCTTAATTATGTTTTTACGCATGTCCCTTGACTTAAATTCCTATTCCTCATGCTTCTAGCTTTAGTTGCTGCACACGGCACGTTAATTGAGATTAATAATATATATATATATATAGATAAATGCGACATAAGAAAGTTTTTGTTATGTGTTCAGACAGGAGAGTATATATATTAGATCGTTTATCGTTCGATGGCGTAACGGTTCTGGTCATTTCTAAAATTGGTGTTTTCTTTTAAATAAAATCGCGCTTAAATAATGATAAGTAACTAAATACCGTTCTAGTGATTTTATAAACATTTAAAAATAATATAATTAAATATATATATTATATTAAAAAAAAGTCATCACAGTATTTGTGGAAATATATATTATGTAAATCCGATTATTTGTGTATAAATGATTGTTAATATGTTATTTCGTATAAAAGTTTTCCATAAAACATAAAATAACTTTGAAAAAAAATGATCACGCTTTCGGTTTAAGAGTAACGGATACTGTGGGCTTACTGAAATTTAAAAAATAACATCGAGCTTGATAATCAACGAACCGAATCAATCACGATCAATAGTATTCACTGGAGTCGTCAGTCATATGTGTTTTCTTTTATATGTATTTAATTCATCGTTGGTTTTTTGTAAATGCCTGTTTTTCTTTTTACTGACATGTTTAATAATATTTTATAAAATAAGCGATATAAAATTTTTGTATGAACAGTATAATAATAATAATAATAATAATAATAATAATAATACTAAAAGTTAATTCAAATAAAATAAAAGTCTGAACAATAATAAATTGTGTTAGACGTTGTAAGTTCAGTATTAGGGGAATACGCGGCCAAACAACTGGTGCCCCATTTCACGACTTACAACCGCATTCAAAATTTGGTTTTATAGCAAGAAGGAAGTTATAGTGGTATGAGTTCCATTTCTGTTTCCAGTTGTGATGAATAAAGTATTTGAAGGCTGTTCTTAGTACTGGAGACGGCAGGGCTTTACAGATTGTAAGGGGGACATAGTATAGAATGGGCAGTCCTACCCACCGTTTCATTTCCCATAATTCACTTATAACTTGGAATTCATAAAAGTGATACTGGATCTAAGTAGAATTAGGATTTAATCGTTGATCGTTATCACTTATATATGTCCGATCAATTGAACCTGTTTTATGGGCAACGTTATTATTAGGATCACGAGTTGATTTAATCGACTTATAATTCGTAGCATAGATTTTTTATTTCACCGGATGTTCACTTTTCGTAATATACAATTTGGAGGAGTATACTTCTGGTTCTCGCAGGTTGATATACTGTATAACCCAGCTCACTTAATATAAGTATAATATCGATTACAATGTCCTTGAGTATATTGTCTGAAACAACACGATTATTACTATAGAAGTCACGATTTCTGTATTAATGTATACGTAATAGAATTCTATACAATTTTAAAAAGAAACTCTTATCTTCAAAGCAAAATAAACTTAAAAGTATTCTGTTGGCGACATCTTTCGGAAGTAATAAGAAATACAGATGATATTTCCAGTCAGCCGTTACATCGACTAATTTTAAATAAATAGCGAAGAAAAATATCGAAGCGAAAAACAATTTAAAATCGTACCTCATCACCTATATATATATATATATATATATATATATATATATATATATATATATATATATATATTGTTTAATATTCTTCTCAGTTCGTTAATTTTTAGAAAAGGTTAATGGAAAATTGAATTTTGTTTTTAAATTTTCTGGACGAAGCAATTTCCTTCATTCTTCCGTAATGGTTTACTTTCGTTGTATGTATTACAGCTTTGGTCTTCCTTTTGGTATAAACTGATCGTTCTACTTTCTATACTAAATATTCATTATGACTATAAGTCCATTTACGTCCTAATTCTACTTTTAGTATTTTGAATGAATTTTGTTTCCGATTAAACACTGTCATGTACATTCTATATCCATGGTATCTTCTTCATTGTCCTTCAGTACATCTTTTCATATACTTTCAGCGTAGGTAGTACACCATTTATACTACTACATAAATGTGTGCATTATTTAGGAAACCGTAATTCGTGTTACATTATTAGAAAATTTATACGTTAATTTGTTAGAAAACTCTTACTTCATCGTTTAGAATAATAAAATATATATATATATATGTATATATATATATGTATATATATATATATAATTTTTATTAAGAGTTTTCTAACAAATTAACGTATAAATTTTCTAATAATGCAACACGAAAAAGAAAAATTCCCTAAAAGAGAAATATTACTAGTAATAGGTGATTTTAACCCAAAAATAGGAACCACCAAAAACGATAATCACCTAAAATCTACTGTCGGAAAATATGGCTTAAGAGATAGGAACAAAAGGGGGAAAATGCTAATCGATTTTTGTTCAGAAAACAACCTCTTTGTAATGAATTTAAATTTCAACCATCACAAGCGACAACTTTACACATGGATTTCACCTAACGGACAAACCAGAAACCAAATAGATTATGTACTTCTGCGAACAAGGTGGAGATCTAAAAGATGTGAAGACATACCCAGGATTAGATTGTGGCAGTGACCACAAAGCTTTAGTGAGGTATGTTTCAAGCTTCAACAAAACAAAAAACAGCCGGAGATCAAAAAAAAATTTATCAACCTAAGATCAAATAGTAACTTTAAAACACAATTAAAGGCCAAACTGAACGAGAGAATTCAGATCAGTGATTCATGAAACTGTAAAGAAAATCCGCAGTGAAGTACAAAAGCCATGGATCTCCGAGGCAACATTTAAACTAATTAATGAGAGGAATCAAATAAAAAAATGGAAAACTAATAACATAATAGATTCAAATGTTTGTGAGGATTAGAATAAACTAATAAATAAAGAAATACAAAGAGATAGGAACAATTACATAACAGGAATTCGTGAAGAAATAGAACAACACTCACAAAAAAATGAACCTTATGATCTATATAAGAAAATTAAGTGGTTAAGTAATACTTTCAAAACCAGAACGCTGCCAATAAAAGATCAAAATGGAACGAAATTAACGGTAACGTCAGAAACAGCAGAAAGATGGCCCCAGTATTGTCAAAACCTTATGTACGACAATGAAATATCAGTATTAATGCAGGACTTTGAGCTTGAACCGCCAATTATGAAAGCTGAAATAGAAGTCGCATTGAAGAAGCTAAAAGATCGAAAGGCGGTAGGAGTAGACGGTATAACTGCAGAAATGCTGAAAGCAACGGAGAATCAGGAATAAAGATATTGCATACGATTTGTCAAAAAATATGGGAAACTGGCAGCTGGCCAGAAGAAGAGTGGACAAAATTAGTATATGTACCACTACACAAAAAGGGCTCTACAGACGATTGTGGACACTACCGTACAATAGCATTCATTATTCATACCAGTAAAATACTAATATATATATTACAAAACCGGCTTAAATACTACCTCCTACTACAAATTTCGGAAGAACAAGCTGGGCTTGTACCAGGTAGAGGCACGCGTGAACAACTATTAAATATAAGACAAATAATAGAAAAATGCAACGAATATAACATTGCGGGACTGCTTTATTTTTTTTAGATTACCAGAAAGCTTTTGACAACATCAAGTGGACGAAAATGTGGCAACAAATATTACTAGAAATGGGAACACCGAAGCGTCTAATTTATTTGATACAAAAATTGTACTTTAATAATAAAGCTTTCATTAAACTAGAGAACGAAAAATCGAAAGAATTTTCAGCAAGAAAGGGAATACGACAGGGTTGCTGTATTTCACCGATTCTCTTCAACATCTACGGGGAATGGATTGTAAGAAAAACAATGGAAAGATGTCAAGGAGGAATATCTATCGGAGGGAAAAAAATTACAAATATCAGATTTGCAGACGACACTGTATTACAGGCCAGCATAGAGCAAGAAATGTTTGAATTACTACCAAGAATAGATGTGGTCGGCAAAGATGCTGGCTTAATACTGAATAAACATAAATGTTCAATGCTTATCGTTGATAAAGAGAATCCAAAAACTACTGACCTGCTGCGAGATATTGAAATTAAAGATAAATTAATTTATTTGGGTGCGTGCGTATCAAAAAATGGTGAATCCGAAGAAGAAATAAGGAGACGGTTAGCTCTTGCAAATGTCGAGATCGGGAAATTAAATTGTATATGGAAAAACCATAAGATCTCTAAAACAACAAAACTGTTACTCCTTAAAACGTTGAAATTTTTCCATAATAGCGACATACGGCTCAGAAACCTAGACGATTAATAAATCGATGAGGAAGAAGCTTGAAGCTTTCGAAATGAAGGGATACCGAAAAATCTTAAGGATCCCATGGACACCCCACTGAACAATTGATACCATCCATTGAAAGACGCATGCTAGGCTTCTTTGGTCAAGTAATACGAGCAAATGGGCTGGAGAAAACAATTCTGCAAGGAAAGGTTAATGGAAAAAGGAGTTCAGGTAGACCGATGAACCGTTACATTGATCAAATCACAAGGTTATGTAAAGTAGACACACAGCAAATCCTAGCGCAGAATCGATATAAATGGCGACGTCTCGTAACTTACACTGAATAAGGTCACAACATCCGGATCGGATAACGAAACAAGAAGAATATATATATATATACATATATATACAAAATGCAAAAAACAGAGTTCAGATCTCACGGATAGAATGCGAAAGCTTTGCCGCCATATTTTCATATGAAATCATCATAGGAGAAGAACAATATGATTAAGCGTGTAAGATATCAAATTTCAGTCACAGCAAAGGTTATTTATCTTTTTTTTGGTGGGGGCTAAATATTGCGAGCAACATGATTCAAAACGTGACAAGATATATACATTGCGAGCAACATGATTCAAAACATGACAAGATATATACATTGCGAGCAACATGATTCAAAACATGACAAGATATGTACATTGCGAGCAACATGATTCAAAACATGACAAGATATATACATTGCGAGGGTAATGTAGAATATATAAACAGCTATTGCATTCGCGAAATAATAATAACTATGAACTATGAAAACCAACAGATAAAATAACAGAATAGATAAACCAATCATACCGAAACAGAGCTTCGGCAAACTGTAACTGAGAGTAATAAAATCGGGTAGAAAATAACTACAATATCAACCTCTAAAGGCGATTAATCCCAGCCTAAATAATTACTGAGAGCGCGTTATTACGTTGCTGAGAGCAATATCAATTATCAGTTGATGGAATTCCTTTCTGAATTTAATTTAGTCAGCTAATACGGCCAAATAAATACACTGACAACAATAAAAAATAATAAATAAATAAATATATAAATAAATAAATAAATAAATAAGTATATAAATAAATATATAAATAAATAAATATATAAATAAATAAATATATGTATAAATATATAAATATATAAATATATATATAAATAAATAAATAAATATTTTTTTAAATAATTAAAATACAGTTAGTAAACATAATTTATAGATACGTCGTGACGAGATTAATTAATTAAGGTATGTAACAATATTATAACGCAAGATAAAAAAGGAAGAAAAAAACGTAAACAAACAAATCGAGCGTAATATTAGATAACGTTGAAGCTAACGATTAAATATGAAAATAGTTAATGTAACATGACGCTAGTAATTAGAACAATATATTAATAAGCGAATAACTCGTTATAATAAACTATGTTTAATACGTCTACGCTTATATTTTCTATACGTAAAAACATAGGTCGCCTGGAATCGTAATTACCTATTTAACGAGATAAACTCATTATCATATATGTACGACTATCATCGAAATGTTAATGCATTCCTTAACACGAGGTAATTTCAGAATATTAATTGTTCTTAGATATTATGATGAGTGGAAAATCAATATCGATCCATCCGAAACTGGACTCAATTTAGGTGTTGTTTTTGACGACAAACTAAACTTCATTAATACTATATTAACTATAATATTAATACGAAGGCTAAAATAAATCCATTTGTTCTATATATCCGATGTTTAAATCATTCCTTAATACACGCGATAATCTTATTATCTATAAAACAGACTAATACGAGATATGTATTTATAGGTTTTTTCCTATTTTTTAACGTTCGATATCGAACGCTAATTATAATAAATTGCAGCTCATTCGGAATAGTTAGGTGCATACTATAAATGTTCAACATTTATTTATATACTAGAATGGAAAATTAGTATCAAAATGAATCAGTTCCTAGTATAAAATGAGCCAAAGCATTGACCCGCTTACGTTTCAATTTTATATTACGAATTATAGATTGCGTTGTTTACTACATTCATTTAATAAATACTGTTCTTTTTTAATGTTGATAATTTTTCTAAATGTTATATCTAAATTAATATTTTTTTTTACATTTTTTTTGTATATTGTATATATTTATTTATTTTTTTTATGTAAGCTTTGTGATTTGTTATTAAATAAGTTTAGCGATTTTAACTCATTTGTTTTTTTGTTTGTTTGTTTGTTTATTATATGCTTGATTGCGTATACTTCGATCCGAACTCGATTTCTTAAACGGCTGAATTTTGTGTGGAAACTTTTTCTTTTAAGATTCGAATTTAAAATGTTCTCTATTCATTTCTATTCTATTAACCAACTTTTAGTACATAATTTGAAGTAAGTATGCAAATAAAAAATACGTCTTTATTTCCGCAATTTTAAAATTATTATATTCGCGTATACGGTATATTATAATTTTTGATAAATTTCATTAGATCGTTATCAACATCGTTTTATTAGTTTCGAAGTTCAAATTTGCCGGCTAAGAAGGCGTGTAAATAGACGATTGCGGTTTTATATTTCACCTGCTCGCTACTTACGAAGATTATATTTCGAACGCGTATTTCACGAATTCAAAGTTTCCAAAATACTGTGTAGCTTAAATTGTTCCCGCTAGACAATACTTCCACTATTGAAAGTATCAGTTTCTCGACTTTTCCTACAAAGCTTTTTCTCGATTTTAGACATATATATATATATATATATATATATATATATATATATATATATATATATATATATAGATATACGTATTCATTTTCGCAACTTGTCCAATTACTAGGTAGGGAGTTAACCACAAACAACATAAACATGCGACAATAATTCAATTCGCAGAAATTTCACTCCATCATTCCAAGAATAAAGTCGTAGTTATATTCTTAATTATATAATAATTTGAAACGTGCAGGTAGATATCGATTAATTACTGTCTCGAATATTACTCGTTCACGCGTGCTATGTAAATATATTTATCCGGATAAAGCGTTGTTAGCTATTTTAATTTAGAAATCTTACCTTTAGGCCCCAAGTCCACGTTATGTTCAAGGTAAAACGGTCCCTGTCTGGTGACAATTTCATGAACTATGATCGCGAATGAGTAAACGTCTCCTTTCTGGGTTCCTTCCGGAGGTGCATTCCTCATACGTAATAATTCCGGAGCCGTCCACAATAATCCTGTGTAAATAGAAATAAACAGTTAAAGGAATTACACACGTTACAAACAGAAAAACGTGCATTTGTACGAGTTAGTATAAAAAAACACTGGAATACGCGATAAATTCCGATAGAAAGCGAAATAGGAAACTTTAGACATTTTTAAAAGCAAAATACAAAATTTATATTTTCAAAAATATTCACGGACCTACGCAACGAACAATTGAGAAGATAACCAAAATGTTATACCATCATTATTGATTCCCGTCTCTCTAAAAAACGCATGTCTATATATATATATTATATATATATATATATGAAGAATTTACTTTTTCTAATCGTCTTCTATTTATAAACCGTCCTGGTGAATAAACTTTTAGTAATCACAATTTAATAGATTTAGTAGTGGCAAGAGACGTTGCGGCTTGTAAAATTCAGCACACAATTTCCCATCACGAACTTTCTGATCACTGCGGTGTTAAGCTCGTAATTAGTGGGCACCGTTGCATAAACAAAGATTTTGACAGCGGTCAATTAATTATAAACAAATAAATTTAAAAATGAATATTTACAAAAATTTAAGAGGACCAAGGTCGAGATACAAATGAGATAAGATTTCGTACTCATTTGGGCGGTTTAATTGACCAGCGTAAATATGAAAAAAATTGCAAATTTTAATGATTGATGGATATCTAAGCTGGATAATTTAAAGAAAACAATTAACAAAGTTAGGAAGAAATATAACGGATCAAAAAAAAAAAACGTTAATCTATAAATGTTTATTAAAAGAACTAAATATAATAAAATTTTAATTGAAAAAACAAAATTAGAAAATTGGAGAAATTTTATTAATGATTCTAAATGTCGGGGCAAGTCTTATAAACTTGTCGCTGGAAAATTTAAACAGTTTGAATTTCCACCGATATTAAAATTAATTACGTTATATTGACTAATCAAGAAGAGAAATTGCATCAGTCCTCGATTTCTTCATTCCGATTAAAAATGATCAATTCGATATCAAGAAGAATTTGTAGCATATGTGAATGACTCATACAACTCTATCATCAATTCCGAGAATTAGGATCGAGTTATAATGGTTAACGTATAAATTATTAACAGATATCGAGGAAAGGATTAAATTAACGAAATTATTAAAGTTAAATTTTTATATTAGTCAAGTCTAGCGTTTTAAAAAGTACGTCCTCAAGGTATTTATAAACTCTGCACATTAGACGTAACCGATACAGTTTGCCATTTCTTATCTGAATGCCCTTATACTATTGACGCGCGTTTAAAATATAATTTAAATGGTTATGATAGTGATAATAAATTAATTATTAATGGCGGAACGGTTTAAACTAATCTAACTGTAAATCATTAATTATGTGAATTAAACGTATTGGAAATATTGCAACATAATGTCGATATATCGGAGAGTATGGATTTTATGAATTATAAACAAAATCAAAACACAGTTGAATCACTATAAAAGTTATCTAAAGCTTTTGTTACGTCATTACCGAGCATACATAATAAATCTTACATATCAATTGAAATATTCGTATAACGACATTTCATATACATATTCCACTAGCCAGAGGTAATTTTACTTTTAGACGAATGTTTACCTGTGGATATTTATATCAATTTTGATGAAGTATTATTTAAAATATGTTTTATAAACAAAATTTATTGTAAAAATTATTCTAAAAGTAGAATTACCTCTGACTAGTGGAATATTTTTCAAATTGTTGAATTTAGTGATTTTTTATCGATTTGATTACAAAAAATAGTTAAAATCACTAAACGTTTATTATCTTTAAAATCATAAAGCTTTTCGGAAATTACGCCATCACCGAGCGATATTTAAATTAAAATAAAGATTTAAAAAATAAAAACACGAAGATATAAATTTAAGATCATAAATTTACAATGTGATCTTAAATTTATATCATTGTGTTTTTATTTTTTTTAAATCTTTATTTTAATTTAAATATCGCTCGATGATGGCGTAATTGCCGAAAAGCTTTTTTGTGATTTTCAACAAAATAAACGTTTAGTGATTTTAACTAATTTTTGTAATTAAACTAGTAGAATATGTATATCAAATTATAAGTTGTCGTTATACGAATATGTCAGGTAATTGATATGTAAGATTTATTGTGTATGTTTGACAATGACGTAACTGTCGAAAAGCTTTGTAATAGAAAACATTTATAGTGATTCTACTGTGTTATCATTTTGTTTTGTTTATAATTGTAATATATATTTAAGATTATACTCAACGAATATCGTGATTAAGCCAAATTGGCATAACGGCCGTGTAATAAATAAATTACATATACCTTTTTAGGCACACACAGATAAACAGGTGTGCGTCTGCTTTAACAATTATGTATGTATAAAGTATTATCGATTTAAAATGAAAGTCTAGGAATATATAAATTAAAAACTAATAAACACATTAGGACAAATAAGTAATTAGTAGTTACATTTTTATTAAAAATACAAAATTAATAACTATAAATTAGGACCTTTACAGATTTACAAGGGGGGAAAAGAAAGTTTCAACCTTGAAGTAAAATTTAAACATAATCGTGTAAACAAAAACTACTATTATCGATTTTTAAATATCGATTGTGAAATCTACCCAGTAACTTTCGACTTTTTCTTTTACACCCGACAGGAAAAATTAAAGAATGAAAACAAAGGGTCGCGTAAATTAGAAAAACTATTTGTAATTATAGCGTCATCTAACCTCATTTCTGTAAACTGGCCGATCGAGATTAATAATAACAGCGAAAGATGGCGCTGGAACGTAGTTTGTAACTTTATCAATTGAAAATATACATTTCTAATCGCGAATTAAAGACATACGGACGTTCCAGTTGATATATTCACAACGATATCTGACTAATTAAATATAGAACAAACATTCGGTACAAACAATGAACAAACTATTACCATACTTGATGTTCGAAAACTTTTACACAGAAGCTTGAAAATCGAACGACTTCATATGCCTATATGACAGTAAGACTTGTCTGTTTTGTCTACGGAACTGACAGCATTAAAGCTGTGCAGCGAGCGATAAAACTTAAATAGACGATTATTGTTATCCTCACGTACTCACTTTTTAGCGATATACTAACGATCAGCAGGGAATGAACGCGAAACATCGTCCTGTAAGTCGGGGAAATTCAGCTACCGTCTAGAATGACAATTTGAATGTAACTTTCCGGCCGATTCATTGAGACATCATTTGACAACAACTTGAAGGCAGCGAATCGGAGACAAAAACAATATTCTCAATTCCATCAATTCCTATCCTTATTTTTAATCGGATATATATGTACTGATCATCAATAAGTTAAGAAAAATCAAGTCCGATATAACACACCGACCTATATGTGAACAAGTGGTTCAAGACTGGCTTTGCATCGGTCAAACAGCTTTTACAAGTACATACTCCAGATTGAAAGTACGATCTATCGCGCTGATGCAACGATAATCGTATTGTCTACGAATGCGCTTCACAATCTTATTACGCAAACCTACTTTTTTCATTTTTGTCTACCACACGATCGATCGAAGGTTTCAAATTCTCAAACGTTCTAACTCTAATACGAATATTACACAGGCGGAGTCTGCGGCCTTGTAATAGCAGTATACGACATCGTTGCACCATTAAAAAAAATCAAATAATCCTTTACCAATTAACGCTTTGAAGGAACATTTTAAAAAATTAATGTCGAATATAATGTCTCAAATATACAGCCACACGTTATCACTTTTCGACGTTAAATTATAAATTTTGACGTATTACTAATTCTCGGTATAGCACAGAGATTTTTCCATTAGGTAAAAGAGTTGAAAATTTTCTTATACATGCTGAACAGGTTATGCGAATTAAGTTTAAACATTTTGTCTTCATTTCAGTTTTGCTATAAGTTTTTATCACTTTTTTCTAATTATTAAAATTTTATAATTAACTCCCTGATTATTAGTAATTACGTTTTAAGATAATGTAAGAATTTGATTTCTGTTTTTGTAATTCATTTTTATAAGTTTGCTTTATTTATCTTCTAATTGAGCGTGTACTTAAGTTCTGGTATAAGTTTTAACTATTTTCTTTTTTTTTTAACTTTTTTTATATTGATTTCATTTTTTAAACCTTATTTATAATACTTATTTATTTGAGTTTAAGTTATAGGCATGAACATTACGAATTTATATTAGATGGAACAAGGGACTATGTTATCTCATCACTTCTTCCATCGCAATAAGTTAATTTAAGCGCGGAATTCTATGCTTCGGTGCTGAGAGCACCATCATTATATTAATAATCTCATTTGGTTTATAGAGGGAGGGCGTTTTTAGTGGGGAAAAACACCGCAACCACTGATTTTTGATTTCTAATAATAAAAAATAATTATTTTTTATCATCAGAGTCTTTTGAAGATTTTCCCACTTTCGCTTTAAAAAAAAAAAATCTCCCGGCACTAATTGTCATTAAATGGCCTTCTTCGCATAGTGGGTCCTTTCTAATCGTGCAGCATGTAGAAACAACATTTTAGACTAAGCGTTTGTGAAAAACCTAACACATCAGACCCAGTCTCTGTTAACGATCTCTCTTCCGATCATAATCATAATTTTTGTCAACTAAACTCATCTCAGAAAACAAATGTTTAGACTATAAAAATGCAAACTGGCATCGATTTAAGAATACATTAATCATTGTTCACGCTGATTGAAGCCGTCCCACGATATTGACAAAACCTTAAGTGATCTTGTTGAACTAATTCTGTCATCGGTTGAACGGCATATCCCTAGAGATAAAGAAATTGTTCGCCAACATTTAATTTACCGTCTAACATACTTGTACTTAGCCGATTGAAAAACAACCTCGGATGATTCAGGACTAAGTTTTATAGTCGTCCAGCTCGTCTCCGTTCTAAAACAACTATTGTCACATTCGGTTAAAATATTTCGTCCCTACTTTAAAAATCTCGAAAACGATCAGTTTATCAACTCCATCTGAAATCTAAGCGCCGAGAATAATCGTTTTTGGAAAGCGACTATGTAAACATCGACACGGAAAAAGGAGGGGTACTTGTTACTCACTACTTCGAAGTTCACGGATCAAATTTAAACTTTCAGCGCAGTTAAGTATAGTCTGAGGTCCGGAAAAATCTACATGCAACTACTCGCCCAACACTAGGTTAACGTTATTTTTTCCCTCTATAAATATTTGCTGTCATTAAGAAAACGAAGACACTGATTATCATTGTATATAATCAAAAAACTACCTCAGTCCGCTATTGTCAGGTTTTCGAACATAATGAACGATATCATTAAACTGAGATACTTTTCATAAAGCTGGAAACTTGCCAAGATCATTGTCATACCCAAACAAGGAAAGAATCCTGCGCAGGTTTCCAACATACACCTCAATGGCTTACTGAACAACCTAAGTGAACTTTATGAAAAGGTGATTTATGTTAGATTAAAATATCATGTCGACGACAATAATATAATTCCAAACTTTCAATTCGGTTTTCTCTCTTATCACTCACGATTTCAACTTAAATAAGCATACCGGCATGACATTTAAGTATTTGATAGGCATGCAGGCATTCCGTACAAATTGATAATACGAACATTATCCATTCCATTGAATTCCGTATTTATCATATATAGTCGCGTAATTACGTATATACGAAAGTGAATACACTTACGTTTCCAATAGGCGTAAGAATTCGGTCCGTCGCTGAAATTATCCGAACCTGTACGTAAACTCCTTAGGCCGAAGTCGGTTATCTTCAAAACGAAACGACTGTCCACTACGCAATTAGAAGACTTCAGAGCTCCGTGCGATTTTATTTCACTAGAATGTATATAACACATCCCCTGAAATCGTAAGCAAAATTTAAATTTCGTTTAACGTATTGTATATATATATATATATATATATATATATATATATATATATATATATATATAAAGTGTATTACAACGACATTTGACTATATATCTTCATCTTCTTCATCAGCTATTTTCAATCCACTGCTGGATGTAGCCCTCTCGAAGTTCCTTCCATTTTTTCCTGTCAGCCGCTTTACTTGCTCAATCTTTTCGAAATTTATTTATATCGTCAACCCAACGTGTTAGTACTATATATATATATATATATAATTTACAAGCCTACACTATAATTGGCTGTTAGCTGTTGTGTGGCTTCATTAAATAAATAAATAAATATATACATATTTTAACCTCTATCGGTTCACTGTTGGACGTAGATCTCCCTAATCAATAAATTGGGGAGAAAATAGCCTAATCTCCCGTGCGGGCCAGGCAAATTGGGAGATACCAACAACACAAAACACACTGAGCCGACAGTCACCCATCTCGGTAATTAGACGGAAAGCCGCGCTATGCTCGTCGGCTTATATATATATATATATATACCCCGGGTACTTTGTACCTTCTGGGGACCAGAGCTCTAACTGGTATAGGGCGCGTCCACAGGTGGTGGATAGTGGAACGGCTTCCAGTAGTGACAGGGTAAGAGACACGAGGATGCAGATGGCCAGCTTCAGGAATTGGCCAATAAAAGTATGCACAAATCTTATGACTGTCTCTCCCTCGGCGTGTTTAGGTCGCCGTAAAAGCCTAACAAATGTTACCTCCTCAGTAACAAACCACTGCTTTGCGGTTAAGGTCTTTACCCAAAGGCTAAGGGAGTAAACACTGTCAGAAAATCCTCAAGCAGGCAACGGGAAACCACCTGAGTAACTTTCCCAAGACATCAAGATGACAAATGATTCAATAAAAAATATGACGCCATGCGATCCGAAGGGCAATTGGCGTCCTGAATACCGGGGTCAGGATGTAAAGTATGTGACCGGCCATATGGACAGAAACTACCAGCTCCATATGGAAAATGTGTGACTGGGAGATTTACAAAGGCAAAATTCAATTTGGGAACTTGGAATGTCAGAGGTCTTCGAGAACCAGGCAAACTCCTTGTGATGGAAATGAAATTAAGAAGATATGGAGTAGATATATGTGGAATTGTCGAAACACATTATCTCAAACCGGTCATTTTGAAACGACTCATAATATCGTATTTTGTTCGAGCAATGTTAACGAAAGTAGAAATGGCGTAGCAATACTAGTAAATAAACGACTGTGTAGTTTAGTTACGGGGTATAGAACTAAAAGCGATCGAGTAATCGCACTAAGAATAAATACAAGACCAATAGCAGTCAATTTAATACAGGTGTATGCACCAACAAATGTTTCGAAAGATGAGAAGGTAGAAAAGTTCTATACCGATGTTCAAGAAGAAATCAATAGAATACCGAAAAATGAAATGGTAATTGTGATGGGCGATCTAAATGCAAAGGTTGGAGCAACATGTGCAGACAAACATTTAAAACATGTAGTCGAAACATTTGGAGTGGGAACACGTAATGAAAGGGGTGAGCACCTCATAGAATTTGTAATTGAAAATAAACTGATGATAGAGAATACGATCTTCCAACATCACCATAGAAGATTGAACACATGGATCTCCCCTGGAAATCGGCATAGAAATCAAATAGATTATTTCATGATCTCAAATAGATAAGAAGTAGCGGAAGTATGGAGAAATTATTGCCGATCTTTATATTATCATGATGATGAATGAACACTGGCAATTTCACAACCGCTAACAGAATTATAAATAGAACAAGACATACTAAAAAGCGAAGTCATAGAAGCTATTAATTATTTAAAAAACAATAAAGCTGTGGGCGTTGATGGAATACCATCAGAAGTCCTAAAAATACTGGAGAGGTAGGAGTGCAGATGCCGCATTCTATATGTAACACCATATGGAAAACTACATAATGGCCACATGAATGGTGTAAATCTATATATATTATTCTATATAAGAAAGGAAAGAGAACTAAATGTGATAATTATCGAACCATTTCTCTATTGCCGCACGCTAGTAAAGTAATGTTACGAATTCTTAACAATCGTATCCGCTGAAAAATGAGCGAACAAATTGCCAAGGAACAAGCTGGATTCGTTAAAGGACGAAGCACAGGGGAACAGATCCTAAATATGAGAGAATTAATAGAGAAATCAAGAGAGTACAATGTGCCTATAGTGCTGCGTTTCATTGATTATCGAAAGGCTTTCGATAATGTAATCCGGAGCAAACTCTGGGAAATATTGATGGAGATGGGTGCCTCAAAGCACATTGTACATCTGATTCAAAAACTATATACAACCAAAATATCATAAAGCTAGAGCTCGGTACACAGTCCGAAGAATTTACTGTAAAGAAAGGTGTAAAACAAGGATGTGTACTTTCGCCCATATTTTTTAATTTATACGGAGAACATATAACGAGGAAAGTTTTAGAGGATTGGGATGAAGGCGTTTCTATCAGAGGACTCAAAGTTATAAATTTATGGTTTGCTGACGATATAGCATTGTTAGCACCTAATATGGAAAAAATGCAACGATTGTTGAAGAAATTAGAAGATATAAGTAAATGCTATGGTCTACAAATAAATAATGGAAAAAATAAGTTAATGGTAATTGACCGGAAGAATACAATAAAGGAAAAACATAAAACCATTCCTGGTTATGAAACGGTAGAAAATTTCGTTTATTTGGGATCCTTGTTGGAAAGTAAAGGCGGATCTGAAGGTGAGATCAAGAGAAGAATTCAACTAGCACGGAGTGCGATGATTAAACTAACACGGATATGGAAAGATTCATCTGTTACGAAAAATACAAAAATTCAACTTGTACGCACTCTGGTTTTTTCAATATTTCCAAATATGGTGCAGCAACGTGGACGATCAGAAAGTCCGAACAAACTCGCATAAATAGTTTCGAAATATGGTGCTGGAGACGGCTCCTTCGAGTTTCGTGGATGGAAAAGCGTACTAAAACGTCTATTTTGGAAGAAATTCGTCCAACCCGCAGATTAACAAAGGAAGTTCTCGCACGTATTATGAGATTTACATCATACGAAAACATGATGGAATCGAAAGAACAATAGTTATCGGAAGAATGAATGGTGTGCGGCCAAAAGGCAGAGTACCAATTAAATGGACAGATACAGTGCTGTTGCAGCTCGGATGTTATTTTCAAAGTGCGTTCATGATGCCGAAGATCGTCCAGGATGGAGGCAGAAAATAATGAAACTGTTACCTTGATCACGATACTCCTACGTGGAGTTACGACTAAATGATGATGATATGTATATATATATATATATATATATATATATATATATATATATATATATATATATATATTTACAAATTTTATCAGGCGTCCGCGGTGCTTTACACATCGAACGTATCTATTAAATACGCTTATTTACACTTTTAGGTGCCGTGTACCACAACTTACGTTAGAGGCACCGAAGCTATTTTAATATGAACGGATATATATTTGTTACTTTCAAAAACTGAATGGTTTTTTTAAGTTCCGCTGGATTATCAGAGAGTGCGGTGTGAATTGAAATATTGCCATCAGGATGGTGTTTCTGAAGTGGCCTACACTTTGTTAGCATGTGTTCGAGAGGCTCCCGTTCGCAGTAGCAGCATATCGGCTGATTTTCTTTTTCTATTATGTAATTATGGGTTATGTGTCCAAAAACTTCTGCTATACATTTCTGCAGACTTCGTTGTTGTAGCCATAAAATTTCAGTTAAAATAAACAACATGCCCATCCCAACATCAGATGCTGTAAAAAATATTTAGGAATAATTTTGGACCAGAAACTCACGTGGAAACCATACATCAACCAACTGAAAACAGAATGTAGAAAAAATTAAATCTAATCCGTAAACTAGCTAACACATCATACGGCTCAGACCGTTCATCTTTATTGACAATCTATCAAACATTGATTAAATCAAAGCTCGACTACGGCGCCGTAATTTACTCGTCAGCAAATCAAAACATTATCAAATCACTCAATACGATACATCATACTGCCATAAGACTCGCTATTGGAGATTTTCCCACTTCTCCATCCATTAGCATTCTTTGTGAAGCTGGTATTCCTCCCCCAAGTATTTACAGAATTCGGAGTATTATAAATATGTGGATTCTACTCAAATCGTCGTCGAATCTTCCTTCATTAAACGCGCTTCAACCACTACCTCATACATCAGTACTAATGTTGGACCTGATGCGATTCACTTTACCATCAACATACCAACTAACTATAGCAACAACACCTCCATCTCAATATAGACCTTCAGCTGCAGCAATCTTCAAAAAAAGAAACACATATCAACACGATCCTTTTTGCATATAAACATATGATCAGAAAATACGACAGTTATAAAATATTCTTTACTGATGGTTCCAAAACACCTCAAGGAACAGGTTGTGGAATAGCAACCGATAAAGAAATCATTCTCCGTTACTCTCTTCCAAATCTATTTACCATTCTTTCAGCAGAACTGTTTGCTATAAAACTCGCTACAGAATATGCAATAAACTCTGATCCTCATTTCTCTCTCCTCATTTGCACAGACTCATTAACCGCCACTTACTTCTCCCCCAAAATATAACTGTCCTCATCAACAGCCAACAGCCAAAGAAATTATTCGCGTTCTTTATAATATAAATGATCGTGTTTCGTTCGCGTGGATTCCATCACATGTTGGAATCCAGACTAATACGCTCGCGGACATTGCAGCAAAAGAAGGCTCGCTGTTTTTTCCGATACCGAAAATCAAAATACCACCAAGGGATCTTCAAACGCGTGGACCAGTACTCCAAACACGAATAAACTACGCCAAATTCGAGATACCATCGAACCATGGAACACATCATTATCGAGCAACAGAAGAAACGAAATCGTCATCACAAGACTCCGCTTAGGCCACTCCAAACTCAAGCCACCTCCTATCAAATCAACCTCTCCCACTCTGTTCCAATTGCAATTCTCATTTTACAATCCAACACTTACTCGTTAGGTGTCCAATTTATAATTCCCACCGAACACAAATTCTTCAATCGTCCACCCTCTCTGAAATCCTATCTGATCATCATATTAAAGTTGAACGTCTCCTTTATTTTCTCAAAATTACCAACTTATTTCAATATATTTAACTCCTATATTCCCATGCCTCTGGCCTAGATGGCAGTACACGGCATGACAACAATGAAGAAGATCTATTCTCTGAAACATGATTAAAATTCCTCTCCTACATATTACCTCGACGGTGTAGAAGACATTCTTGCCTTCAGCTGTTTCTATATTCCTCTATCGATTGTGTTCTTCGTTAAAGTTCCTAGGTAAACAAATTCGTTTACCCGTTTCACTATTTTCATGTATCTTCTGTTTTACTCCGCATTACCAATTTCGATTTATTTTCGCTCATTTCGATTTTTTATTAACCTGCTTAAACTTCCATTAGTCATGTGAAAAAATATCACACCGATGGTCACATATGAGAATCCTTAAATTTTTAACCCGTAACATAATTCTCACGATTTGACCAAATACATTTTTTTTTTAATTTTTCATTTTGTTTTATTCTTTTAAAACAAAAAAAAAAATGTACTTAACTCTATCTTAAATAATTATAAGTTCTTTTGCGGTTAATTTTTTTTTTTTTTTTTTTTTTTAATGTGCAAAGTTAACAATAAGCACATGAGTTCAGTAAAATAAAAAAATATATATACAAATGTTATATTTAAAAAAAAAAATACAGCATATATATTACAACATAATAATGGATTATAATATATGATTAAAATAAAATTTAAAATAGATAATGACAATTTAGTCATTTGTAATATTAGCGCATTCGATATAAACGGAAAGTGCGTGTGTCTTACATGTTAATTTACTACGTTTTGAACATTTAATTTTAGTATATATATATATATATATATATATATATATCACTCGTTCTAATAGTTACTCGATTCTTTGATGATGGTGATGCCTTCTTTTTTATTTCGAGCTTAGATTTTTTCTCTTATTTTTGTTTACAAGAGAGTTTATTGAATATTAATTTTGTGTATCATATGTTCCTGGGCTAATATTCGCCAAACGGTTCTTGTAGGAATATTTTTTATATTTCAATAGTTGAATTTATATTATCTTTGAAAATAATATAACTATTTATCCCACATCCAACTGATGACAAAGTGTACGAATGAGGATCAAATTTGAAAATTTAAATCAATAAATCGAAATATGCGATTTTCACATACCGGCGAACAGAAGCGCGTTAACAAGTAGTCTGGCTCAATCAAGTACCTTGTTATACACTAAGACAATCTGACATGGGAAGTGTATGTGCCGAAATGAAAAGCAAGATAAAGAAAAAAAACCACAAAAACTTTATTGGCTTACTGGAAGAAACTCGCAGCTGGACGTAGAGCACAAATGCCTACTGTAATAAAACCAATATGAACATTCGGCCTGCGATTGTGGGGCTGTGCCAGTAGGTCTAACAGAACAAAGATCCAGGCCAGACAGAATGTAATAATAAGAGAACTAGTCGATGCGTACCGCTATTCTGGAAATGACGATATGCATCGAGGTCTATGTGCGACGTAGATTTGAGAACGAAAACATTTGAAAGTCATCGCCACGTCCAGTTAATATCGGAGAGTGCGTTCATTTTCTCTGTGAAATTTGTACGAAATCGCCAGTTTATTAAATGTCTTTTAAGGAAACTTCTTCCTGCGCAAAACAGATTTTTTGTTAATAGCAGATTGTAGCCGTTTTAACTCCCTCAGGTATCAGTTTTTTACTTTAAAAAAATCCCTAAAGGCATATTATGTATATAAAATATGTACACATAAGAGATAAAAAAATAGATTATAGGTAAATATATATGATATTCTTCTTGGACAGAATAAAATCTTCACTCGGAACGTATAAAAGTTACATTCAGCTTAACGCTTAGCAAATAAGTCAAATATGAAAGGTTTTTTTTTTAAGCACTGTTTAGCTTTCGTAACGACTTCTCCGAAAGCTCTTAGACTAGCTTCCGGATAGGCGAAAGTCTGCCATTATAATTGTTTTTTCTACCTTCCACACTTTCGTATCTTCTTTTGAAGTGGCGATAAATTCGGTATTTGTAGAACTTATCGACGTGCGACGAGTTTTTAATTAAAATTTTCTTACGGTTCGTCGTTGAGAAGCGGCCGATGCGTCACGAATTCTTAAAGAAGTTTCATATCCGAAAAACTTCCGCGCTCCATTATTCCACCTTTGCTTTCTATAGCGCTTTATTTCGTTATTCTTCAAAGTATAAATTCTATCCGCGCTTCTCTATCTTATTACTAAGTAAACGAAGTTGAATACGAGTTGTTGTGTATGGTAGGGTTTTATTATTATTATGATTATTAAATTAAATTAACGTGCATGTACAACATCCAAGACTAGAAGCACGATAGGAAAACAGGATTAGATTGAGGGATAAAGACCGGATCGGCGGCGGAAGGTAATTAGATTCGACAATGAAACATAATCATCTTTGAAGCTAAAGCGAAGGAGGAAGATTAAGAGACGTTCGAAGCGAGGAGTATGAGGACAATCAACTAGAATAGGGGAAATGGGGAGAGGATAATGTTACAGCCGGAACACACTGGAGCAAAAGTTTTATTAATAAGGTACGCATGTGTGAGATGGCCCAAGCGCAATCTGGTGATGATCGCGCTTCATCTCTGCGACTTGATCTAAGTTATCTAAGAATCGATCGAATATTTGATTTGCCGCAGTTTGTTGGTTTTTGACGACAATGGTGAGGTTTTTAATTTGTCGTCTTTAGTACATTATATCATATATGAGAACATTCGAAAATGTATTACTGTCCCACGTGTATAAATTTTGATACACAAAATGAAGTTTAATCACAAGTATACCTGCCGGTTTTTTCATTCATAAGGAACATTTTTTAAAGTCCAATGTTCTAGAAAACAATCAATAAAAAATGCATTCATTAAGTTCATTTTTTGCGTTCATTTAATGTTGTAGCTTGTTCGAATGCTTGGTAAACGTACAACGTTTTTTTTTTATTTTTCAATCATCTTTGATAATTAATGTTCATTTCTCCCTTAAACTACCAGCAAAGCGTAGAGATGTTATGAAACTGCCTCGTACGTCACCATCCTACATAACTTAAGCAGTCATTAATGTATCATCAAACCGATTAATGATTTTAATCGGTCAACCCAGCGTGTTCTTGGTCTTCCTTCAGTAGATTACCCGCAGATTTACGATGTACTGCACCTAGGCCAGAGGCACGGGAAAGGAGAGAACGTAAGGTTAGTGAGAATGAATTGAAAGTGGAAGAATAAACGGGAAAAACGGTTTGTTAAATTAAATGATATAAATGGGAGGATTTAAGAAAACTTAATAAACTATTGGAAGCATCGCGTGTGTAAGAAAGAATGTTTAGAAGGCTGAGCGGTTTGTCGAGGATAAAACGTTTGGAATTGAATTGGACATTACAGGTTGGGCATAAAGGAGCAGGAATACTTTTTAGGATATAACAGTATGAGATATTAGTGTGACCTAGACAAGTACAACATCATCTCTTTTCGTTTCAATCTACGTCACGTTTTTATAATCAAAATACTTCGATAAATCTTTGCATTCTTTGATTAAATCAATAAGTTTACTTATGAACAACGCAAATTTCTCATCAGACAATGTCATTACTGGTATACATATGGGATAAATTTAAAACATGTAAATACTGGCGGAACATCTTTCTATTAAAATAGCGTTTCTCATTTGTTTTATTAAAATCCGACGATAAATGATAATAATTTTAAAATCAACATAATGTGCGAAATTTAAACGGATCATTTCGTATGTTGCGCTTATGACTAATTTCCGGTTATGCACGTGATCAATACAACATATAAACACATTATGAGACCTAAATGTCGAATCATTAATGAGACTAAGAAACCCATTGGAGTTTAGTAAACTTAAATAGCGACAGCTAGTTGCATCATTTTTTTTTTTTTTGAAGCGGAAGGGGGAAAAATCTTCAAAAGACACTGATATATTTATATGTTCCATATATATTTTTGAGAGCAGCACATGCACTCAGCAAGTGCTGCTGCATTCCAAAGAAATCAGCGTGTAGGATTTTTACCCACTAAAAAACACCCTCCCTCTGTTGAAAAAAAGAGAAAAATATACATGTAAATATAGAGGTCCATGAACAAATGCAAAGACCTCCACATTATAATAACATAATATGTGATGGAAAAGGGATGAAAAATACATAGCCCCTTATTCCACCAAGAAAGCATATAACGAGTTTGTGATTTATTAAATATTGAATTAAATTATAATAAATCTTGATATAAACTTATATCATAGTATAAATAATAAATCACTGTATACGCTTGTGACTTACAAGCTTACATAGAGGAATAACTGTTATTAAAAGGAAATAATATAAGATAACATAAAAGAAAAGAAAAAATAAAAACAACTTGTTAACAATGACTTACACAACATAACTATATAAATACAGTTTTTATAAAACAGAGTATCATCTTAATAAATGAATATACATGTAATCATTAACCAGTAAGAGTTATCCATTATCTACAAAAACTACTTAGTAAAAGACTTAAGAAATAATAAGTAAAGCAGCTGACCATGCTAGACTCAATATTATTGATATTGGGATAACGTTTGAATTAAGTTGAAATGAAAACAATGAACAAGATATTTCTTAAACTTGACATAATTTAAATTTTAATCACATAATTTCTTCTGAATACTCTAAAAAAGTTTTATGAAACTTATAAAGTGGAAAGCATTTTAATTCCTGGATCCCAAACTTAGCACGAATAGCAGCAAAGGCAGGACACTGAAACAATGTATGTCTAATATCATCATCAACTGATGAACATAGAGAACATGATGGAACGTTGGCAAGCTTAAACCTATATAAGTATGATCCAAGCTTACCGTGCCCAGTTAATAATTGCACATTATAAAAATTGATATTAAAATTTTTTATTTTCAGTCTCAATGAGACATCTGGCAGGAACTCATAAGTTTTCCTGCCGGTAAGTTCAGCGTCCCACCTTTGCTGCCATTCCTTAACAAGCATCATATAGATATGTCTTTTATATTGCTTATAAAGCAGCTGCTGAGGGCACAGTAGAGAATCCAGGAACAGGAATTGTTGAATGTGAGGATTATTACCCTTGAGAAGCCTAAAGGCCCCAGCAGCGGCCCTCCCCATAAGATAAAGATCCAGGGGAAAGACACCACAGATGACACAGGCAGCTGAAGTTGGTGTTGTACGATACAAAGAAGAGATGCGGAGCAGGAATTTACGCTGATGTTTATTAACATAATTCAACACCTTCCTATTAACATAAATTGCAGCCCCATAACCATAGATGGACTGCACAATGCCTTTATATAGGATTAACCTTTCCTTAAAAGCAAGTCCCCAACAGTTATTTTGAATCCGAAGTAGTTTATTGTAAATAATAGTACATTTAGCTGAAATATCTTTAACATGCGGCAGGAAGGTTAATTTTTCGTCAATAACAATACCCAGATATTTTAATTCCTTAGTATGCTCAATTGTGGAAGAAGATAATAATTCTAGAGTTTTCACCTGTACAACCAAAGAAGGATTACCAAAGACAGAGAATTTACACTTTGTTGGAGAGAAAGTTAAACCTAGATCTGATATTACAGATTCTAAGTATTTGGATACATAGGGTAAACTTAAGAAACTCTGAATCTTTGTAGATTTAAAAATAAGACAAAGATCATCCGCATAAGAAATAAGATGACAATCCATACTGCAAGCGGCAGAAAAAGCATCAATTTTATGATGAACTACAGAGTACAATACGTTCCAAAGAGTGGGACCCAACACAGAGCCCTGGGGAACACCACACATAGGATTTTTGTAGTTGCATCATTTACAAGATCGATATTTACGTCAGTTATTATTGCAATATCACCTACCGTTTGCAAGATAATACTAACGTCACTAGCAAACTCTGAATGAAAACTATCGCAGAATCTATATATTCTATAATTATAAAAAGTTCGCTATTTACTGTGTAATTTTATAATATTATCAGTCCTACAGATGAAATTTAGGTTATTACAACGTAAATTGTCACGGATGTAGACGTTAATTTCTCCCGATCTTTAGTCATCTCTGCGCTGGAGTTCGCAAACCTGGTATGTCGTGTTTTTGAAGTTCATCAGAATACAGCCAAGTCTCTGTAAGAATCATTAGATGGTAGTACATTGACCATTCGTTCGAGATCTGACTGCACTGGTGAGAACAATTTGCGAATCTGTTCCATTGACGATATTCTAATTATGCGATAATTTAAATCCCACCTAACGACTATTTTCCCATCTCGAGACCAATCAAACTTATAAACAAATTCACGGAGTCGTTTAGTCGCCGATAACAATTTATTATTTTCGATAGTAAGATGTTCATTGATATATATTTCCCAATTGTTTGAAGAAACTTTAATTCATCCGGCGTAGTCAACACTCCCTTCCTGTTCTACTGAAGAATATGTTTACTTGTCATTGTGCAAAATTTTACCAAAATACTGAAATATTTATGCATCTAAGTGATCTACCGTGTTCCTAAAGCGTGTGCCCTATATTCTGGACTAAATCCAGAGTATTCTCGTTTGGCTCAACCGGAACATCATTAATAATTAAATTAACGCTCGTATACCGTTCTAAATTATCGAGCCTAATTTTCCACTGAGAATTCCCTTCCCTTAGCTCCTTGCTAATTCCATTATGATTCTCGAAGCATCGCTCAATTTATTATGTATTATCATCAATAATATGTTTCATCAAATTTGATGTATTTCTCAACAAGTTCATTAATAATTAATGAGGTAGCGTTGTCTCCTATCTCATCAGAGGTCTCAGATGCCATGGCGTTCATGCCGACGGTGTTAACCCGTAATGCTCGAAATGTAAATATAATAATAATAATAATAATTATTATTATTATTCTCTTCGAATTTGGCCATCTATGTGAAAACAACAAAATTTTGCTTTTCCTTTCTTCCCAGTATTTCTTCATACTCTACTTTTTCTTCCTGTCATCTGTCCATTTTTGCCTGCTTCCATGCTTTTCGGTTCTTTTAAATCCATCAAACTTTTTAATTTTATTTCTGAATTCTATTCTGTTATCAATCATTGAATTATCCATTTTCACTTCATCGAGATCTTTTTTTTTTGGTGTTCAGGAACCACCTCGGCCTGGTTATTAATCTATCAAAATGGTGAAAGATTCGTTTTGTTAGTCTGCTCTCACTCATTCTCTGTATATGTGCATAAAATATTAATCTTCTTTTCCTCATAACATCGGAAAGTTTTTCTATTTTCTCATATAGCTCTTTATTCGGTCTATTCCTGAACATTTCCTTTCCTTTTCTTGATTTTTCTCATAATCTTCCTTTCCTTTTTTTTCCAATATTTAAATTTTTTTAATGTCATTTAGCTCTAAGTATTCAGCTGCATATAAACACTCCGGCTTAATAACTGTATTGTAATGTCTGATCTTAGCATTTGTCGATATAGATTTTTTATTATACATATTTCGCGTTAATTAATTAATTAATTTATTTATTTAATGAAGCCGCACAACAGCTAAAAGCCAATTATAGTGTAGGCTTATGAACCAAATAATACAATGAATAATTTTTTCTGAATTATAAAATTAAAAGTAAAAAAAAAATAAAATACAAAAAAAGAATACATGGAACACATTCACCAGCCTCACACCTATTAAACACACCCGAAAAAACTACACGCATTGTCTCACACTCATTAAAATATACATCATTCACACAATGTTACTCGAAATAAACGGACGAATAATCTTCAACAAACTAATAAATACAATATAAACCTTAACATATATACTACATGTACATTAGTAAAACGCCAAACACCCACCACATAATAACAATCTGGAACCATTGGAATAGAGCGAAACTCCTGTTCTCATCGCAAAATATGTTCGGGAAGCAACTTATTAAAGAAATATCTGTTATCAAAGTATATATCCATACGGGGAAATATGTTCAAAAGAGAATTATACAAGCGGAAAGCTGACGGCAACGGAGAAAACTGAGGTTTGTTCGTGCACGAAGCTCACTAAAAACGTTTCCATTTATCTAGCCCTCATTTTCAACGCCTCTCCATCTAGCCCATTTTGTTGAATAACCTCGCCTAAGTATCTGAATTTGGTTACTTTTTGATTTTCCCGTATTTTGTACACATGTATCGAGGCGAGGTTCCAATGTTGGTCATGTATTTTGTCTTCTCAAACGAAATCGGTAGGCCAGTTTTTTCTGCTACTTCTTTTAGGAGATTAATCTGCTTTACCGTTGATGTTAAATCTTCCGAGAAAATTGCCAATTCATCTGCAAACGCCAAACAATTAATAGCAATTCTTTCCTTCTTATATCCCAAGCTTATCTGTTTATTTATATTTTCTGCTTACAGTAATTTTTCCCACTCTCTTATAACCTTATCTAAGACACAATTGAACAATATTGGGGATAATCCATCTCCTTGTCTTACACCCGTTTTAATCTCAAAAGCTTCGGAGATTCGACCCATAAATTTTATTTTAGCTATAGTTTCTAATAGTGTTTGTTGTATTAATCTTGTTGATTTGTCATCTACGCTAAATTCTTGTAATATTTCCATTAAACTTTCTCGGTCAAACGAATCGTACGCTTTTTTGAAGTCTACGAATACTACTCCACATATGGTTTGCTCCTGATCATTCTGTCTCTTATTATTAGTTTCAGGTTAAGAATTTATTCCGCGCAAGATCGATTTTTCCTAAAACCTGCTTGGTATTCACCCAATTCTGTGTCTACTTTATTTTCTATTCGATGCAGTAACACCTTTGAAAATATTTTATACGCTACCGGCAATAGATATATTCCCTTATTGACCTCTGACTTGTCATGTTTTTCATGAATTGGCTGTATTAGTGCACATTTCCATTCCAGTGGTATCTTCTCTGTTTTCCACACTTCCCATAAAAGTTTTGTTAATTTTATTCCCATCGGTTTACCTGCTGCTTTTATCAATTCCGCTACTATCGAGTCCTCCAATGGAGAAGCTTTGATGTTATTTGTTTAATTTCTTCTCTACTGGGGGGGCTCTGAGTTTGTTTCTTTTTCCTGGGGTATATACACTTGTAGTCGTTCTTTGGGTTTATCACAGTTGAGTAGTCTTTCAAAATATTCTGCCAATATTTTGCAGTTATCTGTATCATTATGTGCTAGGCTTCCATATGGTTTTTTAAAACATAGACTTGGGGCTTGATATCCTCTTATTCTGGACTTGAAAATCTTATAAAAATTTCTTGTTTTATTCTTTTGAAAGTCATTTTCTACATCCTCTAGTTGTTGTTTTTCAAAATTTCTCTTAGTATTCCTAATAATTTTTGCCGTTAGTTTTCTTTGATTTCTGAATTTCTCATACGCAGTTTCTAACTTAATTGAGTTCCATTTTTTCCAGTATTCTAGTCTTTGTTTGATAGCAGCATCACATTGTTCATTCCACCACATGTGTTTTTTTTTTTTAATATTAAGCGGAATTGTAATGTCATGCCATACGTCTGATTTTATTCCATTAATTTTTTTACGGTATTGGTGTATTTTCTCTTTATTTTCATCATTTAGCTTATCTATATCATATTTAGCTACTCCATGTTTGAGAATTTTTATTTTATTTTCTGGTATAAACCTCATTTTTATCGTTGTGAGATAGTGGTCTGAATCAATGTTGCTCTCTTTCTTGACTTTAACGTTCATAATCTCCTTTTGATTCTTATTTGAGATAGCGACATGGTCAATTTGAAATTCTCGCAAGTTTTTATTGGGACACCTCCATGTTTTCTGTTTTCTCGGGAGTTTCTTAAATTTTGTAGACATTAGTTTGAGGTTAAAAATTCGGCATAGTCAATTAACCGCTCACCGTTTCTATTCGTCCTTTTATGTCCAGGATATTCCCCTACTGTGCGCTTAAACTTTTTTTCTTTACCTATTTGACCATTAATATCGCCCATCAATATTTTAATATATTTCTCGGGTATCTTATGCATTTCTTCTTCTAACATTTCCCAGTACTAATTATTATTATTATTATAGATGCTTTGATTATACTGATTATATAATCAATTTTATGTAAATAACTGTATAATAAAAATAGTTCATCGAATGAAAGCAAACGTGCGTCATATGCCAACAATCCGATCTATTACCTTTCCTCAATAAAATATTACGAGCGAAGGTTTACGTTGGCGTTACCAGTATTTTTTATTTTTTTTTTAATTTCATCTATATCCAAAGAAAATCGTACCTTAATTATATCGTGCATGAGACTGTATCTGAACATCCAATCTAATTTTATTTCTTCGTTTTCTAAAATATCTTCTAAACTTCCTTTTTGACAATATTCCGTTACCAGGCAACAGTAAGGAGTATCTAAGCAAGCTCCGTAGAATCTGACTAAATGATCATGATGTAAATCTTTCATCTGTTATAAAACAAAAAAAAACATATGACACTAAATATACGATAAACGGAGTAATAAATAATTAATTCGGTTGAGTACATGGTATTTACAAGATTACAACGATATATATATAGAATATATTTGTAATTTTACATATAATAAATTTGAATATATGTATACACACACACACACACATATATATATATACATAATATTATCTTAAAGCCTGTGTTACATCATTGATTCGATGTAGCCCTCCCCTAGTCTTTTTCGTCGATGCCTATCCTGCGTTTCACGAAGCAATTGTTTCCCTGCGACTGCCACAATATCGTCCATCCACCTTTCTAAGTAAACCCTGGCGCGAGCTTTTCAGTATACAGTCTTCATTTGATCAATTCTTTATTCCACCTTCTATTTTCTTGCCTACCAACGTGAACAAGCCAGGCCCATTTGTTCAGTGCTATGAATGTCCCTACATCTTCGAATTTTGTTATATTTCGGATATATTCTGACTTCATTCGTCTCGCAATTTTATGTAAAGCAAAATCCGTCTTTCCGTTCTTTTTAATGTTCGTATGACAGTTCCGGCAGCGTACGTTAGACCTGGAATCACGTACTGGACTGATTTTAGCGTTGAGTATTCGGTTAATCTTGTAGTATGCAATACATACAACTGGGAGACACACAGGGTCATTATATATTGTATTAAAATGATATTTATACGTATTATGCGTTTGAGTAGACGACATGTATTATTTATGTATCGATAAAACTGATACGAGAAGTATGAGTTATTCAGCAAATCTTGACGTGTGTACTAAAATATTTTTCTTCTTACACGATTAATAGAGCAAATTCAGAAAAAAATACAGAAACTTTTTCAGGTTTTAATCTGAAAACATTCGCGTGAAACTGATAACACCAAACATAACACAGCTTATCGTTTAAATAGTAACGTAGGGTGGACAACATCCCACTATGAAAAATATGATATATTAAACTAAAGGAGATGACTACACTCTTGGCCTCTTGAATACCATCCTACATAACTTGTACGAATCAGTCCACTTATTCATTGTTTTGTTATTAGTAGTGTTTACTGTATAATCGATTGTTTTTTTAAAGCTGGATGCAGCTAACACGCCACGTCCGCTATTACGTAAGTTTTTTTTTAATTCTTTCTTTACTTTTATTTTTTATTTTATTTTTCACTTTTTTAACTTTATTTTTTATAATGTCGTATGAAGATCAACAAAAAAAGATTTCTCAACTTTTTGCGTGAAATATTGAAGGAAATCCTAATATTCCTGATAGTTGTGATGGTGAGTTTAGTAATGACGTCTAAGATAGTGATCATCACCGAATAAATACTGAACACAGAATGCAATGATGCAAATTTCCCTTAGTTAAATTTTATAATTTGAAAAAATCAAACTAACTAAATGGAGACAACGGCAGAAGTAAAAAAGTAAGAACTCATCCGTACAACATTGTCTCCAATCTTCCTGGTGTCAAAAGTTGTGTTATAAATGCAAACCGATTGAATGTTTTAATTTCTTTTTTAGTAACAATATTATAGAGAAAATTGTCTATTATATGAACATGTACATAGAAAAAGGTGAACCAGTATATCAAAGTATAAACATACGAAGAAGAGATTTTTACATTCCTTGGTATTTTGTTTATTGCTGATGCAACGGAATCCGGTAAAGAAAATTTACAAGACTTATTTTCGAAAAATTCTTTGGTTTCAGTTTTCAGAACAACTATGTCAGTAGACAGATTTTACTCATATTTCGTTGCTTAAAGTTCGATAACATGAATGATCCTCATCGACGAAAAGAAACTGATAAATTGGCACCAATTAGAGAAATACTTGAAATATTTACTGTATCCGAATACACTACAATTGAGCAATTGCATTCAGCCTAACCTCACCACGATCAATACTGACAAAATTTTCAAACATGCTATCATCACTAAATACAAGCAAACTATTCCTTGCGGAACTGCATTTTGCAGTTATTTAGCTTCCGATACCCTATTTTTAATCTTCACTTTAAAGTGACGATCTGCTAAGAAATTTGTGACGAAAAGTGGAAGTTGACCCTTGAAGCCCCAGTTGTACATAGTAGTCAGTATTTTTTGCTTCATTGTGGTGTCGAATGCTTTGGAGAGATCGGAAAAGACCGCTAATAGGTGGTGATTGTTATTAAATGCTTGTCTTATTGATTCCTGTAAGTACATTGCTTGGTCTATCGTTGTTCGATTTTTGCGAAATCCACATTGATATTTAGTTAATAAGTTTTGTGATTCTAGCTCCCACACATTAGTCTGTTGTTGACCATTCGCTCAAATACCTTTCCAAAAACTGACGTTAATGATATTGGTCGATAGCTCTCTATTTGGTGTGGGTCTTTGTTCGTTTTTTTTTGATTGGAATAGTTTCTGCTAATTTCCAGCTTGCAGGAAGTTGTGAAGAAATCCACAGTTTGTTTACAATATCGAGCAGTAGGTTTTGAATTTGTTCCGGCAGGTTTTGGAGCATTGAGATATGTATTCCATCGTGACCAGGAGCTGATGGTCTCGAATGATTTATAGCTTTTTTTAATTCATCCATAGAGGATGTCGCATTATATGGTTCTCGGTTATTTGAATAGAAATTTCTTAGTTGAATTTGGTCCCGATTTTTTGTGCACTGAGGGTGTAAGTTTTCATCGCTGGAGGCGGATGCAAAGAAATTTGCAAATTTTGTAAGAATTTTAATTGGGTCAGTTTCTATAGTTTTGTTTATCATAAGAGCCGACGGTTTTGCGAGTGTTGGCGATCCCTCTATGGATTTTACTTTCCTCCATATTTGGCTTGATGGAGTAAATGGTGAGATTGTAGAGACGTAGGCATTCCAAGAAGCCCTTTTGGCTTGTTTTAATGTTCTCCTTGCTTTGGCCCTCAGTAGATCTTCTTGTGAATGAGTTCTTTTGACGATTCGCAGCGCTCTTCTCCTGTTTCGGATAGCGTTTTCACATTCTGAGGACCACCATGGGACTACTTTGCGTCATGTTGATTGAAGACGTGAAGGAGAGCACGTGTGTGCTCTCTCGACTAAAGTCTGGGTTATATGTTGTATATTCATAAATATGTTATTTGTGGATGTGATTTTTATTTTATCAAGTTTGTCCAGTTTATTTTTGACGGGTTCCACTTAGGAGTAAATGTGTTTTTAGGGTACTTTGAACCTGGATTTTGTTCGTATATGATAGCTGGGACACGATCACTTCCTGCCAGGTTCGAATGATGGAAGATATGGAAACGGCTGATTAATTGAGGTGAGATAAACGTTAGATCTAAAGTCGACCATTTACGATGCGAAAAGTTGTAGTGTGTAGGGTCACCGGTTAATAGTTGTGCCAAACTAGCTTTTTCGACTACCTCCTGCAGGACCCGACCTTTTGCATTATATTTTCCACCTCCCCAGCTTGGTGAATGGACGTTGAAATCCCCAGTAAAGATTAGCGGTGAAGGAATGCATTGAAGTATGTTTTCCAAGTCATCCGTTTGTATTTTCTGATCCGGAGCGATGTAAATAGTGCAGATTGAGAGGGGTTTTGGTGTGAAAATGGTAATCGCTACTGCTTGCATATGGGATGGAAGGGTAATACAGTTGTGTATTATGTTAATTCGAACAGACAACAGTACTCCTCCATGAGCACATCCACCTGGAACTAGATACGATTGGTATACGTTAAAATTTATTATCTGGAATATTTGGCTCGATATTAGATGGGTCTCTTGAATGCATAATACGAGAGGATTGTATGTATTGATCAATAATTGTAGATCTTCGTAGTGGGTATAGATACCATTAGAGTTCCACGAAATTATTGCTTGCTCCATAGAAAACAGTTTAAATTTTTATTGATTATTTGCTGGTGACGAAATCACTAGTTCTAATGTTTTTATTATTTTTGTGACCCTAATTTTTGTTCGTCGGTAGTTGATGTGGGAATGACAGAATTTTAGTTGCTGAATTAGTCTGGGAATGTCATTTGGGAATTCAGCCGCTATGAGGTATGCATTTTGCGACTTGTTGCATACTTTTTTTTTTTTTTTTTTTTTTTTAAATAAATGGGCATAGGACTATTCACCCAGATTGGTATAAAATTATTAAAATGAATGTTAAACACTAATATTAGTTGATGCAATATAATTAAAATAGCTAAATATACATGAATGCGATTAATAGTAAGTAAGTAAGACATATTTATTGGCAATGGTACTTTGAGAGATATAATTTGATTATATAATAAAGATTGTTGAGAGCTGTAGTAAGAACAATATACTTTTTGAATGTTCTTCTTTTCTACTTCTTCAACATAACCTCTAAAGATTTCGTTTAGGGATAGTTCTGCTTGCTCCTCTTTCTTCCCCATTCTCCTCTGAGTCACTACCATTTTCTTTTTTCTGTTTTTTTTTTTTTTGAATTTTTTGGTTTGTTTTTTGATTTTTCCGATTTTGGTGTTACAGGTGCAGTTCTTCTAGTGGAGTTTAATGAGTAATCGGTACTGGTAGACGGCGCTGGGCGCTTTTGACTGATTGGTATTGAGGCGATGTTTGGGAGAGCGGGAAAACTTTGATCTGTTGCTGTGTTAGGGTGATTGGCTTCGGCGTCGTTTGGAATTTCTGCAGGTTTCAGCGCATTTATATCGACTAAGGGGCGGATAAATTGGTGTGCATTGTAAGCGTTGTTTATGGAGAGACTATGTTGATCTATTTTGGTGTTTAACGAGCAATCATCTCCCTTGTGTCCCGTCTCATGGCATCTGAAGCAAATGAGATCATCTAAAGTTATGAATATGAGTTCCGCAAGGCTCGGTTCTTAGTCCGACTCTATTCAATATAGCCATCAACGATATCATCGAAGACGTTAAACTCCCAATTAAAACGGGACTTTTTGCCGATGACTTAGTAGTCTTTCTAACATGTGCAAACATAGAACACGGCGAACACATCATTCAGGAAGCAATCAATAAAATTACAGCAAGAGCGCAAAACTGGTTGGACGTTTTCTTCGGAAAAAACAAAAGCTGTTCACTTCTGTAGAATCAAATCCTGTAAAAGTAACATACATATCTTACTAAATAACACACCTATTCAAATACGCCTTTTCTTCGACAACAAATTAACATGGAGAGAGCACATAAATTAACTGACGAAGTCATGGACAACCAAATTAAATTTACTAAAAAAATTGGCACACACATCGTATGGAGCTCACCGTTCTTCACTGTTAATGATATATCGCTCTCAAATTCGCTCAAAATGCGACTATGGAATCCCCCTCTTTTAGCATCCAAAAGAGACTTCTCAAAACTAGATACTATCCACAATTCCTCGCTTCTATTAATTACAAGCGCGCTCAGGACATCCCCAATATCAAGCCTCTACTGCGAAGTCTCAGAATGGCCTCTATCGCTTCGACAGGATCACCTTACAGTAAATCTTCTGTTACGCACGATTGCAAATCCAGAGCTCCTATCAACTAACAGTATAAAACGATCTCTCCAGAGTACATTTGAAACCAGATTATTAGGTTCGCGAGTAAAAAGAATTATATCCGATACTACGAAATCAATTCATACCGATCTATCAGAAGCTGATGAGCTATACAACATAGAAAGCAGCCCTACAAAAATCCTTCCCCCATGGACTTCGAAAGACGCCGCATTCGATTTTACACTGCTCCCAAAAAAGCACTCTCACTTTGCCATCGTCCACAATTTATTATCTTCCCAAAGGAAAAAGATATACTACTACGACGGTACAAGTTCCGCAGAATCCGCTATTTTGTGATTTTTTCAGCTTCACTTCCGCCACACGCGGTAAAATGCTACCATCACATTATAACGATAGCTACGGACTCCGAAGGGATCAGGTGGTGCTGTGTCGACTCCGGATCGGTCATACGCAACTTACACATGGACACATATTCCAAAAACTAGTCCCACCAACCTGTGATAGATGCGACGTTCCGATTACAATTCACCACCTCATAACAGAATGTCCCAAAATCCCAAATCCTTCTTCCTTAAATATTTCATCAATTCTGGCCCAAGATTCCCCATCCGTTTCATCCTTTTTTGTTAAGCTTAGCTCGGTAAACCTGTTTAACAAAATTTAAATTTGCTGGCCGCGCTCCTAGCCTCGCTGCTGTACATAGCGCGGAAAACAAACAAAAAAAAAACAAACCATTACTCTATAAAAACTTAAATTCAGTAATACCGCCGTGAATAAATAATGCAATCAACTTGGACTTACATATTTATAACCTGAAAAAAATTCCAATACTGATCAAGAAATTATTCAATCTGTTACTTCAACGAACATCTCAATTATTAATATTCTATGACTCACAATTTGATTCGTTCGTTAGCTGCTTCGTTGTTAAAGTTAATGAAGTCCATATTCGATTCTCACTACCGCAATCATTTACAATTTTATCTACCGAACTATATGCAATATACTTCGCCATCCATTTCAGTATAAATACTGAACTTGAGTCTAGCGTGCCAATAATAATCTGCTCAGGCTCTCTTCCGGCTTTGAGCTCTGTTCATAATGTATCTGACAACAATAGACATCCTTGCAAATGAAGAAAAAGGTACAGAGCGCGTGAACATCTTCAAACTGGAAATAAAGGACCGGAATAAATTTAAGCAAAAAATCATTTCGTTCGAAGGGTTTGTGGAAAACAACGAAGAAGACTGGAAAAATATGGACAACGGATAAAAGAAGACAAAAACAAAGAATGAAATACCATGGGTGGCAATGAAGAAAACGAAGGTAATATAATTTGAAGTTATGTGTGTGTATGTAAAGTTTCCACTAGTTGGGCAAATTCGATAAAGAGGATCAGAAGAAGAAGATGGTTACATTATACCAATATGAGACTTGTAATTATATACCTAAATATACTTATCCAACCAAGTACTGTTAAATTATACAATTATACAACTTTACGTTGGTTAACATGTAAAGATACATAACCGTTATTCCTATAGGCATCCGTTAAACACACGAACATAGTAATATAAAAGCGCGCATAGATATGTTCATGGTTGTATAAACAGCACACACACACAGCTCCTGTTCGTTCGTGAAGTTCGGAACAATTTCTACAGGATGACGATCGTTATTAAACGAGTTGTATTGCTGTTTCGTTTAATTTTCAAAGAACAGAATGAAGCCCGATGACTTGTGGTTAAAATTTATAGGTAAAATACAGAATTTTCCTATGTTGCGGAATTCGAACGACGCCTAGAGTTCTTTTTTTCTTATTTAAGCGCTTCAATTATTGCACGACGAACTTCAAGAATACATACTGAAATAACTTGTTTCGAAAATTTCAACCTATAACTCAAACTCCGAATAGAATCGTCACTTATTAAAAAAACGTTAAAGTTTCTCGTCTCGCAGAAATTGTTTCTCGCTAATAAATACCTTTTTTTTTTTCTCTCGGTCGAAACAATTGCGGTATCTTCTCGAAATCTATTTTCGACATTCGTGCAAAATTTTCAAAGTGCACGCAATTTTCAGAATCAATTGAGTGAGTTTGTATAATTTTTGTTCGAGTATGAAGTAATCTACCATCAACGTTACTATTTTTTTCATTATTATTAGTAAATCTCGAAGCAATAAATAACCTATTTCATTATTTCATACTAACATTTGTTCAATTTTATTCAATATATATTTATATTCGTGCGTCTATTATAAGTAGGCACAATTCTTTTTTATGTATTAATTTGAAAACCTATGTATAATAGATTTGTTTATATTCCCATGCGAAACTTAAAATTTATTTATTTATTTTTTATTATTTTTTTTTTAAATCTATTCCTAGCCAATCGGCTATCGGTAGACGTTATAACAATTGATCATGACGTGAAGGGAACCCAATGACTAGTCCCTATATTAGTGTCTTATGTTTAATAATTTAAATAATTTTCATTACTATGCCAGGTCTAATGGCTTAATTCTTCTCGGCCAGCGAATTTGCATCTGTGACGAGTTATCTAATAAGCTAATTGCGGACTAGTTATCATGACTATGTAACCATAACGCGCATAAACAAAATCCTGTAGATACAAATCGTTGTTGGGGTACTTCAAAAGCCAGAATGATACAAGTGATGAAAATGGAAAAATAATAGTTTCATAGGCTATAAGCGAGCAAACTGAGTTGGTGCGTGATGCAAAATTATCTCATTCCTTTAACAGCTGTCGGTAGAAGAGAGGCTACAATCCGGATTTAATATTTGTTCCAGAAAAAATTGCTCACATGTGCTCTAAAGATGTTATGAATCCAATACCTAAAAGCTAACATAGACCGATCCAGCTGACAATATTCCTAATAATACAGAGAATAAACTCTTTGCCGAAGAATTCATTTAATTTTAAAAAGGCAAATTGGAATACATTCAGAAAACTGCTAAATGAAACCCTAAACAAAATAGACGCGGTAGCTGAAAATTATAATAAAGAAGCTCAATCAAAGCAATCCCCCAGAGGACGTAGGAAACAGTACATTCCAGGTTTAAGCAATGAAACTCAACGAAAACTACAAGAATACATCCAAAGCTGTGAATCATCTCATTTTAGTGATACCACAATGGAACTCGCAGAGTAACTGAGTTGACAGCAAACCAAAAATGAGAAAGATGGAACGAATTGATAAACTCATTGGATATGAATCAAAACAGTGCTAAAGCCTGGAGGATCCTAGAAAAAACTTAAATGGTGTGAACGCACAAATAAAACTGGTCTAGCAAATGTCACTGCTAATAATATAGCCGGTCAGTTGATTACAAATGGTAAACCGAAGAAAAAAATAGAAAAAAAAAATCGGAGATGAAACCAAAAATAAAAACCATTTTAAGGAGCAAATTACAGCACATTACAAGAAGCTATAAAAATTATGAAGAACCGAAAAGCCCCTGGACCCCCGATTGAATTATGGCAGAGCAACTAAAATAGTTAAGTGATGAGGCCACAGTCTAGACTGCAAAATGTCTTAGCGGTATAATTAAAAAAAAGGAAAAATACCAACAATATGGAAAAAATCTAATATCATAGCGATATTGAAACCTTGTAAAGATCCAGAATCTCCTGCCAGCTATCTAAGTCACGTGATGAAAATATTTGAAAGAATCATTCTTAACACAACCCATCATTGAAAGTAATTTAATAAGAGAACAAGCTGGTTTCAGACTCGGAAAGAACAGCAGCGATCAAATACTAAACCTGACTCAATATATTGAGACAAGTTCCAAGATAAACAAATCACAAGAGTAATGTTTATCGATCTAACTGCCGCTTATGATACCGTGAACCATAACTTACTGTTTAAAAAAATATATGATATAACAGAAGTTTACAAATTAACCGCTATCTTCGGAGAACTCCTCACAAACAGAAGATTTAACGTGAAATTTGGGAACAAAGAAAGCAGCTGGAGACTACAAAGAAACGGCCTACCAAAGGGTAGCGTATTGGCCCCAACACTTTTTAATATCTACACTAACGATCAGCCAAACACATTGGGAACAAGAAGGTTCATATTCGCGGACGACCTGGCAGTTGCAGCTCAAGATAGGACCCATGCAGAAGTTCAAGAGCATCTACAACGAGCACTGGAGAACTTAGATTATTACTATAATGAAAATGCTTTAAACCCCAATCCAGGAAAAACGTGTGTGCCTTCCACTTAAACAATAGAAATGTAAACTGAATGTCTACAGGAAAACTGCAATATATCTAGGTGTTATCCTTGACCGAACACTTACATTTAGAACGCCATTGCGAAACACTCTATAATTGAAACAAGAAATAATCTATTGCAAACACTCGTTTCTACGAAATGGGCTGCTATGCCAGAAGTGCTTCCGATGCTCTGGCTTTATCATTTGCAGCAGGGTTAGCACAGTCTGGAGCAGATCAGCCCACACAAGAAAAGTGGACACGGCGTTAAACAGCGCATACAGAATCATTACCGGCTGCTTAAAACCAACATCGATTGGAGAACTGTATAGAGCCAGTAGTATCGCCCCACCATCAATACGTAGGAAAGTATCAGAAATGAGAACGAAAACACTAGCGATTACAGACCAGCGCCGCTTGTTCTATGAACAATATCACCACCTAAAGAAAGACTTAAATCTAGAAAAGACTTTTGGAACTTCACCACACCACTTTTACACGAGCCTCACAGAATAGGCTGGAACTCACAGGAAGATTGTTTTCCGATGTGGTGCGACTCTAACTAATTTTAATCTAAATCTAATTTAGATCGCTATTTTGTGTATCTTGATTTTTTTTAGAAATTATACCGATTGATTTATTATTATTATTATTATATTAACGATAACGATAATAATAATGAAGCGCATTTGAATTTAGGGGAATACTTATTCCGAACTACAGAAAACGTAACGTTCGCGTTAATTTTCAGCTTAACAACTTGGCCTTAACTTAAAGATTCCGATAAAACGGAATCGGATGAAAATATCGGCGATTACGCGGAAATGGAGCGAAAAATTTGTCGAATTTTAACCCGACGATTACATGGTGGAAAAGAACAGCGGCGGCAGGGGGATAGAGAAAATTTGAATGGGAGAAAAAAAGATAAAACCGTCCGGATAGTCGAAGAATTTCGAAAAGACGTCCTTAACTATTCTGAAAAACCGACCGAACTTCGAAAGAAGTTGAAAATTCCAGTGAAAATTCTTCGCTTTCCACCGACCGGTATGATTAAAAAACTTTAGACGAAAGAATTTTCTTCGTAACAGAGAGGAAATCGTGAAAGTTGAAAGGAATACGGTCATGGGATGTAGGGCTTTTGTTAGTTTTAAAGAGAAGATTCTCCGTAATAAACTTAATTACGCATGCGATAACGTTTAAACGTGTATATATCATATATATATATATATATATATACATATATAATCATTTAACATATTGTAACTAGACGATAACGACACGACAAAATAATGTAATGAAAATAATAACAATAACATAATACATGTAACAATAATAATAATAATAATAATTCAAACGTTAACCCGTAAAATTATATAACTTTAAAATAGACATAGTATGAATCCATAATTCTGCCTATCATTGGATAGCTGAATGTATCCAAGCAATTATCTCCAACTGAAATCATCCATTGATAGCCAAGCAGGCTAGGAATTAAGATATGCGAAAATATTTATAAAAAAAAAAAATTAAAAAAATAGACACGAATTCTTTGTTGTAAGTAAAAATATTATTCACGTTAGTTTAGGTAAATTCAATTAACAATGTCGTAAAAAGTCGGTTTTAGAAAAAGTGATCAACCCTCTTCGGTAAATATCTTCGTTTTCTTCGTTGTCTGTTTTCAGATATTAAATCGTGTAATTTTTTCAAAATAAATTCCGCCTCCTATCTCTACCCTACGCGGTTTTGACAGTCCGTTTTACTTCTTTGACTGTATGATGCTGATCAATGAGTTGAGCACTAAAAGAGAGAGTCGGAAATTACAATCGATGGCTGCTGGATGTTAGAGCTTATTATGATGTCCACGTCGAGGCATAAACCTGAAAGGATGGAAAATAACTGATGAAGCGAATACCTTACAATGATGACATTGTTCATGATGACCAAGCAGCCAACAAACCCAATGCATAAGGATGCGTCGGTATACAACACTGATGAACCAGTGGTAAGAGACAGGACTCTTTTGCTGATATCATTTGTTGATACGCCCTCTTTCCTCAAACTGTTTCATCCACTGTGACAGCATAGCAATTGAATATTTGTCATATTTATATTTTAACGAAATGGTTATAAACTTTTGTTCGGTTTCTTCGTTTTACATGCGTATGTATTTATTATATACATCTAGCGTAATATTGAGATAAATTGTAATCGAAATCATTAACGTCATCGTTATTATTTGGTTACAACATGTTTAATGATTAAATATAATTATGTACTACGAAATATGTCGAGCAATTATATATAATTGTTATAATTTGTTTTCGGTAGTAATTAAAATAAATACCGAAGCAAATATTACTTACCCATTTCAATTCCAACAGCAACGATCTTGTAATTTCAATTCGAGATCTTTTTATAGTTTTCACCGCAACTTTATTACCCTAAAAAATAACGTATTCTTATACTTACATATGACGTACATTGTGTATATACATAATTAGTATGATATTCTTTAAATCCAAAGTCATAAAAATTAACAAAAACTTACTTATTACAAGTATTCTCATATATACATATATTTTAAACACACACGCACCCAAATATATATATATATATATATATATATATATATATATATATATATATATATATATATATATATATATATATATATATATATATATATATATATATATATATATATATATATATATAATTATATATATATATATATAAATAAAATGAGTATATTTGTACGTATTTATAGAAATTTATGATGAGAACTAAACTAAATAAATAGACAATAACTTAAATATACTGGCAGGTTCACTTTTTGAATTTTTACACTCACACAACATACAGAGAATTGGATATTTTTTTAAACTGAAAGAACGGTTGTAAAAATATGTTGTCCACTAGTGACTCAAACTGCCCAATTCTAAACACTCTTTTTTTTTTGTTCGCCTTACCTTCTACCTGAACTCGCGACGCCACAGAATGTTGACATCCAGTGCTTACAGTCCTTGTAGACGATCATTAACGCGAATAACAGAAATTTTCTCGCATATTGCGAAGTCAATCTTCATTTACTTTCTCATTCGTTCTAATCGAAATTCAAATCGTGACAAGGTATCCCAAATACGGTTATAAAATAAGAAAATAATCCTATCAATTTAACTCGGTTAGGGATACTAGAGCGATTTCCGTTAATGCATAGTGTTTAATGCAGACGGATGAAATTGACACTTAGCCTACGGACGAGCCGAATGACGCAGTCAATTACGACCAGATTTATTGGCCCGTCTTCGTTAATCAAATTTCATTCGTTTAAAATATTCAGACTAAATAATAACGAAATAATAATAATTGTAATAATAATAATAATAATAATAATAATAATAATAATAATATTATTATTATTATTATTATTATTATTATTATTATTATTATTATTATTATTATTATTGTAATAATGATAATATCCGAGCTTATGTGCGAATGACAACGACCAAAATGATATTTTCGATTTAACCGAACGAGATAAAAGATAACTTTAAAATTACTTATTTTTCATTGACTAATGATAAACTGCTTTTTCGGCCTATTTCCTGGCGGGAAAATTCGTCTTCTTAAACGTGAAAGTTTCTAATATTACGTCACAAATCGAAATAATTAGCTTTACTGTAACTTCAAAGAGAGCTTAAACATAGTGCGAACGCTTTAATTAAAGCCAAAACGATGAAAAAACGTGCGCTGTTTTACAGTTTCATAACCAACATTATTCCTAAGAAAGGACCGTCATTATATACGTACACACATACACAAATAATCACACACATACATAATATACATGGTTTACTCGCATGATTCCAGGTTTTCTGTCTGTTCACTTTTTTCTTTTCGCATCTTACTCTTTTCAATAATTTCTCTCTCTCTTTCTCTATCTATCTATACATATATACGTTTAAATATGTATTACAAAAATCATAAAGTTCGCGGATAACCGAGTCATATTAGCGGATAGTCAGGGAGAACTGAAGAAAATCGTACAAAATATTAAACTGCGCAGAAGGAAAATATGGAATGATCTAAATATCGAAAAAAAACAAAGGTAATGTGTATCGGCAAAAAGCCAGTGGAAATGAACATATCAGTCAATGAGAAAAAATTACAACAGACTAGGACATATAATAACTATGTATATTGCACCAAATAAATCTGACGAAGGATTGTAATGACAAAAGTGGCGGCGTTCGTGAGAAAAAGACAGGTATTACGCAGAACACTTTACGCGGCAGAAACATGGACGCTAAATAAAATGGATAAACAGAAAATTGAAGCTTTCGAAACATGGTTCTGGCGACGCTAATTACAAATATCGTGGGTTTGATAGAGTATCCAACACGGAAGTTTACAGCGCAGTTCAAGAAAAAGATCACTCCTGAAAACGATCAGAAAAACAAGGATAAAATTAATAGGTCATGTGTTAAGACACAATTGACTACTAAAAGAAATTATAGAAGGAAAAATACCCATGCCAGACCGAAAGGAAGACCAAAGTAAGATACAATCAAGAAAGAAGCAAATATTCAGACCAACGCAGAACTAAATAACGGACGGACAGCAGATAGGAAAATATGGAGTACTCGGACGATAGAGGCGGCCTACCAGTCAAATGACTGAAACATCCATTGATTGATATATAGACACATAATATACATATTCATATATATATATATATATATATATATATATATATATATATATATATATATATATATATTTTTAACCTATATCGGTCCACTTCTGGACTTAGGTGTCCCCAATCAATAAATTAGCTTAATGTCCCGTGAGAGCCAGGCAAATTGGGAGATACTAAACAACACACAACACACTGAGCCGGCGGTCACCCAACCAAGTACCGTTGCTTAACTTCGGCAATTAGACGGAAAGCCGCCGTACACAACGCGCTATGCCCTTCGGCATATATATATATATATATATATATATATATATATATCAACGATCACGATACGCTTATACCAATCCACTTGTTGGATGTAAACATTACCTCTTTTCTTTCTAATGATGATCATCGGGGTCTTCCATCCATTATGTTTTAAGTGTATGTATACGTATATATATATTTAAATATGTGTATGAACTTATATATATATATACATTTATGTTTTAATATGTATATATATATTATATATGCGAACTTTTGTACATATATATGGCACGTATAGGTGTACATAATCCTCACGTACGTTGAAAACTTTTCGCAATGAGTAACATAGCGGTTTAACCGCTAAATATTGTTCCCAAAACGAAAGTATCTGTTCTCAAATTTCTCATCGGAATGCTCATATGCGCATGCGCGGAGGTTATTCGGCGAGAAATAATTTCGCAGCGTTTAAGTCCATCACGGTCCTCCGGGATTAATTTATCTTAGTGTTGATGCTCTAATACGAATAATTCCGCTTTGACGGAGTTTCAAATTTCCCCACAAAATACATTCACCATTATTAGGAAGTCGAGCGGGATTTCACGAACCGAGTTCTAATTAACCGAATTCATCTAACTAGCCCAACTACTCGCGACCGACTGCAGATGAGAAATCGACTTAGCGAAGCTTCTTCATAATATTATCGCAATGGCAGCGATGAAAATGAAAAAAGGTTTTTTCATTCGGTAACTCGGGTCTTATATTTCCCGAAATCTGATAATCCTTTTCAAATTGAAGAAGCACAAGCACAAGTTGAAGTGTATACGCAGACGAAACCGCATACATACAAAAATTTATATATATAATATATATATATATATATATACGCATATATATACATGTGTTTATGTATTGTTTTTGTTAAATTTTTTTGTTGTCAAAGAGAACATTTCCGATAAAAAATGTTGTGGTTTTTATTTTAAAATAACGAAAATAATTATAAATAATTGTATAAACCAATTTTAACAGTATTTACAAATAATCAAAATTTCGTGTTATCAGGTCGTTAACGGATATATATATATATATATATATATATATATATATATATATATATATATATATATATATATATATATATATATATTTGCAGACGAGAAAAAATTAGTAACAATGGTACAAAATTAAACAGCATAACAGGCAAATGTGGAATGAAAACAAATATTGAAAAAACAAAAGTAATGTGCATCAGAAATAGGCCAGAAGGAATGAGTATATCGATCGATGGAAAAATCTAGTCGATTCGTTCAAATATTTAGGACATGTAATAACGGAAAATGTATACAGTGGCAAAGAGATCTAATGACGTAATTCAATGGCTAAAGAGTCGTTTAAAACAAAACGCGTTGCCTACAGCATTACGTAAACGTGAGGAGTAGCAACACGGATTTTAAACAAAAGAGATTTACAAAAAAATGAAGCTTTTGAAACGTGGTGCTGGTGACGTCTGCTAAAAATTTCGTGGGTCGAAAAAATTCCAAACGAAGAAGTTTTTAACCGAGTTCAAAAGGAAAGGTGACTATAGAAAACGATTAGAAAAAGAACGAAATGGATAGGGCACGCGTTAAGACATTATGTGGCCTACTAAAAAATATTGCGAAAGGGAAAATTATTCCACTAAATAAAGTGATTTTCATATTTTTGGAACATATGAAATAATTTCAAATAACGTGAATAACGAAAATGTCATTTATTTGCTGTTTTAGTACGTAAAAGAATTTCAAAGACTGGTATTAAACGACGCTTGGACGATCCTCATCAACCGGGGATTGATAAAGTATTCGTCAAACGACTTTATCCTAGGCGAGATGATGTTCTATATTTAGGGTGTAATTTTCCATCATATTCCATTCGTTTTTCAGCGAGGTCGTATATATTTACTACGGATAAATTATATTATTCGTTTATAGAATTATATAAATATAAACATACGAGTGCAAATTAAAATAGATATAAATAACACTTATATCCTTTTGGCTGTCACGTCTAATAAGTAGTAACTGGATCGTGTCACATATGGTGTTAACGCAACTAATGATGGAGGAAAACGACACTCGAGTAAGTTCGATACGTCCACTCCGTATATCGTGGTAATTTCCTATTCGACCTTAGAACTGATTAAAAACGCTAAATCATATCTTCCGCCAAATCGCTGACAATAAAACGACGGGAGAATCACTCGCCGAATCGGTAAGTAATTACCGTTAACAATTTTTCTACCGTGTTTACAACCGGCGAGGCAAATTAGAATGGTAGTGCTTTAAAATCGAACTATTTCGGACGAGTCAGTGAACTCTAACATTAAATACGGCGAAGTGCAAACGAAAACCACCCATTGTATTCTATAATAAGTATACTTATTTATTTCGAGGGAATAGTTAAAGGACTATTGGAGAGGAAACCAATATTGGACCGATAGGGATCGAATGAGTGTGGAGCAGTGTAGTAAATAATAATAGAGGGGTTTGGGAGTAGACAGATGGTATAGATGGTGATGGGAGAGTGAAATGTGGCCAAAGCACAGGCTACTGGGTGCTATATAGTTCGAACGGGACAAGTTAACAGCTGGTTTCCAGAAGTCGATATTGGGTTTAATATGACGTTGGTATGAATTCCACTTCTCTCGCCAGTTGTGGATAATGAAGTATGTTGTGTTCAGTATTGCAGATGGTGGTGCCTTATAGATTGTTTAGGGAAAACAATATGCAACCGGTGTGCTATATCCGCCGTTTTGTTTACTACGATTCCTTTACGATCTTAGAAGTCAGTAATATAGGCGGTAAATAAATTTGTCGACGCTGAACACAAACATCTGAGGATTCTTTAATTCTCCAAGGAATTTATTTCTAAACTTCTGTTTAATGAATTTATCGACATATTTATTACACACTGCGCGACAGAGCAAATGAATATACAATCTCCCGCTCAACCTCATCGTTATTTTTTTTTTTTTTAAACTTCGTTAAAATGTGAATCTATTTCTTTTACTTAAAATACACGCTTCCCCCAGAATTCTTACGATCACACGGCTTTGTACGCTGCTAGGCAGGTTAGTTCTGTTACGAAATAAATAAAATTTGACACGAAGCCTATAGTTTATATATATATATATATATGTATATTAAAATATAAACATTCTATCATGGACGTACGGGTATCGTTTTATTTTATAATTCTATAAGAGAAAGAATATTATCATCAGTCTTGAGATGTGACAGGTCATTTTGTATACGTACGTAATAGACCGAAAACAGCGTGAATATTCCAATCTTATTTCATTGGCGTTGTACCTTATTCATCTGACGCAGATGATGCTAGTTTTATAGAAACTTTCAAACGCTACTAGAAAATCATCAATCATCCAATTTGAAGTTGTTGCAACACAATAGTCTCTTCCAGACCGTTATTTCAATAGCGCTACGCATCCGTCGCAACTTACGGTATCAATCGTGCAACGTACCATCGTAGATAAACATAAACGCGGCAGTTATAAATGAACATACGCATTCGTTTATCCGTCTTTAAAAATGAAAAAAAAAAACAAAAAATTCTTTGTATTTCTCTGGTTTTCACGTCCTATTCTTAGACGAAGTGCAAAATTTGAACGTTTTTAATCTTTTTATTATGACGAAATTATACATTACGGTTTTACGAAATAATTTTTTAAAAATGACTCTAGCAGGTGAAAATATAAACTACCGCGCGCTATATAAATATTTTTTAAATTGAACCGTTTAACGTCAACCGAACGCCCCGTATACGGAAATATTTATTAAAACCGTTTACGTACCGTATGGAGGACGTTCGAAAAATTTCACAAAAACATTTTAGAATTGATCTATTAGATTTGCAAGCAGAATGAGTTAACTATCCTAAATACCTAAATCACCGCCTGCCTACGAGGTTGTACAATATCTCTAGCTGAAACGAAGGAGACAATAGTTCGAAACCAGATTGATTAATGTAATAGTGAGCACGCGGCTTAGAAAAAGTCAGTAAAAACCATGCCAACATGCTAAAACAGGTTGTATTACATACCAAGAGATACGTCTAAGAGTAAAAAAAAAAAAAAAACAACAAAAAACCAGAAGATGAGAATTGATCCTCAGATAAAGGAGCGAATGAACTGGAAGAGAAGGAAAATGTCGAAGAAGAATCGAAGCAAATATAATAAAATAACAAAAGGATACATTAAAAAAAAGGGGGGGGGACAAAAAAATGGATAACATAAAATATCGAATCACAGAATGAAAATAAAAAAAGAAGGAATGGTTGAATAATCAATGTCAACAGATTGCAAAACAAGCATGATGAATGTAATATATATAACAGAATTAGAGGAACGAAGTTTTATAGAAAAAAATATAAAACTGTACTGGAAAACGATAATGGAGACATTGTAACAGATATACATGCATGCAATCAATGATCAAGAAGAGACGATTCAACAGATACATTGTCAATTCTAGAATCGGTTGAATAAGGAGATCAGCAAGATTACAGGGGTTTTATATATAGGGACCCGGTATAAACGAAAAACTGGTAAGAATCAAAATTTATTGTCCTGCCAAGCAAATGCATCTGAATGTGATGACAAAAGATGAATAAACCTTGAGTGTCGTGTTGTGAAAAGTTCTTTTTAAGAATAATAATACTTGGACGAATAACAAAATTAAGTGACGAAAATACCAGTTCGGTTTATGTAACGGAATGGTAAGGAGGAAATCGTTATTTTGCATGAAAACATCAATCAAGAAACAACTAGTTTTTCAGAAATCTGTATGTATTCGTTTCGTAGATAAATAACAAAGCATTTGAAAAAGTACGGCACGCGAAATTAATAGAAATGTTTAAAAATAGTAGGCAGATGTATAAAAATTAATATACAATAATAAATGAGCATTTAACGACGAAAATGGCATTCCGAGAAGTGTTCGGTCAAACTACCAACGCACTTGAGGCAATTTTTGATCAAGCTCAAGATGTATACGATGCAGGAAAAATTCCAGCGATACTTTTGCCAATGGTACTGCTGGCCGAAAATATAGAAGAACTGCAGAGGATGTTGAATATAATTGCTTCAGAAAGTAGACTAAAGAGAATTAGTACAAAAATTTGAAAAATAATAATAGCTACGAGCCAACAAGATTCAAAAGTAAAGCTACTATTTCTCGGTATGAAATAGAAGTCTAACGGGTAGAAAATTATAAATATCTAGGTAGCTGGATGAAAAAAAAAAAAGGTAGTGATCCCGATGAAGAAATAACAACTCGCGTCGAAATGGCTAGAGATACGTTTATGAAATTCAAAAATGTTCTTTGCGATCGAAAGCTAAATTTGGATATCAAAAAGTAATGTTACGCGTGGTTATCGCTTCTATATGGGATGCTAGACAAGAATGGTAACAGAAAACACGAAGAAGGTGCATCTCCTCGAAGAATTTAGAAAGTCCCATAGAGGAAAAAGATGAAAAATAAAGAAGTGTTATAACAGATGAGAAATAGTGGAATATAACGATTATAATATAAAAACAGAGTATGAATTTTTTTTAAAATCTTATTAAAAGTACCAACTTTTATAGGCCATAATAATAATAATGGGAACAATTGAATGAAGAAGAAAACCGAGGAGAAGTAAGATCTCCTGGCTATTACTCAATGTATCTATCATTCTACATATACAAGTGTACATGCATGTCGTATATTGTAGAGGACACATTTTTTTAACACACTGTATATATTATATACAGTTACCCAGACAAGGCGGACGGTTTTTGAAGTGGAAATTCTATTGGCGTGTTATATATGGGGAGTTAACCCGAAAAAAACGCAATCATGAGGAAATAACAGATGGATATATATATATATATATATATATATATATATATATATATATATATATATATATATATATATGCTCGGGCTGTTTAAACCGGTGCGGTCGTGTGTCTCCGTGTTATCTTATCGTATATTTGTGCGTTATCTTATCTTTTCGTTCGGGCTGTTAGCAGATAGGATAAATTACTATAAGGTCAAAATGCATGTTAACATTATGCATTTTGACACTAGTTTTAAAATTATCGATAACATCAAGCAGCTACTCGGCGAATCTCACAATATGAAACTAAAAATTAAAGAAGGAATTTCCGAAAATCTGGAAACTTTAAGGAATACTTTAAAATTTTTGCATTCAGAAGTAAATGTTTTAAATAACAACTTTAACGATCTGAAGAAAGATTCGGAAAAAAATATTAAAAACATAATTACTAACGTTATTACGGATAATAAGAAGTCTTATGCGGCAAAGCTAAAAGATAAAATCAATGTTAACAACGGTAAAACTGAAACAAAATATGAAACTTTAATCATTGAAGACACTCTCCAATCAGTTAACAGAAATTGGAATTCTGAATTAGCAAAAATTAATACAAGCAAAATCGGTGTAGATGTTGGATTTGTCAAACAACTTAAAAATAAAGTAATAGTAGGTGTCAAAGACAAAAAGCAGTTCGATACATTGAAACGGGAAATATCCAACAACATGGCTAATGTAAAAACCAAAACAACGATAAAAAAGGATCCGATGATTTCAGTTGTTGATATTCATTCCTCGACTACAGAATCTGACATAAGTATGGCTATTAATAATAAAACTGGACAAAATCCGGTAAAAGTAACATTAAAAAACACCAAAAATGGTAAACTACGTGCTTTTGTACGGCTTCATCCCATTTCGTACCACAATTTAATAAACGCAGGTTACGTAGTAATTAATTGGGTAAAATGTAGAATCTATGACTACATTCCGGTTGTTCGCTGTTTTAAATGTTTACGATTTGGACATATGAAGAACGAATGCACTACGAACCCTGATCAGAAAAAGTATAAGCTTAATGACGATTTATTAGATACAAAATGTAACAACTGCTTTCTACACGCATGCAGTTCACATGAACGGGAAAAAGGCAAGATTTCGGCAGATGATATAAAACATATAACCGAAAAAATTAACCATAACTCCTTCTCTTACAATTGTCCAATATATAAAAAGATGGTAAGTAAAGTAAAATTAAATATTAATTATGGCTAATCTCAAATTAATTTTGCAAAACGTAAACCATTGCAAAGACGGACAAGCACTTCTGTCTTTAACGTATCCAAACAATTGTAATTACATAAATGTCATATGTGATCCGTATTTATATGGTAACAGCAAGTCTAGCCAGTTTTTGTTATATACTAAATTTGTTGCAATTAGAAGTAACGTAAAAGATATTAACTGTACATTAATTTCTGAGTATATAATTAAAGTAAATACTAAAGACATTATCCTTTTTGGAGTATACTTTCCTCCAAACATAGACTTAGAATCACAATTTACTTTATTAATTAAAAATATCAAAGAAAATTCTCGGCGGAATATAACAGTTCTCGGCGATTTTAACGCAAGATTAGACATAATGGAAAGTAAAAACGTTTACCGTAACCAAAGAAATACTCAATTTGAGAATTTTATTTATTCAAGTGATTTGATTATTAAGAATAATTATAATGTACATACTTTCGCAAATCATAATGGGCAAAGTTTAATTGATTATATTATGGTTAATAATAATTTTAAGTTCACTATGTCTAGTGTTACTGCAAAAAATTTTCATTTAAGTGACCATAAAAATCTTAGTATAGATATTCATAATTCGAGTACTGTCAACAACATAAAACTATCTGTAACGAATGTGGACAAATTTATTAATAATTTAGATCATGAATTAATGATAAATTATGAAGCTAAACTTAAATTAGCTAACTCTGGTAATATAACCAATGATATTGCTGAAAAAATAACTGAAACTTTAACTGCTTGTGTTCATAATTCTAAAGTGAATGTAACTAAAAATAATAATTCCTGGTGGAATGATCATTTGGAATACATTAAAGTAATTGTTAAGAAATTTCATAAAATTAAACGTAAAAATATCATATTTCAATTAACATACAAAATATTATTAAGAATATATAGGAAAGAAATTAACTTTTATAAACAACTCGCTTGGAGGAATCTATGTAGTTCCTCCAGAACATGGGGCAAACCATATAAAATTTTAACGAGAACATCTTCTTTCCAATTTCCGGACTTAACTGTAAATAATACTTCTGTGTCTTCCAATGAAGATAAAATGAATTTATTATTGAAATATTTTTTTATGTTTGACAAACCTAACTCGATCTCCTTGTGTAAATTGAACGATAATAATAAGTGTACGCTATATTCCATTACATACGGCGAACTTAAAAATATAATTACAAAATTAAATAATAAGAAATGTCCATCTGAAGATGGCATCACAAATAAGATTATTAAAATCGTTTTCTTTTATTATCCAAATTTACTTCTATTACTTTATAACAAATTATTAGAATTTCAAATATTTCCTCAAAGCTGGAAATGTGCAAATTTAATTATGTTAAATAAGCCGAATAAAGACGCAAGCAAAATTAATGGTTATAGACCAATTTGTTTACTGAACATGTTAAGTAAAATTTATGAAAAAATCATTCTTAAATTTTTAAATTTGGAAATTGAAAATTCGGCATTACTTGATCCGTATCAATATGGCTTCAGAAAACATTTTTCTACCGAACTTGCAGTTCTCGACGTCAATAATAATTTAGTTAATAATATTCAACGTAAAAACATTTCTATAGTAATTTCTTTTGATATCGAAGGTGCTTTTAATAATTGTAATCGTCAAGTTATCATAGATACTTTAATTTCCAATAACTTTAGTTCCAATATTATAAAGTTGATATACAATTATTTATCAAAAAGAAAGGTAAAATGGATCTATCAAGATGAAACTATCACTGTTGATAATAATCATGGCGTTCCACAAGGGTCAGTCCTAGGACCGATCTTATGGAACATACTCTACTCAATAATACATTGTAACATGCGTAATATAGATAATAATTTAAGATTGTATAGTTATGCTGATGATTTATTACTCATCTATAATATTCCTACAACAGGCAAAGTTGATATTTTTGTTCATACAAATAGATGTAATACTATTGTAAACAAGCTTAGTTTAATAGTCGACTCGTTAAATTTAAAATTTGAAATTAATAAATCGCAAATTATGGTAGTGTCGCGACGTAGACTTCCATATGAGCAAGTAATATATGATAATATTAAGATTAACAATTGTAACTTCAACCCTGCTATATCTATAAAATATCTAGGTTTTATAATTGATAATAAATTAACGTATTCTAAACACATTGAGCATATAAACAATAAAGTTAATAAATATTATTACATTTTTAAGTCACTTGGAGGAAAACTGTGGGGATTAAAGTATAAAACAAAATTAGTTTTATATAAAGGACTAATTCAGTCGTTATATTCGTATTGCTCCAGTGTATACTATCACAATTTAAGTAAAAAATTAATTTGTAATATTAATTCAAACTGCAGAAAATTTCTCATAGATGTAACATCATCGTATATAACTACGTCTAATATTTCCTTACTAGTTCTTGCACGTGTATTGCCAATGGATTTATACATTAAAAAAAGATCACTCATTTTTAAAAGTAAAACTCAACACGGAAATTTAAATAACAATAACCTTAAAGTAATTAATGATCAAATTTTTGCAGAATTTAAATCCAGATATGATCAAGTACCTAATGATAAATTAATTAAAAGGTTTTTTCCAAATATTACAACACGCTTTAAAGATAAAAATTTTAATGTAAATTACTATATGAGCCAAATTCTTACAGGACATGGTTCTATTGGTTATTACTTGCATAAATTAAAGATAATTAAAAGCAACATATGCGGTAACTGTAATAATAACGTAACAGAAACTGTTTATCATATAATATATACTTGCCCAAAATATAATGAATTAAGACTACAATACAATATAGACTGCTCATTGCAGTTTAATGAAATTGTTCTACTGGAACAATTTCCAACATTTGTATACAATGTATTTAAGATGAAGCATATTTATAAATAACCACTACCGGTAACCATAAGCTGTATAGCAGGTTACTAAAAGTTCACAATTTTATCATGTATTCATGTAATTATAGTTAAAAAAAAAAAAAAAATAAAAAAAATATATATATATATATATATATATATATACACCAACACCCGCCTATCAACCACGTTTTGTTGCGTTAGGTGTGTCAACGAAGTAATGAACGGATATATATATCCTGTTCGCATGTACCGTGCTACCAACACCCATCGTTAAACCACGTTTTCTAGCGTTATGCGCGTCGATTACACATAAGTAAGCTTATACTTATACATATATATGAATGTGTGCGTGGGTCTGTATATATATATATACACACACGTAAAAATTAAAAAAAAAAAACTCTGTGTCGAAATGTCTTTAAGTTTAAATTTGTGCCTGCGCTTTGAGGCACAGATTTTTTTTAATAACGCATTTGGTAACACTGCTAGAATGCAAACCGTGTGCTCCCACGTTTATTATATACGAGAGATGATGACCGTGCAAAGAGAGTTTCGAATAGAATTTAAAGATACGCGATTATTTTGTGAGATACCTTAAAAGTCGCGTTTGTCAAACACGTCCACGAGATCTGGAAGACGTGAAACCTTGGATTTGTGAAGAAATTTCAAAAATTCAGCGACCTATGCTCGAAAAAATGCTGGAAAATTATGTAAAGACTGATTGAATGTGTTGTTTCCGAACGATATTGTGTTTCACAAATGATTTTAAGCTAACATCTCGTTTTCATATTTTGAAATAAAATCTCATTAATAAATTTTGGTCAAGTAGTTTTTCAGTTGTTCAAAAATCAACAAAACCGTCAGTGTTCTCTGGGTCGCCCTGTACCTATTATACGTGTCATATACAATACATATCCATAGTATTTTTGATCGAGTACAAGAACGACGTTCTATCCTACGAAGCATAAGAAAAAGGAGGTTGAAATGGATCGCATATTGAGACATGACAGAATGCTAAATGAAGCAATGGAAGGCAAAATAGCTGGGAAAAGACCGAAAGGCAGACCTACGTTAACGCTAATTGACTCCATAAAGCAGGAGGCAGGAGTACAGTCGTATGTACAACTCAAGAGAAGGGGGCAGATCGTATATTGTGGAAGAAAGACATAGTGATGGCGGACCAGTCTTAGGACTGAAAAAACCCGAAAGAATATATATATATATATATATATATATTAGATGTTACCCATGGCTTCGCTTGTGTAATTATTTTTTTAAATACAATATTTCTCTCTCCTTCTTTTAACTATATCACACACATACACACTATATAGGAATAAGCTTACATATTTTTATAAGTCGATGCGCCTAAACCTACAAAACGTGGTTTGAAACACGGGTGTTCGTAGTACGGTACATACGAGCGGTGTATATATATATATATCTGTCCGTTATTTCGGCCACGCCCTTAACGCGACAAAACGTGTTTTGTATTATAGGTGTTGGTAGTGAAGATACATTCGAACCGGAAAACGTGTTAAATATTAAACGTTTTGACAAAGATGTCTCCTACTTTTTAAAACTTTAATATCAACGTGAAACAAAGCTTAGAACGAATCCGATAATATAGGCTATAAGCTGTGCGAATTTCATTATTATTACTTTAATATTTTTTGAATTAAATCGGAACAGAGAGACAGAAAAACAGTCAAACAATTAGCCAGGTAGACAGACAAGAAATTTATGATAAAAATAGTCTAATGCAGTGATTATTCGCAAATCATAGACACTTTAGTTTTATATATTAATATAGATTAGTATCATCATCATCATCATCAGTGTATCAGCCCGTAGTCTGGTTCGTATCAACCGCTTTCATTCTAGCCGGTCACGAGTTTTCTTCTTTAATTCCGGATAAGTGATATTCCGCTTTCCTTTAAAAATGTATCAATAAATGTTGTTCGTGGTCTTCCACGTGGCTTTTTCACCATTATGTTTCTTTCTATAACATCTTCCAGAATATTTTGATTTTGACGTAATGCATAGCCACTTAAGTCGCCTGTTATGCTTCTTTTTTAGTTTATTCTTTCTAGTACAATTGTGTTCATTATTTTGTCTATCCAGCTAATTTCCTGTAGACGCCGCCAACACCGCATTTCGAAAGCTTCTAATTTGTCTCGGTCACGATGCTTCATTGTCCATATTTCCTCATCGTATAGTGCCACTGACCATACAAAAGTTTTTACGAAGTTTTTGGGTATATTGACGGGCCTTTCTTCCCATTGCTATACGATGATTAATATCTTAGACTAGTATAGATGTATATATATAACAAAACAAAATAAAAACAGTGTTAATCACTATAAAATGTATTTTATTTATCGTTTTTGTATTTGCGTGAAAATGACAAAGTCGAAAAGCTTTGCATGAATAAAAAATAAATTTTATAACGATTAACATTGTTTTTATTTTGTTTTGTCAATTCAATAAATGTCGTGGTGGCGTAGTTACTGGAGTGCACATGGAAAGTTTCCCCATCATTATTTAATTCTTAATTATCACTGTGAAGGCGGTGCACTCCATATAACATCATATGCACGCGCATCTGCGTCGCGTATAAATATATTGAATGCTGGCTCATTTTATACGTAAAAATAAAACGTACAATAGCTAGTCACGACGTTTCGCAACGAATAATACGACGGTGATAATTATATACATATATATATATATATATATATATATATATATATATATATATATATATATATATATATATTACGTGTATGTATATATACATAATACATAATTTAAAAAAAAATACGTGTGGAAACTAACGACGCAGATTAAACTTGTTTCAAAAATAAATAAAATTAGATCCGTCTGAAATGAAACACAGAGGTTTTTTGAATAGGCGATATATCAGCCGTCTGTTTTCTTTCAACATTTAAATCGCGGTAAATTTTCTCGAAAAACCGGAAATAATTGTCGTGGGAAATAAAAATTTTTCTTGAAAACTTATTAGTAACTGACTGCGTTAGAAAGCGACTGACTGGGCGAGAAAGAGTAACGACTTGGGGGATGCTGAAAATTTTTAACTTGCGTAGGATGCAAATACGTTTTATTCCATCGGTGAAAGAATAATGACCGGAAGCAGACCGAGGCGATATTTCAACGTCCCGTTTATTCGTTTCCTATCAGGGCTGATGATATTTCGTATACTAAACATTCGCCCGAGAAAAGCGACTTCCTCCGGAAAACCGACAAGTTTTATTAACTGTTCCGTATTTATCTGGACGGTTCGGTTTAGATTCCGGTATTTTCGTCTGTCCGTTTTTGTTTTTTTCTTCTATAAAATCCCGACGACACGGATGCGATGAACTATTTTTAATCCGCCTCCGCCACAAAAAAACAAAAAAAATAAAATAAGTCAGTTAATTAAAAGGAAAATACGAAAATGATTTCGCGACAGTTGAAAATCTAACGTTTTCTATTTCGACTAACGGAGTCGTAACTTTGACTAGAAACAAACAGAAATGAAATTGGATATCTTCGAATTGATTATGTTATCGGAGTTGGACAGCACGCGGAATTAAAACAATGAATGAACAATAATATATTTGCATATTTAAATATTTTCTGTTTACAAAAAAAGTAAAGTTACCATTGAATAGAATTTTCTGTACCGAATATATCAACGATTCTTTCCAGAAAAAATTAATACGAAATATAATCTTATAAAATATTATTTAAATTACGCCTTATTATAAGATTGCAGGAAAAATTTTTAATACAAAAAACCTGTTGAATTAAAAATCGGCGCCGTTCTGCATCCGTTTAGTGGCCGATATTTAAAATTACGAAGAAAACAAGGCAGATCGACCGGCGAATCGGTATTATCTCAGAATTGATACGACGCAAAATTTTTAATAACTTCTCTGTAATCAGTCTACGATGTACATTGTAACGTTGCAAAGTTATCATCCAACTCGAACGCCTTCCTGGAAATATAAGTACACTTCGTCCGCATTACATTCAGAACCGAATATCTGTCCCCCATTTTTTAGTATTAATAGCATTTTACCACAATACACTAAAGCCCATTATATCGAGGCGTGGTTAGATCGACAGTTATTGATTTATTAGATAGGCGACTAAATATTCCCCTCAACCGTTGTTACATTTTTACGTAGTAATTTAATTACGTTGACGATAATTGTCCCCACGTCTGATCGAGGATAGTGCGGCGACCCAAGATGAATAATATCAGTGAATGATGAAATAAAAGACTGATGTATTTAAAGAATTTTACGATAAATCTTTACAAAATTCAACAGACTAATATTGAAATCACTATCTTCTGCAAAAAAATAGCGAATCAGTTCTGTAGATGGGAATTTTATATCATTCATTAAATAAGGATAAAAAAAAAAAAAACACATTCGAGTAGGTGCGTTTAAAATAGGCGTAAAAAGGAATGATGTTAAAAATAGGCCTACTCGAATTTCACCTAGTGCGCCTTAATAGCGGCGCAGTTATACAACGATGGTTATTTGACTTTCACGTTACTTTGATATTAAGGGGACACACTGACTTACTTGTACGCTCTATTTCAAATTATTGCTATCCTGCACCATGCACAACTTTTGCCGAAGATTTATTATTCATAAACATCGAGTTCGGAGGTACTACGATGAAATTCTTATACAGCCGCGCATTATAAATCACTTTAATCGAATATTCCACTTCACGATTCCGAACTATACGACAGAATGTCAAATTTTGTAGTTTCAGTAAAATTTAGATCTCGTTTTGGAAAAAAGATTTCGCATTAAATTTAAAATGCGCTTAATTACGTCCTCATTTTGCTCTCGTATTTACGGTTAGCAATTTTGTTACAGTTGCTGGTCGTATTTTCTTAGAATGTTCTAACTGTCGAAGTATTCCCCATTGCGCGTTATCTTTTTTTTAAAAAAAAATCTCCTAACTGTGGGTGACAATTTAATGAGCACATTTTCTTTATTTATTACTTAACAAATAGTAAAATATTTTGTTAAAATAAACAACAAAAATGAAGTTATCACTAAAAAATTTTTCTTTATGAAAAATCATAAAGCTTTTCGGCTGTCAAATAAAAAATATAAAGTGAAAAAATATTAATTTAAGATTACAATTCACAAAAATAAGCAAAATGAAGAACGGTATTAATAAAAGTATCTGATATATATATTTTTTTTTTATACGAGTAGCTACTGCCTATTATGGCTGTTACTCGAATTTACACATAATTACAGAATTTTTAATAAAAGTATCTGATATATATATTTTTTTTTTATACGAGTAGCTACTGCCTATTATGGCTGTTACTCGAATTTACACATAATTACAGAATTTAGCATTGATTTTACACCCGGGATACTTGTTTTCAGCCGATTGCAACGATATTTAGTATATTTATGGCAGATTACAACAATATGATAGACACATGTTGGCGGTGTTTGGACCCTCAGTAGATAGGAGTGCGTACTCAGTGACAATATATATATATATATATATATATATATATATATATATATATATATATATATATATATATATATATATATATATATATTCTGTTGACAGCTGTTTCCAACGTCGATGAACAGATTTTACAAATTTTTGAAGGCCAAATTGCTAAATCCTTCATTATATTTCCGAGTATATTTGGCCGGATATGGAAGGACTGATTCCACGCGTCTAGAATTTTCCGAGTATAATTTTTACGTGGGTTTTTGGGTGAAATGAATCTTTAAATATGTCTGCTTGTCTATGTGTTATATATATATATATATAATATTAATTTTTTGATCAATAATGTTAATTTTTAAATCTAGAAAACGTATTGTTTTACCTCCTATTTCTAATGTAAATGGAATATTTTGATTAGAATTGTTTAAATTCCATAGAAAAAATTATTCAAAATATCATTATTATTCAATATTATTAACATATCATCAAGGTATCTTTTCCGTAATTTAGCATTATTTTCAATATTATTCTCTAATTTCTTCGTAACGCTATTTTGTTTATAATATTTATTTTGAAACTGAAAATAATTTTGATTTAATACTGTCTCTAATACTTTAATAATAATATTTACGTATATTATTAATTTAAATTATCATTCTTTACGTATTCCATTCCTTTGTCAGTGAGAATGTTGTTTTATACATATTAACTATGTATAAAATGATATTAGCATACCGTTACTGCGAAGTTTTACATCTTTTAAACAATTGATTAATTCTATATTATTTTTAATACTAAATTTATCTTCAAATTTATGATTTTGTCCTTTTTAAATTTATCATTTGTGGTCAGACAGTTTTATTAACACTGTTCTTCATTTGGCTGATTTTCGAGCTTAAATTAATATTTTTTTATTTTTAAATACTCATTTGATAATAGCCTGAAAAGTTTTAACTATATTTTTCGTTGTCTACATTCCACATTCTTCGAAATATTGTGGTTAACAAATAAAGATTTCTTCTATGTTACTTTTTACTGAGTTTAATTTATATTCAAGACGTTTGTAATTTTGCTAAATTCGATAATAATAATAATAATATTTTATAAACGGTAAAAAAAAAGAACACAACAGGAACGAAAAATAAAGTAAAAAAAAAATATATATATATTTTAATCATTGCCGATTATAATTGCTCGTCGGTTATAACCTAACCGCGAGGAATAATTAATTGAAACGTATAATCGACTGGTGAAAAAAGAAATAATTAACAATCGAATAAAATATAAACCGAATTACGTATTAATTCATTCCGATCGATTAAGTAATAATAAATCGAGAATATAAAATTAATTAAACATTTACCTTATAAAATGCGGTAGGAATAAATGCTTGCCTGTTAATATCGTACATACTAATGGCATCTTCTGACATTACTGTCTGAAAAAGATCATCCAGTTATTAGAACAAAAAAATAGGTACAATATGTGCAAATAATAATATTTCAAAACTGAACGAAGGTGCATATATATATATATATATATATATATATATATATATATATATATATATATATATATATATATCGTTATATTGGGTGAAAAATATTGTTACAAATAATTTACTCAAATTGATTTATGGTTCATTTATTATATTGTTCGTTCAAGTCGTGCTTATCGTGTTTTCGTCGTATTCGGTCTTGCATTCAATTGTTTCTTAATAATAATTCGTTTTGAAACGATTGCTGTAATTTGAACGATTAATATTCGTCGTATTATTTTGTGTGTGTGACAAAGTGGTCGGCTCGCTTATCAGCAAGTCGAGGCTTTGTTATCTCTAATAAGCCATCGTTATGGTTCTACGCTCGCCTATTCTTCACCGTAAATCTACGAACAGCCGACAAATCGAAGATGCTGCTGCTTCTTCTGATAATATTGTCTTCGAAAATGACGATTCGATGCAGATCGCCGGTGAGCCCGTTCCTTTATTTCCGTTCGTTATTAATAGCGATATTACATATAGTAATAATAATTATACTAACAATACAAATAATAACGTAACTACAAACACAACTAATAATTTTTCATTAAATAAACCGGTGTATGCCCCGTTATTATCACCTTCCAATATTTCTAATATGAATGTTGTAAATGAAAAAAATAATCCACTCGAAAGCATCCAGGTTTCTACAGATAATGACTTGAAGCATGGATGGCAAGAAGCTACGAGGGCTACAAATAAAAAGAGACATAAACAGGGTAGTTCATTAGGTACTACAAATAGCCCTACGGCTACTAGGACAAAAAAGGTCTTCATCCAGACCAGAAATCGTTACTCTCAGCTTGCAACCGATGATGGTGTAAATCAAGAAGAGAATTTAAGCAATAACGGAGCTGTCAATAACGAAAATCCCCCACCAGTCATGGTGTATGGGGTAACTAATTACAAAAGTATGTTAGCGGACTTCACTAAAATCCTTTCAGTAGACAAAATACGATGCAGGTCCTTAAGCGACAAACGGGTTGAAATAAAAACGAAAGAAATCGCGGAATATCGGAAGTTAATAACTTATTTAAGAACTAGTAACTTAGAATTTCATACTTATCAAATCAAAAGTGAAAGACCTTTCCGTATTGTCATAAGAAATTTACATCATAGTCTAGAATTAAACGACATAGCCATGGCTCTAGAGGAAAAAGGACACACGATTAGAAGTATTATTAACATAAAGCATCGATTAACAAAACTGCCACTACCTCTCTTTTTTGTCGATCTTGAACCAAGAGAAAATAACAAAGAAATTTACAAGATACAATATCTATTAAATATGAAAGTAAATGTTGAGGCGCCGCACGTTAAAAATGAAATCGTACAATGCGCTCGCTGTCAGCAATACGGTCATACCAAGAAATACTGTAATCGTAGAGCCATTTGTGTTAAATGTGCTGGTACCCACTTCACACATGAATGTACTAAAGACAAAAATTCACCTGCTATATGTGCAAATTGTGGGCTTAACCATCCGGCAAGCTACAAGGGTTGCGAATTATATAAAAAATTGCAAAAATTACGAAGCCAGGATAAAAACGATGCATTAAAATCCCTAAGTAGACAACCTATAAAACAGAAATTGGTACAAACTCAACAACAGTCGGAAACAGCAATTGAGTTGCAAGCTGTGCCACCAGAGAAAGAACAAATGAGAAATATAACATCTCTTTCATATGCTCAGGCAGTGTCCGCAAACCAACAAAATTCCCCCAATGATGTAGCACCCACAAATATTGAACAAACCCTAAGTGCGTTTCTAGTTGAAATAAAATCTTTATTCAAGGAAATACTCCAACAGCAGACAGAAATGATAAATAATGTAATCAGCACCATCATGTCTGCTCTTGTAAACAGGAGATGATGGATAACAAAAACAATAAAAATCAGTCATGTTACAAAATTTCGCTTTGGAATGCAAATGGTTTACTACAGCATCGATTAGAACTCGAATTTTATCTAAAATCGAATAACATCGATATAATGTTAATCTCTGAAGCTCGCTTTACAGAAAAAAGTTACATTAGTATACCAAATTATAAAGCCTACTGGACCTTGCATCCGGATAAGAAAGCACGTGCAGGAACTGCAGTCTTAATTAAAGATAGCATTTTTCACAATACTATGGAAAACTATCAAAAAGACTACATTCAGGCCACTCGCATTACCATAAAACAGGGTTCTAAGGCGATAAATTTGGCAGCCGTATACTGCCCTCCCAAGTATAAATTAAGTCATCAAAAACTTGCTGAATTTATAAAAACAATGGGAAAACGATTTATTATAGGAGGAGATTATAATTCGAAACATACCCATTGGGCTTCCCGTTTGATAACTACTAGAGGCAGAAATTTGAAGATGGCTATTGACACGGAAAAATGTGATACAGTCTCAGGAGGCTTACCCACCTACTGGCCATCTGATCAAAACAAAACACCAGACCTGTTGGACTTTTATATTATAAAAGGTATAGCAAAAAATTATATCAGAGTTACCAACGACTTAACTTCCCTGTCTTCTGATCACTCAATCGTTACATTATCAATAAATGAACAGGTATGGCTGAAGGAGCATAAAGCAGCACTAAGCATCAGAAACACAAAATGGGACACATTCAGAAATCTACTAGATGAAAATATAAATCTATCAGTCAGATTGAAAACAGAGACAGAACTGGACGATAGTGTTAACCTATTCTCTATTCAAGTTGTACAAGCAGTCTGCAGAAGTACTCCATCACCAACTCAAAAACCATTACAAACCCAGGTTTTTCCTGATTATATAAAAAAACAAGTGGCAATCAAAAGACGGTTGAGAAAACGCTGGATGCAGTCAAGAAGTCCAGCTGACAAGACGGTATTAAACAGACAAACTAGAAAACTCAAAGATCTTCTACAAAAATTCAAGAACACATCCTTCAATGAATTTGTTTCTAATTTAACAACATCAAAGGAAAGTAATTATTCATTATGGAAAGCGGTTCGCTACTGTAACAAGCCAGAACCTAGAAATAACCCACTAAAAAGTGAAAATGGAGATTGGGTTACAGATGATGCTACCAAAGCAGAGTTGTTTGGAGTACATCTGTCCAACACTTTTCAAACAGAAAGAACTAAATCTGCCATTGAGGATGATATCCAAAATTATTTAAAACAGGAACCAAGTAAATCTGATACTAAAATAAAGATGTTTTCACCGAAGGAAATAAAAGAGGAAATAATGAAGTTGAATAAAAATAAAGCGCCAGGATATGATCTCATAACGGGTCAAATTCTGAAAGAACTTCCGCAAAAAGCATTAATGAATCTAACTTATATCGTCAATGCAATTATGCGAATACAATACGTTCCTTTATTATGGAAGTTCGCAAATGTGATTATGATACAAAAACCAGGAAAGCCCCCTGAAAAACTGTCGTCCTATCGGCCTATATCACTCTTATCAATTTTGGCTAAACTATTTGAAAAACTCTTAAAGAAAAGAATTCAAAAATTCATTGATGAAAACAAAATAATCCCCAACCACCAATTTGGATTTAGAACTGGCCACTCAACAGTCCAGCAAGTCCACAGGCTCGTTAATCAAATCGAAACAGCTTTTGAGGAGAAGGAGGTCTGCTCAGCGGCCTTCCTAGATATTCAACAAGCGTTCGATAAAGTCTGGCACACTGGTCTACTATACAAATGTAAAAGGGTCCTGCCAGTACAATATTATAATATTATAAAATCCTATCTAGACGAAAGATACTTTCGAGTCATAGTAAATAATGAACAATCTCAAATTCAAAAAATTAAATCGGGCGTACCCCAAGGAAGCGCGCTTGGTCCCTTGTTGTACTCGATATTCACTTATGACATACCGGTACCAAGGAATGCGAGTGTAGCAACATTTGCTGATGACACGGCAATAATGGCTTCACATAAGCTTCCGCAAACATCAAATAAAATATTGCAAAGTGCAGTCAATGAAATTGAAAATTGGTCGAGCAAATGGAAATTGACAATAAACGAGTCCAAGAGTACCCACATTATATTTACTAAAAGGAGAATTGTTCGCAACAGATATAAAATCTTTATCAAAGGTAGGAAAATTGAACAAAGTCGAGCGGTAAAATATCTAGGAGTTCACCTAGACCAAACTTTAACATGGGCTCAGCATATTAGAGCGAAGAAAACGGAGTTGAACATAAAAACTAAACAGCTGAACTGGTTGCTTGGTCCACATTCACAACTTCATACTTTAAACAAATTACTACTGTACAACGTAGTATTAAAACCTGTATGGCTATACGCAATTGAGCTGTGGGGCTGTGCGTCCAAAAGCAAAGTAAACAAAATTCAGACGTATCAAAACAGGGTATTACGTGCAATTGTAGGAGCACCGTGGTACGTCTCAAACCGTACGCTACATGTAGATCTAAATATAAAGTACATAAACGAGGTAATTCAAGAAGCAATTGAAAAACATATATGGAGACTACAGTACCACACAAACCCACTAGCAGATAGTTTGTTGAAGAAACCAACAAAGGCCAAAAGATTGAAAAGAAGAACGATGATGGATTGGATATAGCCTATAGCCATTTCAAAATAAATTGAGACCTTGCTAATGGGCATATTCTCAAGAAATCAAGTGCGTTCTCAAGAGACAACATCCGGTTGATGACATAAAATTGTCAGTACCTGATAAGAAGAGGATTTTTAAAAAAAAAAAAAAAAAAAAAATTGATTTATATTAGAAAACATACGTATAAGAAGAGACTAAAAATTTCATCCAATCACCCAAATTGATCAAAAAAATCAAATTTCCAGTAATCTATGCATTCTTCAAGACATTTCGTTAACATATACTTAAACACATCTTAAAATATGATTAAACGATATTATTAATTTTAAATCGGCATATTTATATATTTTCATACGAAAATACGGACATATATATTCAAAATGTCCGTGTAAATGTGTAGGAATACTTGGAAATTATTTCGGAAATATAGGATATAATAAATTTGCTTTACTGATTATAATTATTATAAATATTTGTATATATATATTTAATTTATATATATATTTTATATATATATATAAACACACGCATAATATTAACGTCAGTTCAACTTTTTGATAAACGAATATATTTAAAAATTGGAAAATGATGTAAATAATTAACAAGTTGTAGCGTTATTTCGCTACTTCCGCGTACAAAGGTGAAATCAGTTATGCCTTTCGGACAAAATTAGGCTGTTTTTATCCCCAAAAAACATCGCAGTCCGTTTTTAGCGATAAGGATAAAAATTGAAATTTCGAAAAATGTCACGTAGCTCTAAAAATTGAATTTCGTTAGTAAAGTGAATATATAAAATGCCTCAGTTTCTAAAATAAAACTTATAGAAAATTATTTTAAGTTATGGAATACACTTACAATTTGACTGTTTCTTCTGGATATGCTGAACGTGCTCCCGCGGTATTTCCCACCCCGCGGTATACGTACAATTTCTTTCTGATGTATTCGCCACGTCATCAGTGCTATTTCCGCCTCTAGTTTGTAATGTCTGCAAAAAATTAATACGTTACTACCACATAATGATTTTATCGTACACTTATGTACACTCAGATACATATATATTAAAATACTAAACTCGAAAAATTTTATTTAAGAACAAAATAATAGATGAAATTCAGTGTCGAGTCATCATGAAAAAAATCAATTTTTAAAAATGACATACCCTCGACCTTATGAAATAGTTTTTGACGTGTCGAAAGAGGAGAAAATCGGAACCGCGTACACGCTGGGGCGACGATTTCGATAAATTCTTGGGAAACAGAAAAGCCCTGCTACCCCATCGATAAATATAATCGGAAACAATCAGGGTGTATACCTTCGCTCATAAATAGAACGATTAAAAAAAAATAAGAAAATATTTTAGCTTCGATAATAATATCGATATCATGAATTAAAATGTGAATAAATAGTAACGCTATATAAAGATAATTCATTCATTCATATATGTAATAATCATCTTTTATATGTTTCTTTTCTATACAAAATGGCATCGCGCTCGAGGTACTAATTATATGAAACGTAGCTAAGCGGGAATATAATTCTGTAAAGCGTTCTTACTGGCTTTCTTCGTGCTGATTATGAGTTACGATGAAAACATTTATGTCGCCAGTTGGAACGAACTTCGATCATCAAGTTTGCAGTCGAACATATATAATATATAATATACAAGAGGTTGGTTGATTGCGTAAAGGTAATACACTAGCATTCTGCTCTCGCATAATCACGGTTCGCATATAATTGAAGATGAGAATTTTCACAGTAAGCCATCCAACTGATTAGTAAATGAGTACCAGCTAATAGTAAGTAACAGATCGAAGGTTTGGCTATTTTAATACCCTACGTCACTCTTTCGTGAGCACTTTATTGAGTTTCTGAACTATATATTTCGTCAAGCTCTGTGTTTTCGCCACATAACTGTTCGTATACTTTCTTTTCGCCTAATATCGTCGTCAGTTTCGTTAGCGTCATTACCATTTCAGATATATGTAAAAAGTAAATTTGAAACGGAGTAAAGTCCCTATATTCCTTTGAAAGTTTGCACCCTAATATTTTTACTACCATTTCATTTACTGGCCATGTTCATAATTTTTTACCGTTAGCGTTCGTCTTTAAACGTATAGAAACTAAACTAGCTTTAGTCGATTTTTTTTTAACGATTATAAATGCGTGAAATAATGTGATAAAGACGTAACAGTGTTATCAATTATTCTGTACATAAGGATCTTGTATTTTTTAAGTAAGGTCTGCCCTGTGTACAAGGTATATTCTTTTACGCGGAAGTACGATGTACGATTACGTGTGAAAAATTATTCCATACTTGCGCATGTATATATATATGTATATATATATATATATATATATATATATGTAAATATATATATATATGTATGTACGCGTTTATAGATTTACGAGTATCCGAAATTTTAGTACTTAAAATTCGGTACTCGATTTGATAATGAGAATATGAAACTATCGTATTTCTAAAAAAATGTGTAATATCGAAAATATACAATTAGTAATGTTATCGCGAACACGCAATTTTTTTTCTACTGAAATACGAGATGTATGCTCGAATAAGCATCTCCTCTAACGTTATATTATTCAAGCAAATTGAGAATAAACGTAAAGCAAAAGGAAGAATCATTACAGACCTCCAGACTTACACAAAATTGCAAATACGTAAGTCATGTTCGTAATTCAACATCCTCCGGACTCCATCTCACTCAACAAAACAAAGAGATGATGTTGTACTTTCAAGGTTACACTAATATCTCACACAGTTATAGCCTAAAAAAATCTTCCTCCTCCTTTATACTGAACTTGTATTTTTTTTTTCTCTTATTTATTACTGCAAGCTGACCAACAAGATCATTTAGGAGTATTTGGGAGGATAACAGGAAGGATATTGTACCAACTGGTACACACCCAGCAACCACGACCTCAGATTAAGTTCAGGGGTTTTCTACGTCTTAAGCGACTGATATCGTCGGCTCTATCCTACAGTCGTAATGCAAGGTTATTCGGATGATTTTCCAGCCTCACAGTATGGCTCTGTGCATATTGCTTAATGACTTCGCGCGCATAAGCAATGTTCAAATCATGGTGAATGATCTTGTTTGCTACATACACCAAAGCGCATTTTTTTTCAGTCGAAGGATTTTATTCTGGGCAGTCTGTATAGATATTTTTTTTTTTTTTAAGTTTGTTCCCCAATCCGGATTTACCCGGTGGGGCTAGTTTATTGCTTAAAATCTAGGTGTTATTATAAAGGACACGGGACTAGTGTGCTTAAAACTAAATAATTATAGAAGTGCATATAAGTAGTGTGTAGCTGAAAAGTAAGTAAAAGCATGTAATTGTTTGTGTACTTAATCTAAGGGCAGTGATGGGATGAAAACCATAGTCCCATCGACTACCTTTGTGCATGAAGAAAGGAGTCTGTGGAGTGCATAGTAGTAATAAGTAATAAATATATAATATATAAGAAAAAAATACACAATTTCAAAAATAAAAATCTTAGAAGATATAAAAAAAAAAAAAATAAAACTTAAGAAAAATACATCTTTATAAGAAAAAATCTTTGGTAAAATAATAATAACAAACAAGAAGAAAATTACTTCTCTGAAAAATAAGTCTATCGAACATAAATACATCATTAAAACAAAAACATACCTCATTATGGTCAAGATATTTTAAATGAACATCATTACATATTTGAACATATTAATAACATAGCCAGGTAAATTAGAAATTAATTATAAGTAAGGGGACCATGCCACCAGGAGTGAAGGAGGTATTGGATTCACGTTTGAATTTAGCTAATTGTCCTTGGTTAATTTGTAATTGTAAATTTGAAAGTTTTCTCTGCAAATTCAAGGAAGGTATATGATTCCTTCTGTTCAAGATAAGTGAGTTATTATATTTGTCAATACTGAAAGTATCACGCAATGAACAGAATGCAGGACACTCAAAGATAAAATGATGAGTATCATCAACAGCATCCTTAGAACAATCGGTGCACCTGTCAGCAATGGCAAGCTTAAAACTGAACAAATAGGCTTGAAACCTACCATGCCCAAAGAGCACCTGCGAGTTGTAAAAGTTAATTCGCATATTTTTGATTTTTAATCATTGATATGAATTGTCACCCTACTTTTAAAGTAATTAATTATTATATTTATTAAATAAGAGTTGATGTTCTTATACTTCATAATATCAATGATGGCAGGCCATCTACAATTGTCAACGGCTCCTCTGATATCATAGGAGACAACAACTGCAGAGGCACCAGCCTTGATGGAAGTTTTAATTTTTTTAACAAGTTTGTAAACTGCACCCTCTAAAGAGAGTCCAGTCCGAAAAACAAATTGATTTGTGTGAAGCAGGTTCTTACTGGATACCTCACTTAGTAATAACTTTAGGACAACTTTTCCTACAAATATAATCTGTATTCCACCTTCTCTGCCAAGCATCAATAATCAAGGTATTGACATATTTATTAAAAAATTTATTAGGCATATGTGTTGTGATGGTGTTGGCAAAATTGTTATCTAACAACCTTAATGACTCCACATGTATAAAACTATACCGACAAGCCTGTGCTCACTGACCATCGCTCCACCAACTAAATATAAATCCAATGGCAGAACGCCACTAATGACACAAGCTGCCGATGTAGGTGCTGTTTTGTAAAGAGAAGAAATTCTAAGGAGAAATTTCCTTTGTTGTTTGTTAACTTTCTTGAATAATCTGGGACTGACATAGACAGCAGCCGCATAACGATACAAGGCCTGAATAAGACCCTTGTACAGTATGAGCCGCTCTCTATAAGCTAATCCCCATGCTTTGGGCTGAATTCTAGCAAGTATAGAGAAGAGATTTTTACATTTTTGTGTTATCATATTGCAGTGAAATGTCAGGTTTTCATCAATGATAACTCCTACATACTTAAGAGTAGTTGCGTGATATTTTACACCCAGATAACAGAGGTAGGTCAGCAACATGGCCAGCAATGCTTCGATCACCGAACACTGAATAGCAGCACTTGGCGACTGAAAACACTAGACCAAGGTCACCAACAGTACCCTCTAGAAATATGGAAACAATTACTTTCTGTTTGAAAGGGTAGTTTTTGTAAGTATCGAAAACTAGATACAAATCATCGGCATATGAGATTAACTCACATTTGTTATTTATCTTAAGGTAGAACTCCTCGACCCTGTGGTGAACTACTGAATAAAGCAGATTCCACAAGGTAGGGTCTAAGACTGACCGCTGAGGAACACCACAGATAGCCACCCTTTGAGAGAGTGAAGTACCAAGCTGAAGAATTGTCACCCTACTTTTAAAGTAATTAATTATTATATTTATTAAATAAGAGTTGATGTTCTTATACTTCATAATATCAATGATGGCAGGCCATCTACAATTGTCAACGGCTCCTCTGACATCATAGGAGACAACAACTGCAGAGGCACCAGCCTTGATGGAAGTTTTAATTTTTTTAACAAATTTGTAAACTGCACCCTCTAAAGAGAGTCCAGTCCGAAAACCAAATTGATTTGTGTGAAGCAGGTTCTTACTGGATACCTCACTTAGTAATAACTTTAGGACAACTTTTTCGAACACTTTGCAAATCGAATTTAGAAGTGAAATTTAACGGTAGCTGCTAGCCAAAGAAGGATCTTTGCCAGGTTTTGGAAGCAGCTTAACATTAGCTAGCTTTCAGCACTGGGCAAAGATTTGAAATTCAATACACTTTCTTTGACATAGCAAGGACAATTCTTGCTAGTGGTGGCATGGTCTAGTTCACTGCATAGGCTATTTACAAATGTCTTATCCTTAATAAGGAAGATTTGTTTTTCTCTGATCCTTTAAGAATTTTTTCGGAAACGCAGTTTGAGCAGGTCTCATTGCAATTTGCAACAAAAGCTTTGAGGTCTTCACTAGCCTTGCAGTACTTGGCCGGATGGCCACACTTATTACAAGTTGTGCATCTTCTAGGGTTTATCGAGTCGACAAACGGCACAGATTCCCAGTTGACTCGGAGTACGGCTAGCCCTGTCGGTACTAATTTTGGTAACTGAGATTGGTTTTTCTTCTGTTATATCCTTGAAATATTCATTGATGTCATCATTTTTAATATTTTTTGTTCTGAAGAAAAGTATTGTTGGCTTAAGAAGTTTCTCTTCAGTAACCTCGCACTGAGGTATTTTACTTTTAATCTCAGCCGCTAACTTGGCCTGATCAGTTTTTGATGCAGTGTTAATAATGCGTGTATTGCTATTAATTTTTTTATAAAATGTCGCATTAGGTTTTGATTTAGTTAAAGAGATCTTACTCTTAAGATCTTTATCAAAGTCTTCAATTTTCTCAACTTTAATAATGAGTTTATTTTTAGGAATTACAGGCTTACAATTTATAGTCACATCCCTGTAGGAAACATTTTGTTTAGAGCCATTTGTGGTACCAGAGTGCAATACCGATTGCACTGTCGCCCTGATGTCAGTTGCTTGAGCATTAACTGATTTTTTCAATTTTTGTAATAAGACTAAGCATTCTGCAATACTTGTGTCGATGTTGTCTGTGCTAGCTTTTATAGCTGCTTTTTACGCACGAGTAACACTTTTGTCCACCAATTGTACTTTAGTATTTGCTGTAAGGTGTTATATGTAGATAAGAGGTTACCTAGAAGATATAGGTCCCCCCTTAAACCCTTTCATCATTTTCACTGTATTTATTACATGCAGCACAAATCGATACATTAATGGGGGAAAAATGATAGTAGTAGGTAAATACGTAGTAGTCGAGTGGTCCGCTATTGTGGGCAGAGCCAACACCACGAGATGTATCAGCATACAATAGAGATGATTAAATGAAATGTTCTCTTAGAAAAATTTAAACGCAATGATTTAAATGATTTTACGTATAACAAAAATCGAAATAATTAAAAAGCCGAATGAGCTAGAATAACCCCATAAACGGTAAAATACACCGAATAACCACTTAGAGAAGTTAATTAAATTTAATAGAATAAAAGTTGACTTAAAACAACAATAAAAAAAAAAAAAAAACACGGAGTAAACATTAAAACGCGCACACCAGACGACGAGTACGACCAGACTGAGTCTGTATAGATATTACGTTTGTCAGCTTTGCGCAACCCCACAGCTGCACCCGTATGTCCAGACAGGCCTTAAGATAAGACGTTTGTTGTCAATAGACAGCATACTATTTCTCCCCGCATTAACCAAAATAGTTTTTTGATACGTACATCTAGTTCTTTCCTTTTCATTTTGATGTGATCTCGATGCGTTAGTCGGACATCCAAGTGTAAGCCCAGATATTTCACGCTTGCTCTGATTGGTATTTCTGCGTTATTGATTCTTACTGGGGGAGATCTAACTTTCCTGTTATGTACATTTACAGATTTGTTCTCATTTATTTTTATATTTCATTTGTTAAACCAGTTTTGAGCTCTAATGCGTGCTGTTTAAAGATTACTGCACGCTGTTATTTGGATCAGTATCAGAAGAAAACCCACCCTATTACAGCTGATCAATTGTGGTGTTGTTTCAAAAACTGAAACTGGTGGTTAGGTATAATATTATTCGAAGGGATATATGGGAGTAACTCAAAATTAACTTCTGCATAACCTTCGACAAAATTGCCAACAGAAAAATCGGGCGATGCGAGGTGACAGAGTGCGTTACCTGGTTTCCATAATAATTTCAGCAAACCTACACCGTTTAGGAAAGTAGTGTAATCGGAATACCGTGTTGCATATAACGATTAGCAACACTACAGCTTTCCTCGGAAGTTTTAATTCGGCGGTTAATAAATCAAACCCGGGGCTCTTTTTCCATTTTAGCATTTTCAGTACGCATTTAACCTCCGGTAGAGAGGTTGACTTGATCCAGCGAAAATGCTGAACAGGAATCTTTAAGAAATTATTTATTTCGCTGTTATCGCTAGTAAGTGTATTTGGCTTGGATACTGTTGCCAAGTAATTAGCGAATAAATTCGTCTTTTCTTTAGGACCTCGAACTTATGAACCATTGCCAAATCTTATCGGAGGTATACGTTTACACGAATGTTTAATTTTTTTGATACACTTCCACAATGAACGGTGAAAGTTGTGATAAATAATTATTAATAGTTTTGTTTTTAATATCAACAATTAATACTTTATAATTATTTAGTGTTATTATTGAGTATAGTTTTATCTACCAGATACCTAATCCGAAACCATCTTCGTCTGGGTGTTATTTTTTCTTTAACAAATTTTTTAACTTTTATTTATCATCTTTAGTTCGTCTGATTATTGGAGTACTAAGTGTTGATGCAGGTTGAATTTCTCGCGTTAGATACTGTACAGCGCTGTCGATATCGCCAGGGGTTTTATAGCGGAATAGAAAGATTTAGTGTTAAGATATTCACTGAACGATGGTCTGTTTTATTATTATACACGTGAATTTGTTCCTCATTATATATCACAGAATCTCCAAAAATGAGGATAATTGCGGAATGATCAGAGAAAAGATCAAAACAGGATTTTATATCAGTTAAGACGAAATTCCTTTAGAAACAAAGAAGTCTAAAAGATCGGGCAATTTATTACTATCATTTGGCCAGTATGTTGGTTCAGCAGTATATGTATATGCGCTTATATGCCTCGCCGTTATACCACTTATTATTTATTAACCCGCTGTTTTTATATATGTATATATTTTATTTTCTCTCTGGTATCTAGACGCACGTTACTGCTTATCATGAGGACAGTCGTAGCTGCGCCTATTTATATAACCCACCACGAACACTCTATCACAGCATATGCCAACACAATGAACTTCATACGCTATAGTGGGACCATCTGCTGATGATCACGTTTCTATCTCAACCCGTATTTATTGTATCACAACAACCTAATAGTGTAATGCAATGTTTGCAATCGAATTATATCCCCACTATGTAAACGCTAAATATGTCAAATAATAATTACGTTAATCAAAAATTCGAAACATTATTATCATACGAAAATCCGCCATCACAACTATTTTGCGTGAGGAGAGTGTTAGTGAGGAAATAGAAAATAATTCCAAAGTAAAGGGTCATCTCAGTGAAGGTAATAATGACTGGCAGTTGGTAACAGAGCGAAGATTTAACAAACGTCGCCCTATCGCTAATAACAACAATAATAATCATAAAAAATGACTCGTAACCTTTAGGACGTCCTTTCATCTGACGACGGTATCAACGTTGATGAAGATAGTCCTCTTACTCCTAATGTAAGTAATCCTTCCATAACAAAAATTCTTAAGCCACCCCCGATATTTGTCCATGGTGTGGAAAATTTTCAGAAGATGAGTGGAAAAATTAAAACTATTGTTAACAAAAACAATTATTTTGCTAAATCTCTCACTGACAAGGTAGTTAAAATTAATGTACAGACTGCGGAAAGTTATCGTGACTTAGCACGAACTTTTAGACAAGAGAAGATTGTTTTTCATATGTTTCAGTTGAAACAGGATCGAGCGTATAGGATAGTGATTAGGCACTTACATCACTCTCTTGAGCTTGAATAGAATTTCACGGCTTTAGTGTTCGGAATGTTCAGAATGTAAAGCAATTTCAAATTAAAAAACCTCTTCTATTACTTTTTGTAGATCTTGAACAGACGAATAATTTTCGACTTGAAGCTTTTATGTAATACGGCTATTAAAGTGGAGCCCCCAAATAAAAAAAAGGCTCGATACCACAGCGTCAAAATTGTCAACAGTGGGGGTCACACAAAAGCCTATTGTACTAGGGCGCCAGTTTGTGTAAAATGTGGTGAAGGGCATTTAACTTACAAATGTACTAAAGACCCAAACTTAATAGCTACATATAGACTGCGCGGTGGATAGCATCCTGCGAATTAAAGGTGTTGCGAAGTATATATGCCATTAGTCCAAAATAAGACAAACCTGAATAATCAAACCAAGTCTAAGTTACTCTCAGATTACAAAACGTAATCTTAGTGGTGAGCAAATCAATATGGATAAAAAGTACAACGTACTATAAGTGAAGAGCAAATTTTCGAGGCTAATGTTTCCTGAAAAAACCTGAAACAAATAAACAACTAACTCCAGCTTCATCTGAACAATCAATGGTATTTCTGTCGGAGTTCAAAGTTACGTTCCGTCAGTTAATCGAACGAAACAGCATAGTTCTTTTAATGATCACGACGTTAATTCAAATGATGGTGAACTAATGCCCTCCCATTTAAGGACTGCTCTTTGGAATGCAAATGACTTGAAGAACCATAAAGTCGATATTGAACCGGTTTTTAAATTTAAATTCCATAGACGTTATGCTACTTGCCGAAACTCACCTCACTGACAACGATTACTTGAAAATTAATACATCACGTACTGCACACATCCATCTGGTGAAGCCCAGGGTGGTTCAGCTATACTGGTTAGGGCTAATATCCAACATCACGAATTCACACATTTCAGGGAGGAATATCTGCAGGTACTAATATTAGCATACAGACAACATGCGGCCAGCTTGTAAGCTGCCTATTGTCCACCACGATATAAACTGACAACAGAACTTTTTAGTAATTACATTCAGTCTTTAGGTAGTAGATTTCTCTCAGGTGCAGACTGGAACTCTAAGAATACAACGTGGGGGATCTAGGGTCACTACAGCCAGAAGGCGGGTGCTCAAGGAAGCTCTAGAGTCAATAATGTCCTCATTACCGTCAAACACATTCTCCTTGAACGCGTGCAATTCAATTCCGAACGTTCTATCCTCGACAAACTGCTTAACTTCCCAAACGCACGATTCTTCCGATAATTTATTAATTTTTTTAAAAAACGCAAATTTATATAATCTAATTTAACAATCCGTCCTTCCCGTTTATTCTTCAAAGTTTAAATTCATTTTCACTAACCTTACGTTCTCTCCTTTCCCATGCTTCTAGCCTAGGTGCAGTATACGGCACGTAATTGTCAAATCGGTTCTATAAATATCTAGACAACGTAAATTGCATAAGTGTAACCGAAAATAATAATAACGACATATCCTAATCTTATTTAAAAATAAACTTAACGGATAAAATTTAGTTCTACTACATCTAAAGGATTAACGATATAAAATTAAGAATAACGTAAATCGAAATAATTTAGTGTAAAGGAGAGTACAAATTATCTAAGAATGAGGAAAAATTATTCATATTATGTCGGGAAACTAAAGAATATAAATTATTTTCACGAAAAGAACACCAACAACAGGAGGACTGAATGGAAAGGATGTTAGGAAAGTGATCACTGCCCATGGGCGGCGATTCTTGTTGCGGATCGCTCCTGTGACATTCTTCGACTTGGTTCGTTATCAGATGAGTACTTGGCGGTGTGTCAGCTGCGATTTAAAAATGGTCGCGTGCTGTACGCCGTCAGTGCTTATTTTCGGTTCTCGGACCCGGTTGAGGGGCATCTCAGGCGGTTAGAACGTGTTCTAGCCGTCCTAGGTAATGCCCCGATTGTCATAGGAGTCGATCTCAATGCGAGGTCGTCGCTTTGGGGCTCGGGCGATACGAATTCCAGGGGTCGCCTCGTTGAAAGCTTCGTGGCCGCGCACAGCCTGTTCCCTTTGAACACGGCAGGTTGTGCACCGACGTTCTCCAGTGCGTCTGGTCAATCCGTCATTGACGCGACTTTTGTAAGCCGTTCGTTGATTCGGGAAGCGTGGGATTGGAGGGTGCATTCGTTCGACGTGTTTCACGATCACGCCCCGATTACGTTTAACTTGTTTAGCGGTGGTCGGGACACGGTTCGTGGGCCGGAGGATAGGGTGTTGCGCTCTGATGGGGACTTTGCCAAGTTTAAGGAAAACTTGGCTGGCTTAGCCTGAGAGCTGTATGTTGGTGACACACCCGACCTTATGGTTGAAGAGTTCCAGCGGGCAGTCTTTAAGGCGGCTAAAGGGAGTATCCCCTTAAAGAACCCCGTTCCGCCAATTCGCAGACAGCCCTGGTGGACTCAGGCTGTTTCGCAAACTTTGAAGGCGGTTAGGAGGCTACGTCGGTGGGCCCAAAGAACTCGTCAGGCGGAAGCATTCCGCGCCTACAAGATGGCCAAACGGGCATTGGATCGCGAGATCCGAAGAGCAAAACTTCGATCTTGGAAAGCGTTCGTCGGACCTGCCAATTGGCAGGATCCGTTCGGCGCCGCAAGTCGGGTTTTGCGCGGCAAAAACATCCGCCGCAAGGTCTATAATGCCCTGCTGGATGACAGTGGGTCGGAGATAATGACGATCGAGGAGAATCTTACTCGCCTGCTGCATTCACTCGTTCAGGACTGTCCACCTGATGTTTCAGGGACAGGTCTGGGCGGGTGGGATGTTAGCGGCGAGGTAGCTCCGAGTTGTTGTCCGATCGCGACTGATCTTGTGAGTGGCCTGGGCTCTCCCGCGAGCGTCCGGGCTGCAGAAATCACTGTGGAAGAGGTCTCCTGTTGTCTTGCAAAGATGAAAAACAGGAAGGCTTGTGGAATTGATGGGATTCCCCCCAAGGTCTTGAAAGCTGTCCACTTTCGAGAACCCCACATTCTCACGAGCCTGTTTCAGGCGTGTCTAGTTGGGAGGACGGTGCCAATGGCTTGGAAGTGGGCGATAATAGTGCCAATACTAAAGTCGCCTGGGAAAGATCCTTCATTTCCGGCCTTCTACAGACTGATTAGCCTACTTTCTTGTGTTGGAAAATTGTTCGAAAGGATACTAGTGTCTCGATTAGAGCAAGAGTTGTCCGATCGTTCATGGCTGTCGCCTGCCCAGTTTGGGTATACCCGCGGTGTCTCTTCTGAGTCCACGGTTATATCCTTGCTTGAGTGGGTACAGTCCCGGCGTGAGAACTATGTAGTGGGAATCTTCCTTGATATCACGGGCGCTTTTGACTGGATGTCCTGGATGAAAGTTCTCGGTGAGCTACACGCGGCCCAAGTCTCCAGTTATTTAATTGAAATGCTGGAAGACTACTTCCGGGGGAGAACTGCGGTCCTTAAGGCTTCCACAACTTCAGTTGAGAAGACCTTAACTCAGGGCTGCCCCCAGGGAAGCGTCGTAGGACCCATCCTTTGGTGAGTTTTTATTAACCCGCTCCTAAAGGCAATTGGCCTAAGGAGACAAAAGTGATAGCGTACGCTGACGACGTAGCCGTACTTGTTGCTGGTGACAGTCGAAAGCGTTTGGAGCTACTGAGTAGGGAGATCACGGCGATTTTATCGACGTGGGCTGACCGCTCAGGAATGGTTTTTTCTGCCGGCAAAACGACGTATATGACCCTTAAAGGGAAATTAGAACGTCAGCCGGCAGTAAGATTAGGGAATAAACCTTTACGCTGGGTAACGTCCACGAAGTACCCGGGAGTGACGCTAGACTCTAGCGGAAGCTTCTTGGGTCACTTACGGGACGTTGTCGCGAAAGCAATATCGGCGTACCACGGAATAGCCTGAGTAGCACGGGCTGAGTGGGGACCCCGCACGCTCCGGCGAAGCTTTTGTACAAAGCGATAGTTATACCGATTGTCACATATGGTGCATCGGTATGGGTTCATAGGGTCACTAATGTCAAGCTAGTTGACCTTATACGAAGCGCACAAAGGCCAGCCCTTATTGCAATGACTCGAGCGTACCGAACAGTCCCGACGGTTGCTTTGATTGCCCTGGCGGGAGTACTTCCGCTAGAGCTAGACGTATACTGTCGCGCTGTAATGTTCGCATTAAGGTACAATGCTCGGGTTACCTGGGAGAGGGAAGTATTCTGCGCGCTTGATGATTTATCATCAGCGAGTATGAATATAACCCTTGACGATCGGGATAGGATAACGGCTCGTGGTTCGAGAGCAATTAGTAGCTTGGTGTGCGCATCGATAATAAGTAAACGCATGCAGGCTGAGTTTGCTAGCGTTGACGTCTTTACAAAGGGCCGCAAAATAAGCAGGTCCCTGCGTAATAAAGTATATGACGTCGCTCTCGCGAGATGGCAAAGGGCTTGGATGGAATATGACGGTGCCGTCAAGTCCTTACTGCCTGAGGTTGTCGACCGGAAAACATGCGAATGGTTTGTGCCCTCGCGGGCGCTAACATGTTTCGGTACGCGGCACGGCCCGTTTGCGTGCTACGAGCAACGTTTCTCCTTGCGGGAAACGCCTCGGCAGTGCGTGTGCGGTGCCGGTGCGTGCATGGTCGCCCACTTGTTGAACGCACAAACAGATGTGCCTAGTAGAACTTGCCGCCGAGCAACTTCAGCCAGGGAAAATGCATTCGGTCGGTATCGTCAAATTATGGGCGTGCCGGCCGAGAGCTGGACAGATTTCTTCCGTCAGAAATCTACCTGGCCCATCGGCCAAGAGCTTGTGCGCATTCTATATAGAATAGCGCTAGAAAGCGGAAACGACGTAGCTGGCATTGGTCTGGGTAAAGCATCTTTTGCGATCCCAGTAAAAACTGAACCGAGGACTTGTAAGATGATTCGCTAAAATTGCTGGTAAGATAAACATTATAGGACGCCGATACTCATTGAGGTAGTCCATCCGTTGCCTTGGCGGGTCTAGTCGCGAATAGACTTGCTGAGCTGCGGGTGGCCTCTGGGGTTGAGCGTCAATAATGTGAAGGCGAAGCTCTTTCCTTTCTCTCGCCTGCAATTTAGCGATGAGGTTGTTTATATGTCCTCGGTTCTCAATGGAGTGATTTAATTACAGAGTACGTGGCCTCCAGTAATATACTGGCATTGGTCTGGGTAAAGTATCTTTTACGATCCCAGAAACAACTGAGCCAAAGTCCGGCATAAACAATTCGTTGCGTCCTTGGTAAGAGTCAACACCTTGAATACCGAAAGTTCATGAGGTGGGCCCCCTCGGTTTCTTCAGGCGGTCGAGTCGCGGATCGATTCGGCTGGAGAAGCTGGGTGCCTCATGAGCCTAGGGAGTTGAAGGTGCCTCTTATTGACAACGTTGGCGATGAAGTTGTTGCCGGGCGGCTCTCAATGATGGCCCGTGTCTGTCAGTCGGTGAAATTTGATCCGATCAAAGATTAAATCTCCGGCGAGGCGTTTACGATACCTTGTCGTGGTACGCCGGCTTAACTACCGTTCAATGCCTCGAGGAACGGTAGTGACTAAACTTGTAAACGTTAAAGTGGGAGACAGCGCATCATACTGTCGACTCCCGTGAAATTACCACGCCGCTTGTCGCTGTCGCTATATTACTCGATTTTATCGGTAATAGATATCTGGCAAATGATCGGGAGATATCTATCCTTGTGTTGCCTCGGGTGGTGTTTTGATTCGTCCGGCACTGCCCAGCAACCAATCCTCTATCCCATGTTTACTCCTGTCCTTTCCCGTCTTAATTACAGTTGTGTTCGTTCGATTCGTTGTAGCGGAGAGTAAGCGGTCATGTTTCGCTGCTCTGCTACTAACGAACGAACGACACAACTTAAGACGCGCCAAAAACTTTTCCTTCCTAAAAATCCGCAACAGATTTTTTTGCTAAGTCCCTGTAATATTTACATGCTTACGGAAATTAGAGAAATCTAGTTTCTGTTAAGTTTTTGTAATGTTTGCATACTTGCAAAAATCTGTTTTCTTTCCTTTATACCTCCTTGACAGTTCACCGGTACATTTCAAGTACCACCTCGTTGGAACGACCGAGGTAAAATGTCGTTCTAGTCCAGGCGAGGTGTATGCAATCCGTGCCGCAGCCTGATGGCGTCCGGACTTTAAAAAGGACGTCTTCTAACGGAGCCTGGCCGTCGCCCAGCCGAAGGGCGGTCAGTGAAATCTATAGGCTTACCGCATCAAGGGGGCCCTCTGATGCGGCGGACTGAATATTAGGTGCCCTTCTCGTGGGAAGTGAATGAATGAATATTTACCCCACTCTACGCAACACAATACACCCACAATGTACACACGCACACACACCAATGGCCCTACTGAGCGGCCAAGTCCAAAGAAAGGACAGAAGGACGGGCCTACGGAGCGCCCTAAAGACGCAAAAAACAGCGAGCGCAAAAGTCCAAACAAAGGACAGATAGACGGGCCTACTGAGCGCCCGCCCCGGCAATCGCCGGGCGAAATCATTGTCGAGGTGGTACGAGCTGCTACGCCTTCTCCAGGGGCGGTTAAGACGGCCGTAGCCAACCTCGAGCGCCAAAATAGCGCGGGAGGAAGTGGGACCGGGAAAAGCCGGCTCCCCTTAAGGAAGACGCCCAAGAGTAGGGTCAGTTGCGGACCTGCGTCCGTGCCCGACTTTGTAAAACGTTGCAGTGAGGCAGCGGCAGCGAGTCGAGGTATTGTCGCAGCGCTGAACTGCGACAAGAAGACCCCGAGGGCTACAGTGGCTGCGATAACAAGCAGCTTGGACATGATGATGGGTGTACTGTACCAGCAAGTACAGGTGAACAGCTCACTCATGGGAAGGATCGAAGCACTAGAGGGACGCTTAGGGGAGGTTCCCGCCCCGAGGATAGCGGGCCGCCCCGAGATTCCACAAAATAATGCGGAAATCTTAGAGCAGGGGCGTGTCAAAGTGATCGGAGCCCGCTTGGATGAAATACTGCGGGAGATCAATCTTCTAAAGGCTTCGTGTGTAACTTCAGTGAATTCGGCGGCTGCTGGGAGAAACGGAGACTCTACCGTTTCCCGCAAACCTCCCATTGAGCAGCGGGCGAAAGTGGCGCCAAAAGCGCCCGCTAAGCCCAAAGCGAGGGAGGTGGCAGCGGCTGCCGACTTGTGCCGGTCCTGTGTTCCTGGGCCGTCTACAAAGTCGGGAGTGCCGGAGGAGAAGGCGGCCTGGAAGGTCGTGGAGGGGAGGAAAAAGAAAAGCGGAAAGGGTGGCAAGAAGGCCAGTACCCTCGCTACTCCCCAGAAAAAAGACCCCAAGTTTAAGCCCAGTGCCGCCAAATCAACCGGCCGAGGCTACCGCTGCTGCGAAGGTCAGCACAGCGAAGGGGGCAAAAGGGACCTGGGCCGAGGTGGTGGCTCGGAAGCCCAAGAGTTCCCGTAAGGAACATAGGGGTTCGGACAACCGGAAGATAAATATATCGACGGAAGTCCGGACATGTCTAGGCCCTGTGCCGGTGGTAAAGGCTAAGCGGGCTTTGCCCGACATAGTCATAACCAGCCGGGAAAAATCACAGGTGGTTGATGAGAAGGCCCTTCGGATCTTTTTAGATTCGGTGAGGGGCCGACTTCGCATTAAGAATATGTACAGGCGCGGTAAGGCGGTGCATCTTGCCGTGGAGGATTTGCAAACGCGCGAGAAGATCTTGAAGAATCCCAAATGGGAGGAATCAGCCTTCCGCGTGTCGGTAAATACCCCCGCCCTCCCACTGGTCCAAATATTAAGGACGCCAAAGTGGGACGTTGCCGAGATAGTTCAGGCGTTAGTGCAACAGAACGATCTGGAAGTTGGGGAAGGAGAAATCCAACCTCGCTTCCAGAGAACGCTGTACGGTGGAACGGGTAGCCTCGTGCTCGCGGTGACGCCGGGTGTGCGCGAAAAGCTGTTAAAGGCTGGCCGTGTGTACCTCGGTTTTCACACATGCAGGGTGGTTGACCACGTGAAGCCGACACAGTGCTTCAAATGTTTTGGGTACGGCCATATCTCGGGCAAGTGCAGGGCTACTGAGCCCCTGTGTCTGAAATGCGGCAAGGCGGGCCATAAGCCCGACCGTTGTCCTGCGAAGTTGCCGGCATGCATAAACTGTAAGAAGTCCGGCATGAGGGCCGTCGGTCACAGGGCCGACAATAAAAACTGCGCGTGTTTCCGTCGGGAAATTCTAAGGCTGATCAAGAAAACTGATTACAGCCTTAGTCTGACCGGTTAAGTTCCTACAGGTTAATCTCGGATGCAGTCGTACGGCTGCGGACGAGATTGCTGTCTACATGCGCGACTGGGGTGTTCATATCGCTCTCCTACAGGAGCCCTATGTTCATCCTGGGGGCCTAATCGGGTGTATCCCCTCGGACATTCGGTACATATCTAATCCGGGGCCTTGGGCGGCGATTCTGGTTGTGGATTGCTCCTGTGACATTCTTCGACTTGGTTCATTATCAGATGAGTACTTGGCGGTGTGTCAGCGGCGATTTAAAAATGGTCGCGTGCTGTACGCTGTCAGTGCTTATTTTCGGTTCTCCGACCCGGTTGAGGGGCATCTCAGGCGGTTAGAACGTGTTCTAGCCGTCCTAGGTAATGCCCCGATTGTCATAGGAGTCGATCTCAATGCGAGGTCGTCGCTTTGGGGCTCGGGCGATACGAATTCCAGGGGTTGCCTCGTTGAAAGCTTCGTGGCCGCGCACAGCCTGTTCCCTTTGAACACGGCAGGTTGTGCACCGACGTTCTCCAGTGCGTCTGGTCAATCCGTCATTGACGCGACTTTTGTAAGCCGTTCGTTGATTCGGGAAGCGTGAGATTGGAGGGTGCATTCATTCGACGTGTTTCACAATCATGCCCCGATTATGTTTAACTTGTTTAGCGGTGGTCGGGACACAGTTCGTGGGCCGGAGGATAGGGTGTTGCGCTCTGATGGGGACTTTGCCAAGTTTAAGGAAAACTTGGCTGGCTTAGCCCGAGAGCTGTATGTTGGTGACACACCCGACCTTATGGTTGAAGAGTTCCAGCGGGCAGTCTTTAAGGCGGCTAAAGGGAGTATCCCCTTAAAGAACCCCGTTCCGCCAATTCGCAGACAGCCCTGGTGGACTCAGGCTGTTTCGCAAACTTTGAAGGCGGTTAGGAGGCTGCGTCGGCGGGCCCAAAGAACTCGTCAGGCAGAAGCGTTCCGCGCCTACAAGATGGCCAAACGGGCATTGGATCGCGAGATCCGAAGAGCAAAACTTCGATCTTGGAAAGCGTTCGTCGGACCTGCCAATTGGCAGGATCCGTTCGGCGCCGCAAGTCGGGTTTTGCGCGGCAAAAACATCCGCCGCAAGGTCTATAATGCCCTGCTGGATGACAGTGGGTCGGAGATAATGACGATCGAGGAGAATCTTACTCGCCTGCTGCATTCACTCGTTCAGGACTGTCCACCTGATGTTTCAGGGACAGGTCTGGGCGGGTGGGATGTTAGCGGCGAGGTAGCTCCGAGTTGTTGTCCGATCGCGACTGATCTTGTGAGTGGCCTGGGCTCTCCCGCGAGCGTTCGGGCTGCCGAAGTCACTGCGGAAGAGGTCTCCTATAGTCTGACAAAGATGAAAAATAGGAAGGCTTGCGGAATTGACGGGATTCCCCCCGAGGTCTTGAAAGCTGTCCACTTTCAAGAACCCCGCATTCTCACGTGCCTGTTTCAGGCGTGTCTAGTTGGGAGGACGGTGCCGATGGCTTGGAAGCGGGCGATAATAGTGCCAATACTAAAGTCGCCCGGGAAAGATCCCTCGTTGCCGGCCTCCTACAGACCGATTAGCCTACTTTCTTGCGTCGGAAAAATTGTTCGAAAGGATACTAGTGTCTCGATTAGAGCAAGAGTTGTCCGATCGTTCATGGCTGTCGCCTGCCCAGTTTGGGTATACTCGCGGTGTCTCTGCCGAGTCCGCGGTTATGTCCTTGCTTGAGTGGGTACAGTCCCGGCGTGAGAAGTATGTAGTGGGAATCTTCCTCGATATCACAGGCGCTTTTGACCGGATGTCCTGGATGAAAGTTCTCGGTGAGCTACACGCGGCCCAAGTCTCCAGTTATTTAATTGAAATGCTGGAAGACTACTTCCGGGGGAGAACTGCGGTCCTTAAGGCTTCCACAATTTCAGTTGAGAAGACCTTAACTCAGGGCTGCCCCCAGGGAAGCGTCGTAGGACCCATCCTTTGGCGAGTTTTTATTAACCCGCTCCTTAAAGCCAATTGGCCTAAGGAGACAAAAGTGATAGCGTATGCTGACGACGTAGCCGTACTTGTTGCTGGTGACAGTCGAAAGCGTTTGGAGCTACTGAGTAGGGAGGTCACGGCGATTTTATCGACGTGGGCTGACTGCTCAGGCATGGTCTTTTCTGCCGGCAAAACGACGTATATGACCCTTAAAGGGAAATTAGAACGTCAGCTGGCAGTAAGATTAGGGAATAAACCTTTACGCTGGGTAACGTCCACGAAGTACCTGGGAGTGACGCTAGACTCTAGCGGAAGCTTCTCGGGTCACTTATGGGACGTTGTCGCGAAAGCAATATCGGCGTACCACGGAATAGCCCGAGTAGCACGGGCTGAGTGGGGGATCCCGCACACTCCGGCGAAACTTTTGTACAAAGCGATAGTTATACCGATTGTCACATATGGTGCATCGGTATGGGTTCATAGGGTCACTAATGTCAAGCTAGTTGACCTCGTATGAAGCGCACAAAGGCCAGCCCTTATCGCAATGACTCGAGCGTACCGAACAGCCCCGACAGTTGCTTTGATTGCCCTGGCGGGAGTACTCCCGCTAGAGCTAGAAGTATACTGTCGCGCTGTGATGTTCGCATTAAGGTACAATGCTCGGGTTACCTGGGAGAGGGAAGTATTCTGCGCGCTCGATGATTCATCATCGGCGAGTATGGATATAACCCTTGACGATCGGGATAGGATAACGGCTCGTGGTTCGAGAGCAATTAGTAGCTTGGTGTGCGCATCGATAATAAGTAAACGCATGCAGGCTGAGTTTGCTAGCGAAGGCGTCTTTACAAAGGGCCGCAAAATAAGCAGGTCCCTGCGTAATAAAGTATACGACGTCGCTCTCATGAGATGGCAAAGGGCTTGGATGGAATACGACGGTGCCGTCAAGTCCTTACTGCCTGAGATGGTCGACCGGAAAACATGCGAATGGTTTGTGCCCTTCCGGGCGCTAACATGTTTCGGTACGCGGCACGGTCCGTTCGCGTGCTACGAGGAACGTTTCTCCTTGCGGGAAACACCTCGGCAGTGCGTGTGCGGTGCCGGTGCGTGCACGGTCGCCCACCTGTTGAACGCACAAACAGATGTGCCTAGTGGAACTTGCCGCCGAGCAACTTCAGCCAGGGAAAATGCATTCGGTCGGTATCGTCAAATAATGGGCGTGCCAGCCGAGAGCTGGACAGATTTCTTCCGTCAGAAATCTACCTGGTCCACCGGCCAACAGCTTGTGCGCATTCTTTATAGAATAGCGCTAGAAAGCGGGAACGAAGTATGTGCTGTACAGCCCTATGGGGCTGCAAACTCGACACCCGAGATGAACTCGTCCAGTACCTGACAAGTCGCGCTTGCGCTTCTTAGTTGGGGGACAGTGGCTCGGTCTCTCAAGTTTCACTGAACGATGGTAATCGTTTCTACCGGCCCGGACTTCGGACCCGGGGAACATGCCGGTAGGTGAAGAGTTGGACGGTGACAGCTGCCGCGATACCTCAGTCGCGCCACCGAATACATCGGGCTGGAAGCTGTCTTGACGGTCTCTGGAAGGAACGGGTCGGTGGTATAAACTTAACGGGACTTTTCCCGGCGTTGAGGAACACCGGCTCGGGGAAGGTGGAGGGCCTTCCAGGTAAATATTAAAATTTACTGCCCATGGGCGGCGATTCTTGTTGCGGATCGCTCCTGTGACATTCTTCGACTTGGTTCGTTATCAGATGAGTACTTGGCGGTGTGTCAGCTGCGATTTAAAAATGGTCGCGTGCTGTACGCCGTCAGTGCTTATTTTTGGTTCTCGGACCCGGTTGAGGGGCATCTCAGGCGGTTAGAACGTGTTCTAGCCGTCCTAGGTAATGCCCCGATTGTCATAGGAGTCGATCTCAATGCGAGGTTGTCGCTTTGGGGCTCGGGCGATACGAATTCCAGGGGTCGCCTCGTTGAAAGCTTCGTGGCCGCGCACAGCCTGTTCCCTTTGAACACGGCAGGTTGTGCACCGACGTTCTCCAGTGTGTCTGGTCAATCCGTCATTGACGCAACTTTTGTAAGCCGTTCGTTGATTCGGGAAGCGTGGGATTGGAGGGTGCATTCGTTTGACGTGTTTCACGATCACGCCCCGATTACGTTTAACTTGTTTAGTGGTGGTCGGGACACGGTTCGTGGGCCGGAGGATAGGGTGTTGCGCTCTGATGGGGACTTTGCCAAGTTTAAGGAAAACTTGGCTGGCTTAGCCTGAGAGCTGTATGTTGGTGACACACCCGACCTTATGGTTGAAGAGTTCCAGCGGGCAGTCTTTAAGGCGGCTAAAGGGAGTATCCCCTTAAAGAACCCCGTTCCGCCAATTCGCAGACAGCCCTGGTGGACTCAGGCTGTTTCGCAAACTTTGAAGGCGGTTAGGAGGCTACGTCGGTGGGCCCAAAGAACTCGTCAGGCGGAAGCATTCCGCGCCTACAAGATGGCCAAACGGGCATTGGATCGCGAGATCCGAAGAGCAAAACTTCGATCTTGGAAAGCGTTCGTCGGACCTGCCAATTGGCAGGATCCGTTCGGCGCCGCAAGTCGGGTTTTGCGCAATGATGATCGAGGAGAATCTTACTCGCCTGCTGCATTCGCTCGTTCCGGACTGTCCACCTGATGTTTCAGGGACAGGTCTGGGCGGGCGGGATGTTAGCGGCGAGGTAGCTCCGAGTTGTTGTCCGATCGCGACTGATCTTGTGAGTGGCCTGGGCTCTCCTGCAAGCGTCCGGGCTGCCGAAGTCACTGCGGAAGAGGTCTCCTATAGTCTGACAAAGATGAAAAATCAGGAAGGCTTGCGGAATTGACGGGATTCCCCCCGAGGTCTTAAAAGCTGTCCACTTTCAAGAACCCCACATTCTCATGTGCCTGTTTCAGGCGTGTCTAGTTAGGAGGACAGTGCCGATGGCTTGGAAGCAAGTGATAATAGTGCAAATACTAAAGTTGCCTGGGAAAGATCCTTCATTGCCGGCCTCCTACAGACCGATTACCTTACTTTCTTGCGTCAGAAAGTTGTTCGAGAGGATACTAGTGTCTCGACTAGAGCAAGAGTTATCCGATCGTTCATGGCTGTCGCCTACCCAGTTTGGGTATACTCGCAGTGTCTCTTCTGAGTCCGCAATTATGTCCTTGCTTGAGTGGGTACAGTCCTGGCGTGAGAACTATGTAGTGGGAATCTTCCTTGATATCACGGGCGCTTTTGACTGGATGTCCTGGATGAAAGTTCTCGGTGAGCTACACGCGGCCCAAGTCTCCAGTTATTTAATTGAAATGCTGGAAGACTACTTCTGGGAGAGAACTGGGGTCCTTAAGGCTTCCACAACTTTGTTGAGAAGACCTTAACTCAGGGCTGCCCTCAGGGAAGTGTTGTAGGACCCATCCTTTGGCGAGTTTTTATTAACCGCTCCTCAAAGCCAATTGGCCTGAGGGGACAAAAGTGATAGCATATGCTGACGACATAGCCGTCCTTGTTGCCAGTGACATTCGAAAGCGTTTGGAGCTACTGAGTCGGGAGGTCATGGTGATTTTATCAACATGGGCCGACTGCTCAGGCATGGTCTTTTCTGCCGGCAAAACGATGTATATGACCCTTAAAGGGAAATTAGAACGTCAGCCTGCAGTAAGATTAGGGAATAAACCTTTACACTGGGCAACGTCTACGAAGTACCTGGGAGTTACGCTAGATTCTAGCGGAAGCTTCTCAGGTCACTTACAGGATGTTGTCGTGAAAGCAATATCGGCATACCACGGAATAGCCTGAGTAGCACGGGCTGAGTGGGGATCCCGCACGCTCCGGCGAAGATTTTGTACAAAGCGATAGTTATACCGATTGTCACATATGGTGCATCGGTATGGGTTCATAGGGTCACTAATGTCAAGCTAGTTGACCTTATACGAAGCGCACAAAGGCCAGCCCTTATCGCAATGACTCGAGCATACCGAACAGCCCCGACGGTTGCTTTGATTGCCCTGGCGGGAGTACTTCCGCTAGAGCTAGAAGTATACTGTCGTGCTGCAATGTTCGCATTAAGGTACAATGCTCGGGTTACCTGGGAGAGGGAAGTATTCTGCGCGCTCGATGATTCATCATCGGCGAGTATGGATATAACCCTTGACGATCGGGATAGGATAACGGCTCGTGGTTCGAGAGCAATTAGTAGCTTGGTGTGCGCATCGATAATAAGTAAACGCATGCAGGCTGAGTTTGCTAGCGTTGACGTCTTTACAAAGGGCCGCAAAATAAGCAGGTCCCTGCGTAATAAAGTATATGACGTCGCTCTCGCGAGATGGCAAAGGGCTTGGATGGAATATGACGGTGCCGTCAAGTCCTTACTGCCTGAGGTTGTCGACCGGAAAACATGCGAATGGTTTGTGCCCTCACGGGCGCTAACATGTTTCGGTACGCGGCACGGCCCGTTTGTGTGCTACGAGCAACGTTTCTCCTTGCGGGAAACGCCTCGGCAGTGCGTGTGCGGTGCCGGTGCGTGCACGGTCGCCCACTTGTTGAACGCACAAACAGATGTGCCTAGTGGAACTTGCCGCCGAGCAACTTCAGCCAGGGAAAATGCATTCGGTCGGTATCGTCAAATTATGGGCGTGCCGGCCAAGAGCTGGACAGATTTCTTCCATCAGAAATCTACCTGGCCCATCGGCCAAGAGCTTGTGCGCATTCTATATAGAATAGCGCTAGAAAGCGGAAACGAAGTTTGCGCTGTACAGCCCTATGGGGCCGCAAACTCGACACCCGAGATGAACTCGTCCAGTACCTGACAAGTCGCGCTTGCGCTTCTTAGTTGGGGGACAGTGGCTCGGTCTCTCGAGTTTCACTGAACGATGGTAATCGTTTTTACCGGCCCGGACTTCGGACCCGGGGAACATGCCGGTAGGTGAAGAGTTGGACAGTGACGGCTGCCGCGATACCTCAGTCGCGCCACCGAATACATCGGGCTGGAAGTCGTCTTGACGGTCTCTGGAAGGAACGGGTCGGTGGTATAAACTTAACGGGACTTGTCCCGGCGTTGAGGAACACCAGCTCGGGGAAGGTGGAGGGCCTTCCAGGTAAATATCAAAAATTTACTGCCCAAAGTAAATGATTAAACGGCCCAATCATTTTGAAGCACTAAATTGTTGGAAATTATGGAGAAATTGAGTGAACGTTAGAGAATTTTTGGATGATGGAAATGGTAGTACGACATGCATCAATAACGACAGCTAAATCTGTCGCATTAATAATTTCCAATTGCCAGAATTGTTATGAATAATAATATGCCATCTGAAATGCTGATCATTAAAGTCCCCGCCACATATTATGGAAGAGTTTCGAGGTAAGACATCGATGAAGCGAATTAAATTGCCCTTATTAAGGAAATTATTCGGTTAATGATAAAAGAACAAAACATATAAAGAGTTGTTTAGGAACTTAACCGGCGCATAGAAACCATTCAGGATCAATGTAGTTCAAGGAGCGAGGAATATTATTATGTAGTAAAATAGCGGCTTCCCCATATCAGTCAACTCTGTCTTCACGGAAACATTGAAAACGAGAAATTTAACATTTTTTTGAAAGCCAAGTTTGCTTTATTTATGGAGATGCTGAGACAATTCCACCACAGCAGTCTTAAATTTGTTCTGCAATTATGAAGATGCATTAAGCGAGAAGACTGAACAATAACTGTAAATTACTAAACTATTTGTCGACGGCGATATACAATAGCTACTAGCAAGAAAAGCATTAGAAAAAGAGGTGAAAAAAATAATATTATGTTCTTTATTCTAAGAAGCTATTTATAAATTATAATCTATCAATTATATTACTTATACATATTCAAAGCTGCAACTTAGAAATAAAAATAATATTACTTTCACTCAATAGCAATAATGATGAAATTCACACAGCTTATAGCCTATTTTATCGGATTCGTTCTAAGCTTTGTTTCACACTGCTATCACACATAGGACAGAAATTACAATAATTTTAAATTTTAAAAAGCAGGAGACAATATCTCTATCAAATCGTTTAAAATTTAACATGTTTTCCAGTTCGTTTTACCATTAAACGTTCTCAGTAGTGCTGCAGGTAGGATTAGAACTCAGGTCTCCTACAATCTGAACTCGTACAGTCCAGGAAGCCAATTTATCTTATTTACGATGTCTATCTCGTAGAAAAAAAAAAGAAACTCGCATAAATAAACATATTCGTGATTTATACATATATATGTATATGTGTACATTTATAAATATATATATATATATATGGTATATATACATACGCAATATGTATACACCAAATTCACACACACAATATATATATATATATATATCATCATATTCAGCCTATATTAGTCCACTGCTGGATATAGGCTTTCGCCAATTGTTTCTAATTATTACGATCATGAGCTATACCTATCCAATTTTTTCTTGCGATTCGTTTTACATCATCACATTAACGATTTTAGTGGTCTTAACTTGTTTCTCTTCTAGTCAGTTGGCCACCATTCCAACACCTTAGTTCCTTGTTCGTATTTGACGGTAATTTTATTTTGTGTAAATTTCTTCTTAAGTCTATTTTATTTGTACATACATTTCGATTCCTTTATTATCTCTTATAGTCTTTCACCACCGGTGCTTAGTATTACTACATTATCTGCAAATCTAAGGTGATTGAGATATTCTCCATCAACCTTTATTTCAATTCATCTTTCTGAATATAGATTATAATACAGCAATAAACAGTTTCGGCGACAGTCTATCTCCTTGCCATACCCGTCTTCTCATTGCTATTTTTTTGTTTTGTCCGATAGTGTTATCTGCATCGTTGCGGGGACTAGTATATATTCTTGATTAGATATTATATATATATATATATATATATATATATATATATACATAACGAACAGGATAAACCATTGTCTCTACAAACTCCTGGATGAAGGCTTTTCCCAACGACTTCACACCCACTTCTGTCCTGCGCTTTCCTTAACCAATTTTTTCCAGCTACCTTTGCTATATCATTTTTCCTCGCGTCATTGGCCGCCCTGTTTCCTTTTCCATCGGCCACTAGTTTAAGATCCGATTTGACCGTCTATTGCCTTCTTTTCGATCCACGTGGCCAGTCCAATTCCACTTTGTTATATCCATCTGCTGTACTGCGTCATCCAATCGTGTTTGTTCGCGTATCCGTCCATTCTTCTGTATTTCTTTTACCGATTCCACAATTGCCTAATAATGTTTCTCGTACGTATTTTCGGATCCCAATTTTGGCATTGAAATCGCCTATTTATCATTGTATGTTTACATCTATCTCTATTTATTGTATATTGTAGTTCATCGTAAAAGCATTCCAGTTCTTCCTCTGTATGTGATTCTGTTTTGGAGCATATATTTGAACTATCTTTAAGATGTTGTTCATACCCAACTGCAATATTATATATTCCATTCTATCTGTAACGCCTACATATTTATTCACTCTATTGTACCATTGTTTATTTATTACGTATCCTACTCCATTATGAATCACAAACGATGACTGTAACTTCATGAAATTTTCATTCTTTCTGCGGACTTCGCTCAATCCGATTATTATAACGTTTTATTTTCTGCAATTCCTCTTCTAGATCCAAAATCCTTTCTTCCGAAGCTATAGTTCGCACACTATAAGTGCCAATATGTATAAGGTAATCCTTATTTCCCGCACTAATCCCTCGTTTGCTGATGTGTTTCTGTTCTATTCAGGATATATATGAAAAGACGGTAGTACACTTTATGTCGAAACTAATTAACTGACCGTGTTCTAACACTTCCATTTTTGCCTATTTTCATCGAGGGCGTTTTCTTATTGTTCAGTTAAGACTACCGTTAATAATTCTATTACTATTGTTATTATTATTATTATTATTATTATTATTATATTTGTTGTAGTTAGTTTAAATGCAACTAGATTGCGCGCAACATCGTTTCTTACTTAACTTCGGAAAGGTTAAATCGTGTAACGAAAACCTTATAATGCGATATGTACGAGTTTAAAATGAACTTTCCTTCAACATACGTCTATATATATCTTACATATATACGACATACTGCTCATAATATAATTTACTGCAAACTTCGTCGTTTACCGAAACTTTTACACTTCATCTCGCTCGCCTGAAAATTTCTATTAGCGCTCTCGACTATATTAACCGAAAATTTTCACATTGCAACCTCGTATTTCTTAAACGGAATAAATTTACCCCGGACAAACACGTCATATAAGTAACTTTTCTACCGATAGAGTAAACTGAAGAAAGTTTAAACTCGGTCTCCGTGTAATATAACTTTCGATTTACAAAAAATTTCCACGAGATTTATATAAGTTCGTTATAAATCTCTACTCATATAAATCGATTTCGACTGGTCGAAAATTATATCTTCGAATTATATAAAATAGTGTCTAATAACCGCCGCAGGCGGAAAATTATATTCGTATTCTGTTGCGCGGCGACGTCTCCTCTAATCCGCTCACCAATGATACAATAAATTGCGGACTCATTCTAGAGGGGTGTCTCGAGTGCGCATTATAAATGTTTTTTTTTTTTATAATTATAATAAATCGCGGGCTCATTCTTCAAGGTTCCTCATAAATGCTCCTCGTTATACTGGAATAGATTATACGAGTAATAATGTACTGAAATTAGCTAGCGATCTTCCTTTAAATTTTTCGAGAATTATACACGACAATGAGTTTATCTCTGGTTAATCGAACTCAAAATCACATAATTCATCTTTACGGACGCTCTGATGAGCTAGTGGCAGCGTAACCAAACAAACCGGTGACAAGATGTCCCGAAAGAATTAATATTCGATATAATAGAGCAGAGAACACACCAATGGGTGTGCTCCCCTTACACACTAGTCTCCTGGCAAACATTTAGGTATGGCGAATCTCTAGGTAATTACCGATTCCAGGCAACTAACGCTTACGTACGAAAAATATAAGCGTATATTAAATTTATCGTAATAATTAATGAAACAAAATAAAAACAAAGTTCATTACTGTATATATATTAGGGGGGATTTAAAAAATAAATTTAATCAGAATATTTACATTTTAATATAACCTGAACCAGGTGTGGAGATTTAAAATATTTCGGTTAATAAATATTTACAAATTATGACAATAAAATATTTAAATATTTAAAAACACGCGTTAAAATTAAACAAACTAGAACTAAGATTTGGTTTAACCACAAATGTTTAAGTTAAATTTATAACGATTATTGTATACGCTTGATAATGACGTGATTGTGCTTTGGGTTAATAAAAAGTTTTGACAGTAAAAAATTTTTTTTTTTTTTTATAATGATTATTTTTGTTTTATTAATTCATGAAATCCAACATTATTGTAATAGGTCGTTCGCTTATTGTTTCTAATTATTCATTATGTTGATTATTTTCATATTCAATCGTTCAACGTTATCTCATATGTTTGTTTTCGGAGTTTTTCTCTTTTTCTGGCACGTTGTAATTTTCGTTATATACCTTAATTAATTAATTATCTGGTAAACGATCGCGGTAAGATGAGTTGAAACGATATATTTATAAGTTACGTTTATCGATTGTATTCTAATTATTTAATAAAATATATATTTATTTATTTATTTTCGAGTTTCTATTTTTTACTTTCTTCTAACTACGTGTCTATTCCTCCGATATATATATAGATTTAGCATTATTCCTAAAGTCCGAATAAAATTACAACGGCACCTTACATTCCCTGTGTCGTACGCTGTTCATAATTATCGGTGTGAAGAAATTAAAATACGAAATCTGTAATATTAACTGGAGAAATAAAGATAGAAGTAATTTATTAAATTCGACGACAAATTTCGAGATAAAGAATTAACGTTTTAAGAAGGATATTATAAATTTAATCCTTTCCTATTTTTTATATTACACACATAGAGTTCGGATTTTTCTGGATATAGTTATGTAACGGTTTTGTATAGATTACATTACGTATACCGCTAACTAGAGTTCTTTGCGTTGTTTTAACATACGTTCTCCATCCGGTTAGTTTATAATCAAATCTGTTATTTTAAGTTATACTATTCTTTGCAACATTTTACTAAAATCAAGTATTTTTTTTTTATAAATGTTGAATATATCGGAGAGTAGTGATTTTATTAATTAATAATAAACCGAACAAAATATAACACAATCACTAAAAGTTTTTTTAATCGCGGAGCTTTTCGACAGTTACGTCATTTTCAAGCATTTAATTTTTTTTTAAAACATTATTTATTATTATTTTATTTATTTTTATTTACGTACACTCGAAAATAGTTTAATAGCCGAAAAGCATTACCTGTTTTAATACAAATTTAGCGATATTAACTACTTTTTATATTGTCGAAGTACTACAGAAACTACCGGGTAACTTTTTCACAATCTTCGTGGACATTCTTAATAAAGTTTTCCACTCCAAATCGATCCCCAAATATTGGATGGTATTTGTTGTTGTTGTTCCCATCCCTAAGAAAAATGGAAAATTTCGACCTATTTCTTTGGCCTCTTGTTTCAGGAAGATATTCAGTTTTAACGTTACGTCTTAATTGGTGGTTAGAACACAATCAAATCCTTCCTCCTAATATGTACGGCTTCCGCAGTAATATCAGCACTTTGGACTGTGTGGCTGACCTGCTAGGAAATATATACAATAGTCTTATTGAAAAACATTTTAACATTACTGTTTTTCTGGATATAATGGATGCTTATGCTAGTGTCCATTTGCCTACCTTGCAGTGTAAGTTATTATCCATAGGTGTTCCTGACCACTGTTGCCACTTTATTTGTAGATTATTTCTGCAGCGTTGTATATCATTAAGTACAAGGTTGGTTAATTATCAACGTACAGTATACAAAGGTTTACCCGGTCTTCTCTAAGCCCGATCCTTTTTAATATTTATATTTTGAATTTGTCGCAGCTCCACATGCGCTCTAGGATTTTACTCTATGCAGATGATATCGCTGTGTTTACATCAAATTCGTGTTTTTCTGCTACCATGTCCAATATTAATGCTGATGTCGCTACAATAGAACATTGTCTTTCTGATTTAAAGTTAAACCTTAGTGTTGAAAAGTGTGCAGCAGTAGTTTTTTCATATCGCCGATATGACCCAAATGACCTTTTCATTACAACGGAAATGGCGCTATTCCTTTCTGCTCATCATTTCGCTATTTAGGAATTATTCTGGATTTTCGGTTAACATGGCGCTCACATATTGATAAACTATTAACAACTATCAATCGCGCTATTAACATTTTAGGTATTTTGCATAATACACGATGGGGTGGTGACCCTTTTATTCTATTACTACTCTTCAAATCACTAATCCGATCTAAACTGGAATATGGTTCCATGTTCCCTGAAAACTGTAGTCTGTATCCGTCTACACTAATCCGTGCCACTTTCAATTTATCTCAGAAATGTTTCCACTACACACCCTTGTTTACACGGATGGATCAAAGTCAACTCGAGAAACGGGAGCAGCAGTGTTCATTCCAACTCTCAATATTAGTAACATGTACAAATTATGCCAAGAATGTTCAGTATTTACTGCAGAATGTGTAGCAGTACTACAAGCCTTGTCAATTCTACCGGACTTAAATCTTCGCGGAAATTACCTTATTATTACCGATTCCAAAAGCGTGGTGAGGGCTGTAGACAATAAACGTAGCGTGCCAGATACATTAATTGGTTTAGTTTTGCTAAAACTAAATAATTTGGAACGTGTGGGAATATCTTTTCCTTCTTGTGGGTGCCGGGTCATAGAGGTATTCCAGACAACGAATTTGTTGACTCATTGGCTAAAGACGCGTCGTCTAGTGGTGTAGAGCTCTCCTTGATAACTCACAAAGATATCATTCGCTTTATTCAGCTCATGTACACTAAGAGCATTAGTCAATCACCTCTCACTTATTACTATCATCTCCAGCCGTCTCTCCCCAAACTCCCGTGGTTCTATCTCTTTAAAAAGATTAGTCGTAAGGGGATTGTACTCATCAGCAGATTGCAATTTGGACATCATTTGTTGCCTGACCGTCTTTTCCGTATGCAGCTTAGAGGAAGTCCCTTCTGTCCCCTCCATTCTGAACAGGCAGTCTGCAGCCCCGATCATGTCCTTTTTGAATGCTCTGCTGTAGCACCGTTGCGTTCGGAGCTTTACATTATCTTGTTAAGTTCTTCGAGTATTACACCTCCGTATAATGTATCGTCCCTTTTACATCTGGATAATCTACAATTGTTCCCCCATATAGCGACGTTTTTAGAGAAGTCAGCATACTTGATTAATATGTAGATAGTCCCCACAGTATCACATTGGGTAAGCTGTAAAGGCACCCCATTTAAAAAAAAAAAAATATATATATATACATATTGTTTATCTTTCAGAAATAATTATATATCCGGTATGTCCTACTTATACTTTTTTTTTACGCACCGTGAACTTATGTGTAAACACTGTTCTCAGGAGGGCGAGTAACAAGGTAAGACAACCACAAAATTTTTTATCATAAATTTACTTGGCAACTCGTATGAGTTGTAACGATTAAATCGTGTTAAACCAATGAACAAGACTCTTGAGATTTCTTCTCCTCATACTTTATTTTCCACAGATCAACCGCTTAACAGCCATCGAATAGAGTATATAAAGTATATTATATATATATATATATATATGTGTGTGTGTAATAGCTGGGTGACTGAGCTTTTAGTCAGTATTTATTTATTTTCTTAAATCGTATTTTTGGAAAATATATTTACATAAGAAAAGAAAACTCTAGATACGCAAATATTTCAATCTTTCATTTGATAAATTATAAAAGTTATAATCAAAAATTTCACTTTTGCAAATATCAGGGGACCACGATATGTTTGTTTTTTTTGGAAATGAATTTCGGAATTTTTCATCGGATTTTTTTCCTTTAAATTATTCTTTTATAGATTAAAAAATATTTCCAAAACAAACGATACTACTAACGCACAGGGGGTGGAATGTAAATTTCTAAGTTTATAAAATTCGAATATATATATATATATACACAACAATTGCTCAGTTAATAATACCAGATATGTAGTTATTTGTTTTTTCCGAAATAAGGTTGTAAGTAAAAATTATTAATGTATTTCTTAACAAATTATTCGGTAATTACGTAATTTTCAATTTATAGAATAACTCAAGTAATTAACGAAAATAAAATACTAGCATCAACAAAACGATCTAACCGGGAATATAATAATTATTAATTATTAAGTAATTATTAAGAGTCAATTTAAAATGTATTAGAAAATTCCGGGTATTTATAAATTAAATTTGTGAATATATATATATATATAAGACAAGGTAAATTAATATTTAATGAACATTTAAATTCACATACAAACGATGATAAGCATGATTATATATAACGGCCAAATTAATCATATTTGACTATAATATTTTACATTAAAAGGAAGAAAACCCTCCAAAAATGAAAAAATTATTAAGAAATATGAATAATAAAATAAATGAATAAAAAAAATTTATTTAACGTGTTAATGACGTTTTCAGATGAATTAATGTCGAAGGCGGTCTTAAAAAATATAATTATTATAATTAGCGTTTATTATTTAAATTTCGGGATTTTCAGATTCTGAGAACAATCTTCCAATAATTAATGTACGATCAAGACTTTAAATATTACGATAACATTTTTCGCTATTTTCGCGCGGACTGCTAATCAAAAATTGAACTGAATAACAACGAAAGAAGTTAACGCTGATTAGCCGGAGTATCTGTAGGCGAATAAAACTGTGAAATAATAAATTAAATTTCGAAATAGTGTCAAAAAAAATATTTATCTTACGTTATTTTAACCCTTTCAGGTACGCGAAATTTTAAAATTTTTATTTTCCAATTGAAGTATAAATTTCTCAATTTTGAACATATTTGTATAAATACACTAAAAATGATCTAGATTCATCCAAAAAGCGGGTATTGTATAATTGTATAAAATTTATAATTTTGCGTCTAAATTTTATTACGTACGACTGTAAGGATTAATGCTTATTATCGGTTACACGCCTTCGGTGGTTTTAAATTATATATACGTATACGATTTTCGTCGATGGCCCAATTTTGGTTACGCTGTTAAGGTTCTATCGTAATTCAATTGTTGCCTATTACGTAACTTTCCCGTGGTAAAATTTATTTAACCAATGTTAACGCGTGAGCGTCTAAATTCGTTTCCCAAAGGAACTCGATCTTTATGCGCTCTGCTTGCTTTCTTTCGACCATTGTTCGGAAGTAGGACGATCAAGAAACAAATAACAACAATGATGCCTGTGATGGATAACCGAAATCCTATTACAAATTACACATACAGAACTATACGAGATTGTAATTTTAAAAAATCGATACTTAATTGGACAACATTTAGAGTACTGTATTATTATTTAGAGATTTACCATGCGGGCTTTTGAAATGTGCTGTGGAAGGTACAAAGAATAAGTTGAACTGAAAAAGTTTCGAATGAAGAAGTTCTCCAAAGAATTGACGAAAAACAGACCTTATTGCATTCGATAAAGAAAAGAAGATTACCATGGATGGGGCATGTACTAAGAAATGGTGGTCTGTTACCCGATGTAATAGGACAGATTCCAGGGAAAAGGGGTCGTGGTAGACCATGAAAAACTTTTGTGACAACATTTTTGCATGATACCGGCACAGATCAATACTGGAAAATGAAAAAGCTGCAGAGAATCGGTTGGGCTGGAAGTTACTTACTATGTAATAAAATCAGTCCTAGAACTGCCAAACTTATGATGATGACGAATGCAATACCTATGTCCATACCGTCATATTTGTTTTCGTCTAAAAAAAAACACGGTAATTTTCTTCTGTTCCTTAGCAGCTCGAGCTTTCTTTACGACGATCATTGTTTCAACACCCGAATGGCTCCGATTCTTCATAATATTAAATTTCATCATTATCGAACTGCTGAACATTAGACATAATATTTTCGTCGGTCAAAATTACAAATCTATCCTAACCAATCTGTTAAGCCGGCTGACTGGTAAGGAATGACAACACAGTTCGACAGACGAACCTTCCCGACGACGCATTCTGAAGATCATTAATGTATCGTCAGCTAGAGTGACGGTTAAAAGAAGTTTTACTGTATTCCCCATTCGTTGTCGGTCTTCTAAACGATTTTCTAATTATCGTAACTTACAACTCATTTATCTCCCTCCCCCTACTTTTCCGATGTTTTTTCTGAGAATTTTTACTTGGTAGTTCTTTTAAATTAGGTCCCGTACTACTTTTAACCAACGAGATCAGTGATAAACTATAGATATAAACTATATTATTTTTGCGGACGACTTGAAAGATTTCTCGATTAGTTCCTCCTCTGATTGCGTTATCCTTTAATCGGATTTGAATCTTCTTGCAATACGGTCTAACGTTTAATCATGGAAAATCTATAAATATGAGATTTTTTAAGAAAGCGGATTTTATCGATCAATCGTATAATGTTGACAAACTGTAAATAAGGTGCTCTATTAGGTCATCGTATTTTAGTTGATAAGGATTCAAAGTTTCCCATGTACAGTATATAACTAGTAGGGCGCTTCAAATTTTTAGATCATTTTTTTATGAAAAATTTTAAGCAAACGCGTAATTCAAAACCGGTATTTACCTTTTACGTCACTCTAGTGCGGACGAAAATTGAATATTGCGCAGTAGTAATTATAGTCGGTTCCGTATTTTATAGAAAATACGTTTACATTGTACAAATTTAGGTTAAGTTCTAAAAAATGCTTACCTATATCTATACTAATATATATCCTTGTTGCAGTACACAACACGGTACTATACATTAAAAAAAAATTATCACATTCGCTATCGGATTATTTTAAAATATTGATAGTTTTTGTAAACAATGTGTACCTAAGTAATATTTTTTACATTTTATATTTTTACAAATTTGTATACATTTTAAAATTTGTAATTGTTTTTATATTCACCGGATAACGATTTAACGGCAGAAAAGTTTTGTGATTTTTTAAAGAAATTTTTACAATTTTAAGAATTATTTAGAATAGATAAATCATGTAGGAAATCGTACATATAAAATAATAAAAATATTTATCGAATATAACGTAGATTTAGCGATAAGGAGTAATAACGCGTTATTAATCCTTTCAGTCAAGCATTACAAAATTTTAATACAAATTATAAATTTTATACAAGCGTTTTTTGCCTCTTAGGTGAACTGTAGGTAATTTTCAGTGTATTGATCTAAATATTTTTAAAATTGAGACATTTCATGTCCATCGGAACTTAATAAATTTTATTAGCATTAAAATTTAGTGTACCATATAGTGGACATCGTTATTTAAAAGTGTTTAAATCGATTAGTAACGACAAAAGAGAAGATAAAAATATGTTTTAAACAAATCCGGAGTATATCAATTAAATAAATAGGATACGCAAGAGAAACAGTCAGACAATTCGGAATAAGATTTAAAGAAAATTTTAATTCGTATAAAATCAATGATGAAAAATCATTATTTAGAAAACATTGTAAAGAATTAAAACTCAAAATCAGTAATATCAACCGAAATTATAAAATTTTTCAGACTGAAAATTACAAAAAAAAAAAAACAAAAAAAAATGGAAATAATAAAAGAAAAAGATAAAAATAATTTATTAAATTCGACGATAAATTTTTGCGAAGAATTGGTTCGAACAAGTAGATTATAAAATTCAACAATTTTTATAGTAGACAGAAGTTCTTACTTATTTTTACAATATGTTTACGTATAATATCGTCGATTAGATTGTGTTGTTTACCACGTTCACTATCAGATTAGTTTATTAATATTATTTGTCATATTGCTAATTTTTGTAAATTGTATATATAAATTAGTGTTTTTACATTTTATATTTCATAAATATATACATATATAAATATATTGTATATATTTATATATATATATATATTTATATTTTCTTTGTATATTCGCTTAATAATGACTGAATAGCCGAAAATCGTTGTGATTGTTTTATAAAAAATTTAATTTTAACACTTTTCGTTTTGTTTATGATAAAGAATGCTTCAAACGTCTGAAAATATTTATACGTTAAAAAAAATTATTTAGAGTTATCTAAGAAGCAATACTTTACACCAAATACTAATATATTAATCGTAGGAGATTTTTAGTTAATTATTTTTTTATTTGTTTTTTTTTTTTTTATTAAATTACGTAAATCTCCATATGCTGGTTGCAATTACCAAGTTTATTACAGCATAAAAGGATACATCTAATTTATATGTACGTTAAGCTTTCTCCGGTAAAAGCCTGAATTCTAACTATTGATTGACGGTTGTTTGAGAGGATTTTGTGTATGAGGCATTGTATTTTGTATTTTAACCTGTGTTGCAGTTATTAAGTGTATGACTGTTTTTTGCGTTAAATGTCCGCATAGAGAGCAGTTTGCTGGTGGAGGGCTTTTGGTATATAGATAATTATCCGATATGGTTGTATGACCCATACGTAGACGGCTTAGGGTATAATATGATTATCTGTTTGTGCCATCTGTAGGCTACCAAGGTTCAATGGTTAATTTTATACTCCTCACGAAGCTTGTTTGTGGGGCCCAGACGATAGCCCATTCCTGTTGTACGTGTGTTAATATTGGTGGCGGTGGTGAGTATCTAGTAGTGGTGAATATACCAACTTTATTATAAATAATAATTATAATGGAATAAACTCTTATCTAAAAATTAAAAATACGGCACTAAATGGATTAAATAATTCAACCTATTCAGATCCGCACCGTTATAGAAAATAAAATTCGGCCGAGGATGAAAAAAATAACACAATGGCCTAAGTATCTCATAGATCAGCGTTACAAACGTAACAGACATTTTGTCTCAAGCTGAGGGCATATGTCAGGTCGACAAATAGTTTTTTCAATAAACTATACGTCGTGCGTAAAGTATATGTCATACATATAAGAGTTAAAAATAATATATACAAAAATATATAGACAGAATATATACATACGTACATAATATATATATTTGCAGGTCGCTTCAGCTCAGCGCATGAAATCTTCACGAACATCCTAACTGACATATTTTAAAATTCTGTCACATACATCCCATTCGTTGGGAAAAATCCAAAAAAGAATAATGTTAAAATGTAAATACTACTTTCCAACAAATATATATATATATATATATATATATATATATATATATATATGTACGTAAATGCATTAATATAATATTTATGTGTGCGTGTGTGTGCATTTATATATTATAAATATATATAAAAATTGGACTCCACATTCGTTTACAACAAGCAACAATATTAAAATTCCGCCGTAACTTACAACGACCAAAAATTCTTAAAATATTCCAGACAAAAACTCAATTTCTCGGATCCAGGTGTTTCCAGGATTAATCTTCTCGATCGTCATTACTCTCTTCATCCTGGCTATCGTAATTCGTTCTGGTTTGTACAGGAATCCCAGTGAAAATTTAACACATATATGAATAAATAATTACATGTATACATATATATATACATATATATATATATATATATATAATTATATATACACACGCAGAGACGAAAAGAATTTCTCCAGGAAAATGGAAACCAGAAACAAAGCGACGAATACTGAAAGTGAAATATTTATAAAGGCCTAAATAGAATAAGTGTAACGGTAACAATAATGATAGCATTGTATAATAGCAATGATAACAATATTAATGATAATAATGATATTAACCATAATAATGAATTAATAATAAATCTCATCATAATAAAGTATTAATAATAACTATAATAACGACAACAAATGGTGTAGACCTCAATATATTTGGGACCATTTCATTTTTTCTTCTTTCCTCAATTCGCTAATGACTATATAAAGGACATTTAACGCGGTCTACTACTTCCAGCTAAAAATTCATTTCACTTCTTCAGTTATAAGATAATCGCGAAAGTCATTTAGCCTGCTCCCATAAAGTACATCTTTATAAAACTACAATATATGTATATTATATATATATATATATATATATATATATATATATATATATATATATATATATATATATATATATAATATAATATAACCTGTAATCTCGTACACGTGTTAGTATATTTACGTAGAGTATGAAATTTTCATTTTGTGTTTTTGCTTTTTATTTTTTTGCGAATGATAACCTATTTACTTTTTTTTAACAAGAAATAAATTAGCCGACCGTAAGTGGTTTTTACGAAAATGGCCTAAACCGTAAAATGTAGGCCGGTTATAAGAATAAATTAAAACAAACTATTACATCCGCTTGTTCGCAATAATATTCTGACAAATACTGAATTAAGTTTGAAAATTTCAAAATCCGAGACAATAGTCTCGGAGAAAGCAACATTTTTAGGTGAAATAAAATATTTATATTTCTTTCATTGGTGAATTTTTAAAAAAATTACGTATGTATATATTCATATAAGTACATTATATATATATATATATATATATATATATATATATATATATATATAAGGTGCTTAAAGAAAATAGCAATCAAATTTCACTTTTACACATCTATCGCTCTCTGATACGATTAAACGTTAACCATGTAGCAATAATATATTCCTCAGCAAAACCATCATTATTCAAGTCCTTAGATATCTACCAGAATTCAACTCTTCGTTTAGGTTCTGTAGCATTTTGGACTTTCCCAATTGATAGTCTTGTATAATCATTCTAAATTTTGTGCGAAGGTAATAGTGATTACATAGCTCTACATGTAAGACTAAGACCGGTATATCCGTCTGAGGGAATAGTACTGTTAATTCGTCATTCACATTAAGTTCCAATGACAACAAATTCATATATTGAAATCTCGTAGTACGACAACTTGTTGAAAACTACAGTGACTCTTTTGCTCCTACGGAAATTCCTCCTTCCGATTCATTAGTGCCCGCTCTATTATCTACGCTTCAGCAGGTACAAATTCCGCGCTTTGAGAATAAGATCGAAACAATAAATCGGGTTTTCCGTCGTTCATAAACTTATTTGTAAAAAATATATAGAAAAAAAAATACACAGGTGTTGTGTTTACTGAGTATTTGGTTTCCATCCGTAAGAAAGCAGCCTTCATTTTCCTCAAATACAAATAGACAACACCTCTGACAAAGAAGAATTTTCGAGCAGACAAGGAATATACTCATGAAACTTTTATGTATTTTACAATGGAACTGCCACAGTCTGAAATATAACTGTGGCAACCTTGAAAAATGAATCGATGATTATGAAGCTGATATAGTGCTACTATCGCAGACATGGCTTGATCCCAGTGAACAACCTATTTACAATATTTTAACTATTTATCCAGACGACAGGGTCGATAGACGAGGAGGCAATTTTAGTTGGTGACCACATTCCTTCTGTTCCAGTTTCCTATAATTCTTCCACATAGGTCGCCAGAGCTGCGAGAACATTATTGTTATTCAGGACAAATAAGACCGAAAAGGGGAGTAAATATTTAAATGTAAAATTTTAGTAATAAAACCTCCGTCATACAAATCGCAAGAAAAATTTACATAATTAGCGTCGGCTAGAGTTTCCGCATGCACAGGGAAGTATACAGATGGAGTAAGATTGATAAAGTACAAATGGCTAGGAAGGAAATTGTAATTGGAACGAAGTCTGACAAGGATTGAAAAGAAAAGTCGAGCTGTGAAGTTTTTAGAAGGCGAAGTGCGAGCACGGATGTAGTAGGGAGATTAGGTTGCATAGATCATTAAAAGTTAAGCCGTCTTTTACAGAACATAGACTTCCATCGATGAAGAAGGTCTGTTCGAGCGGATGAAACTAAACCGGAAGAAGGAATTCTCGGAATAAAAATGCAGGTCGATTTGTGAATCCGTCGTACGTCTTAATTGATGGTTAGAGGATAATCAAATCTTTTCTTCTAATATGTATGGCTTTCGTAATGTCACGAGCATTTCGAACTGTACGGATAATCTTCTTGATAATATAAACAATAAATAGTTTTAACGAAAAACATGTCAACATTGCTGTTTTTTTCGCATATCATAGAGACGTATAATATTATGTTCAGTTTCCTGCCTTACAGCGTAAGTTATTATCCATAGCTATTTCCGGAGCAGTGTGGCCGCTTTATTAGTAGATTATTTCCGCATCGTTGTATTTTATCAAGCACGGTCGTTCAATTATCAACGCGCAGTATTCAAAAGTTTACCCCCAGAGGTTTTTCCAAGGCCGACAATTTTTAATCTATATATTTTGAATTGGTCGCAGCAACGCACGCGCTCGAAGATTTTACTCTATGTGCAGTCACATTTAATTCGAGTTTTTCTGATGGCCTCTACGACATTAGTGCTAACGTTGTCGCAATCAAACACCCTGTTTCTGATATCAGGTGAAATCTTTATATCGGAAAGTGAGCAGTAGTAATTTTTTCACATCGTTCCCAGTTTGTTCGCGTCTTGCGCCGATAAATAAATTTGATTCGGTGTGAAACGCGTATTTCTCTAAATCGTCGCCTATACGAGCCTTAACAACTTTTTTATCCTTTGTTACTTCCTTAATATCAATATCCCCCTTTAATTTATTTTTTCTATTTATTCCACCTCCGTAATTTCCACAAAATTTATGTAGTCTTCAGGTTTTAACCGAGAACAACTAGCGGAGGAACATGTTAACGTCGAAGTCACATAACTGCTCCATAATCCTGAGGATGCAAAAAACCAAAAACCGTATAGTGAAATAATATGTAGAGATGGTGTTACTTCATTGGAATGTAATTCTCCTTATGTGTAGCAAACTTGTCATTACCGCTGTTGTTAAACACTAAAAATTAAACGAGAAATTAAGAAAATCTATTAAGAATAGTGAAAAATTACTTCCGACAATAGTTATTCCGAATATACTGGATTACGATGAGGAAATGATTAAATCGGGGGCAAAGAAAGTAACAGGGAAGGAGCCGTGTTTAATTAAAATTATTAATGGAGTACGGAAAAAAAGAGCATATATTAGACTTGATAAAGAAGCGTATTATAAAAATTTTAATAATGATCCAGCAAGAATTTATATTGGTTATTATGCATTTAGATACGAAACTCATATTTCGGTGCAGTTGTGAAGGAAGTGTTTCTTAATTAGAAATAGAGAAGAATATTGTAAAATAAATATTGAATAGCAAAAAATATCAAAAAGGGCTGCAGATGCCAGGAAATGCTCCACGTGTGTACTTAAACAATATAAAAGAAAACTGGCAGCTGGCGTAGTAAACACGCTTGCGGAAAATCAGGCAGTAGAAGAAATTGAACATATTCGCTAGAACTTGTTCAGCCTATTTGAAAATGATTGAGAGACTTAAAAAAAGATTTGACTTTTAATTATTCATTACGTATTTAAATTTTTGCCAGGCTTATTGTTAAACACTAAGTAATTATTAAGTAATTTATTATTAATTTTAAGTTACTCATGTAGAATACTTTACTTCCAATTTTAACTTATAATTATTGTTATAATGAATGAAAATTGAGTATTACTAAATGCAGGGAGAACAAAAGTGCAACAACATGAAATTTTATCAGAAAGTAAATATGACCTAATAATAATTCCTGAACCATACATAACCTAAATTATCCGATAGAGCAAACGAAGGATTTTCAAACCTGCAGCAATACAACGTCAACTGGATAAAGTCAACTACATGTCAAAACTCAAACAGGAGAAACGAAGTAGTCCTGTGCCGTGTACGCTCAGGCCACACACTGCTTACTCACAAGCACTTATTTACTAATAGTGACCAACCGAAATGTACCGCATGCAATATTCCTTTAACTATTCCTCACTTGCTTACTACCTGTCCGTTGTATTCCTCCGAACGTACAATCGCAAACCTTCCAAACTCTCTCCCAAATATTTTACAGCATTCTCCTACATCCGAATCTAGACTCCTTGCCTTCCTTCATTTATCCAGAATCTACCCGTTAATATAAATTCCTCCCGTGCCTCTGGCCTTAGTAGCAGTACACGGCACGGTTATCAACGAAAAAAGAAGAAGAAGAAAAATAAATTATACGGAATCAATTCTGGATATGATGCGGTACCGCTAAATAACGTGGCTATTACATATAATAAAAACATAAATAAGTTCAATTAAAAAGTACTGGAAACATAATAGCGTCAAAAGTTGAAAATTACATTATAATTGCTGCGTATTTTTCGCCAAATGAAAACATAGATCAACATATCGCTTTAATTTCAAATTTAATCACACAATTCAGTTTTCTAAAACCAGTTTTAATATTAACGTAAGATCTACACTGTATGAAAATCTTAATAATATATTTTACAATCGCCAAAGAACAGAACAGTTTGAAGATTTCCTTTTTGCTAATGACTTGCGGGTTTGTAATCCTTACAACATTAAAACTTTCAGTAATTTTAATGGAGCTAGTGTTATTGATTTGATAATAACCCACGAAACAGTTAATGAGAATGTTCAAAATATTAAAATACAACCATCAACTGTAACACCACATTTAACTATTGAGTTTGAATTAAAAATTAATGAAACCTTTAAAAAAAAACGAATCAGATTTTAACAATCAACTACAATATTTTTGAAAATTAATTTAAAAACATATATCATAAAATTATAAGCAAAATATATGAAATTAAAAATACTAAAAGTACGGAGGAATTAGAAAATAAGATTGTTAAAGTTACTGATATTATTAAAACAATTATTTTGAAATCTTATAGTAAAACAAAAATTTATAACAAACCTTTTCGGAATCAAATCCTTGAATTTTATAAAATTTTGCTTAAAAACTTACAGAGGAGATTTCATAAAATAAAGGATAAGAATAAAACTAAGGTTGATTCATTAAAAAAAATTTATACTGCTGAGTTACAAAATTCAAAATATAAAAGTTGGAAAGAACTAGTTCGAAATTCTACAGTTTGGGGAAGACCATATAAAATCTGTGCGGGAAAATTTTAAAAAACTGTTATCCCGGCCTTTGAAATAAATAACAAAATTATTTATGATGAAGTAGAAAAGCACAGATTAATTTTTGATGAATTATTCCCTCAGGACACAATAACTTGGACAATAATTTACCCAGGAAAAAGATTTGCAGTTCATGATTATAATTTAACTGAAATAATTAAGAACTTAAACAATAAAAAAGCTAATGGTTGCGATAATATTTCAAATAAAATGATTAAAATCGTGCATAAAATAGATAAAAATATATTAAAAACAATTTTCCAAAAATGCTTAGATTTAGAGTATTTCCCAAAATGCTGGAAACAAGGAAAAGTTAAAATATTACACAAAACCTGAAAAGACCCCTCCAGTCCTAAAATCGTCAAATAACACTACTTCCAACTTTTGGTAAAGTTTCTGAAAAAATTATAAAAATTTATCTAGATTTAGAAATAAATGAAAGAAATGTTTTACATAGAAACCAATTTGGTTATATCAAGTCGACTGAAATTACTGTTAAAAAATTATATGGAGACATTTCAACTTTAATAAAAAAGGTGAGACACATTCTTTTAGTTATGATGTAACAGGTGCCTTTGAAGGATTAAAATTGATAAAATACTTAATATATTAAAAAATAAAGGTTTTTCACCTTCCATACAAAAAATTATAATAAACTATCATACAGAGAGGAAAATAGGATTATTTAATCGAGAAAATGAACTAATATATAACAGGAATCTGAGTGCAGGAGTCCCACAGGGATCTGTATTGTGCCCTATGCTTTTTAATATTGCCATAAGTACTGTTCGCGATATTCAGTTGGATAATTTTTCAAATATAATTAGTTACGCAGATGATGTAATGTTCGTTGTTGGATTTAACAAAACTGAAGAAATACTTAAAATTAATGATATAATAAAATTAATTAATGAAAAAATAAATGAACTCGGTTTTAAATTTAACACTACTAAAACGCAAGCCTTATTAATAAGCAAAAAAACATGATAAATGAATTATCAAAGAACAACTAGAAAAAAGCATAGAAGTAGATAATAACGAAATTATAATTAGAAACGAAATAAAGTATCTTGTGTAATAATAGATACCAACTTAAATTTTTCTAAACACGTAGAATACATCATAGATAGATTTAAAAAGTTCTATATTACACTAAAATCGTTGTACTCAAATATGTCTGGATTAAAATATAAGGAGAGACTAATTTTGTATAGAGCTATTGTTGGATCAATTACTGAATATTGCTCAATGGTCTATTATCCAACTTTGAGGGAAGTGGATAAAAGAAAATTACTGAGACTACAAAGAAAAGTTTTAATAGGAGTAATATAATTTCATATGTTTCGACCAATGTAGTAGCGGGCATAATGCCCATTGATTTAAAATTAGAGCTTACTACTAATATTAAAAAACCAGAAAAAGAACTAACGAGATATGAAACAAAATTAATACTAGGAAAAATTAAAAGACTAAAGGCTGTTAGTGTCCACAAACTAGATATGATGAATCTTTAACAGGAAGAACAACGTATAAAATAATTCCTTCTATAGAAAAAAGATTAACGATGAAATAACTAATTTTCACTTTACACAATATTTAACAGGTCATTTTGCTCTTATCTAAAACTATTTAAAATCAGTGACTCTGAAATATGTCTCAATTGTAAAAAAACAGCGGTTGGTTCTTCTTTTCATGTAGTACATGAATGCAAAAAATTTCAATCACAATAGAAAAAGAAGAGGATTTAGGCCTCTCAGTGAGCTTAATAAACAGGAGTTTTGTAGTATAATAAACTTTGTATATTTTGTGATAAAAAATAAAACTAAAATTTAATGTATGATAAGTAACTACATTAAATATTAACAAGTATATAATATGAAAATATAGCATAGTTAAATATAACACTATAGATAAGGGAACTCATCTGGAAAATCGTAAATCGATATATCGGGTTTTCTCGTCTTTTTTTTTAAAAAAAAAAAAAGACATTACGATATATATATTAGGCCGGAAAAAACTAGGATTCGGAATAAAATACGGTATTCTGGTCCATTTTTCGTTGGCTGTCTTTCTTTATTTAAGAAAAATACGGGGATTAAGGGTGGAGTTTGGCAGTAGGTAAAAGGAGCCTGGAAGAACATGAGGATTGGCACATTCAAGTAGATGGTCAAGAGACAGAAGTTTAGATTTCGCTTCTTTAATCGTGCGCGTTGGATATTTTCGTGTTTTATCGACGTAATCGTTGAATTATTTACGCTTACGATTATTTCCAAGAGCTGATACGATTCTATTTTCCAATCTAAAATAGTCTGCGCATACAGAGTGACCGTTCGTCATTTCCTCCATCGTTACGGACACTTAACTAACGAAGGATGTTACGAACAATTAAAAGTGCGTCCCTTAAAGTAACAATCGAACGAATTAAAAAAACTGAAGTTGGACTAATATCGGACAGACTTGTCGGAAGGGCATGTCGGTTGTTTATAAAAGTGTACTTTGCCTACAACAACCCATTATCGAACTCATTAAATGCCGTCCGGCGAAGACGTAACTGAGGGCGCAAAAAACAAAAAAAAAAAAAACACAGGCTACCATTTAATACCGGAATAACGAACGGGAAATATACAATAATGGTCGGTACCCGAAGGGTGGTGAAAAATAAACGGTCGGCTAAGAAGAAGCTCTGGATTTGTTGGGTCATCAATCACAAAGAAAGATTCATCGTCGATATGCTCTATAAGTGACGAAAGAACATTTCGATAATAGTAGAGGAATTAATAAAAACTGTTTCCTGTTTTAGCGGTCGGTCATACCTCTTCTAACCCCTCGGGAGCCCCCAAATCGTGATTAATGGACGTTATACATTTTGGGCGAATAAATAAATATATATATATATATATATATATATATATATATATATATATATATATGTATATATATGCGTGTGTATGCTGTTGCGTTGATAATTCGTGCATTTACTTTAAATTAAATGGAAATAAAAAAAATGTTAGTACGTACCTATTGTTACGCTTCAGGCATTTTACACAAAACACAAAATTGTAAACAACTTTATTGTCTTTATCGCTGACAAAGCTTTCCAAGTTCGATTAAAACAAATTTAATCGCTTTATACAATTTTCGAAAATTAAAATTAAAAAAAAAAAAACAACGGAAAACAATGACCTTGACGTCACGCGATAAGCTCAAATATCACTAGATTTTTTTTCCAGCAGTTTAACACTTACATTATAAAATCATAACATTAAATTATAAATTTTATCAGGGTGTTTATTATACAATGCTGCTTCTTGATGAACCTTAGATAATTTTCAATGTATTTATATAAATATTTTTTAAATTGAGACGTTTCATGTACAAAAATTTTTATTGACATTAAAATTTCATGTCACATATAGTGGACATTGTGACTGAAAGGGTTAATAACGTAATAGAACGAATACAATTATTGTGTTGTTTGTTTTTTTTCTGGCCTCACATGGATACAAATTTAACGTTTCGACTGACACATCGGTCTCTTAACCTTTTTTTTCTTTCTCTTCCTCATTTCTAATATTAGAATAAGTCGGGGTAAATTAACAAATATATTGGGCCAACGGTATAAGCCGAGATATTTAATCGTTTGAATTCATTCCTATTAGTTTTACGATTTAGTAGAATCGTCTTCAAAAGACATAAACGATGAAGATACAACTGCTCCGCGACTGAACTGTCAAGTGACACCTAATTTATATCTGCTATTAGCGGTGAATAGTTAGGTTGCATTAGGCAAAGATGTTTAATCGTAGAAAGAAATGAATAAAGTTACGCCGTCCGCTGAAACTGAGTTATGTGAGAAAACATTAGTTAAAATTGAAATTTAATTTTACATTTAAATTAAAATTCAATTTTAAAAGTAAATTTAAAATTATTTAAAATTATTTAAAATTATGTTTTTTTTTTTTATTGGTTCCCCAATTCCAGCAAGTGAATAGGGCAAATACATTTATGAAATGTGTTTATAAAAGAACGAGGAACTAGTGTGCATTACATCAGTTGTATGTAATTGTTCCTTGCCAAGTGTACTTAAAAAATAGAGTGGAAGGGGAATGAAATAAACATAGTCCCTCCGACCACGTGTGTATGCAAGTAATTAAAGTATTCCTTAAATTTATATATATATATATATATATATATATATATATATATATATATATATATATATATATACAAGCTTACAGAAAAATAATATACAAGTTCGTTACAAATGCACGCTTATAATGACTTATGGTACTAATGATTATTGCATAAAAAATTTTAGAAGTATATTAGGTAGAGGTAAAACCACGCATGATACAGTTTTATAATATGGTTCAGAATTATTGGTATGACGTTTGAATTTGTTTTTATTTGACTTTCTATTGCCCTTAAATATCTAGTGCGAATTTTCTTTACATTGCCTTTTCCACAAATGTTAAGAGAATTTCCGTATTATTTTTGTTTAGGATTAGAGATTGGTTGGGTTTAATTTGATAAGTATTAAGTCATTAAAACAGGACACTTGTATATGAGATGTTCGATATTGTCGACCTCATCACTATCACATATTGTACATTGTGGTGCACTAGAGATTCGGAAGCTATGGAGGTATTCTCCAAAATTTTCCATGCTCAGAAAGAATCTGAGATGTGAAGAAATTCATATTTAGTTTTTTCATTCCTCCTCTGACTTCAATATTAGGGAAAAAATTATGTCTTTCTTTCTGTTTCACAAGCGTCCCATCTTTACTGCCAGATATTGATTAGTACTTGATTAATATATTTTTTCAGGATTTCATAGGAGGGCCTATCGATCAGATTTGAGGTAAGGGTTTTACTTCTTAAATAATACGTGTCATTAGTAACATACTACCTTTAGATTTATATATTATTTGCCAGGCAATTGCTTCAGAATATAAAATAACTGGCAGCATTAGCGTCCTTAACACCATGTATGTGTGTTCCGTACAATGAACTTACTAGGTGGGACAAATTTATTCGTTAGAAAGTGTTTCATAAAGTAGCAAGAGCGCGTACAGTGAAAAAATGAAAAGTTGTTAAAATAAATATGGATTAATTAATAAAAAATTTTAAATTAAGAAATTATTAACTTGCGTGCAAGATACACCACTAAGTGTGCGAAAAAAATATATGGACAGCCAGGATGACAAAATCTTAGTCGGAACTCCACTAGTACAAATTAAAATAGTTGGTTCAAAAGCGAATAACAAATAAGGGAAAAAACACGAGTAATAAAATGAACTTTTAATATAGTATAAATACGCTTATACATAAAAAAAGTGCAAATTTTAAAGATTCAAATTAGTTATAATAATGGGGATATTTATAAAAACTTACTTATAAAGACATTTTTTTTAAGGTTTCGTGATAAAAATCCAGAATTGTTTGTATACAGAGATGAGTTTTTATTTAGAAATTGATAAAGGGAATGATGATGGCTTAAATTATTAAAAAATTTTAAAAAAAGAATGGTCTTTTAAGCAAACTGAAGAAGTTGCATGTGATTATTAGAAGAGTTGTAGGAAAGGTACCTTGAATAGATATTTTGCTAGCTACTCTGAGTGCGGAGAAGGTAAAATTTAAAATTATTAAAACTAAAAATTAAATTAAGATTAATTAAAATTAAATTAAAACTAATAGTGGAAACTAAAAGCGAAAACCAAAAATAAAAATTTATTTCCAAAATATCAAAACAAGAGTTTAATTTTCGCCATTAGAAAAATACAAAAGTAAACGTATTATTAGATTGAATAGAATTCCAATAGAAAAAACCGCGCTCATTTTCTAGTGAAATACAACAATGTTGGATCTAGAAAACTAGTAAAAACATGTCCGAATAATGGAAACGTGAATTGTCCCTACAAAAAATTCTCAGGCTAATCAATTAAAACGCTTAACACTCAAATTATATCCATATATATATATATATATATATATATATATATATATATATATATATATATATATATATATATATATATATATATATATAATATTGTCAGGATAACCTAGTGGCTTGAGTATGTACTTTTTTTTTTTTTTTTTTTTTTTTATATATGGAAAGAACTGAGTTCGAATACGATCGGCGATGCATAAATTCTCATCAGAAAATAAAAATATACATAATCTAAATGGAAGGCAATTGCAAACCCCATGCATAACACCATATTCTCGCTAGTACCTTAACAATACACCACAAAAAGACGCGGGGCTACATTGCGTCGTGACAGCAAAGTGATTAAAATCAGTTCACCGAAGTGTGTGAGTCTATCTACGCTAACGCCACATTATGATGGCCTTGTGCGCTACTTACACTGTACAACAAAATATATAAACCGGCTTCTCAAGGCTAACTGACCTGAGAGGCAAAAGTAATAGCGTATGCTGATGATGTTGCCGTCCTCGTTGCTGTCGACAGTCGTAGGCAGTTTAAAGCGCTGAGCCAGGAGGTCACTTCGATTTTATCGAATTGGACCGACTGCTCAGGTATGATATTTTTCCGCAGAGTCCTTTAAAGGGAAACTTGAACGTCGACCTGTGGTAAGATTAGGAGATAAACCGTTACGCTGGACAACTTCTCTGAAGTATCTGGAAGTTACGTTAGATTCTAACGGTAATTTCTCGGAGCATCTTCGGGATGTTATTTTAAAAACCAAAATAACAGCGTACCACGGAATAACCTGAGTGGCACGGGATGAGTGGGAGATCCCGCACACTTCAGCGAAGATTTTGTACAATACGATAGTAATAGCGATCGTCACACACATGGTGCATCGGTCTGGGTTCGGGTGTACTGCCGTTAAAGCTAGAAGTATAATGTCGCGCTGTTATGTTCGCATTAAAGTATAACGTGAGGGTTACCTTGCAGAGAGAAGTATTCTGCTTTAATGATGATGATTCATCGGTAGGTATGGGTATAACTCTCGATGACAGGGAAAGGATAACGGTTCGAGGCCCGAGAGCATATAAAGTCAGCAGGTTGGTTTGCGTGTCTATATTAAGTAAGCTTACCAAGTCTGTTACAGAAGACGCCTTTACAAAGGGCCGCAAAACAAGCAGGTCCCTGCGTAATAAAGTTTATGGCGTCGCTCACGCCAGTTGGCTTTTTGATGGAATATGACGGTGCTGTCAAGACTCTACTGCCGAGTGTAATTGACCAAGAAAATTTCGAATAGTTTGTGCTCTTTAGGACGTTGACATGTTTCGAAACACGTCACGATCCATTTGCATGATACGAGCAACGTTTCTATTTCAGGGAAACGCCTCGTCAGTGTGTCTGTGGAGCCGGAGCGAGTACGGTCAGTCACTTGTTTAACGCACGAGAAGATATGCCCGAAGATACTTGTCGCCGAGAAAATTCAACCATGGAAATTGCCTTCGACCGGTATCACCAAATTACTGGTGTGCTGGCGAAGAGCTGGACAGATTTCTTCCGTCAGAAATCTACCTGATCAGCGGGGATATCCTGTGCTTCCTTTATAGGATCGCACTCGAAAGTGGTGGTTGCACTGTACAACAGCACAGGGCCGGCAAACGCATCACCCGAGATGATATCATCCAGTACCCGACAAGTCGCACTTGTGCTTGTTGGGTGCAATGGCTTTTAGCGTGTGTTTCACTGAATGATACTTGTCATTAATTACCAGCTATTGCGCCACCAGATCATTTGGCTGGAAAGCTGTCTAGATCTTTGGAAGGAACGGATCGGCGGTATAAACATAAAGGGACTCGTCCAAAGTTGAGGTACGCCGGCTCGGGGAAGGTGGAGAGCCTTTTAAAAGTTAAATAAATTCACCGCACAACAAAATATCTCCTACTTACAAAACTGAGACGGCATTTAAGAATTATATATATATATATATATATATATATATATATATATATATATATATATATATATATATATATATACTTATAACGAATTGAAATCTTTGCTGACGCTTAGATCAAAGATATAGTAATAAATTACATAACTTTGAACCAGTGGACGATTTGTTCGAAGGGAAACCTAACATTGTGTGCAGACGGATATGGCGGTCGTTGAAAGAAACAAACGTATATATTAACTTTTTATATAAAAACTGTACAGCAAGAAAGGAAAAGTTATAGTAATACGAAAGAATAACCCGTTACGCAATAACTAAATTTAGGAAAAAAATCATAAATCGTGAAATAAGTCAAACATACAAATGTTTATTACGTTTGAGTCTCCTATGTTTATATTTACTATAGACATAAATTGAAGTTGCCTCTAGACTAGCTATTACCTATGGTAGAAATTAAATGATTATCGTGGACTAGTCATCGCAGAACATACGCTTTAAATTTAGTGTATGTTCCTTAAATATTAGGCGTGTTTAAGGTAGCCTACCTAGCTATACAGAACTGTCCATTCAGGTTTGATTCTAACCCCTTGATATTCGATACATCAGACAAATGTCTAAAAATTGTACAACTAGGCGTTGTTTTAGAATTTTGTTCGGTTCCTAGTCACTCCGGATGCTGCTAAACAGGCTTCCTTTATCGGGTATTCCACTCCCATTTATTCCATCATCAGAACTACGCTCTAAAATTCAGTTAAACTAATTCTTGATATAAATATTGGAAATCTTCAAATAAAGGTAAATATTTTAGAGTTGTTCAGTCGCATCTTCCGGTATTTTCATGGGTTTCTCGTATCCCAATATCTATCCTCCTTATCAACATCGCAGATTTGTTACCATAATTTGTAGGTTATAGGTCATTCCCGTATAGAATTAAATTTTTAAAACGGAGTGATAACCAGGGACAATGTACTAGTCATATCTCTACGGAATTTCCTGGAAGATATAAATCACCTTTTTAATTGTCCTCAATTTAATTATAATAGACAAATATTTTTTAATAAACTGATATCTTTCGCTATCTTCCCTCCATATCTAAAAATCACTGAATATAAAGTATTATTTCTTATTTTCCCTTTTTCATTTTAAGGTGAAAAATTATTATTTAAAATTATAATTTAGTTTGTAATGCTTAAATTACAATCTACCAGCTACAAATGTTCAGATTTACCTAGGCAAAAAAAAAGAAACAATGTAGCACAGATGTCAACGATTCTGTAATATTTAGTTACATTTAGTACACATCTAAGATAGCCGTTTTGTAATAATTGTAATTTGTTAAAATTGTTATCTGAAACAAAACTCCAAGCTGGACCACAGTACGCGATTCCCGGACGATTAAATACATAATTAATTTATTACTAACATTAAAAAACGGTTTTCCGTTATTTAGTAGCAGATACGATTTTATTAGCTTTCACGTTAGCATAATTAACATGTTCGGAAAAATTTAGTCTGTTATCCAAGATTACCCCGAAGTAAACGAACACGTTTTGATCAGTGAATCAAATTTCAACGGGTAATGTGGGACGTGTGCTGGTCAAAAAAATATAGCCGCACTTTTATCGCGGTTTAAATTAATTTGATTTTTTTTTAATAATAACACAATTATCTATAACTTATTATACTTTAGATATATAAAAGTACAAAGAAGAGCTGTGTCCTCCGAGTAAACAGCTTTCCGAACATCAAGAAAATTAGAATAATCAGATAAGAACACAGTAAAAAAAAAGAGACTCGGAATATATACTACGTCGAGGAAGTCCAGCTGAACATGTTTTTATAGTAGAATTGAACTCATCGATGGTAACGATAACCTGTTTGCTAATTGGTTGTGAATAATATTAATTACGTAAACATTTAATAGAAAGCGATATTTGATAACAGATACAAAGAAAGAAAAATGTTCCAGTTAGGAGGTAATAGGAAATTAGACGATTGTTGAATTTTTGAAGAGTGTCGTTAGAAAGGACGCTGTGTGCTGTTTTACTGATGGCTCTAAATCGGGTAGGCGTGTGGGGTCTGCCTTCTCGGTACCCCCTGTCATTCATCGCTTTCGACTTCCTAAGCCCTGCTCCATTTTTTCAGCTGAATCCTTTGCTATATTCAAGTGTCTAGAGTTCCTGTCCATGACGCAGTCTTCTTCTAAATTCCTTATTCTTTCTGATTCACACAATGTTTTAATGCACTTCTACAACGGATTCTGCTTGTCCATGACTTCCTTACTAGATCTCAAGTTTCCATAGCTTTCGTTTGGATTCCCAGCCACATCGGTATCCCGGGAAATGAGGCTATTGACCGAGCTGCCAGAGATGCGTCTTTGCTTCCACACATATCCGCTCGTCTCTCTCTCTATAGTGGCGTTAAAGCTTTCCTAAAATCTCTCGTAACTAAATCTTGGTGTCGTGCATGGAAGTCTAATGAACAAAACCACCTCCTTTTAATCAAACCTAATCCACTATCCCAACTGCCATTTCCTTTCCAAACAAGAAAGAAAATTGTTATCCTTACAAGACTCCGTATATCCCACTCAAACCTTACCCATTCCTATCTTCTTCATGGCACAGACCCGCCACTCTGTCCCTTTTGCCAAATGTCTCAACTGCTGATACCCCACATACTAACATCCTGTCATGCTCTCACAACATTAAGAATCCAGCACAGCCTTCCTCCTTCTTTACCTCAACTTTTATCTGAATCTACTGATCATATTCATAATGTGTTCCTGTTCCTGGATTCACTGAGCCTCTTAAATCAGATCTAGGACCACAGTAAGCCTGTGGGCGCATATGGCCCGTTAGTGCAGCCGGCGCTCGTATAATAATAATAATAATATGAATTTTATTCTTTTCGTTTTTATATATTTGTCAGTTATGGTTAAAAATTAAAAACTGTGATTAATACAACGGATGCAAGGACGTTATAAGGGATTGCCGTAAAAGCCGTTTCGTTCGGTGATCATTACCCTCGGACCACCCGGGAAAAATAAAAAATCAAAATAAAATAAAGGCATATTTATTTCGAAACAGCATTTGTTAAAGGCTGTACTTTATGCAACCGACAAGAAGATTTTTTCGCGCTTTTGATTTATGACGGGTTAATACAAGACTGCTGACGGTGTGTGTAGTTATCAAAAGTTTTCTCATTTCTCAGGCTATCGCGAAAATTAACTTTCTGTAAACTTCTAGCGTAGATGGATGTAACTTTAACGAAACACGGCAACTGTATATCCTTGTTTAAATACTATTTCGCTTAATCATATTATGATGTTATAAGGAGTGCAGTGCAACTGAGAATTAAATAATGGTGAAAAACTTTCTATGTCGCGTGTTGGTTTCGAACCCCAACCATTGAGTTGACAGTCGAGCAGTCTAGCAAGTACGTCGTCGCGACAATCAAAATTAGTGATAAAAATTCGTTTATAATAATGAAAATAATATATATTGTACAAATGCGTATACTTCGCAGTATGTGAAATAAAACGTACCACGGAATAAAATTTAATTTTATAAAAAAAAACAGAGAACGATTCAACCCTGGATTACGATAAACGGATGATGCGGCTTATCGAATATTTATTTAAGCTTAGGCGGCCTCCGAGTAGTTGATAAATTTGTTTACTCGGGGTCGCAAATAATGATGGCTCAATAGATGAAATTAAAAGGCGAATAATAACAGCGAAGGTTGCATTAACCCAATGAAGGATTTGGAAAAGCCATAACGATGGCCACCAAAATAACATTAGTGTTCTCTGTATTCTTATATGCATCTGAGTGCTGCAAACTGAAAGGGACAGACGTTCGAAGAATCGATGCTTTCGAAATGTATTGCTGGCGGTGAATGCTGAGAAGGACAAACGTGTCAATACTGGAAGAAGTTAACCCGGATGCTCGATTACGAGATATCGTTAAAAAACGCATATTCACTTTCTTTGGCCGTATCATGCGACGGAACAATTTAGAAAAACTTATAATATTAGGTACGGTTGAAGGTCGCATGCGAAGAGAGAGACTACCAACGGCGATATGTGGACAATGTCAAAACTGGCGCCAGTACACTACAGCAAATGGTCAGATGCGCCCGGGACAGAGATAGATGGCGATCAGAAAAATTAAAGTGAATCATAATATCACGATGCTCGGACCGAGCACAACGACTATGATGATGATACAATTGTACACGATAATTTGCTATTTGGAGGGAATTTATATTTTTATAAATGGCCACTTTTTGTTGGAACTATACGTTTTCATCGTATCATCACCGTATCGCCGAAAACAATTTGTCGTTTTACTTCGTCTAAGCAACCTCCATCGACAGTAATAAAGGATGTTAAATAAACAAAAGAATCCTGTGGAATGAGATCGATGTTATTAAGGACGGTCTTATCATCGTAATCTTAGTTCTAGATGTATTAATTCTTTGATATGTGTAATTAATTGCGTCATTCCTTTCTTTTCGTCAATAGCGTGCTATCATCTGCATATCTCAAATTAGAAACCTTCCGTATACAGTTGTAGCGCACACCGCAAATGATTGATAATAGACACCCACTAATGAGACATAATGTTACACACGAGTCGACTAAAATTCTTTGTTTATACCGTAATTAGACACGTCTAATACTCGTAATGAAAAATTCCACTGCTATTAATATTAGAAAATACCGTAAAGTTAATTTGAAGCGGTTTTTTTTTTAAATGTGTATTCCGGTATTAAACTAACGTTTAAATAATCAATATACACGACTAATTAGTAATTAAACTTGTATATAATATTACTTCGCTAACTAATATCTATTATTTATATACACAACTAACTCGTTTGGCTTTAATAGCTTAAAACGTCTAACATCTGCTAGTGTCCCGAATAAATGGGTTGACTCGATATTCGGATTTTTATTTCGCGCTTGGTGGCGAACTCGCAAAACAAACCTCGCCTACCCAATTTTAGAGTAAGACCTGCGTCCGATACCAACCTGTCTATATTTCGACAATGTTGAATTACCATTCGGTTAGCAGGATTCGCGTACATTCCCAAAAAGTCGGATCGTGTACATCATCCAGATGGGGGTCGATTAGAGTAATTCATTGAGTTGGGAAATCCTTTGTAACAGGGGTATTGACGGAGATTTGGCCGTGTTTTGCTCCGTGTTAAATTAATTTAATAGAAATATTATCGATAACAATAGCGACGAACTTACCTATAAATGAAGAACGATGCTATGGACAGGATAACCACGATAGAGCTCAAGATAATGCTGAGGATAGCGTATCCGGGCAAAGCTGAAATTTGAAAGATACATAAAGTCGTTAAAATTCAAATATACTAAATCGTAAAACGCTATATGATAGGGAAAAAGAACATTTAAATCTTTCAGTCACGCATTGTCGGCTTTCTTTTACGCGAGCAATTATATTAACCGAAATATGGCCGGACGAGGTGCAAATATGATTTTATACTTTCTGTACGATATAAAATTTTGATCAATTATAAAAAACCAAAAAAAGGAAATCCGATTTGAAAGTTTCATTGAGAACAATGCTCCTTATTACGAAAACGGATAATTTTGTTAACATTCAAAACTGTTATGTACCGTTATGCCTCGCTTTGGTTCCAAGAACGCTGTTAACTCGACGGTCGAAGATTCGATCACAGCTGTCGAGATAGTGTGATCATCACTATGTAACTCTTAATTATCACTCGGCTATTTTCGATATTTTAACAATATTATAAAATAATTGTAATAGCTATGTCAATAATAAACATTTCGAACAGTTTTCGTTTCTAAATTCAATAATTTAAATGGTAAACGTGTAAAAGGTTTTTGAAGTGGAACTACTACTGGCGCATTATATATGGGGAGTTGACCGGCAAAACGAGCAAGCGAGCGTAAAGGATATATATATATATATATATATATATATATATATTCATAAATATGCCAACATCCGCCTAACAAACAACTTTTTGTTGCGTTAGGTGTGGTTCGCATGTACCTGCACTACCAACACCTGTGTTTCAATACACGTTTTGCAGAGGCGCGCCGACTTATACACATAGGTAGGTTTATTCTAACATATATAGATATCTGTGTGTGTGTGTATGCGTTTATATATATATATATATATATGCGTAAAATTAAAAAAAAAAACTTTGTAGCGAATTCAGTTTAGATGTTTTTTAAATGAAAATTTGTTTATAAAAATTTATCCATTCTATTAAGCCTATATTTGGATCGACCAACTTTAAATAAAATTATTTTAAATATCGTTCCAAAGATTATTTTCAGCGGATGCTTGAATTAACGAAACTCCTCATTTCGTCGATTCCTTTAATTGAGATCGGTCCATTAATACTTTCCGTTTAGTAAATAAATCTCGACGATACCCCGACGATGTAAACGTTTTAGTTTTGATATCCAATGTGATCAAATATTTTGAACAGTGCGTAATGTAATTTATTTTAAAAAATAAACAACGAAAAAAAAGTTATAATGGAGAAATTTTTATATAAAAAAGACCACCACAAAGCTTTTCGTCTAATAAGCCGTTATCAAGTGGACGCGAAAAACAAAATAAAACATAAAATATATAGGCAATTTATTAAAAATGTAAAAGCGATAAAAAAAAATTAAAATGTAGTAAATACTTAATTCGGATGGACGATATTGTAAAAATTAAGAACGAATGGATGAACAGATCAAAATAATGACGCAATGATGAGTATCGACAGAAGGGTTATAGCATTCGTGGACGGCCGCGTATACTCGGTGACAGAACGATAGACGTTCGTCGGTGTGATATTATGGATGAACAAAACCTGCGGTCGATATAAGCTGGAAAAAAGTATGGAGCCGCTTATATCTATAGATATAAGCGCCATAGTGTGATCGAGTGATGTATTTTTTTATTTTTTTTTATTTTTATTTTTTTTGGGGCACTGCTGAGGAGCAATCACAACCCACTAACGTGTTGATAAATAGTTATTATATATTGATGTTACAATTGTAAATATGCCGTAAATTGCGGGAACAAGTCTAGTTCTCGAAATTACGTAGGTGATTCAACGTGGTGATAACGACGATACGATACGATCCGATAGCGTGATTATACAAAACAGAGACTAACCGCCCAAAAAACTAAACGAACGTATTGATTGACTGTTACACTTCATCAGTTCTGTTATTCGTAATTCTCCGGGAATTCATTATTGATACAAAAAGTTCTTTCAGATACCACTATCTGTTATCGTGTATTATTATTATTATTATTATGGCGGGGGTTTTTGTACTTTAGCCTTATACACCTAGGCGATCGGACCATACTATTAGATGAATGTCGTTGAAATAAATCGACCTTAATACCTACATATTATATAACTTTCAACGTATTCTATTATTACGGGCATTCAAAATGTTATTTTATTCTTCTTCTTAATTGCTCAATCTAATTTAACAGATTAGTGGACAACTATCATTAACAATTTCCGGATAGAGCCATTTTCTTCACACTTAGTTCTCTGATTTTACATCTCATTGTATTTTTATTTTATGTATTTCTGTCTCGGTCTTCCTCTTGTTCTTTCACTTTCCACGGTTCCTTCTATGATTAGTACTAGCTAGTTCATTGCTTCTGTATATACGTCCAATCCATTTAAGTCTCCTTGTTTTTAATGTTCTTATTATACTTTTTTCTTTTTTTTTCATCGACTCTTTCTAATATTTGTTCATTTCTTATCATTTCCGTCCAAGATATTTCCATTCTTCTCAAGCACCAGATTTCCAACGCTTCCAGTTGCTTGGTAATTTTTTTTTTTTGTTTAAACTCCTCATTTCTGACCCCTACATCGGTATACTCTATACGAATACTTTAATAATCTTTTCTTCGCTTCCGTTCGGATATTTTTTCATGCTAATAAGCTTCGTTTTTTTTTATTAAACGCCGCGATTTATTATTATTTAATTTACTCGTGTAACGCTCACTCTTAAAACGTTATATATCTATACGAGTGGATATGTGTTGATGGGTGTGTGCGTGAAAACGTTGTTACGTGCATATTGGTAACAGCGCGCTAAGTATAGTAATTCGTATGAACTTACTGGAGCAAAGCGACCCGTCGAAGCCGCATTTTGGAATATCTGGCGGTGGTACTATCCGACCTCCGGCCCAGTGAATTTCAGTATTTTGTACGTATTCGAGCGCTTGCTTTACGCCGATATAGTTGGCCACGATCTGAAACACAGAAAATCCGGTCTACACCATTTCGACGTCAGTCAACTTAATCTTAAAGGTAAATATGTACCATCGTCGAAGTAAACTCGTTTAATACCTTTAATCCTCGTCTTCCGCCATACGGGCTGAAACGATTCCCGCCGGCGCATGTTAACCGTTTTTTTATTATCGAAGAAGGTATTATTTATTTACATGCATTTATTATTATTATTATGTAATATGCCTTATTGATTGTTTTTACATTTTTTTTATATTCAATAATGCGATAGTTTTATTGTATTTATATGCTCGTTGTATAACATGTTCAGTTTTTTTAGGGTTTTCAAGTATATATATATATATATATATATATATATGAATATATGTGATGCCTTTGTGACGTGAGTGAACAAAAATTTTATTTTCGCGCATTACATAGACGTTTTATTTTACATATTTCAATTGCTATCTAATTTCTATTACTGTTACCATTATTTCATTAATTTGAAAAGTTAGGAATGTAGTGATTAAAAAAAAAAACATAAACAAGTTTTAAAATCATTAAAAAATTTTCTCATTATGAAAAATAACGAAACTTTTCTGATGTTGAGTCATTTTCGAGTGAATATGAAAAGATAAATTATAAATATAATGTAAAAAATATTACTAATATTAAATTTTTTAAAAAAATCGGTCGATACCGCATTATTATTTTCCCCCCAAAAAATGGCAGTCCATTATCGAGATAAAACATCAACTGACTGAGCTATCGAAGTCTATTTGAACGACCGTGCTGTTTCTCGGGTGATATCTCTAACTATTATTACTATTACTATCAATACTATGGATTTGATTTGTTGTTAGACCGCCTACAGCTGCTGGACGGTGTGTATTTTTCACGCTATTTTTTCCTTTTTTTTTTTTTTTTTGGTGTTTTGACCTACAATAGGATTCCAAATATCACTCAAACAAAAACCATCCTCCCTAATGAAATTATCTTCAGACTTACTAATTTCAACAGCTTCTTTGGCTAGAGTGAATAAATATCGCTCAAGGTTGGCACAAGGAGCTGTTGAAATTAGTAAATATCAAGATAATTTCAAAAGAGAGTATTTTTTTTTTTTTTTTTAAATGATTTATAATACTGCGAGTTGTCCACCAAGGACATTTAGCAGTACGTTTAAAAGAATTGAGCATGAGGGGACAAGTATCCAGCGATACCTACCCGATTACGACGACCCTAAACGAGATCCTGCGGTTTCTGACGTTTTAGTCTCCTTATGTCACCGGTGGTATCAAGCAATCCCCTAGCAAAAGTATTCGGGTGGCTATCAAGTCTTCTTGCGTGTCTTTTAGCGTGAACTTTTATGACCTCGGCCACATAATCTATACGTAAATCTCGATGCAACGTTAGATTTGTTACATACCAGGGTGCTTTGGTTATCATCCGAAGAATTTTATTTTGTGACGTTTGTATTATTTTCAGGTTTGATGGTCTAGCACAACCCCAAAGTTGCACCCCATAGGTCCAGACAGGCCTTAGAACCACCGTATATATTAAACGTTTATTATCTGTCGTTAGTACACTGTTTCTCCCTATCAGCCAGTACATTTTTTTAACACGAATATCTAATTCTTTTTTCTTCATCTGTATGTGATGTTTCCATGTTAATCGGCTATCCAGGTGTAATCCTAAGTATTTGACCGTTGATCGCACTGACAGATCGGTGCTATTAATCCTGACAGGTGGGGGTGTAACTTTTCTGTTGGTAAAATGGATATTGACAGATTTGTTTTCATTAATTCCAATTTTCCATTTTTTAAACCATATCTCCGCCTTAGTAAGAGCTTTCTGTAGGTTACTGCTAGCTATCTTCGGATCCGTGTGTGTTGAGAGCAGTGCAGTGTCATCCGCAAATGTAGCCAGCTGTACATTTTCCATTGTAGGGAAATCAGCCGTGTATAACAAGTACAGCGTGGGGCCCAGCACAGAACCTTGGGGAACGCCTGCTAAAAGAGGATGTATTTCTGAATAGGTATGTTTATAACGGACTTGGACTTTCGTTTCGGTCATATTTGTAATTCTATTCTAGGCCAAATTATGAAAAAGGACCCAGAAAAAGGAAAAGATAATGTAAAAAATACAATCCACCCAGAAGCTTCAGGCGGTCCTCTTAAAAACCAATCAAATTCATGGTGTTAATAATAGTAGGAATAACAGTTAAAGATATCCTATGAGAAACAACAATGGTCACTCAAATAGACGTTTCCGTCAATCGTTCAGTCAGTTGATGTTCTGTCTCGATAATAGACTGTGTAAGCATGTACTTTTTTCGAAATAGTGACGCTATCGACCAAAACTATTTTTAATTTTAACTATTAATTATCATACCGCTAAAAGCACAAACTCGCTTCGATCGTATATAAATATTAACAAGTCAAAACGTGCATATATAAAACAATTGCTGAACATATTCAAAATAGTTCATCAACAAATACATATATATATATATATATATATATATATATATATATATATATATATATATATATATATATAAAGTATGGTTTTAATGCCAGTATTAATACCACACTAATTTCTGCATTGAATGTACTACTTCCTAATAGTTTATTCCACTCGTGAACGTTGTTCTTTTTCTGAAAATGAATTTCCAGTTTTATGAAATCAAGAAACCTTAGTGACGATAATAATCAAATCAAATCAAATTTATTTCAATATAATTTCAAGTGTAATGATGACAAAAATTAATATAAAATAAAAAATAATTACAAATAAAAAACGAATAAATAATAAAATAAAACAAATTAAAAAAATCGATAAACAATCATTGAGAAAATAATTAAAGTACTTCTACTAATAGTAATAATAATAAAATTGTATGAGCAACATTGCGCGAACGGCGACTAAATTATTGTTATACATTCATTTTACGGCTGACATTTAACATCACAGAGCCAGCGAAACAATTAAGAAACTCAAATTAACCAATAAATAGTTAATTATTAATTAACAAACTCAAATTTATTAATAAATAGTTAATTATAAATTAATAAACACAAAATTAACTAACAAATAGTTAATTATTAATTAATAAACTCAAAATAATTAATAAATAATTAAATATTAATTAACAAACCCAAGTTAACTCTTTAATAGTTAATTATTAATTAATAAACTCGTATTAACTAATAACTAGTTAATTATTAATAGACATAAATTATTTAATAAATAGTCGGTTATTAATTAAAAAACCGCGAACTAACTAATAAATAGTTAAATCATTTTTACTTATAACAATCCAAATAATAATAATAATAAGAAGAATAACAATAATAATAATGTACAAAAGTGTGGATTAATTATGTGAAATGTTCGTTAATAAAAGTTTAGGTTTCTATTTTTAATAAAAAAAAAAAAACATACATTGCCCACCGATCATAATTTACTCCTGGAAAATCAGGTATGGGATCATCATGAACATTCAATCATATATAATGTACTATATATACGAGCGAACACACACACATATATATATATATATATATATATATATATATGTACATTTATACGCACCTAAGCAGTTGAAATAAGTTTTCAAAAAATTATTTTTTTCTTTTTTCTTTTTGGAACTTTTCTTCGAAATTTATCGCCGTTTACATTAATGAGTTGTAATGCGTGTGTATATGTGTGAGAAACAGAATGAATCGGTGATATGGAAAATATCTCGTCATTTATGACGATATTTTCTACTTAGTCAACAAACTCTCTCGACTTTTGGCCTTTTACCGGTTTGACACAATTTCTTTTAAACTTTTTTTTCTGTCCTTTTCTTATCCGTAACACGGAATAAGTCTTCTCTTTTCTTGTTTGTGGAAGCACAAAACTTATTTTTTTGTTACAAAACATAAACGTTATATGTTATCGCGTACGTAATACGTATATGCAGTGTATGCGATTGTTTGTGACTAGTGTGTGTGTGGTAGTATGTATACTCGCGTCCTGAGTTAAATTTCTTTACTTGACTAGCTTTTCCGCTTTGCCTTCTTTAATCGGTCGCTCGCTCTTTCCGTTCGGTGATTTGCTCTCTAATTTCCTTTTCATGCGTTCATTTCAGTGTCTCTCAGTTTTTCTTCACCGCTCTCGTTTGCTCGTCTGTTTCGACTGTGAGAAAATTGTCATTTTACCGAAGGCGTTTAGCTCGCTGTCATTTTTCCTCCTGATTTAGATTTCATTTTCGTTTACTTATCCTTTCCGTAATTCGCCTCATCATCTACACGTTGGATTACGAAGTAGTAATATTTATGTCTTGTCTACTTTCTCATTTTTTCACTTTTATCTCCCTTATTATTATTATTATTATTTCGTAATTTTCTGCATGGAAAACATGAGCTGTTGTCAGGTTTATATATATATATATATATATGTTTTTGTTTAGTTGCATGTGTGTACGAATTCATGTATGTATGTATGTGATTTTATGTCATGAATATAATTTATTGTAAATTTTGGTACGGAGACGTTGTAGAAAAGATCGCCACTAATTTACTTAACTCTAAAGTATAATAAAGACTAGAATGACGTGAACTTTTCATCACCCATAATGATGGAATGAGTCAAAATTACTCATGTCCTATTTATGTTCAGTTACTACTATCGTTTAAATCGGAAATTAATAAGTAGCACAAAAAAAATCATTAAGTGTTGCTGAAATTGTGTGTTTATTCATATAAATTATCATGTAGTCATCAGTCCCAAGACGGGTTTGATTATTTTCTCCACAATTGACGATTTTCAATTTTCCTCTTCATGTTCGCATATACGTTGCTACCAGTGTCTTCCATTAGCTGTTGCATATATTGTTTTCCAGGTATTCTCTTTCCTCGTTTTTCATCCATTATGCCTTCTATAATTATCTTTTGCAGTCTATCGTGCCTTAGAATATGCCACATCATATTCATCCTTCGTTTTATTATTGTTTTCTTCAATAATGTTCTTTCTTCTTCAATTTTCTTTAAGACTTCTTCGTTAGTTAGTTTATCTGTCCAGCGTATTTTCAGCATTCTCCTGTAACACCACACTTCGAATGCTTCTAGTGATTATTCTTCCATTTTACTGATCGTCCTCCCGTCATTGGTGAATATGTGTATACACATAATAATTTTTTATATCCATTTCAAAAATACGTTTTGAGTATATTTTCGATCAGTAGTTAGACTGTTATAGGACACACACACTAATAGTTATACATTATTTTTATGATCTATTTATTCATATTCCTGCTTTAAAACTGTTTGCCGAGACAGTAACACCGGTAGTTATTTCATATACCAGTTGTAAAATGAAATTTCTTCTACTCCTATTTTTTCCAGATACTTCTTTGTAGAAGACCCTTGCATTTTAATGCTGTCATATGTAATATATTATTAAAAAAAACATACATGGGCCAACAACGGTGTTCCAGCACGAACAGAATATTCACGTAACATTCTGTCTAGGATATCAACTCCAAATTTCGATGTATTAAGGCTTATTATTTTCACTATCCTCAATAAGAATACTATTGTGCATTGTACTGAAAATTAGTACACTTACACTAGTAATATGCGAGAATGTGTCTGTGATCATTCATTATTAGCTTTGTTGAATACAATTGTCGTTTTTTATTTATTCCGCAGGATGGCAGTACATCCTTCCTATTCTCAGTTTTTCTGCTAAAGAAACTGAAGAAAGAAAATTCTCGTACGTAACATTCAGTTCCTTGTTGTAAGATGGTTCCATAAGTTTTAAGACTACATGTTCCGATATCGATTGGTTTATTGTTTTCATTTCATCTTTCCCAAAATAAGGGAATCCATTCAAACAATATTTACTTTTTGTATCAGCTAACAAAATTTATCATGCTTATTTGCCAAATATTGCAAAAATTTACATCTACACTTAGTAGAATACAATTGTTCTTCACATTTTGATTTGAATGATAACATTTTTGTGAGTTAGCCATAAGTATATTCCATATCTCGGATGCACGGATAAATTTATTTTCACGAATTTTTTGTGGTTCTTGCTGACGAATGTTAAAACATCAATACTTCATTATTTGCAGCATGCGATTATATCATATAGACAGTTGAAAAATGTTCACTCTCCATTCCAAATTTCTTGTTTGTTGTCACCTTCATAAATAATACTTTCAGAAGAATCTTCTTCTAAATCCGATGATGATGCTGTGGCCTTCTAGGTATTTAAGTTGTTGACGCATTAAAATAAAGGAATGATGTTTACAAAAGACCACATTTTAGAAAGTCAGCGAAAATTACTTCATCATACAGTGTGGAACAAAAGTTATAAACAAATATATAGACGCCATGAGTCATTTTGACTGGTGCCAAGATTCATGCCGTCCTTCTGATCTTAATAGGGTAATCAATAAACGCATAAGCGGAATTGATGGGCGGTATTTTTATTAAGTGCATTAACCCCTCCCCCTTGGGGGTACTTTATACCTTCAGGGAAGCTCTAATCGGTATGGGACGCATCCATAGCTGGCGGATAATGGAACGGCCTACAGATATGTAGGTTAGCTGTGAATAAGACATTAGTTAAACAAGCAGACGCGGACCAAGAGCGGCTACTGGTGGAAAGCTTCAGGCAGGCGATTCCATTAGTGACAGGGTAAGAGACACGAGGATGCAGACGGTCAGCATGAGGAACTGGCCATAAAAGTCTGCATAAATCTTATGACTGTCTCTCCCTCGGCGGGTTAAGGTCGCCGTAAAAACCTTGCAACACCGTTGTCCTCAGTAACAAACTGCTGCTGCCTTGCGGTTCAGGTCTTTACCCAAAGGCTAAGGGAGTAAACCATGACAGAAAATCACGCGGAAGGCAACGAAAAACCACCGCATTACTTTTTCAAAGAAAGTAGTAGAAGTAACAAGAAAAATATTACTGGTTCAGGTGCGCTCATAAACGCCTGGCCCGGCAGGAGGAAATGAGCGGGGTCCTCAGGTCGTCAACATGCAAAGTCCCGGAGTTACAGAGTTGAAAGGCACGCCGCCCATACCGAAACTAAAGCTCTCAAGGACGTTAAAAATGGAAACATGGAATGTTAATAGCATGTTCGAGATAGGAAAAACACATAACATCATATCAGAAATGAAACGAACTGAAATTGAAATCACGGGTATAAGTGAAAGAAGATGGCCTGGAAATGGTACCTGTCAAATAGACTGAATGACGATGCACTATGCAGGAAATAACTCAAAGGAACACAGAAATGGAGTTAGAATAACGGTGAATGCAAACATCAAGAAAAGTATACTAGGATATGTACCACACAGGTATATGCACCAACAAAAGATAAACCGCAAGCGAAATTAGAGAATTTTTATAAAAACCTCGAAGATATCGTTAAGCCAATAAATCCGCATGAAGTTACAATTATAATGAGCGACTTTAACGCTAAGATTGGAACAGAGAAGACAGGTGATATCGTAGGTAATTTTGGATTGGAAAAAGGAAGGAAAGAGGTGACAGATTGGTGCAGTTTTGTCAAGAACGTAATCTTATGGTGACAAATACATGATTCAAGCTACCACCGAGACGTTTGTATACCTGGAAAGCACCTCAGGATAAACCTGATAATGTGGTTAGAAATCAGATAGATTATATTCTGCTAAACAAACGGTATAGAAACGGATGCATATACACGAGAACATTACCAGGAGCGGATGTGCAGAGCGATCATGTTTTGCTGGCGACTAAAATACGAGTCAAGCTAAAAATTGTATGTACTCGGAATCCAACAAGGCCGGGGACATGACGCTATTACAAGAACCACAGATAAAATATAAGATAGCAAGGGACCTTAATGAAACTATTAAATACGTTAAAGAGGAAGAAAGAAAAGAAGTACAAAATGTACAGGATATAACAGGCGGTCAAAGAATAAAGAAAACATGAGAAAAACTTAAACCGATATTCACAGCAGTAGCAAGCAAACATTTAAAAGCAGTTAACAAGATTAGGAGGAAAGGATGGATGAAGAATGAAATATTAGATTTAATGGAAGAAAGAAGAGAAGTTAAAATTAAAACAAATCAAAAAGAATATCAACGCCTAAAAACCCTAGTAAGGAAAAAATGTAGAGAAGCCAAAGAACAATGGCTGAAAGACAAATGCGACGAAATTGAAAAGCTGCAGCATAAATTTGATAACTTTAACATACATAAAAAAATTAAAGAAGTAGCAGGAATATACAAAAATATAAATAGACACGCGCTAAAGAACAAAAAAGGCGAAATGGTAGTAGAAGAGGAAGATGTTAAAAAAGAATGGACAAACTATATAAAAAAATTCTTCAAAGACAAAAAGGGACATATAAATTTTGGAAATGATGCAAGTCCGACATTACTAATATTAACATCAGAAGCAGTACAAGCTATAAAATCAGTGCATTGTAGGAAAGCGTCAGGACCCGACAGTATATGCGTGGAAATTATAAAATTGATTCAGGAAGAAAATATAGATATAATAGTCAGATTATTTAATATCATTTATGAAAGAAGAGAAATACCGCAGGAGTGGTTGCAGTCTACACTTGTTCCTATACCCAAGAAAGGAAACGCCACTAAATGCAAGAATTAAAGACTAATTAGTCTAACTAATCACATACTAAAACGATTCATAAAGATTATACATAACCGAATAAGTAAGAAGTGCGAAGAATCAATGTCCAACACACAGTTTGGATACCGGAAAGCAATGGGAACGAGAGAAGCTTTAGTCGGCATCATAACCTTGATACAAAGATCATTGGAGCAGAACAGAGATGTAATAGTATGTTTCCTAGACTTACAAAAAGCATTTGAAACAGTAAAGCATGATAAATTAATAAAATGTCTACAAAAAACTGGAATAGACCAACAAGATATAAATATAATCAAACAGATATATTGGAAACAGACAGCGGCTTTAAAAACAGAATACGGTCTTTACATTTCAATTAATAAAGGTATAAAACAAGTACTTGGTATGTCACCATTACTGTTTAATTTATACGTAGAAAAATTATCGAATAAAATTGTATCCGCAATGAAAATTTCAGGACTACGCATAAATGCATAGAAAACGAAAGTGATGATATTCGGCAATACCAAGAAGACATGCCCAATAATGACAGTGGACGGGGAACCGATAGAAGTTGCCAAATCGTTTAAATATCTCGGTTGCTGGTAGAATGATGAAATTAACCCCGATAAAGAAATCAGAATAAGAATCGAACAGGCAAGATCAGTATTTAACCAAATGAGATCTCTGTTTAGTAATAAACATTTAAGTCTGAAATTAAGATACAGGATGGCTAAGTGTTATGTATATTCGGTTTTATTATACGGAGCGGAGGCGTGGACGTTAAAAAGCACAACGATGAAAAATCTAGAAGCATTCGAAATGTGGGTTTTCAAGATAATCCTGAAGATATCATGGGCTAACCGTATATCGAATAGAAAAGTTGTGGAAAGAATACAGCAAAATAAAGAGCTATTAACAATTATCAAGAAAAAGAAATTAGCGTATTTGGGCCACATTATGCGGCACAATATAGGTATCAGTTGATACAGTTAATTATACAAGGCAACTAGAAGTATGTAGACGAAAAGGACGCAGAAGAATGTCGTGGATGAAAAATTTGGAAAATTGGACGGGATGCTGAATCAACGAACTAATACATTCGGCCAGAAACAGGACCAGTTTCTCACTCGTTGCAGCCAACCTTCGTTAACGGCACTATAAAGAAGAAGAAGCATATGTTAAACTGAACGTAACATTGCGATTTGTGTATCGATTTTAAATGATAATTAAATCGAATCGAATTGAAAAAAATATTATCCTAAATATTATTATTGTTGTTGTCGTTGTGGTAATTTTTTTCTTGAACGAATTCCCTTCAAAACGAAATTCCTTACATTCCAGCTTATATAAGAAAACAAAATAGAAAAAATTTAATCCATCCGTTTATCATCGAAATAAAAGAAATTTCTCCTCGATTGCACTGTAGCCAAAAATTTCGAAATATTCGTTCGTTTATTTGTTTGAAAAAAATTTACAGATACGTTACATAAACGGGTTTTAATTGTTTCATTCTTAGGCTCGCCTCACACTTGTTCGGTTTCACTCGGTTCGGTTTCTATTCCATTCGTTTTCGATTTCCTCCTAATCGTTCACACCAGCACAAGGTTCTTGTATTTCGTGATCCGAGATCCGCAACATACGAAACCAGTCGCGTTTTACTTATACGGAGCAAAGTCCAGTTTTGGCTATATTATTTCTTTATAGGGGAATTAGAAAAACCAAAAAGAAGGTTTAATCACGGTGCACCCGATTATAACTTGAAAGGACAGCGATCTCACGCGTGACGAGTCTATGTACGACACTATAAACGAATAAAATTTTACGCATACGGAGCCTTCTGCACAAGTTCGGTTATAATCGTTTAAAAGATCGTGGCTCAAACCTGGAAAAGTTGTACACAAAAAATCAATGAAGCATTTGGTCTACTGTCCAAGATATATATTCGCCAGTTCAACATAATAACACTAAAACCGGAATTTCCAAATCTACCGAGCCCGCCATAGCAAAATACCAAAATTTGGAGGTGATAAACATCTAAAAGCTATAATGAAACAGATAACATGCTCATTAAAGCGTGCCAAGCAAGAGCACTGGTCGAGCTTAAGTAGCAACTAGTTACGACAGATCAAGCCGCAAATTGACACCTGGACAATATTGTCCCGCAGAAATAGACGAAAGAAATTGGCTTTAGCGGTTAACGCGCGTCCCACTGATCAATAGAGAACCACGAGTACTCTTACCGCTGGCTCTCTGCACTAACGATAGGATACATAATCACTGAACGCTAAAAATTCGAAAACCAAGGAAGGAGGCGTCAATTGCCGGACTCAGTATGTACGATACAAGACAAAGAAAACATGTCACAGAAACTGCTAAATTTTTTAAACCTACCGAACCTACTGAAATTAATATAATTAAGAACGTTACTATGTAATATTTACCTTCTCATTGTTTTTACTGTTAGCATAAATATAAGACGTTAATTTCATACTGCATCGTAGATGCAAATGACCAGAGTAGTTGAACGTCGTTAAATAAAATGTATAAATAAATAATTAAATATATTGCAAATATATTATATGTTACAAAATGCTGGCCAAGTGATTGGACACGATCAATTTATGTGCCGATCCATAAAAAAGGAGCACGAGATACATGTCATAACTACAGAACTATAACTGTAATATCTCGTGCTAGCCTTGTGTTGCTATACATCACACATGAATGGCTGAAACCATATATACTACCGCAAATACCATCGGAAGAAACATGTTTTATCCCAGGTAAAGGAACAAGAGATCAAATTTTGAACTTACGACAGATGATCGAAAAATGCAAAGAATATAACCTCAAAGCATATTTATGCTTCATAGATTACACAAAAGCTTTTGACTCTGTGCGGTGGCAGAAATTATGGCAAATACTTGGTGATTTTGGTGTTCCAGCACATCTAATTAACCTAATAACATCTCTATATGTTTCCAATAGCGGAAGAGCGAAAATTAATAATGGACTCACGGATGAAATCGTATTAGAAAAAGGAGTCCGTCAGTAATGTATATTAAGTGCCATCCTCTTCAATATATACAGCGAGTGGATTATGAGAAAGGTACTCCAGAGATTGGAAGATGGAATTAAAATTGCAGGAAATGCACTTAATAATTTGCGATAATTGTAATAATTTCAATTGTCAGAAGAAAAGCTCAGTCATCTATTCCAAAAACTGGACACTGCAAGAAAAGAAGCAAGCTTGTTAATAAATAAAGATAAGACTAAGATAATGATCCTTGATGGGAAAATTGAAACACAGAACCGGCAACATCTGAACGACCTGCATTTGTATACTTAGGATCACTCATTACAAAAGACGCAAGCTCGACGGCGGAGATTAAACGGCGAATAGCAATAGCAAAAACTGCATTAGCACGACTTAAGAAAATATGGAAAAGTCACAACATAAACATGAACACAAAAGTACGTCTCGTGAGAACCCTTGTGTTTTCTGTATTTCTCTACGCATCCGAATGCTGGAAGCTAAACAAAACAGATATCCAGAGTATCGACGCTTTCTAAATGTACTGCTGGAGGCGAATGTTGAAGGACCATGGACTACAAAACGAACCAATATAGAAATTTTAAAAGAAGCTAATGTAGATACCCGATTACGGCACATAGTGGAGAAACGTCCACCTTTTTTGTCCATATTATGCGACGAGACAGCCTAGAGAAACTAATCACAGTAGGAATGACAAAAGGCTGCAGATAAAGAGGAAGACCACCAACGCGGTACATGATCAAAATCAAAACTATCACTGGTATCACTTCGCTGCAAGAGATTATTAAACGCACCGAGGATCGGCATACATGGCGGTCAATTATACGAAAAAATTGTGATTAATAATTTCAGGACGCTCCAAACGAGCACACGACTTATATATATATATATATATATATATATATATATATATATATATATATATATCGCCGTTACGTTATAAATGTATCAGAATAAATTTTCTGGCTTCTTAAAATGCTTCATAAATATGTAAAACTACAAATGATTCACTTTTCCGGTAATTTAAATTTTAAACAAATTCTTAACAAAGACAACAACATAAACTTTTGTCTATCAAAATTTTAGTATCTTCGATAACGTCTATACGCCCCGAAATTGATTACCACTGTATTTTCGATTCGTTAAATATTACATTTTACGCCTATTGGCGCAAAAAAAAATTATAAAAGTCGTACGAATAATGAATATTTATTAGGGGGTTGGGCTGCCGAATTTGTTACTTTACTAACTCGATAAAGATTACTCATCGCCTTTAGAATATCGTCTAAAGTGTGAAATCGTATATATATATATATATCACGATCACTATAAGGTTTTGTCTATCCACTCCTATATAAAGGCTTTCACCAATGTCTTCCACCCACATATATATATATATATATATATATATATATATATATATATATATATATATATATATATATTGTTTTCTCGGTGTTCCTATGTGGCTCGGAGACCGGGTCAGTAAGCACTTAAGCAGTACCGACAGAAAACATATAGACGCGCTAGAAATGTTGTGTTAGAGACGAATGATGCGTGTCTCATGATGGACAACTAGAAGAACCAATGCTTCCATTTTGGACGACATTGGTAACCTGAAAAGATTAAAATCGATCGTTCTCAGCGGAATACTACGATTTTTTCATCACGTAGTTAGAGAAATATCGAGACGCTGTTCGCTCAATGTGTAGTAGCTGGTAGAAGAGAGCGCGGTCGTGTACCTCTTCGATGGTTAAATGCGATTTGCAGGGCAACTGACCGTACTTTCTACGATTGTATAGTAAAAATCGCACGCAACCGTATTTTTTGGCGCAGCCTGGTCAGCCGTGTGACAGATCATGGTCACGATAACCATGCATTGGGCGACACCACTCACTGATGATATATTATATATAGGATAACGTATTAAACGGACACCTTTTTTCTTCTTTCCAATTCAACGCTATTAGAGTGAGCTGACTTTTAATGTAGGAAATACTTCACACTTCGATGTAGTTATTTTGTGTTCGCGATTCATTATTCTACATGTTCGTGAGATGTTACATTATTCTCGAAAAAGTGTAAAATTCTTACAGCGAGAGCGTCGTGCAACGTTAATCCGACAAAAACAAATAAAGAATACTTACCAAATGAAACGAAGTTATTCGTTAATTTCCAGTTTATAAACGATTACGAATTAGAAAGAGAAGAAGAAATTTATTCGTATAAATAAAAGTTATAAACTATTTCACAATATAAATTATCGGTATCGTAGGCCTTAATGTAAAGTTCTTATAAATACAATAATAAAAGATATATTTTCATTTATGTATAGAATAAATATTAATTTATGCTGGGAAAAACATAGAAAAAACCCAACTACAGAAAAAAGAAGAAAAGAGAGGAAAAACCTCGAGGAAGTAGGTCTGAAAATCAGCCTTAACAAAAACCGCTCGTAACGACTTTAGCAACATCACGATAGGCCGGATGGCCGATTCGCGAAGTTATTTATTTAATCGTATCGATCGCGCAAAGCATAGCATTCGTGCTATAGCATCGTATTTAATAGGCGATGTAAGCCGTGCAAGCCTTTACTAAGTAGACGAATGTTACGCGTAATAGATGGGGGTTGTCGGTATTTACTCATTTGCGAAGGTTGGGCTCCGAAATTTTCCATTTGTACATACATCTCTCTGATTTACAGCGTCCCCGATTAGTTCGAACGCGATTAAGATTGCACCATGCACGTCTATCGAAATCGAATCTGGGCACCGTTATGTTAGTGAATAAAATGGAGTCGGAGAAGTCGCATCGTTTAAGTTTTTATAATAACAGATTATACAAGGTGACGATTATAGTTTCAGCGAGAATATTAACGAGGAACATTCGGAAATGGTCGCCATAGCACGTGGTAAGTTCGGGAACACGTTAGAAAATAAGGAGATTCCTCGAACGCGCGCTATTAGCATCGATCTATAACAGACGTGATACACACGGAACAGCACTACGTCGATAAAAAGGAAAAAACGAATTATCGTGTAACTTCGCAGGAGATAAAGAGAAACTACGGGAATAAAATATTTACAGTAAAGTGGAATAATCAAAATAAGGGAGACATCTCCGGAACTCTTTGTAAAAGTGAAATAACAATATGATGGATACCAGAAGGAAAGCGTAAAAAAAGCTGTACGAACGATAATGTCAATTTCGCGGAAGCTATACAACCAGCGACGATGTGTCTCAGAAACTGTCTGAAGAAGAAGGATATAAAGTTTCGACAGAAACTTGTAAACGAATGATTAGCAATTTTTAGAATAATATTTGGACGTATTTTAAATTGAACTAGAAAATTTCAGTTTTCGCTATTCCTTATTATTATTAATAATAATAATAATAATAATATAAATGATTACTTAACTACTACCATTATTTTAATTATTTTATACCGATCTAATTTGTATTAATATTTGTGTACGATAAACCTGGCTTACCAATCAAAATTAATTAACATTCGGTAGTCGTAAATTACGACGACTTGTTATAACATGTTAAGGAGATAGGAAAGGATAAATAGAAATCAATAAATGATTTTGGATAATATTCGATAATACATATATAATACCTGGTCTAGAAAAAAATCGTCGGAACAGATTGGGAAGCCTATAGAGAATATTTAGAGTCCAACTTAAAAATTCCGCTAAAGAGCAACGAGCACATCGACGACACTGTACGTTATACTCGTGCAGAGCTACCCTGAACACACCCGGCAATAATCGAAAAAACATAAATAATAGTTATCCTACATTAGTTAAGGAGCTTGTCTTGGAGAAAAGACGATTACGGAAAAAATGGTTTCAAACTAGATATACGCGAGATAAAACTTTGTTTCATAAAAAAAAAACGAAACACCTGAAGAGATTACTGTCGGAAATCAAAAAGAAAACCTTTAAAAATTTCCTATCCGCTCTGTCGCCATTACCTGTGGATGATCATTCGCTGTGGAAGTGTAAAAATATTAAAAAACTGATTACAAGTATACCTTGCTACTCATTTAAGGAGTGTGTTTAAACCCATACAGGCGCTTCATCCAAGTAAATATGAGTTGGATACTGATAAACTCGTCTATGAAACTTACCTCATCGGTGCAGCTTAACTATACGACTAAGTTTACGGACCTTAAAGAGGTGAAAAGTACCATAAAGTCCTTAAAGCGCAACAAAAGTCCGGGTTTTGACCTGATGACAGCGAAGTTGCTTGGGGAGCTGCTTCGAAAAGCTCTAGTGTTGCATACATATATATATATATATATATGTAATGCCATAATTCACTTAAACCACTTCCCGATGTATTGGAAGTTTGCTCAAGTCATTTCCAAAACCCGGGAAGGATCCGCACTGTATGTTTATCGGCCTATATCTTTATTACCCATATTATCAAAAGTAATGGAAAAATTAATATTAAACAGGCTACGCCCCTCTTTTGATTTTAATAACGTAATACCGAATCATCAGTTTGGTTTTATGAGACAACATTCCACAGTGGATCAATTGCACAGGATAGTAAATATAATTGAAAACAGTCTAGAAACGAGACAGGTTTGTACGGCGGCGTTTATCGATGTTGCTCAGGATTTTGACAAGGTGTGGCACGAAGGCCTATTGTTAAAGCTGAAATCACTCTTCCACCAAATTTACATCTTCCGGTTACTTCTTATATGCAAGATCGGTATTTCCAGGTACGTTATGAACACGCGCTCTCTGAGATTCATCCTGTTCTAGCAGGTGTGCCGCATGGTTCGATCCTGGGGCCTACGCTGTATTTGCTTTACATTGCCGACTTCCCTGTTACTAGGAATGTACGCGCGGCTACTTTTGCAGATGACACTGCCTTACTCTCATGTAACACAGATCCGAACATTGCCAGTAATAACTTACAGGAAGCATTAAACAGAGCGAAACAATGGTTTAAAAAATGGAATGTAGCTGTTAATAAGAGCAAATTAACGTTCAGTTCACAAATAGGAAGGTTATAGTTCCACCTGTTAGAATCAATAACCTTAAAATACCTATTCAGCCGAGTGTTAAATATCTAGGTATGCACCTGGTAAGTCGATTGACAAGTTGGCAACATATAGACAAATAAAAAGAAGGAACTTAACATCCGGGCTAGAAAAATCAACTGAAATATCGCATTAACCAATAAATGTTTGGTATATACAGCAGTTATAAAGCCAGTCTGGACCTACGGAATAGAGCTATGGGGTTGTGCAAAAAAACAAATATAAAGGTGCTACAGACGTTCCAAAATTAAATATTAAGAACAACGACAAGTGCACCCTGGTACATAACCAACACAACCCTACAAGCAGACTTAAATATTCCATATGTGTCCGATGTTATAAAACAGTACGCTCAAAAGCACGTACTTATACTGGAAGGTCATCCTAATACGTTGGCTCAAGGATTGCCGAACACCTCCAGTGACACCAGGAGGTTGAATCGTAATAAACCTCTGGATCTTGTTTAATGTAGCAGCAGCTGGTTGAGCACCACTGGGTGCTTCTCCTTCACGTTATTACATGATCAAAAATTTTTTCTAAATGACCTAGGGGGTTAAATTGTAAAAAGTATAATATATATATTTTTAAAAAATTCTTGATAGTGGTCGAAATAAGAGAAGATGCCAACCCAAACAAAAGCCTTAATGTAATTTTTTTTTTATTTCCTATATTTGTTAATTATATATATATATATATATATAATACGTATATTATACACATTATATATGTATGAATATAATACGTATATTATACACTTATATATGCGCGTGTGTGTGTGTTTTACAATATTTGTCATCCACTCAGCAAGTACATAGGCATCAATTTTTACACTACTTACGTCGTAATCGTGAAATTCCAAATTGAAATACTGCTTTAGTTTATGTAAAGAGATTCAAATTTACTTAAATATTCAAATGTCCAAAATGGCGTACGAATTTTAAGCGCACTAAACAACAACGGATTTTTGTTACAAAATTGACGAAAAATATTGATGTACCTAATGTTCTATTAGCAAAATTTTAATATCTCACCCACGTACCAGTCTACCGTAACAAGAATTATTATAGTTATCCGAACAGTTTAGTTCAGAGAATCAGGACGATGGTAGCACGCAACACTGAAAACGCAATAATTATCGCTAATATTTATTATATTTTTCTAGAAACACACACGTACGCACGTAAAATACACACTTCGCATTTATAACATTTAAAATAGAATCAACATTTGTTTTGGTTTCTATTTATTCCGAAAAAGAAGTTCCGAAAGACCAAATCGGAATGTTTAAAAGTTAATCCTAGAGCGAGTTGTACGATGCCACACCCAAATACAGCGAATTTCATAAATATTACAAATTTATTTACGCGCGAATTTAAATAATCGAACTCCATAAATTATTATACAAAAAAAAAAAACGCGTAAATTAATTTAATTAAAAACAAACATTAAATCAATTAACGATGAGAGGTGAAAGTCCGTTAGATGAACACGTGAAATCTAGCAAGACACGCATATACGTGTATTATGCTGTAACATACATATATAATATATATATATGACAGACCATTTTAACGCGTACATTTATAATTTTACACTACAACACGTCCCCGGGAAGCTCAGATATAGTTCAATTTATTACTTCGAGTTGTTCATCTGGCGAATGTTTCTGGTGACAAAATTATGTATTCCTTCTCGTCCGGTGTCCTACGTATGTGCGTGAAATTAAATTTACGGAAATAAACGAGAGGGCCGTTTTTATGTTTTACGGAATTCGTCGGAAATCCTCGTTTATGTACAAAGAATGAATAATGACAACAATAAAAATGGCGACGACGAGAACAATAATAATAATAATAATACGGATAATTGAAACAATTAGAACAATTACATCGACGATGATAAAACAAACTTTATCACGATGATTAATTATAATGATGATTATGACGCCAATTATAACGACGATGACGGTAAGACTGATAGTCACGATGATCATAGCGATATGACAATCACTGAGTGGACGGTAATAATAATGATGATGATAAAAATTTAGTAAAAATTTACACGAAGATCTAGTTTTATTAACTGTTTGTACTGCAAAACTATTTTTTTTTTTAATATTTTTATTTATTTTTGTTTAATTCTAAATGTTATACTGGACAACTGTTTTCGAATTATTTTTTGTATTACTGACCATCGCTATGTAAATATTTTTATATTACTGATAGCTGATTGCGTGTCGTTTACCACATTCGAGAAATTGTTTTATTAATACTGTTCTTTATTTCGCTGTTTTATGTGAATTGTAAGTTTAATTAATATTTCCATTTTATATTTTTTATTTTTTAAATGTCCATTCGATAATGGCCTAACGGTAGAAAAGCTTTGTGTTTTTTCAGCGATTTGAACCCCTTTTTTTTTTTTTTTATTTTAATAAAAATCGCTACATACTTCTTCAAAATATCTATACTTCATCGTTTTTCTTTACCTTCAAAAATGGTTCCCGCCGATTTTTAACTTAGTAACTCGTTAAAAATAGACATTTTTGACTTTTATGATGAATTTCACTAGTATTCATTAGTTACATAAGTTACACGATGATGAAAAAAAGTGAACTAGAATTCGTATTTCGAGAAAAAGTAGAAATTAAATTGTAGCTTTAAAATTCGAATAAGACTGAAAATCAGATTCTTTATATTTACACAGGAATAATAATAATAATAAAAATGATAATGATGATGATAATCAATAAAATCGCGCAATTAACCACCGTCTACGATGCTGAGCTAATAAAGTATGGTTCACAATATCACGATATTACTTAGTGTATGTAGGCAGTCCCTAAAACTTTTCCGACGACTCCTATCTTGTGCGGATTGATGCCTACCTATTTAAGAATATCATCTCTCCACCTAGCCATAGGCCTCCATCGTGGACGTTGGCTGCCAATTGACCAACGTTGTAATATCCGTTTAGTCCATCTTCCATCCTCTTGTCTCGCGAAACGTCGGGCCTGTTTCCACTTTTTCCTGAACGTCTATCAATTTCGTCTGTTCCCTAATCTATGTATCTATGTAGCCGTCTAGCGATAAGGATAATCCTCACGCGAAAGTAAGGTTATTTTCAAATCGGACATTCATCTAGCAGTTACCCGTGCTTCTTGTTTAATTACCTCCGTTACGTAGCAGTATTTTTACATATTGACGTCACATTTCCGTAAAATGGTGCGTCTACCAAAATGCCGTTAGAGTTTTTTTTTTTTTTTTTTTGGTATCGTTGTATCAAATTGAGATTGATTTTTGCACAACTACAATAACAGTGTATAGTTAACGTTCATACCTAATACCAGTCTGTAAAAGAAGCTTATTAAATAAAGAGAACTTCGATTCTACGCTTCTTATAAGCTAAGTATATCTGTCCGAATTTAATAATAAAGTCGTTTAATTTTACACGGATATGCCGATGCCACGTTTTGATCCAAGTGTAAATTAAATACCTCGTGTCGTTTTTTCTTCCGACTACAACCGGTTTTAAATTAATCTGTAGACTGATTAAATTTAAGCAATCGGTGGAAGCTAAAATTGTCGTAACTGCAAAATTAAAAATTCCGGAAGACATAGATGCAGCGGTGAATAACCTAACAGGAACGATTCGATAAAGTTATAAACGATTTACAAAGTAAAATACCAAACTGAATCATAATCAGAGCATATTACTCATTAGAATACACTATAACTAATCAGTGAAAGAATAATATCTGGAATCATCAAACATACAACTATACAAGCAATTACGCGACAAGGTCATCAAGTATTGAATGCTATCGAGATTGCTCTACAGTTTTCTGAGACGTAGTCAAAGCCTTTAATCGAGTTTTTGGGTTGAAGGATTTTTGTATAAAATAATCTATAAAATATTTCCACTAGGATTATACCGTCTTCTTAAATGATATATAGGTAATAGACGGTTTCATAACAGCAGGCAGTTCAAATCGTTGATTTCGCAAAGAAGTATATTGCATCCGTTGAAGCTGATTATGATAACGTGTTTCGCTGTTTCGGTTCGTGTTTACGCGTTCCTGGTTTTCGTTACGTACTTTATTTTTCTCGTGTGCCGCGGCTGCGGCTTACCGCTGGTGCTAGCTCGTTAGCACTTCTACAAAATGACAAAATGACGTCACGTACGCCTACCAAGATTAGGATGGCTGATAACGATGCGTTAAACGATAATTTTCCTTCTACGTCGAGTAAATCATCCGTTCGTCGTAATATTTACGCGACTACGGGAATTTCATCAGATACTTCTTCTAGCGATAATGGAGATGATAATGTAATTGGCATGCTTCCGCCGATCGCAATAGTAGAAGTAAGACGAAGCGATTAAAACCGGAATCGGCCGATATCTACACGCAAAATCGGTTCGCGCCGTTAATGCTGCTGTTGCTGCTGCCGATACGAATATCGTGCGTGACGTTTTACATACGAATAGCTCAAGTAATAATGATAATTTAGTACATTGCGAGGTAACGCTAAGTTTATTTCTAAATTTCCTCCTATTACTATCGTTGCTACGGACGGCAAGATTGATTTTAAGCCCTTGTTTTTTAATGTCGATAATTACATCGGAATTTAAGATTCGTAATTATAATAGAAACAAATCTTCTATTTTTGTCACCACAAATAACGACTATGATAACATTATTAATTATCTCAGACAAAAGCAGAATCCATTCTTTACGCACATACCTCGTGAGCGTAAACCCCTTAACATGTACTTAAAGGACTTCCTCCCTCTTTTACTTGTGAACTAAGAAAAGGTGTTGACGTCTCACTTCGGTGATTCAATTTAATAAAAATTTATTGAATAATGGTACACAACCGTTACCTATGTACTTAGTGATGTTTCCACCTAATACTCTTCCGCGCAATAGACAGGAAGTCAAGGCTCTGTTTTCTTGCATTATCAGGTGGGAAAAGTACAGAAGAAAAGTTCCTTACCTACAGTGCTATCGTTGCCAAAGGTTTAGTCATGTGTCGCATAATTTCCAACTACCTGATCGTTGTATACGTTCTGGTGAAAATCATTAGAGTTCTATGTGCAGTGTTCAGACGTATAAATGCGCAAACTGTTTGGGTCAACACCCTGCAAATTCGCAACAGTGTCATATCATTCAAAAAATTGTTAGTGCGCGTAGCAATCATGTTCACTCTAGTTTAAGAAATAGCAAACCACCTTTTGGATCGTTCTCGCGGAATATTCGAAATACCAAAAATGATACAGGACATTCAGGCTTAAATAATATCGTTAATGAAACGTACGTTAGCAAAGTAAGAGCTCCCGTTACTACCCAAAGAGATGATGACGATATGCTCTCAATACACGATAGACTCTAAATTTAAGACATTTTTTTAACGTAATTAAAACGATAATCGCTAAACTTAAATCGATTAGAAATAAGATTTACTAAGTTTTACACGTAATTTTTGAAATCGTTGTTGATTTATTTATAAATGCCTATTGATACTCGTATATTTGCCTGGAATTGTAATTCTATTATTTGTAATGAGCTACATGTTTATGCAACTCGTAATAAGTTGGATATTATAGCATTATCGGAAACTAAGCTTGACAACACGTATAAAGTTTCCCGGCTATTTTGTTTATAGAAATGATATGACTCGTAGAGGTGGTGGAGTTGCTTTGCTTATTAACAAACGTTTAAAATTTGACTTATTGCCGGTACCACAGCTATTTTGTGTACAGGCAGTAGGCATAAATTTATATATTAATAACAATAATAATAATAATATTAATAATAATAATTTTATTAGTATTTTAGCGATATACAGACCACCTAGACTTAATCATAAATTCCTAGATGATCTTCAATCCTTGATGAGTATAAATAGCAAATCTGATTGGAGATTTTAATGCAAAAAACAAGTTATGGAACTGCTTTAATAATAATCGTGCTGGTAATATTCTCTTTGAATTCGCATTACGTTCAAATGTTTGTATCTGCACCCCTGAACAACCTACTTACTTTCCTGATGCTATTCAATATCGTACTAGTATCTTAGATATTGCTTTGGTCAAAAATGTTTCTATTGCAACTCCTGTTTCAATAAATTGTTTGTTCTCCAACCACAACCCTATTTTCACTGCTATTGCAGGAAGTAAACATAGCCGATATAGTTCTGCCCGATTTCCAAAATGCAAATTGGGCAGGATTTAAGGAGTACATTAACAATAATATTAATTTGCTTCTTAAGCTACATAGTCCTGCTGATATTGACCATCATTTATCAACTCTTACGAAGTTAATTAATTCTTCGTCGGAACTTTTTATTCCGAATAAACCACTTAATAATTATCCGCATATGGCACTACCAACTTGTATCGTGGTTCTCATTAAATTTAAAACTTATATTAGGTACATTAAGCATCGTTTCTCTAATCGGTCTCAAAATTTGAAAAACATGTTTAATTTTCTTAACAAATTGGTTAGTTTTCTTTTGCGTACAATTTCAATTCAACTTTCTCTAAGCTTAAGCCTAATGATAGTCGGCTATGGAAAGTTTGCAGACAATACACGAGACAGCATACAGCTCTTCCACCAACGATTCACACTTAAATCACTATGTTTACAAAAATGAAGCGAAAGCTGAGTTTTTAGCATCAGAGTATTCCAAAATTCATAATCGTAATTCTAATTTTGCATCTGGCTATCAAGTGAGAAAAATTCATTCAGCTGTTAAAAAATTCCTCAATGCTAATCAACTGCACAATATTTTTCCTTTTGTCACCCAAGCGAAGTCCTTAGCAATATTAAAGCTATAAAAGTAAAAGTTTCGTCAGGGGATGACAATATTTCTACTCCAAGAAATTGCCGCTAAAAGCTATTATTGAACTTACAAGTTTAATTAATGCTACCTTTAGATTCGGATATTATCCAAACAGTTGGAAGATAGCCAAAATTATTGCTCTTCCCAAACCCGGAAAGGATGCCTCGTGTGCAAGTAACATACGTCCTATTAGTTTATTGAGCAACCTGAGCAAAATAGCGGAAAAAATTATACCATCCCGTTTAAGACTTCATACAGATAACCAAAAAATCATTCCTAACACACAGTTTGGCTTTCGTCCAGGTTATTACACCACCCAACAAGTTTATTACGCATAATTTTAGTCGTAATAAACATACTGGTATGGTTCTACTGGATGTTGCGAAGGCTTTCGATACTACTTGGCATAAAGGTATTATTTACAAAATGATAAAATATCAGTTTCCTCGTTATGTAATCAACGTTATTAGCAGCTATTTAGCAAACAGACTATTTTACGTTACCATCAATGATTCAAGGTCTACTATGAAAACGTGCTCAGCGGAGGTCCCCAAGGTAGTATTCTGGGTCCCTTTCTGTTTACTTTGTTTTTATCTGATTTCCCAAACCTACCTGATATTCAGACTGCTCTTTATGATACAGCTCTTTTCTGTACTTCTTATATACCTAAAGCAATTACTAATAAATTACAGCCAGGAATAAATTGTGTCTTTCGTTATTATAAAAAAATGGCAAATTGATATTAATTGTGATAAAACGTAGGCTATATTTTTCACCCGCAGGCGTCCCAAGTTACCTGCTGAAGTTAAGGTCAACTCTACCATTGTGAATTGGTCAAAACATGTTCGATACCTCGGGGTAGTCTTAGATAACAGACTAAATTTTTCTGAACACGTCAGTCATACTACTTTGAAAGCTAGCAGGAGTATATCTGCCATATATCCATTAATGAACAGAAAATCATTTCTTAATGTAAATAATAAATTAATTCCGTATAAAACACTTATACGTCCGGTAATGACGTACAGTTGTCCAGCTTGGAGTTTTATTTCAAATACAAACTTTAACAAGTTACAAGTATTTCAAAATAAGTGTCTCAGAGATACCACAAAATCGTTGACATACATACTGAAACATGTCTTATATTAAGGACCATACCTTAAATTCAACGCGTAAGTTCTGCGATGACTAGTCCACGATAATAGTTTAAATTCGACCATCGGTAATTACGATTAACTCCAATTTATGCCTATAGTAAATATAAGCATAGGAGGCTCAATGACCTGTTGTAACGTTATATGGCGATTATTTTAGAAATTAATATTCCTTCTTTATTTTTTTTAAATGTCTAACGTGTTTTTTCTTTCGTTTTGTTATTACTATCTTAATTTTTTGTTTTTTGCTGTACAGTTTTTTTTCAATTATTTTTTGCTGTCATTATAAGTATAAGTATAATTACTTTTATTTATTACGGGTCTTTGTATTATTATTTCTGATGCACGGCGAGCCATCCTGGGCGTTACGTAATTATTATTTAAAATTTTTTGTTTGTGTATACTCACTGTAAATTATGTTGAAATATACGTTGTTGTTGTTGTTGTTGATTATGATAGAGTCTGGCTTAGGTCGACCCCATGTTGTAATAAATCAAAGCCGCTCTATTGTTGTTAGAGAATATGAAGAAATTAATTTGGATATCGGTGATTCCCTTGGTTCGGTACTCGAAAAGAAAAAATCTGCTCTCGTTTTATTCTTATACTATATTACTTCAGTACTTTTCGGTAAAGTCTGAATTTTTATGATATAATTTACTATAGTTAGCTCTTATAAATTTGTTTATAGCGTGCGACTTGCTTTGGTCACAATTGCCTCCAGCCCATAAATTCGAAATTGGCAAGAGTCTTGTTCATTTTCAAAATATTGATGATAATAATTACATACTTTTAAACTGCTTCTAAATTTTTCGCGTTATTTCCTGAATTTCAATCGATCGATGTACTTACACTTCCAATTTATCTTGTTTTCCCTTTCGTTATATGAATTCCTAACGCGAGAGGATATATTATTGTGTAAAATCATGTTTTAATCTACATGTTAGTACGTTGTCATTACTTCTCATAACGGACAAATATTTAAAAAAAAAATCCGGATAAATTAATTAGGTAGAAAGGTGCGCTTATAGGATATTAAAAATATTACTTAAAATAATATAACATATAGGATTTCGCAATAAACAATAATAATCAACCATTACTAATAAAAACATTAGCAATGCGGCGATGGAAAATAAAAATATATTTAAAAAAGTTAAATCGTACTAAAAAATATGTTTGAGAAACAGGTAGAAAATTCAGTGTAACTGTAATATTAGAAAGAACAAAAGAAAATAGGAAATTATTTGAAAAATATTTAAAAAAAAAAATGTAAAATGTATTAAAAAAAAAAATATATCATAATTTCTAAAAACGATCGACGTCCTATTTGATAAGGAGAAAAGTTACGAAGATGTTTTTTATTAACTGCAGCCGTAAATATCGTTAGAGATAGAGGAGCATTTTGTAATCAGTGATGGTAGATTCCGCAAAATGAACTAGAAAATAAATGAATAGTCATTTCTTAATGACGGATACTTAGCAACGGAAGTAACAGCATGTATATACATATATTATACATATATATATATATATTATATATATATATATATATATATATATATATATATATATATATGTTTTGATAAATTGAAAAGAACAAGATAGCTAAACATCGTTTTCTGGGATATTAAGGAGATTGTATGGTTTCAAAACATACGCGGTTTGAAACATCTCTTTCACTAATGCACGGTATACTTAATATTACTCTTTCCTGTTTCCCTAAAGCTCATTTTTACTTAACACGAAACGACAACACTTCTATTATTTCCGCATACCCATCGACTAAGGTAAGTTCTTACGGTACATATATTTTAACTGTCTGTCCCGTTCTATCGTTTATAGTCACGTAAACAAATTTGAAGACCAACTGCGAAGAAATGGAAAAATTTCACCATTACAAAAAAACTAAATTATTCACCACTACTAATATTACGAGAACGTACGAATTATGTGTGCGACAACGGCCGCACGCAAATTTCGCTGAGAAATAAAAAAAAAAACTCGCGACATTTTTCGGAACTTTTTGGAAAACTTACACAGACGTAACAACGCGGGACAAAAAATAACGGACGCCTTTCGCATTTGCGAAAGTTCTATTTCCTATTTCTAAAACTTCCAGATGAATAATAGTTTCGCCTCTTAAATATTTTATTTTATTTTTTTTCTTCGAAAATTTTATAGTCCTATCACGATATCTCCAAGGTAGAAATATCTTACTCAGGATGAAATCGGCGCAGAAGGATGAGCTGTACTTTGCCTCGTGACATAGCGGCATTTGTAAAGGCTCAGCATGCGGAAATAAAGTAACATTTATCTTAAAGGCGCGTCATTAATAGACTGGACCATCATTTTAAACGTACTTCTCACTTAACAGTAGTAACTTCCGATACGTGATTATTTATAGTTCTAATTTTGTTTTTCTGACTTACTCGTTTGTCGTTTAATAATTCTTTACATCCATCTAGTGCTAATGTCTTCATCTCATCGAAACAGAAATCCATCCCTGTTTGTTAATAACGGTTAGGCTTTTGGTTATAGGGCTTATATACAGTTTTTACAGAATCGCAGAATTTCATAAAAACCTTTATAAATTGTTCAATTCTCTTCGCATTAATCCGCTCGCAATTTATTTTTTAATTCTCCGATTTTGTATACATCGTTTAATTTCTTTATATTTTTCCACGGATATCTTTCATTTCGGTATGCTTATAGTTTGCCTTTTTTTGTTTTTTTTTTTTAGACTCCAGTAGTTCTGAAATTTCATTTTGGTATTCAGCAAAACAACCTGAGTATTTATATTTTTCAATGTTTTACGAATCCTTATTTGTTATATTATTCGGATATATTTCATTTATTTTCGGCTAGAAAGTACATTTGTAATTCTTATTAAGGCATCGAGTATATTATATTATTGTTCGATTTTGCAACATTATGAAGGAAATGTGTTTAATTTTAATTTGTAATATGCCCAGAAATCAGCTCCGCTATATACTTGGTAAGTATTACGCCTCGTATATCCGATTCCAAGAGATTCCAATACTTCGAGAGTTTTTATATTTCATCTTCAGTCGAAATAATATATCGGTAATGGCCGATTCATATTCTGCGCGCAATTCTCGGAGCAAGATTAGATTTTTAATTTTCCAACTCAGTTTCATCGAGGTTGTCAATGATAATATTAGATCTCTTAGTTCTACTGAAAGGTTTCGCTCAGAGCGAGATAAATTTTCGTCATCTAGTAAATCATGTTCTAATCTGTAAATTAACATATCTTTAGTTTTTAACCTGGTGAAACCCGCGTCCTTCCGATTATATCGGACAGGTTTTGAATTTAAACGAACCATGTTTAGGCCACCTTTTCTATGTATTTCTCTTTTCGAACTGCTTGGTCGCGAGAATTGCTGCCAGATCAGTCTGTCGCCTTATACTCGGAAAAAAAAAACCGACGGAAGGTCATTGACCACCTGCATACAAAGATGTGACTAATCCAGTAAATCTACGTCTGTTCATGCTTCGAGAACTTTAAAATGGGAAAAAGAACTACGAACGAATTTAAAAGAAGAGAAACATGGAAATAGAAAAATAGGGATATACAGAAAATTTTGTGCGTGAATTTATGATGTAGAAGCAGTTAGTACTTAAACGATGCAATCACATTTCGGTAATCACATAAGTTTTTATTCGTTTGCAACCACGAAGGTCGACGAACGGAAAGATTTACGCCGAGAAAGTATAAAAATATTAAAGGAAAGAAGTAAAGAAATTACACTATTTCTGGGTGAAAACATGGTCTCCGGATAAGAATCTTGACTAGAAGACACCAAGCTTTGACAGCGGCTAAACATCGCTGAGGGCGAGGCAACCATATGATTTTGCAGACTTCTAGCAGGCAATTTTTCAGTTTGACCATCTACATCTACTCGTCTCATTTCTCTATCATAATCGCTCCTTATCCGCGACTCTGACGTCGTATTCACACAGCTAACATACATATGTGCAGGTCGTTTCACTTTCAGCCGCCGGCGGACACGGCACGTTACGATTAGAGCTTCGACCCGGATATATAAATATATATGATAGCTGACGAATTTCTATAATGTCATAAGATATGTAATATTTCGATCTACGGGACATCATTACACTCCGCATGTAGATATATTGTTGATTCCTTAGAAACGCATTTTTGAAAAATCTACTTCAAATTAAAATATCGACTGATGTAAAATATAATCGAACGATTTCTTTAAAAACAAAAAAAAAATTAACATATGTTTTTTGATCTTGTGTCGCAAGTTTATTTTAAATCTAAATTTAAACGACCAAATCATACATATTAGGACCAACGACTTTAAAGATTTGAATGGAATTTTGTACATACGTGCAATGCGCTATGCAATTGAAAACGGCTTCTACGGAAAAGTATGACGTTTAAAATGTTGTGTCTCGAATCTGAATGCAGCCCGTTGAATTTTTTAAATTTCGAATTTTTCCCCATCTACTTTTTCTCGGTATCTAAATGTACGTTGAAAATTTCAGCTCGGTCGTATTTTCGAAAGTTTAGAAATTTGCGTATGTGCTGATAAATGTAATTAAATTTTTATATCCAGGGTGCCGTTTCAATTTAACGTATCGGATCTCCAGAAAATATTCGTTAATTAATGAAAGAATTGTTCTGAGGAAAAATCAGATGGAAAATTCTAAAATTCATAAAATAAAACACTAAGGTTTTCGACCAAATTCTACACGATCAAATAAATACGGTTATATATATATATATATATATATATATATATATATATATATATATATATATATATATATATATATATATATATATATATTATACATATATATATATATATATATATATATATATATATATATATATATTATATATATATATAATATATAATATATATATATAATATATATATATATAGAGCACAGCTCGGTCACCCAGATACTAATAATAAGGAAATAAATTATTCATTATTTTTTGATTCGTCAAATTTCAAAATGATATTATTATTATTATACACACACACATATATATATATAATATATCAACACCTAGATATGAATAATAAGGAAATAAATTATGCATTATTCTTTGATTCGTCAAATTTCAACATGATATTATTATTATTATGCACACAGACATACATATAATATGTCAACTTACTTTAAATTCAGACGTTTCTGGATCCATATCTAACAACGAAAAATCCGCAATTCTATCGCCATTTTCATCTATATTTACGTCACCGGTAATACCTATCAAAATATAACAACGTTCATGATAAAAGACATATTTCATTTTGAATTGGACGTAATTTTTTTATGTCATAAGCATAAAGAGAACTTAGCAAAACTTACGCTATACTATCTTAGTTATTAAAAAGTGGATGAAAACTAACTTTTTAAAATAGAAAACTAATTTAAGATCTTTCGAATCAATCCGAGTCTAAGGAAGTTTTATAATCACTACGACTAAATTAATGACGGATAGCAAATATCTGCGTATATATATATATACAACTGAAAATGAATACAAAAATTTGCTAATCAGGGCTTCAGAATTTGTGTTTTTTTAAATTTAAAAATACCGGTAATATCCCCCGTTGTATATAATTAAATGAAATTAAAAGTGACTTAAAGAACGAACCTAATAAATATATGTACGGTTATAAATATTTACTTTTTTTTTTCACATTTGAAATATAAATAAAGTAGAACTACGATATCTATAGAATGAGAAGAGTAATATATTTATTTATATTCGACAAACCCGACATTTGGAGGTTTGATCTCAGCTTGCCGCATAAAGTTTTTATTATGATTTAATTGTTAATTATCAATAATTCTTCTAAACAATAGTCAATAAGTAAGAAGGTTGTAACGCGCCAGAAATTTTAATTTCATGTTAGACGTACACACTAAGTCGTGTTCCTCCGACAAAAAAAATGCTAGATAAAGATAGTTGCAAATAAAAAATATCGCGAAGATAACAGTGTAATATTATATATGCGCGGCACACGAGCACTGCGTGAAATTAGTGCATACAAAATTCGGCAGCGAACTGATTATTAATATATATATATATATATATATATATATATATATATATATATATATATATAAAATTGTAAATAAACAATAAAGAGTTAATTAAAATCACTAAATTTGTAATGAAAGGAACCAATGTTTTTCGTTCATTCAGTCATTTTCTGTTGCCATGTCCAATATTAATGCTGATGTTGCTACAATAGAACATTGTCTTTCTGATTTAAAGTTAAACCTTAGTGTTGAAAAGTGTGCAGCAGTAGTTTTTTCATATCGCCGATATAACCCAAATGACCTTTTCATTATCACGGAAAGGGGGCTTTCTGCTCATCATTTCGCTATTTAGGAATTATTCTGGATTCTCGATTAACATGGCGCCCACATATTGATAAACTATTAACAACTATCAATCGCGCTATTACACGATGGGGTGGTGACCCTTTTATTCTATTACTACTCTTCAAATCACTAATCCGATCTAAACTGAATATGGTTCCATGTTCTATGGAACAGCGTCAACAGTATTGTTAGGCAAATTGGATCGTGTGCAAAATGAATGCATTAGGCTGTGTATTGGTGGTGTTAAAAGCACTCAGATATCAGGACTAATGGCAGAGTGCAAAGTTCCACCCTTACAACTTAGACGGAGTTATTTAGCCCTGAAACTGTTGATACGTAAAATGAATAATGATCGCTTCCCTTTGTTTAACATGTTCAGTCATATCCATTCTAACTGGCGTTTTTCAAATAGAAAAATGCCCCTGCTCTGTTCCGTTATAACAAGGTTGGAGGAGTTTCGTGCACGTCTCACGTACATGCAAGCTCCTTTTCAATTTATGGTATCATATTTTTACTTCTTCAACAAACAAAATTCATCCTTTTTCCCTTAAAACTGTAGTCTGTATCCTCCTACATTAATCCGTGCCACTTTCAATAGTATTATCTCAGAAATGTTCCCACTACACATCCTTGTTTACACGGATGGATCCAAGTCAACTCGAGGAACGGGAGCAGCAGTGTTCATTCCAGCTCTCAATATTAGTAACATGTACAAATTATGCCAAGAATGTTCAGTATTTACTGCAGAATGTGTAGCAGTACTACAAGCCTTGTCAATTCTACCGGACTTAAATCTTCGCGGAAATTACCTTATTATTACCGATTCCAAAAGCGTGGTGACGGCTCTAGACAATAAACTTAGCGTGTCAGATACATTAATTGGTTTAGTTTTGCTAAAACTTAATAATTTGGAACGTGTGGGAATATCTGTGTTTTTCTTGTGGATACCGCGTCATAGAGGTATTCCAGACAACGAATTTGTTGACTCATTGGCTAAAGACGCGTCGTCTAGTGGTGTAGAGGTCTCCTTAATAACTCACAAAGATATCATTCACTTTATTCAGCTAGAGCATAGGGATCAATGGGAGCTAATGTACACTAAGAGCATTAGTCAATCACCTCTGACTTATTACTATCACCTTCAGCCGTCTCTTCCCAAACTCCCGTGGTTCTATCTTTTTAAAAATATTAGTCGTAAGGGGGAATTGTACTCATCAGCAGATTGCGATTTGGACATCATTTGTTGCCTGACCGTCTTTTCCGTATGCAGCTTACAGAAAGTCCGTTCTGTCCCCTCCATTCTGAACAGGTAGTCTGCAGCCCCGATCATGTATTTTTTGAATGTTCTGCTGTAGCACCATTGCGCTCGGAGCTTTACCTTATCTTGTTACGTTCTTCGAGTATTACACCTCCGTATAATGTATCGTCCCTTTTACATCTGGATAACCTACAATTGTTCTCCCATATAGCGACGTTTTTAGAGAAATCAGCATGCTTGATTAAGATGTAGATAGTCCCCACACGTTGTGTAGGTTGTAAAGGCACCCCCATTAAGAAAAAAAAAGTGTACACAAATAAAAAAAAATAAGAAAATAATAGTAAAAAAGACAAAACAACAAAAAATAAAAGCAAAATGGGTTAGTTTATAATAAAATCTGTTGTTTCATGTTATCATTTAAATTAAGTATTTTTTACTGTTTTTTCTATTATTACTATTATTTTATTTACGTTTTTAAATGGGCAATAGTGACCCAGGGCTGTAATAAACGGATGATATGCTTATTACATACTTATACTACAAGCTGATATGTATTCAAATATGATCATGTATACGCTATTTTTGTGTGAGCTGAGCAGGCATTTGAGATTAGTTACGAGAGGGATAACTACAATACGTGACTGGAATTTTGATTGATACCTTCTATAATAATGGTATCTGAAAAATATGCGATTTTCATCGGCGGTCATCGCAAGGATGGGTACAGAATGGCAAACAGGCTAATTTGTTTGTAAATAGAACGTGCGGAATGTTGTTGACGTTAAGCCTTAGGCGACACGTAATACGAATAAACGAAATTCCGTTTTCTATGTTGGCGGGAAGATTGAAGAACCAATTGATTACTGGATTTGAAGGTTGAATATTCATTGTTTGACAATACTTCCAAACGCGATTCCAAAATTCATTGTGCGAAAACTTAATCTCAGATAAAATGTCCCTAATCGGTGTATTGAAGTAGAATGAGCCAGGCTCGTTGGCGGTTCTGGCAAGATTGTCTACCGTATCATTTCAATGGATACCTGAGTGGCTGCGAATCCAAATAAATATTAACGCATTTCAGTGGTAGTTCGTAAACATATCTTAGAATATCGTAGACTGATGGAAAACAGCGACTATTAAATGAGAAACTTGAAATATCATATAGCAAGGTACACTCAGCTGTAAATATTGAAGAAAATTTCGGTAGTTTAAAGTTTTTTCTAACATTCGAGGGAATCAACTACATCTGGTGATTTAGAGCCATCAGTATAAACATGTGTATAAATCGAAGTCTATAGATGTGTGTAAATAGTTAATTTCGAATGGTAACTGAAAATAAATCGATGGAAAATGGAGAATTGTACTATCTTTATAGTTAAATAAGCGTTTGCCACTTGTACAAAGGAGATGACGTTTTATGAAAGAAAATCTCCATTTGCGCTGCGATAACTGAAGGAAGATGCTGAATATGTATGAGTCTTGGAAAGCACTAAATTTAAGCATACGTTTATCACCTAGGAATTCTCGTCGAATGGAAAGTGGGGGATTTTACATTTAATTTGGGGTGGATCGGATACTTCTCAAAGCGAAACGAAGACAGGTATTTTGTAGAATGTTCATTTTGTCTAACGAATTACAACATGCGTTACCATAAAGAAAACCGCCATAATTCATAACGCTACACGTATATGTAGGATTTGTACATGATAAGCATAGAAACGGGGGTCACCTAGCCAGCTTTTGTAGGACAAAACTTTAAGAATATGCATTCTTATGAATATTCTATTAATTCGGATGTGACCCGACCAACATAGTTTACTATCAGTACGAGACCTACTTGAAAATATGGCTTAATGGCCGAAAAGCTTTATGTCGTTTAATACAAATGTAGTAACACTTTTTTAAATGTTTATTTTTTAAAACGCTACATTCCACCCATGTTCGAAATCTGTAATTGTAGAATGATTCCGTGCGCGATTTTCCGACCAGGTATAAAATTAACGCTATTAGAAAAGTTTTCACGCGTCGAAAAATACATTTCAGCGAGTTGAAAAGTTAAATAACGAACACTTCGTAAATTTTCCGGCTGATAAATATTTGCGAATACCGACTTTCTTCCAATGAAAAGTTAAATTAATAAAATTCGTCGAAATATTTTAGAATGTAAGCAGCAAAATTATTTCGCGTAAAACTACAGACACTGTTATCATTATTAGTTCGTGAAAGTTACATCGAGAACGCCATCGAACACAGGCTAGTGTAGTAGTTTAGCAGCGGAATAGCAAGCGATACGCTCGGATTACCAAATACGGGGTCTTAGTTTTAAAATCCGGAGTAAAGACCTTTCGTTCCGTATTTTAACTGACGCTTCTCCCATAAATAGTAACATCTACAAAATCATATCAAAAACTGAACATTTTGCGACTTCTAACCCCGCATTAAAAAAAGGGTTAATACTTCGTTTGTTTCCACTTTAGTGTTTTCTGTAACGGAGAAAATCCTACAACTTCGACTGGTATAAAGCTGTTCGCATATCGATGATTACAAAATCCTTATCGCAGTAAATACACCTCACACGCGTCTGGTTTATATTATTAAATCCTCGCCTAGAGAGTTGCGAAACGTTTCCTGGAATAATCTGTGCCCTTTTTATATCAGTTTTACACTATACAAACTCAAGTTAGCACATGTCGTCATTTCATTATGTGTAGGTTATTATTTGATTCTTACGTTTAAATGTTGTCCGAATAATTTTATTTATAATTGTAATATATCCGTATGTTTAAGGCTAGTCAAACTTTTTAATAAGATCCTGTAATCATATTTAACCTTACTGAAATTGTCAAATCTCCCTATTTTAGTAGTATTTATTAAACAATCTAATAAGAAAAAAAAAACAAATAACATAACTCCGGCATGTTTAAAAAAAAAAAACATCACAGGATTATATAGGCTAAAGTATTTTATGCCACCCGAAATGAACCGTTTGAAGTTCACTTGAAGCCTCGTTATTATCGAACTACATATTATTCATTCAGTCAATCTATCTGTCTACTTTGATTATACATGTACGTACACATATCATTATAATTTTGCTGGTAATAAAACTCAGATTAATTCATTAAACGGTTATATGTTTCCCACCTAGTAACTATAGTACTCAATGTGTTGTATTAGTATCGTTCTTTGTTGACTAATCGTCCTGACGAACATATTAATTCATAAATTCTAGTGGGTTATTACGGTTGCCCGTGTCAGATTATATATATATATATATATATATATATATATATATATATATATATATATATAAATGTGCTTGTCTTCACCTCTCCCCGCACACACACTCCCTCTATACCTCTCACGTACTGACTCTCTCTCTCTCTCTCTCTCTCTCTCTCTCTCTATATATATATATATATATATATATATATATATATATATATATGTGTGTGTGTGTATGTATGTGTAAATCTAAATTAAGTATTTTATTACATTTAATTTTATTTTTGTTTTTCCCTTTTATATTTTTAATAAATTTTACATATCATTATGTATTATTTTTTTCATGTTCACTTGATAATGGCTTAAGAGTAGAAAAGCTTTGTGGTCATATTATATATATATATATATACATATACATCAATAACCTTTATTTAGCATAACTAAGTTAACAATTTATAAATATCTGTTACAGCTAAAATCAATTTATAAAATTAATTTCAAATGTAGTCATACTAAGCCCTTTCGAGCGAAGGTCTCTCACAATTTTTTCCAGTTGCGTTTGTTGTGTGCCAACCTATACAGAACGCTTCTGAAACACAGAAATTTCTTGAAGTCGTCATCCCAACGTGTAAACGGTCGGAACCACTCCGTTACTCTCTTCGTACACCGCGGATTGAAATTATGACATCCCTATTATCACCCATTTGTTCCTTAATCGTTTTTAATTTGACCTTATCTAGTTTCTTGATTTGTAATATTGATCTTTCTAAATTGTTTTGGCAGGTTCTTAGAATATTTTCCTGTCTTTACGTCATCGACCATGTTTGAGAGCCGTAAATTAAGGATGGTAGCAGGGGCATCTGTTGGACTCCACACCTTTTAGATTGGGCGGAATATTGCTCTTAAAAATTTATTTCATTATCCAGTACTTTTTCCATAATATTGCCACTCTGCAGCGTATTTCGGCTGTTAATTTGCTCTTAAATGAAATTAGTTGACCTAAATATATAGGTTCGGTGACTTGTTCTATATTACTATTTCCTATTGGTATACTTATTTCTTGACATAAAATTTTAGTTTTTTCGTTATTTATTTTTAATCCCGATTTATTTCCCTCTAGCTGCAGAGAGAGAAACATTTGCTTCAATTGGTTGAAAGAGGATGCAATTAGCACCACATCGTCTGCAAAGCCTAAGTTGTTCAATAATTCTCCATTTAAATTAATGCCCATGTCCGATCAATCTAGCGCTTTGAAAACCTCCTCCAAGACGCAGTTGAACAAAATTGGAGATAACGGATCTCCTTGGCGTACTCCTCGTGCTAACGGGAAATATTCTCCATCCGCATCTAGTTACTATTCTAGCTTCAACGTTGTTATACATTTTCATTATTAGTTTCATTAGCTTTCTTTGATAGCCTTGATTCTGTAGTGCTTGAAATATATATGATTGCTTTACCGAGTCAAAGGCCTTAGTATAGTCTATAAACATTAAAAATAACAAAAATAACGGTATATTGTACTCTTTCTAACTACTTTTTTTGTTGTATATTTTATTTGTATATATATATATATATATAATACATATGTGTGTGTAATATACATGATTTATTTACTTATTTGTTAATTTTAGGGTCCACACTACAGCTCATGAGTGTGAACTCAAATAAAAACTGATGCAATACGGTACAATGTAACAGAAGATAAAAATATAAAACCACAAAAACAATTGCAATATAGATGGATAACTAGATAAATAGACAGACAAATAGGCATTTTTGAATCATGGGTTTAAGCGAACTGTTAGGACTATAAGCTGTTACTATTAACCTCAATGAAATAATATAATTTATATTTAAGATTTATCGAGAACTTGAAGCAATACTGAGGAAAATACCAAGTAAGGAAATAGTGGTAATAATGGGAGATTTCAAAGCGAAGATAGATTCCACTGAAAACGACGTTAATATCAGAAGGAATGTCGATAAATTTGGATTGGCTGACAGAAACGAAAGACGAGAAATGCTTCTGCAATTTGCTATTGAGAATGATTTAGCTATAAGCAACACCATGTTAAAACATCCCAAAAGGCGACTATCAAGGTGGACCACACCAGGAGGAGGTCATAAAAATCAAATTGATTATGTGTTAATCCGATCCAGGTGGAGGACCTCTATAAGCAATGTGATAGCAAGGTCTGGAGTAAAATACGGATCAGACCACAAACTTGTCAAAGCATTTGTCAAATTAAAATTACATGTTACAAAAACAGGAAAGAACACCTGACAGACTATCAACTAGCAATGTTAAATAATTACAGGGAATCATAGAAATAACGAAACTACCAGATACTGAAAATATGGGCGCTGACCAAATCTGGTAAGTAACAAAGAATTTGATAGAGGCAGCTACAAGAAACAGCAGAAAAGAAGAATAAACTAGAAGAATAAACTAGAAGAAAGCACTGACTGTCTGACAAAACACTAAAACTGTTTGAAGAAAGAAGAGAAATTAAAAGAATTAAACTGGAACTACGAGAACAAAGAATGAAGGAAATTAATAAGACAATCAAAGCATTATGTATGAGAGACAAGTCGAATCTTTAAGTTGTGTACAGAAATGCATGCAGAACACAATGAGGTCAATGATCCATATAAAAAATTAAAATCACTTACAAGGGACTTTAAACTAAGAAAGCAAGCAATACAGAATGATGAAGGAGAGACAGTAAACAACCCTATTTTGATTGCTAAAGTGTGGAAAGAATACTGCAAAGCGCTATATAAGAACTCAGCGTTTGAACAAATGATACCAGCGATAATATAAATGTAGAACCATCAATATTAAGAACAGAAGTACGCAGAGCAGTCAAAAAAATAAAAAACCGTAAAGCTGTAGGATTAGATAACATCACAATTGAAACAATAAAAACCACGGGAGAATGCGGAATCGACATTATGCATGAATTGTGTTGTAAAATATGGAAAACTGGGAAATGGCCGGACGACTGGTGCCTTACATCACCGATACACAAAAAAGGATCCATATCACAATGTAACAATTACAAATTGATTGCACTAATATCCCATCATGCTGTGAATCATAAACGATAGACTGAAGACATTCCTGCTAAAAGAGATCTCCGGAGCAACTAGGATTTATGTCAGGAAAAGGTACAAGAGAACTTAACAATACCTTAAGATGAAGAAGATTTTTTTTTAGTAAAAAAGAAAGAAAATCGCCGAACGAGGAGAAAGGAAAGAGAAAACGAAAAAGAACACAGATAGCCGATTAAAACGTTTATTACTTTGTTTTTTCATTATTTTTTTTTTAAATGGATAATTAAAAGAACGGGGGATGATATTGGATTAAATAGATGTATGGAAGGGTGAACAGAAGAGGAAAAGAAGAAAAGATACGAGAGAAGAAACAAGAAGCGTAATAATTGAAACAAGATAGTTTTATTTATCTATGTCGGATAATTACATATTTTGAATATGCATGTATACATTAAATTTATATGTAATATGCTCGTAGTGTAAGGAATTATTGTAAAATTTCAAAAATTTCAATAAACGAAAACACCCTTTATATGTCGGTCAGTCCGTTCGCAGCGATAAAATAGTAGTAGTACATAAACACATTTCACACAATAAGAACACAAACCTTGGTAATACATACAAGAGGTCGCATAACATATCTACATTTTCACAACACCCGCAGTAACATAAACATAACAACACAATCATAAATGAGTAGAGCAGTTTAGAAGTAATGAGAATATTCACTTTAATAACATAACATATTTCACGTACACCATGGTAGTACACACACATAAAGAAGAGGGAAAAATAATTAGTAAATGTAACAAAGGGTTGTTTGCCGACGGGTAAAACCGGCGGAAACCAATAATGGGAAAGGGGTTGTTAAAAAAAATGATAATAATAGCAAGACAGTTAACAGAAAAAGTTCGATAGTATAACACAACAAAGACTTCTATAAGCACTTAATTCTATTACCTGGGAGAAATTATGGTTCATACTACAGGAGGTGGGAACCCCAGAACATCTCATATATTTAATAAAGCAATTGTACCAAAATAATTCGGCAGCCGTGCGTCTAAACGACATAAGAACTACTAACTTCAAGTTGAGAAAGGGTGTTAGACAAGGATGTCTGTTGTCACCTTTATTGTTTAACATCTAAACAGAATATATTATGCGGCAACTACTGAACAATTGGGATAATGGTATTTCAGTGGACAGAAAAAAAATTAATAATTTGCGCTACGCTGACGATATTGTCATTATAAGTAGCTTGGAGATAATATGACAAACGGTAGCAGCTTACCGGATATAAAGAGTAGATTAATATTAGCTCGTAGTGCGACAAAAATATTATCTCCGATTTGGAAAGATAAAAGCTTAAACTGTTGGACTGTCTGGTGTGTTCAATTGCTACTTATGCGTGCGAGACTTGGTCCCTCACTGTAGACTGCGCTAATAGAATAGACGGATTTGAAAGTTGGGCCTACAGGAGGTTACTAAGAATATCGTGGACGGATCGGAAAACTAACGAAAAACATATATCATGTAGAATAAAGAAGAGATTTTTGACGTTATTCGGACACATAGGGATACGGACTCTCTGCAAAATTTGATAAATTACCGGGAAAGTATGCGTGAAGAGGAAAAGTGGAGGACGGCGGATGCGCTGGATTGACGCGATAAAATCACTAACTGGATTAAACCCACATGAAGCATGGCTGCTCAATAGCATATGCGGCGGTCTCATAATATCACTACACCCATACGAAGGTCCAAAGGAAGAGAAAGAAGAAGTTTGTCTATAGAAATTTATAGCGTCGAACCACAACGTCTGTATACGTTTCTAGTACGTTTTAAATCTGTTAGATATATTCTCTAGTTTACTCGTCTTAAGAGTAATACTGCGGTATTTTTTCCCGTTCTCTTTTTTTTTTTTTGATAATTTAAAACAATCCTTTTACCATTATGGGTTTCTTTACCCGTCGACAGACAACTTTTTTTTTGTCAATAATTATTTTACCACGTCTGTGTGTGTACGATGTGTGTATCATTAATACTCAACTACTCTATCCATTTGTGTATTATGTTGTTTCTGTTTATACGACTGTGGGTGTTACAACAATGTAGATATATCAGACGACCTTTTGTTTGTATTAACATAGTTTTTATTCTTTTTAATGTGTGAGATGTGTTTATGTGGTACTACCGTTTGCTACGAACGGGTAGACTAAAATATAAAGAGCGTTTTCGTTTATTGCAATATTTGAAACTTTACAGTAATTCCTTATACTACGTACATGTTTCATATAAATCTAACATACATATACATATGGAAAATATATAATTATCCAACATAAATAGATAAATAAATCTCGCATGTTTGTTATTCTCGTTCCTGAATGAATAAATGAAATTAAATAAGTAATAACCTCGAGGTAGCCAATCTTCGATATTTAAATATTAATGAAAAAATCGACGAAGTCTGAGAAAATAACGTACACTACCGGAAACTATATAGTATCGTACTTACCATGAAAAGTTCGATTCCACATTCTTTTCGTCACCTCCAGACCGTCCGATTTTGATCCGCCGTTAGTTAGCGTCTCGTTTAAAGCCAAAGCGTATAACAGGACGGCGTCGTAAAAAGCCGTAACGTAAGCCGACACGGATTCGTTGCCGAAAGAGAAGTTGTACTTTTGTTCGGCTACCTTTTTCACCTGCGTAAGAAGAATAATTGAAAATTATACAACGAACGCGATCGTAATAAAATATTTTCGTTACCGAACAAAATAGAATTGCCCCGAACATTTTTAGTACCACCCCTCCTTAGCGGTTGAACTACCTTGCAAAATATAAGTATATTCTTCCTCTTTCCAACTATTTTCAATCCACTGCTAGATGTAGCTTTCCCGAAGTTCCTTCCATTTTTCCCTGTCGCTCAGCTTGCCGTATATTTTCGAACTTTATTTATATCAACTCAACGTATCAGTGGTCTGCCTATTCTACGGGTTCCGTCTTCTTACTTTATTCGCAAAGAGTTCCGGATGTCTTCGATGACCAGCCCATTTCCATGTTAATTCCTTTAACCAGTATATCCTTCATTTTTGTTATTTTTCTAACGCATTTATTTTCTTTTTCGTCATTCAGCGTGATTCCAATCATTATCCTTTCGATTCTTCTTTGAACTACTCTTTACGTTTCCTCCAGGGCCGCTGTTATATTCCACATTTCACTGTCAAATTATCCGGAGCACGCAATGGTTAAACGTTTTTCATTTCAAACTAATTGGAATCTCCTCATTTTGTAAAATAATTTTTATTTTCCTACATGCACCCTGATCATTTGGATTCTTCCTCCATTTGCTTCGTAAAAAATTAATTTTCTCTATCATTACTACAAACTTTTCGCGTCCTATTTAGACGAAAGACATTTCCAGGTGAGATATGGATGCAAATTCTGAAATAAACATTATCAGTGCAAATGTTCCTCGCGGAAGTGTATTAGGGCCGCTCACGGTAAATAGAATACACGGTAGGTATCACGAACTAGTTGCGCAGTAGTCAAACGAAATTTTGACGTCACCGGTGCCCACTAGTTTAGACAGTCGACTGTAGTGTAGTAGTCGTTCCGTTGTTTCGCGTGTTCTTCGGTATTATTTCGTGCTTCTGTCGCCGCTTGTTCGAGTATTTTTTTATTTATTTTTTATTACGGTCAACAAATTAACTTATGCAATTTATGTGGGTTTTTTTTCGTTTAATACTGCCTATGTTATCAATTTTTATACATATATTACGTCATAGAAATGGTTAGATCGTTTTGATACTATATTATTATTATTAATATTTTTATTATGCCTTGTTGTGTCATCGCTGGGTGTTCTAATCATGGCAGAAACGCTCATAAATTAGGAATCAGTTTTCATCGGTTTCCCAAAGATAAAGCTGTACGGAAACAGTGGTTACATATGAGCAAAAGAGCTGATGACTTTAATATTGAAACTGCCCGCGTTTGTTCTCGTCACTTTAATGAAAATGATTTTGAACGTGATTTGAGATCAGAATTGCTTGGGTATAAACCAAAGAAAAATTTAAAAAAGGATTCGATTCCTCATTTGCGAATACCAACATTAATTGAATGCGAGTCAGATATTCAAAATGAATGAAGTGAAAGGTATAACAAACGTCAGTCTAAAAAAGTTGTAAATTCTTTGTTAGGAAGCAACGCTAAAGACATAGGTTTAACAAATAATGAAATTTGTTCATCCAATAACTCTGATATTAGCGATAATAATAAATTTATTAAATTACAGTTAGAAAATAATTCCTTAAAACAAACTAATGAAAGCCTTTTAAAGGATTTGGAGACAGCGAAGGTTGAAATTACGAGTTTAAAAGTTCGGCTAAAAGCGTTTGAAGGAACTTTCTCGAAGTGTCAACAACAAGTAATCGTTAGTGGAAAATGTTCCAGCTGGTCTTCTGACGACATATCGAAGGCAATATCGTTAAGGTGTATTTCAAAAAAATCTTTCAACTTCGTAAAAGAAGCCTATAAGTATCCCATTCCAAGTGAAGTGACTATAAAACGTCGTTTGAGCGAATTTGTAGTTGCCCCGGGTTTTATAAATTTAAGTTTGAATATTTTGACATTACATTCAAGAGTATTCACGGACTTTGAAAAAGATGTTGTACTTTCATTCGATGAAATGAAAATTCAATCTGATATGTGTTACGACAGCATTTCGGATATAATCCGCGGTCCTCATTCTTACGTGCAGGTTATGATTATTCGTAGCCTCGTTGGAAAATGGAAACAACCCATATATTATAACTTTGACTGTGCAGTGGATAAAAATTTATTTTTTGAAGATCTACAGGATTCAAAATTCGTGCGTTTGTATGTGACATGGGCCCATCAAATAGGAAACTTATGGCCGACCTTGGTGTTAATAATGATAAAACAAATATTACGCATCCGCTTTGTGAAAATCGTAAGATCTGGGCTTTTTACGATGTTCCTCATGCGTTGAAACTATTGAGAAATCATCTTCTTGATCAAGGATACAAATTATCTAGCGGCGAAATTGTAACTAAAGACATTTTTCAAAATTAATTGAATTACAGAAACAAGGAGATCTTAAATTTTCTTATAAGATTAATCAAAATCATTTACTTCTTTCGGGGATCGAGAGACAAAAAGTCCGGATAGCAGCTGAGTTACTTTCAAGAACAGTAGCTGATGCTATTAGTTATACACTTCCAGGCAACGATCATGTTGTAAAATACTTAAAAACAATTAATGACGGTTTCGATGTGCTGAATTCGAGAATTCATTTTCATCCAACTAATGAAATGAAAAACGCATTTGGTAAAAATTTAGTGAAACAGAATGAGACATTGGAAAAATTGTATAATTTGTGCACATCGATGAGAGTAATCGGTAGATCGAATTTGTTACCAGTTCAAATTGCTTTTCAGGTTTCTATTCGAAGTCTTCACGGATGTTCTCTGAATTATATTGTGAAGGATATTCTTACATAATGTCGGCGAGATGCAACCAAGATATTCTTGAATCTTATTTTTCTTTGATTAGAGGCTTGGGTAAATTTTATGATCATCCCTCGCCAACTGCTGTAAATCAAAGAATTAAGTGCCTTCTTTTTAGTAAAAATGCGGATTCGATAATAAAAACTGCTAATTCGTGGAATGAAGCGCTGGTAACATTAAGCGCCGACGTAATAAATGAAATTGAAAATGGTAGCGAAAGTAAATCATCGTAATGCGAAGAATTAGAAAAAGATATAAATTTTCACGAAGAAGAAAATGACTTTACTCGCGTGATCGAAACATTATCGGATGATAAAGAAAAGTCGGGCCAAGTAGAAGGTGAAAACAAAGATCTGTTAAAAATGCTAGCTGGTTACATTGCATATCGTGTAAAAAAAAAGGACTAGATACTGTTTTTGAGTACGGGCATCCAACAAAAATAAATCCACCTAAGCAAACAGACTGGCTGGCAACAATATCGAGGGGTGCGTTAATGAATCCAACCGAGCAGTGGACAGACATAGTATATAATAGGAAAAAGATTTTAGCAATTACCACGGCAGTGATAACATCAATAAGAATTCAGAGGTAATGAAAACATTGATCAACATTTTAAAATTGAGATACAGCAGCATAGGGATTGATGAATTCGCCATTTCCTGTTTCGTCAGAACACGAACATTCATCAGAATTAAGACGCTAAACAGAAAGAAGTCCAGTAAAAGAACAATCTACGGAAGCAAAAATACCGACGATGGACGAAAAAAAGGAATAAATTGATAAAATTGCAATAACTAAAATTTAATGAAATATTTGCTTATATAAATAAATTTTTATCATATTTTTGGTATTATTTAAAATATCCAAAAATTTAAATGAAACTTGCCTCATACTACAATTTTTAACGAAATTATTGCGTTTAAACAAGTTGAAAAACAAAACAGCGATATACTATAATTGCGTTAAATAATGTTAATAGATAAAATGTAATTGTTATAAAATTAAAATAAATTAATTATATCGAAAAGAGAGGATTGTAAATATAATCACAGCTAGAGTAAGGAACCGAAAGTAGCGTTTACGCTGTACATCGTCGAGCTCGACTGGACACCAATGACGTAATAGCTGCTAAGCAGCCTGCGCGTGATCCCTACCGTGTATTCTATTTACCGTGGGGCCGCTCTTGTACCTTATGTATACAGTCGATTTGCCAATAACAGATAACTGCTTTGTGGCAACTTTTGCAGACGATACAGCCATATTGTGCTCAAATCATTGTCCTCATATTAAAAATCGCACCGTGCAAACGGCAGTAGACCAGATTAAATGCTGGTGCCGAAAATGGAGGGTTAAAATTAACGAAACAAAGTGTACTCATGTTACTTTCACAAATAAATTCCTAACACCTGTAAACATATATATATATATATATATATATATATATATATAAATAACAAGAAAAAAGTCCCTACTATGGAGGAGGTAAGGTATTTAGGTCTACTACACTTAGATAGAAGATTAACATGGCGCAAACATATTCAAAGCAAACCTAAAGTTAAAGAAAGTTTAGCGATTAATAGGCAAGCAGTCAAAACTATCACTTGAAAATAAATTATTAATATATAAATAAATTCCCGCACCCGTTTGGATATACGGATGCCAACTGCTAAAAGCAATATCAGCACAATGCAGAGATTTCAAAACAAAATTCTGAGAACAATGACAAACGCACCATGGTTCGTGAGCAATTCACCAAGATACAAAAACTCGATATATAGAAGACGTCATTAAAGAAACAGCATATTTTTTTTTTTAATTTTCTTTTTTTACAATCTGACCCCTAGGTCATTTAGCAAAATTTTTGACCATGTAATAACGTGACGGAGAAGCACCCAATAGTGCTCACCCAGCAGCTGCTACCTTAAACAAGGTCCAGTGGTTTATTACGCTTCAACCTCCTGGTGTCACTGGAGGTGTTCCGATAGTTTGGGAAATAAATAATTTGAATTACACGAAGGCGTATGATAATTCGAAATATCGGTGTTAAAATGTCGATAACAAACATCGACAAATTTCTTAATTCAGAGTTTAGACCGTAAGGTCCGATAAAACGATTTTAATTGTCTCATCGGAGGCGTCGGGGGTTAATCGAATTTTAATTTTTCCTTTTTAATCTTCGTCTAACGTTTACGGTACTCCGCTACCGATCGAATTAAAAAGAGAAAAAAAAAACGAATAAAACAAAATACTTTCATATAATAAAATATTTAAATTAAATTAAAACAAAAGAGAAATTTTAATCATTTAAAATCATCTTCGATATTCGGCCTTTCGAACTTCGCCGCTAGTAATATTATTTTACCTGACCGACGATGGTCCTAAGTCTTCTTCGATAATATTTACATTTGAAAATCGAAAGTAAACTAACGTACCCCCGAATAAAATTAAATACGTTCGTAGGCAAAAATAATTTCGTTTTGTAAACAAATAAATTTAAACGATTCAATTCATTTACTATTATTTTTAATAATTATTATTTTTAATAATAAATATTAATAATAATTATTATTAATTATTATTATTATTTATTATTATTATTATTGGAGTTCGCGATAGAAACGTTACCAAAGACGACCGAGATACAACGAACTTTATCGATAGAGTCCCCCCTTTAAATATTCAACTCTGAAAAGAGGTCGCTCATATCAGACTATTTATTAGTCTCTATTAATAAACAAATATATATATATATATATATGAATATATGTATATATGCATATATGTACACAAATATAAACGCCTATGTTACGCACATATATTAAACGTGTTAAGTGCGCGCCTGTTAGTGTAATTATAATTTTGTCGACGCGCAATGTATTAAAAATTAAACCGTTTAAATTACTAGTTGTATTAATTTTTCAACGGGTAATTATTTAAATTATTTTATTAGTTAAACGAACACGATACGGAGTGCGGTGTCGGTTTTATTTTAGAAGCTGCTTCGTAATTTCAAATATAATTAGTCTATTTTTAATAATGTTTACGTTCCGTTTAAGTTTTGTCTATAAACAGTCCACGAATTTGCTGTAGCAATTAAAAGAACCAAAGATGGAAAGGGCATATAAAATTATTATATCGTTTATAGCTGAACTTTTTATAGTTAAGCGTCGCAATTTATAATATTTTTTTTCTATACGTATATATATATATAATAATGAATTTAATTATATTATTAGCTACTTAATTCTCGTAAACAGAATAAAATCACAACACAATTTAATCACTAAAAGTTTTTTATTGCAAAGCTTTTCGCCAGTTACGTCATTTAGTATATATAATAAATATTACATTATAAATTACCAGTTATATTATAACGAAATTTTAAAAGAGTTTTATTTCTAAATTGTGCGACCGTATTTAAATCGCACGTCGTGATCGCGAATTTATAACGAAATTAGAAAAGTTTGAATATTGCTTAAATGTTGATTGTTACTTATTAATTTTATTTATTTATTATATTTATCTATCGAATTTATTTATAACTATTTAGATTTTTCTCTGTCGCCCTTTTAATTTTTCGCATAATAAATGGGTATTGTAGAAAAATTTGGCGTGCCGCGAGGTATAGTATTTTGGGTCGGTATTTATTTTTAATTTACAACAATTATTTATGACATTTTAATTTTGACCGGTGCATTGCTTTGTTACGCTGATAATGCTGTACTATTAGCGAATTCTTGCTTCTCGGCCGTGATGATTCACTCGCTTGTACAGACGTTGATAGTATTTTAAGTTGGTTTCGTAAACATCGTTTAATACCGAATACAGTTAAAACAAAATACATACTTTATACTAATCAAAATCGAAATACACGGGATAGTTTAAAAATCAACGTAAAAAAAAAAACATTAACGAGTTAGAGTGTTTAATATAAAATATCTAGGATTACAAAATTAAATTGGAATATATAATATTTAGAAAGAAAATTAAATTACCGGTTTTACTATCTAACTCGATACTTTTCAAAATCAAATCTTCGTACATTATATTTAGCATTCTACCAACCTGTCTAGCACTATATCGAAGCAGCGAATTATCACATTACTTCATTGATAATCCTATAAAATGCGTTGTTTAAAATAATAAAAGCTGATCCTAATGCAAATATTAAGACTCCACTATTATTTATCCGTACGAAATTCAACTATTGCGTTTTATTAGCAAAAGTCGGAGCTGCATTCGTAATTACCGTTAATAGAATATGCTCCATTTTTACTGCAGAAGCTACAGCTATTCATCAATCTCTTCGATATGTATCTGTAAATCGCCCATCTACAAATATTCTGATCCTCTCCGATTCTAAAAGTTGTTTGCTGGTATTACAGCACTCGCAGTTCAATTCTCGTTTACCGTCAATTATTTACGAAATTTCTAATTACATCTGCCGATTAAACTCGCTCGGTGTGAGAGTTAAATTTGTTTGGATCCCCCGGCCATGTCGGTATCCACGGCAATAATTTAGCTGATCATTTAGTCACTTCAAATAAATCTCCTAGCGTACATTAAATATGCGCATAAGGAATACCGGAAAAATCTATGATCCGATCCATTTACTGCAAGGCATTATAAATCCATTTCTAACGCATGGTTCTACAATATTAAAGTTGAAACGATAGAATTGCGGGGTTTTATTACTACCATTTGTCGACCGAGACTCGGCAGTAGTTCGCCTTCCTGCTTTGCTACACAAGTTGAAACTTATTGGTTCTCCTAATTGCTCTCATCCTATGGATATCCATTTAGCGGCCGATGCGGACCATGTTATCCTCGAGTGTTCCCATCATAGTAATTTTCGTGTTGCATATTCCGCGTTTCAGTAAATATCATTCCATAATACAGGCTGTATATGCAGGAGCTGTACTTTATAATTCACTACCGCGAGTTGTGAACGATTCGATTAAAAATTACAAACGACGACGAAAGTTGTTATTAAATGTTTTGGGTAAATGTAGAGCACCATAAATTAATGTTAAATTAATATTTAGTTCTTGCATACTATTTATACAAATTAAAGATTATTAGTAATAATATATGTTGTAAATGTTACGGTAATGATAAAGATGTTCATCACATAATATATGTATGTTCTAAATATAATGAATTAAGATTAACGTATAATATAGACTGGTCATTGCCTTTCAATGAGATTTATATTTGGAATATTTTCCAACTTTTATATATGACGTAAAGTCAGATATATGTATAAATAATCACTAATATATGTTGTAAATGTTACAGTAATGATAAAGATGTTCATCATATAATATATGTATGTTGTAAATATAATGAATTAAGATTAACGTATAATATAGACTGGTCATTGCCTTTCAATGATGTAATTCTATTTGGAATATTTTCCAACTTTTATATATGACGTATTTAAAGTCAAATATATGTATAAATAATCACTACAGGTAACCATAAGCTATCCAAGTAGGTTAGTTTATCTTCATAATTATGACGTTTATATTTAATAATAATAATAAATATATATATATGGTAAAAAGGAATACATAAAAAATTATAGACCAATAAGCCTGTTGCAATCGTTGTACAAGATATTCAAAAAATAATTTAGCAACAACCAAAACAAGCAGGTTTCAGATCAGGTTTTTCAACTATAGACAATCTACAAAATCAGCTGATAGAAAAGGCCGACGAATACAACATAAAAATTTACCTAGCATTTGTAGATTTTCGGAAGGCATTTGATTCAGTTTATCACAAGGGTTTGTATCTAGAAAATTAAAATATACAATTCAAATATATAAGAATTATAAAAACTACATACGATAATGGATGTGGAAAGATTATGCTGGATAAAGAAGGTGAAAATTTTCCCTTAAGAAGAGGTGTACGTCAAGGAGATCCACTGGCACCAATTCTATTTAATGCTGTGCTAGAGGAGATATTCAGAAATTTGAGTTGGAAAAAAAAGGTACAAAAATTAACGGAACCTTTATATCGAATCTACGATTTGCAGATGATGTAACTTTAATCTCAGTTTCTGCAAACCAATTAAAAAACACGTTAACAGAACTAGAAGCTACTTTAAAAATAAAAGGTCTCGAAATAAACTTTGAAAAAACCAGTTTAATTACAAACGGAGATAAAATAGAAATTAAAATTAACGGAAAGACGTTGACATATATAATTAGTTTCCTTCACAGATAGAACAGAAAAAGAGAAGTAAATCGAAGAATAGCGTTAGGTTGGAAAAAATTTTGGTCATTAAAAGAAGTATTTGGGTCGTACTAAAAAAAGCACAAATCTTTAACACATGTGTCCTCCCTACTATTACCCATGGCGCTCAAACATGGTCATTGACGAGTAAATTGTGTAAAAAAATACAAATAGCTCAAAAAGCAATTGAAAGAAAAATGGTTGGTGTAACTAGGTTGGATAAGATAAGTAACAAAATATTAAGAGCCAGATCGAAGACGGAGGACGCTCTACAAATGATACGTGAAATGAAGTGGAATTGGGCTGGTCGTGCGGTTGAAACCGAACAGATGGGCCAGGAGAAGCACGGAATGGTTAACATTAGGCAAGAGAAGGCCGCGGAAAAGGCCAAAAACAAGATGGAACGAAGATATCGTCAATCGCGGAGGAAATTTTGGATGCGTAAAACTCAAAATCGTCTGGAATGGAATCAATTGGGGAAGAAATATGTGGATGCTTGATTGGAGGAGGCGAATGCTCGACGACGGGATTAAATTTCCTGTTTTAAATATAGTGTACTACATAATATTTATTATATAAGTATTAAGGTTATGAAATATAGAATATTACACATGTGTATGTTATAAATAATGGAAATAAAGGCTTTTGTATTTGTCAATGATACCTGCAGCAGACAACGACCCAAACCAGCTATCCACAATTTGTAAAATTATATAAATACAATCAGTGACTAGACTAAACGGTGGCGAATAGAAATAAATGCAGAAAAATCATCCCATATTACATTAAGTAATAGACCTCGGCACAATTACAAACTTACGCTAGAAGATAAAGTTATACTCAAGCAAGATATGATCAAATACCTTGTAGTATATCTGGATAGTCGTTTAACATGGAAAATACATATAGGCAAGAATAAAAACGAGATAAATCTAAGACTTGAAAAAATGCACTGGCTCCTAGGACCCAAATCAGAAGTCACTCTGAACAACCGTGTTCTCTTGTACAAAACTATATTGAAACCAATATGGACATACGGTGCTCAACTTTGGAGTTGTGCGAAGAAATCGAACATCAGTAATACACAACGCTATACATACAGATCTGGGCATACGTCCTGTACAACAGAAAATCAGAAAGATTGCTGAAAAACACATACAGCGGCTAAGTATTCACCCCAATCAACTAGCGGCCCAACTGACGTAAAGAGAATAAAGACAACGGATTTAATCCGGTAAACAAATAGGAGGATACTCAGATGGGGGTAGTCTCAACACAGGCGATTGACCCGTAGATGACATTTGTTAAATAGCCACCATAGGCTAGTCACAAATCTGCAAACTAAAGGAAAAAAAACATATTATTTCAAACTTCCTATATCTTTTTTCCTAAAAATTGTATTCTAATGATTATATTTTAAATCAATTATTTATGACTAGAACGTTTCTATAAGTAAATTCCACACAAGATAATTTTTATTTAATTAATTTAATACGTAGTGTAACTACATTAAATGTATTTATTTACCATAAGTACCGGAATATCTAATTTAAATTCTTTAATTATAGCATCCACGCAACATAAAACACATACACACACTAATTATAACAACACAACCCACGGATTACACACATCGTATTTAACAGTAATATATAAAAACACACAAAAATTAACACTAGCAATAATATACTACCCCACCTATGTACAACATGGAAGCTACATGCAAATTATTATTATTATATATATATATATATATATATATATATATATATATATATATATATAAAGATTATAATGTTGATTGAAACCCCTTACCTATCGACGGGTAAAGAAACCTGAAAAGGGAAAAGGAAATATGTTCCAAATAAACATTGTTGAAAAAGTTGCAAATAGCATCGTTAATATTGTTCCTCAAATGACTAAATATTTTATACGAGATCAAAATGTTATGGTTGACGTAGGTTTTGACTGTTTTCCAGATTCTGTGTCTTCTAAATAAACGACCTTTCTTTTTCATCCTCAACGTAAACTACATCGAAATATCAGTGTACGGTGTCTCGGAATAGTCGAATGTTGTTACTAGATGTATTTTTGGCACAATCCCAAAAGCGTTGGAAGACCTAAATTATCTATAAGACTGATTGATACATTAATAACATTTTTTCTAGACTAAAATATTTGCCAACGGGCCAATATAATTGTCGCAACCTGAGGTCTCTAATCGCTTTCGTTATATATATATATATATATATAGATATATTAGATCAAAATCAGAAAGCAGCGTAGTTAGCTTTACCTTTTTCGGGCAATAGAGCTAAACATGTTGAATAGTACTACCTATGCGAACTGTCCGTGAGCACGAAAATAAGACTCGCAGTTAAATTGCAGAATGCGTTAACTGCAACAAACTGTATGCGAAATTTAACGAAAGCAAATATTCACTAAAATTGAATTTACCATCGAAATAAAACTTACTGCCCAAAGTCATACGATAAATGTAGTTTTTCCAGAGTACACTTGAAGCCTTTTGTATTTAAATTTTGTTGACTGTTCAATGCGAAACCATATCGAAGGATACAGGTGATTTCTACAAAGAATATTACGATTTAGCTTTTTCTTCTATATGTTATGCTAAATACCGCGTTGCGAAGTTTTTTCTAGTTCTTTGCTTATTCTATTTAGAATAAATGTCCCAAAAATTTCGTACAAGTGACGTGAAAGCGGTAAAATGAATGCTATCTTAATAAAAAATTTAAAAAAAAAAATTTGGTGTACTAAAAGTGCCAAGTTAACGATACTTAAATAGTGTCAGTGGATGTTGCTGGCTGCACCACAGTTACTTTAATATATGACCGACCGAATATTCCAAAATTCCTACGAAGTAAGCAAAATAGAAATTATTATAATAGTCAGTAATACCAATATACCGCGAAGGTGATTTGAACGGATAGGTCGTAAAACACTGAGCAAAAAGAACGGTTTAAAATTAGTCTTACATATTCGTTGTAATATTTTCAAATTCAATATCGCACACGCTGCACAGACTAATAATATAAGTATAGTAGATGCTGCTCTGAAAGAACTGCGTCCGGCTATTAATCTGCAATTTTAAATAAGCTAACCGTTTTACAGAAGAACTGGATATTCACATATCAAAAGTGCTAGTAGTTGAAGAACATGAAAGCTTCGTCGAGCCTGTTAAACTTCCGCGAGACGTAATCTACACCTTATATGGTCAAACATTTCAAGGGACAATATGTGCGTTTCGAAAAGCCAAATATGAGAATAAAGTTTACAGATAGCGGAACAGATCGATATGAAAGTAAAGAATGCCGGAGATTGATCGACAATATAGATGGATATGACTGAAGAAATTGAAAGGTGAAAATACTGAAAGCAAAGAAGTACCCTAGGTCATCGCTAATCAGGTTGCGCACGAGTTGCTACTCGATAACGCGACAGGTCAAATGGTAAAAAGTCAAACTCGAATTGCAAGTTGCCACCTCGTTGATATAAATAACTTTCAAAAACCGACTATCCCGTAACCGAGATTAAAAAGACAATAAAAAATACTAAGCCACGAAAGGCTCCAGGCTTCGATAAAGCAAATAAAACATTTCAGGGTTGACTGAATTCAATGATTTTTTTACTTTTGATCTCGTGAATATCACGAGAAAAAATAATTGTATATCTTTCTTCGGTTATAATTACGACCTTACCCGGCCCCTTTTTTCGAAATTAAAACTCAAGCTAAGGGACGAAATAATTAAAATGCTCCTCGATAGGCTCTCTTCTGAATGAGAGGGGAAGGCTCGTGATAAAAATGAAAAAACTTTGTCTCGCGGGAAAATGAAATAAAAACAAATTATCATCGTTACTATTATTGTTATTGTTATTATTATCATTATTATTAATCTTCATCGTTATCGTTCACACATATATATATATATAATATATATATATATTATATATATATATATATATATATATATATACATGTTAAATTCAGCTAGATTAGTATTTTCCCTGTCATTTCCACAACCGTTACTAAAGAGATAGTTATTATTTTAGTCAATATTTGGCGGTACGGTTAGTTAGGTAAAAGATTAAATTCCCCCAACGGGATGTTTTCATAAACCAGTCTGGAGCATTTCATTACCCACACACACATACACACGCATATATTCACCTATAAGCGATCGTGTTCTAATAGAAATAATAGAATACCCTTCCAAACTTATCACTCGGTTGAAGGGCAAGTAACTATTTTATAGGTGTGAGTTTTTTTTATATTCGCTAATTTACACCCGGCTAATGCTGTTTGATAAGTTTTGTAACTATATTTCTGCGTAGTGTGACATGAGAAACATTCCATCCGGTACTAAACTTAATTGTACGTATTAACAAGCGTCGTTTGTATTTCGTTCTAATGAGTCTACGGATTTCGATCGAGCTATCCGCTACGCAGATCGCCATATGATTTAGATGATCCTCTAATCGGAAGGCGTATTTTTTGCAGCTATTGATATTTCTTCATTTATGATTTTCACATTGAAATCTTCACGAAGCGTAAGATCCGTTACAGGCTAACATAGGATAACGGTCCGAAGGATTTTATTTTAAACTCTTTGAAAAACAGCGATGTCCCTTTTCTTTTTAGCACAACCACATAATTCGGCAGACGTATCGCCGAACTTGTTTAAAGATTTGATGATAACAAAAACGTCTGTACCTCGGAACGCAGTGAAGAAGTGAAACTTAAAAGACGTTTTAACTAAATCCCATACGGAGTTTTTTTTTTAATTTTTACGAGGCCGTATATAAATACACACACACACACATATATATATATCATCTTTCGTGACTTGCGAACGAGTATGAGGACCCCTTGAGTGACAATCAGTGATGTTTATGATGTACATGAGACAGAATCCCGATGGGATGTGTCATTCCGAAATCACATAGTTGATATCGGATGTCGTCATTGCAAATTCGTAAAGCGCGTTTCTTTTTCGTTCGAACAGTTGCTTCCACGCATTCGGTCACCAGTTTTATCCCGCCTTCCGATCTTGAGCTATATTTTCCAATTTGTCAATTTTCGGCTTGATGCCGATCTTTTTAAGATCTGCAGCTACTGGTCTACCGAGCTGCCTGCTTCCATCTTCTAGAACTCCGTATATCATTCTTTTCATTATGCTTTCTGTATTCATATGTCTCGTCCATTTCAAACGTTTTTTTAACGAGCGCCTATTGAAAGAGTTGATGCTCTTAACAACACTTCTACGTTCGATACACGGTCCATCCATTTTATTCAAAGAATTCTTCGAACGAACCGTTTACGACAATGGTCTAGTTTTCTAATCTGCTTCATCATTATAGGCCATGTTTCTCCGCCCTATAATAACACCGTAAGAACCATTGAACTATACACCGACATCTTAGTCTGAACGGTTAGATCTCCATTATTGAATACTCTTTTGGATAGTTTTTGATACGCGTCATTTGCCTTTTTCAATCTAGATGAGATCACATCATCGAGAGTTGCATCCTTCACAACGTTGCCTAAGTAATTAAATAAATTTACTGTCTGAATGTTAATCCCATTTAGTTGGATATTCATTTCGTCGTTGTTAATTTAAATTTTTGGTACGACCAAAATCTTTATATACGGTTTCCAGACATTTCAGGGCATCTTGAAGGTCATTTGCATTTTTTTACCAACTAATACGCAATCATCTGCATACTGCAAGCTTGTAACCGCGAATTACTGAATTTTTTTCGGTCTATATTTCGTCAGATTATATAAGTCTCCGTCGTATCCGAACTTTATTTGTATACCAATCTGTTTCACATGCTAATTAAAAATTCGATGCACCATGCTCATGTAGAAATTGAACAATGTAGATGCGAGGCACACACTTTTGTTTTAATCCAGTGGTCATATCAATTAACTGCGGCAATCTCGCGTCACATATTATAGCGCCCTTAGTTTGGTCATGCAGTTGCTTCATTAAAAATGTAGGATCTTCTGTGGACATCCAACAGCTTTAAGGAACATCCATAATTTTTTACATCGACAAAAGCCAAACACAAGTTTGACGACTGTTCTGTGCATTTTTCAACCGGCTGACGCATCGTAAAAATCATATCTATCACGCTGCGACTGTGTCGGATACCGCACTGATCTTCAGTGGTATGTCGTTTTCAGTGTCTTTCTTGTAAAATTTTAGCGAAAATCTTACCCGCAGTACACAATAGCGATATACCTCTGTAACACTCTGCCGTATCTACTATATTTTTGAAGATTGGGATTATAGCTGCTTCTGTGTAAATGCAGGGGCTGAATTACATTAACGACTTTCAGAACTGGAAGCAGCTAAGCTTGCAAATAGTGCAGATCCTGCGGATATTTCCATAATCGATGCTTATCACATGTCTCAACTTCCAAGAATGTATCTTCCTAAATTTTCGCAAAATTACACCGAGTGGCGTCATTTTCATGATTTATTTATGTCAAGGGTGGACAGAATTTCATCTCTTAGTAATATGGCAAAAATTCACTACCTCCACATGCCTTGAAGGGGAGGCCTCAATTAATAGCTTATCTAAGCACTACTGGAGACAAACTTGTCTCAGCTTAGGATACCATCGTTTCCAGATATGACAATAAACGTTCAATCATATCTGAGCACCCCGACAGACTCTTAGGTATTTCCACAGACATAAACGATACTTCTTAAACACTCAATTATATGCTTAATGTTACTAACTACAGAATGTATAAATGCTCTTTCTACATTGGGTAATCCCATAAATTACGACAGGCTTCTTGTGCGCATTTTAACCAAGCTAGATCCTGAAACACGTGAATTTGGGAGTATTACTTGGGTTCAAGTATCGAATTTCCAACATATGACCAATTGAAAATATTAACTGGATAATCCCAAATCAATAAAAATCGGAAGAAAATATTGAACGTCCGAATATCGACAACCAGTAAACTGTGAAAAATGAATTTTTTAACACACCGTCTACAATGGAAGAACTAAAAATATCTATTAATCATAATAAAAATATTAGTGTAGGAATGGATAAGATACCATATGCAGCAATAAGGAATCTATCAGACGTTCAGTTAACATTATTGCTTAAAATATATGATCACTGACCGCAGCAAAACTATATTCCAGAATCTCGCTAATTAGTTTGCCCAATTCTAAACCTAATAAGGAAAAAAATGTACATACACCGTACATAGGTCAATAACACTATTATCGTGCGTAGCCAAAACTACGGAATTACTAATTAAACACCTAACGGAATGGTGGCTACTTAAAAGAAATATATTTCCAAAAACTCAATACGATTTTAAAAAATAATCATCTGCAAATGACAACCCAAATATTATTATTATTAAATTAAATTAACGTGCCATGTACAGCAGCCAAGGCTAGAGGCACGATAGGAAAAGAGGATTAGATTGAGGAATAGATACGGGATAGATGGAGGAAGATAATTAGGTTCGACAATGAAACATGATCATCTTTGAAGAGGAGATGGAGCGAAGGAGGAATATTAAGAGACGCTCGAAGCGAGGAGTATGAGGGACAATCGACTAGAATATGGGAAACGGAGAGGACAACATTACAACAGGGACACACAGGAGCCAAAGTTCTGTTAATCAGATATGAATGAGTAAGACGCGTATGCCCCAGGAGTAATCTGGTGATAACCACATCCTCTCTACGGTTTGAAAGCAAAATTATCCAAGGATCAAGCGAATATTTGATTTGCCGCAACTTGTTGGTTTGTGGCGTTAACTGTCACTCCTTCTGCCATAATGAAAGCCCATTTATGACGAACTTCTTAAGGTCACGCGCTGGAACTGGAACATTCGGAACCGGCAAGAACACAGCAGCTTTCCTGGCCGCTGTTCGTCCCCATGAATACCGGCATGAGCTGAGATCCATAGAAACGTCACCTTCTGACTCAGCCCTACCAGTACCATTTTCGTCACTTTCTTGGCTATTGGGTGCTGATCATGTTTAAAAATGTCGCAGAGAGCGCGGAGTGCTGGAAGAGTTTATCAACATCGGAGCGCGTTAAAGATTCCATGGCAATATAAATCGCGTGTAATTCAGCTGAAATGATGGAGAATGTCTGTGGCAGCGTATTTAATAGAGATCTAGAAATTAATATGTTAAAAAACTATTATACAATAGCAGTTCTTACAGAAGTAAAATCTGCATATGACAAAGTCAATTTAGAAACATTATATAGAATAATAAGAGAAATCGAAATTAGCTCGATAGTATGGTGATATTTAATTATTATAGTAACAGAAAGATTGCGATTACACATCGGGGAGAAAATATATAAAGATACGTCAGTTATATATAATGAAGGGATATCGCAAAGATCGATATTAAGTCCAATTTTATGCACGATATATACCTCGATAGAATTAAACTCCCGAAGAAAACAAATATCCTACAATTTGTCGACGATATAGTTATCTATACTACAGCTGTCACATTAAAAAGAACTACAATTCAAGAAAGCAATAAACCAAATAATTAATATAATGAAATCTTCAAACTTTGTCAGCTGATAAAACAAAACGAGTAATATTTACTAAATGCAGACTTACTGCCAAGTCCATATTTAAAATTATACAATAAAAATAACAGAAATCTAACAAATATTTAGATATTTAACTTGATAAATTAACATAGAATTATGAGAAAGATAAAATAATAAAAAAAATGATACCAAGGACTAGGGCAATTAACGGATTAAAATGGGCAGTCGTCCAATTTACTTGATGATTTAGAGATATTTGATAAAAACACATATATGCGCTACAATGGCAAAAATAAAATTTAAAACAATAGAAGTGATACTGAATAAAGCGCTCAAACTGCCCAAAAATTTTTCGACGATTGCCAAACACATAATAATGATTTCATGTTGCTCAAATAGGTTATCGATGTGTTTATGTATACGAACTATAAGCGTAATTGCATTAAACGTTATTTATTGTAAATAGTCACCGGCTTATTACTATTATTTTAACCCTTAACTACAGACAACCGATCAATTTGACTGATACTACACGATTTCATTTTGTTGGTTTTTCAAGAAGCCATGTACTGATACTTCTCGCTATTCCTTTTCAGAGTTTAGTATCATAGTATCACGTCTATATTCGAAATACTCTGTTTATGTTGTAGAAGAGTTATTTTTATAAAAATCGCTACCGGTTAAAAATACCGGTTATCTGTGTTGATGTAATAATAATATTATTTCACGGGGATAATACTGAACTAACTCGATATAATTTTATAAAACACTTGGGAATGACTTTGGTAACACCTGAAAATAGAGATTTTTAACAGTATCAGCCGACAAGTCCGATTATGTATAAGTCGCATATTAAAGATAGACGAATGTTATAGCACTGAGCATGGAGCAGGTATGTCAATCAGAACGACTTGAAGAAAATATCGGTCGAAAAATCAGAAAACGTTCCATACATGTGTAATATGCAAGACGCCTGAATGTATGGAATATACAAGACGTTTTTGTAAGGACTGTGTTGTCTAAAAATATGCATTTAAAATACATTGCACGTTTTCACACAAATATATATATATATTTTTAAATATTTTTAATTTTTTGATATTTAGCCAACATTAGTTAACAACATTTTATAATTAAAAATAATATTTAATCACCTTTTATAGATATATATGAATATTGCAATAAATTATGTTTAAAACTTCATAAAACGTTTTCACGCAAATATATATATTTTTTAAATATTTTTAATTTTTTATATTTAGCCAACGTTAGTTAACAACATTTTATAATTAAAAATAATATTTAATCATCTTTTATACTCGTAGATATGTATGAATATTGCAATAAATTATGTTTAAAACTTCATAAAACGTTTTCACGCGAATATATATATTTTTTAAATATTTTTAATTTTTTGATATTTAACCAACGTTAGTTAACAACATTTTATAATTAAAAATAATATTTAATCACCTTTTATAGATATACATGAATATTGCAACAAATTATGTTTAAAACTTCGTAAAACGTTTTTATTTATATACTTTTTTTAGCAAAACTCACTTAATTTTATTACAAATTTATTGATTTCTTTTTTGTAATGTACACAAATATCACGAAATTATTTTAATATAATAAAATATTTTAAAAAAAAACTTAGGTAGATATATTAATAATTTAAACACTTCGGTCAAAATGACCGGTTGTCTGTGAGGACGTTTTAAAAACAGTACGTCTGTAATTAAATAAAATTTGATTCGATTTGATCATTGTTAGTCATTTTTTTTTTATTATAACTGAGTATCGTTCTTGTTATCGTCATCATCATTACCTTTATCGCCTATTTCCGTTATCTTCTTTTTTAAACTATGACATTTTAGCTGGAAATTATAAGTTGTAAAATGACTTTGTCGAGAGAAACATTCTCCAGAAATTATCCTATTCTATGGTGACATGAACGACAAAGTTACTATTCATACCACCAATACAGCTACAGATGTTCCTCGAACTGAAGACGATAATTTAGGCTTACGTCATCGTAATCTAGAAATTCCTCCTTTGGCGACGATTTCCAAACTTATCTATACTACTTTGGCCGGATCAAATTTTCCCCGTTCCATCGAATAAAATAGGCATTCGCTTCGGATAAATGACGTTTTCTTTTATTAGACATTCTGTGATTGGGGCAAATTTTCCAATTTCACCGTCTTATCTTTTACTTTTTTTACTTTAATTTTACTTTTTTTTTTTTTGTTTTTACGAGTAATATGTTTCATCATCAATATTATTATTATTATTGGTAGTAGTAGTAGTAACACTATCATCATTACTAATGCTTATTTTCATTTAATACCGTAATTAAACAACGGTGTGACGTGACAGTAAAGTAATAAATACGTCGCGAAAAAATTCGCTTCAAAAAGATACATAATAATAAAAATTAATCATTATTATTATTTTATTTTTCTCTCGGATTTAAAGAAATATAATTAACGTTTTTAAACGTTTTTTTTTAAACGTGCCTTATACTGCTTCTAAGGCCGGAGGCACGGAAGGATAGTTAGATTAAGGGGAGAAGGTTGGATAAAGTAAGTAAAGTTATAAGTTTAGATTCAGCAGATGGTAAATACTGTAGGATTTCGGTTAGAGAGGATGCAAGTCCAACAGTAAGACGGTGAGCTGAGTACAAAGGACATGATAGGAGAATGTGAGGAATAGTAAGCGGTATGTTACATTACGAGCATAACGGTACACTCTGGACTAGAAAGAAATGCGTATATGTAAGAAGTGTGCGTCCACAGCGTATGCGGAACAGAGCGACTTCATATTTCCTATTGGAATGTTCCGAACAGGTTGCCTTCTTCCGATCCGTAGTGAACTGCGGTAGACATGAGAATCTTGTCATTGTTTGGCACTGCAGTTGACTGCGTACCCGATCCATGAAGTCTTTTGCTGGAATTGGTAGGTTTGGATCTGGTGCTAGGATGGCGGATTCTTTACCTGCTTTATCGACACCATGCAGTCCGACTTCCTTATGACGCGGTATCCACATCACAGTTGTTTCTTCTTTACAAGATGCTGCCTGGGTAAGAATTTTTTAAACTAAAGGATGCTGAAGTTTGAATTTTTCCCGGAGACAGCGAATAGAGCTGAGCGAATCGATGTAGATGAGGGTCTTACATTTAAGTTTTGCCGCGGCGATTTCAATTGCGTATAGAATTGCGTATAATTCAGTAGTCAATGCGCTAAACATCTGTTGGAGGGGACAACGTACGACATTATTATGGTAGAGGATTGCGCATCCACTCGAATGTTCAAAGTTTGACACCATCTGTGTAAAAAAACTCCATGTCCTTCATATTTGCGAGCTGCGGTATGAACAGCCTCAGTTATGGACGGGCATATGTTGGCTTATTATATTGTGAAAGGATAAATACATCAAATTGAATTGGGCTAATGGAATGCGAATGGATGTTATCGAGTGTAGGGAGGAGAAATCGATTTAAATGATTGAGAATGGAATTAGTTTGTTCCTGAAACAAGAGATTGGTATATTGGAATTTATGATCAGGTGCTAGAAGTGCTGTCGATATCGGTAGATTAGGTATTGTATGAACATGTGAAAAGAAACTGAGTAGTGGATCATGATAGTGTAATAGGCAATTCCATTGTATCATAAAATAGATTGTATGTAGGAGTGGATCGGATGGCACCGAGCGCCAGTCGTAACGCCGAGTGGTGAACAGTGTTGAGTGATCACTGCTTTCGATGCCGATGCGCTGGAAAACCGTAGTCATATTTCGATTTAATAAGAGTATAAATTCTTAGCAGAGATGTTTTATCGGCTCCGTATACTGTATGTGACAGTTTCTTAAGGATGTGCAAATATTCTTGAACGATAAGACAAGTATCCGGGAAAAGAAATTTCTACATTTGAGCTTGCAACACATTTCTACAATGTCTAAGCTCTTCAGATGTGTTAAAAAGTAACTATATTCTTGTTGCTGATATGGGTCGTATGTAATAAGTTTCCCGCTTTTCACGTCGACCCCGTGACATTATGACGTATTTATTGATAGTGCGTCTTACGTATGTTACGATTTTCCGAGGCAAATCAATTTTTATATCCGGTTTACGGTATCTCGATATCTGTTCATATCTCCCGGTTCCAGTACATTTTGTAATCCGTATTTTTAACAACGCCGCGAACTGATATTCATAATAATGCGGCGAAACGGCTATTATTAATTGTCGTTATCTTCCTGTATGTTATTGACATTATCACGATGCTTGATGTATTCTGCACCAGCTAATGCTAGACATCCACTTACTATGCGGTTCATAGTTTCGCTTTAGTTACAACATTTAGTAAATTTATCATCACACGAAGGTTCTTTCCAAATAAACTTTCGATAATTGTTTGTTTCAATCGCACTGTCTCGGTTTGACATAGGAGAAATTTAATATCGGTGTGAAGGAACAAGAGACGCAATCGGTCTATTAAAGTCATACAGAGAGCTTTGAATGCAAACAGGGATATTGTAATGCTACATAGATTATGAAGAAGCATTCGATCGTGTTAATCATAGTAAAATGGCAGAAATACTACGGAAATATAAGATAGATGATAAGGATTTGGAGAAAATAAAACATTTATATCGGAATCAATGTGGTAAACATAAACATTGGTACAAACAACTCAAAAAATAAATACGAAATAAAGAGATGAGTAAAGCATGCCCCTTGTCGTCTAGATTGTTTAACGCATATGTGGGGGAAATTAAAAAAGAACACGGAATTGAAGAAATGAGTGTTAAAATTAACGGCAGCAGCGGGTAAATAAGCTACGCGGACGATAACATTCTTATAGCAGAGTCTAGAAAATGATAGATCTACTAAATAATACGGGCGTAAAATACGGTATAAAAATTAACGCCAAGAAAACAAAAGAGTGATATAAATTTCAAGAAGCAATAGTAAAAAAGTAAAGATAAAAATCGGTGATCAAGAAATAGAAAACGTACACGAATTCAAGTACTTGCGAGTGAAAATACATAGATGTGGAAGATATCGCAAAGAGATAAGAACAAGAATTATCATGGCGAAAACAGCATTTAACAACCTGAAAAAGGTCTTTGAAAGCTGAAGCATGAGCCTAAATCGAAGGAAAAGAATAATCAGATATTACGTCTGGAGTGTGCTTGGACAATAGGAGCATACCGCGAAAAAAAAAATGCTTCACTTAATCTACTATGCTGCCGATTTTCCAGTTGATAATAACGTGACTATGTTTACCGACGATACAACGTTATTAGCTATCGGTAAAGACAATAGCGAAACTTCTAATAAACTACAGAAAAAAATTCTGTTCAATGTTGAAAACATGCTGAGACGTTGACGTATCAAACGAAAGTAAATGCACATAGGTTGATTTTACGTATCAACCGTTAAAAATAATACTTAGGCATACAATTGACATGGCAGAAGCATACAAGCCAAAGTTAGATATAAAATTGCGAAAATTAAATTGACTTCTCGGCAGGTACTCCAGTTTGTCACTAGAAAACAAACTTCTAGTTTATAAAATAATTATAAAGCCTGTTTGGACATACGGTCTAATTTTATGAAGTTGTGCGAAAGATACACACATAAATAGGATACAACGGTTTCAGAACAAGGTCATAAGATTCATCGTCTCCCCACCATGGTACGTATCGAACCATACGTTACATCCAGACTTAAAAATCCCATACGTGAAAGACGAGTTCAAACGTACTGTAAAGCAATATGTAAGCTGCTTGGAAACACACACAAACGTACGGCGATCAATCTACTTGACACTGGTCTAGATGTTCGTAGGTTAAAACGTAGTCGACCGTTTGATCTAGTCTAATATTTTATTGGAGTCCATCTCCATCGATAGATCCTAACTGTTATTTCGTGTTTCAGTCCAATTGCTGGATGGCTACCTGGCCAGTTGTAATTTTAAAAATTAAAAAAAACACTAATTAAGATTTTTTTATACTTGTTTCCTGTTTACCTATCCAATCGACTTGCTCTAATAACAGAAATTCGAAAACTTATCGATAAACCTGATTCCAGCGATTACGAGCATAAAGACAAGCAGTGGAGGTTGTATTCCATCCGTTTGAAAGACAACCCCTTACAATTATGTAATCTGTGTAGAAGTAATAGTAACATTATTTACCAGTACTGTTATTAGCATTATTACTATATTATATCTATTACAAATAATATTTTTTTTTGAGGGCTTAATAATAATCTTAACGATGGTAATAACAATAATAATAATAATTATTATTATTATTATTATTATCGTTATTTACTACGAGAACTAATAAAAGGTGTTTGATTGTAATAGTAATTATCCTGCTCTCAAGCGATGTCATCCGGTTAAATTAAAATGTCCATCGGAGGATTTCTAATTTAGATAAGAACTAAAGACGAGCTTACTTCTATAGAAAAATTTCTGTAGGCTTCGTTAGTAGGCGTTCTTGCAGTGACTGTCAATAAAGCGGCGTACGCTTTTCGGGCGCGTTCATTTCGTTCGACCGTATCGTTCTTTACGAACCACGGAGTACGAGATCCGGGAGCCATACTACAAACAGATCGTTTCAAAAATAATAAAAATTAATTCAGTAATTAAAACGAAATTATATTTATATTATATATATATATATATATATATGAATAGTGTAGTCCCTAGCAGGGATACCGTGGCATAGAAATGCAGTCTTTATGAATTAGTTTGCGACATTTAACTCTATTATAGGCTGCGTGTATGCATTCACTGAAGCTCTTCTGAACGAATTTTGTTAATCCATCTGACCATCCTAAAGGCACACGGCCACGACATCTTGTTCCGTCCAACTTTCCTTCTATGAAATCCTCTTCCAATCCGTTTGGTCGAACAATATGGCCGGAAAATCGACCAATTCTGATAAGTACTTCCGTTAGTAATCGTCTATGTTCGCCGACATCTTCTACTATAGATTCGTTGGTTCCCTTGGTCGTCGACGGAACGCGCAACATTCGTCTCCAGCACAGCAATTCAAAAGGTTCTATGCGTCTATGTTCAGTTCGGTGTAATGTCCAAGTTTCCGCACCATATAAAAAAATTGTAAATATTAATGCTTCGACCAGCCTAACTTTAACTTTTCCATTTACTGCTTATCACACCAGATTTTTACTAAGCGACCCATCACGCTTTTGGCTAATTGTAGGCGGTGCTACAGTTCCAATTTGCATCCGCTAGTATTCTCTATAATTGAACCTAGATATGTGAACTTATCAACCACTTCTATTCCATCTATGTGCATTTTGTTTGTTTATTTTTATCCCGATTGATTATCATTGTTTTGGATTTCTTTCGATTAAGTATATATATATATACGTACAAATTATCATCATCATCGTTCATTTTGTTACTTCTCGGAATAATTTGATCGGATCTTCTAACACAGATCTTTTTTTTTAATCCGTATTAATGTTTAACATTCCAACGCTTCTTTAGGCTTGATTCACACCGTAGGTATGGTCACGCTCACATGACGATCACACTTAAGCTTCAATAAATCTTGAACCGTCGATAATTAAATTCAGTTGTATTCCGCTTTTAATAAAAAATATTTTTATACGTTTGTATTGAGAATTAAATATTTAATTGTTTATATTTTCCGCGTCGAAAAATATTCTCGACTAGTCGAAATTTCTTTCGGATTGATCGTGATTAGAGCGAAACTTGAACATTATGGATAGTGTGAATGTTTACATTGTTTCTCATTTGAGAATATTTTACCGGAGCGTGACCGCACCTATAGTGTGTGAATCGAGCTTTTAATAATCTCGGGTAACATCTTTATGTATCACGTTTTTTTTATAGTTTAAGATTTGTATGTTTCTATTACTCTACATTAATGTGTATATTAAGTTCATCCGATAAGGAAGTCATATTTAAAACACCGCAGATAATTCCCTATTTATTTTTGTTTTTTTTATTATTATCATCGCATTGAAACTTAGACAAATATATACGTTTATTTTTTATCTCACTTGTTAACGTATGAAGCTGACTCTAATCCTCTCAAATTTATTACGATACATAATTTATCACGTTACTAGTATAACAATTTGGAGATTTTGGCATCTTCAGTCTTACTGTATTCCGAATTATTTCCGCGATATCTAGCGTCCCCCCCTGATCCCCAGCCATCTCCACCGGATAGAGCTGATTAGTTCCAGTACTTGCCAGTCCCCGTTGGACTGTGATTCGACGGCAGACATTAATCGTGTCATTTTTTCATGCAATCTATATAGCGCACACAGAGAAATCTTAATCAAGATATTACTACAGTTACCTCCGTACTCTATTGCATACCTCCTATGCTTAAATACTCCTCCTGTGTTAATAGCACTGGCCTCTTATATATATAAATCTAATATTGTAATTTTCACATCCATGTATATATCCTTATGTATGTCTTAGTTTAGTTATTTATATTTTATAACTCATCTGTTAGCGTTAGCGTTTAGTTTATTTTAATTTGTATGTAGAATGAGTAGTAATGGCTTTATAATCTAAACGCAATTTGTGTGACAATAAAGAGTTTATACGCTAAATGTTCAATGTTTTTTGTTTTTTCAGTCGATGTCTCATGTCACGCTACCGTAATAACTTTTCGTTAGCTTCGCTCCGTCATTAGTTCTATAACGCGCGAAACAGTATATTTTAGTCTTTTTCAAATCGTACCAAGAACTTAACGCGTTCGCGGGCTGCCGAAAGTTAGGTTGAGTGTGCTGCAGATACGTACTAGCGATTATTCAATAGTCAATCACGAACAAAGAGCTACAAAAGATATAGAATTAATGGAGGCGGAAAATTTATCAACATTAAAATCATACGTATACCCGAAAATAATTATGCGATTACCGTGAAAAACTGCTCTCAGTAGGTCCAGCTGGCATTGATCTGGGTAAAGTATTTTTTACGATCCCAGTTAAAACTGAGCGGAAGATGAGTAGGATGATTCATTATATTGTTGGTAACTGAAACATTGTTTGACACTGGTTCTAATTGATGTGGGCCTACCCGATTCTTCCTTGTATAACCGAATTGCGACTCGTCGGCTTTTGAAACCATGTGTCGGTAATCTCTTGCTCGAAATAATGATGAGATTGTGTATCTAGCTTTGGCTCTCAATGGAGTGATTTATACTCGGTTATTGGCTTCGGTCATTGTAGTATTAAATCTCCAGCAAATGCATTTATTTTACCTTGTCATGTCCGCTGGCTTAGCCACTGTTCCACGTCTCGAGGGACAGTAGTGACCAAATTAATGAATGGTAATGTGGTAGATGGCGCATCATACTGTCAATTCTCGTACAATTACCACACCACCTGTCGCTTTGATGTATAACATTACTCGATTATACAAGCAATGAGTTAAATCAAATTTGGCAGCGGATCGGCAAATATCTTCCTTGTATTACTCGGGCAGTGGTTATGGAGGACATTAGCCACTTATCCAGTAATCACTCCTGTACCCAGTTTATTTCCTATCCTACCCTGTCTCACGGTGCGTCCTAATTAAGATCATGCCCAACTATGTTTACATAGTTAATGAGCATGATTTAATACGCGCCGTTATCATTATCGTTTTCTTATCCTAATATATATTTCATTATATATATATTATTATTCCCTACATAAATTCCTTGACACTCAGCGGTACAGACCCAATACCAACTATTTGGGACGACTGAGGTTAAATGTCGTTCTAGTTTAGGCTAGGTGTAAGGTGATCCGTGCTAATAGCCTAATGGCACCCGGACTATAAAAAGGGTGTCTATTAACGAAGCTTGCCAGTGTGCATACTGACTGCTGGTTAGAAGCAAGGCCCTGAACTACAAAGCGGTCCATTGTTGTACTGGACGAATATTAGGTCCGCTTCTCGTGGGATTTGGATAGATACAAAACCCCCATTTAATAGTGCTCAGAGTTATAACCTAAACCCTGTTGAGCGGTCTGAAAGCCTTACATCAAGGCATGATGGAATAGCGGAACTACTGAGCGTCCGCTCCCGAGAAGATCAGGAGATCTGATTATTGATGTTGTGCTCGCCACAGACGACAGTGGTCAGTATAAAACGCAAAAATAGAGCCATTAGTATAGAGAGCAGCGTGAGCTCGAAAAATAAGAGCCGCCTCCCAGTTTGTAAGCATGGTACGCCGAGTTCTCGACCGGGTCATGCAAGAGCATGTGCAGTGCCTGACGTCGCGAAACGATGCAGGTAGGCGATAAAAGCGAGTCAAATAATTGTTGCAGCTCTGATAGAAAACTCCGAAGGTAACCATCACTGCAATTAGCGGTAGTTCGGAACTAATAATGTACGAATAAGTACATGTTAACTGCCAGCTTATAGGAAGATTACAGGCCTTAGAAGAGCGCCTAGAGAAATCTCTTGCTCCAAGGATGGCGGAGCCGGTTCAGGCACCACATATTATTGTGGAGGCAGTAGAGCCGGCACCAGTATGTGCCAATAAGGCCATACAATTAATACCCGGTTAGATGATATCCTGCGAGAAATTAGTAATTTAAAGGCTGTGATCACCCCGACAGCCAAAGGGGGAACGATACTCTATCCATTCACCACAAACCTTCTGCCGAGCCAAAGGAGAAATAGGCGCCAAAAGCATCTGCCAAATCTGTGGTGAAGAAGACAGCTGCCGATTTGTGCAAGTCCTGTGGTCCAGAACCTTCCACTAAGACGGGAGTGTCGGAGAAATTAGTTAAACAGGCTACCCAGAGAAAAAGTCACAAAAACAAGGGTGGCAAAAAATACAAGACCCAGGCGGTCCCTGAAGAAACAAAAACGACGACCTTAAAGAAAAAGAGCACTGCTCCGCCACATCCACCAGCTGCGGCTACTGTTGTTGCCAAGGCCAGCGCAACAAAGAAGTCGTTGAAAGGCGCACTTACCGAGGTGGTGGCTCGGAAACCAGGAACGTAGAGAGGCCACTCAAAAGATAAATATTTCGACCGAGGTTAGGACAGTTCTATGGCCTGTGGCTGTTGGTAAGACTAAGCGGGCTTTGCCTGTCTTAGTCGTTACCAACAAGTACCGAAAACAGGATGTTGATGAGAAGGCTTTGCGGGTATTTTTAAATCTGTCTCGAGCCAAACTTCCAATCAAAAATATGTATAGATGGAGCAAGGCGGTATATTTAGCCGCAGAAGATTTGTAGACTCGGCAGAAGATTATGGAGAATCCTAATTGGGATAATTCTGACTTCCATGTTTCAGTAAATTCTCGTTCCCTTCCACTAGTCCAAATATTAAGGACGCCTAAGTGACAGGTTGCCGAGATTATAGAAGCCCTCAGGAATCGAATCGCGCTTCCAGAAAACATTGTACAACAGGACAGGTGGTGTCATATTCGCTGTGGCGTCGGGTGTACGCGAAAAACTACTAATAGTTGGCTCGTATATCTTGGTTTCCACACGTGTAGGGTTATTGACTTTGATGCTACGGGTATGGGCTTGTATCCGGCGAGTGTCGGGCTGAAGCCCCAATGTGTCTGAAATGCGGCAAGGCAGGTCATAAAGCTGACCGTTGTCCTGCGAAATCACCAGTTTGCATTAATTGCAAGAAGTCAGATTTTAAGGCTGTCGGCTACCGGGCCGATGATAAACTATGCGCTTGTTTCCGCCGGTAAGTTCTCATCAGTCCGGAGAATAAAGTTCTTTCAAGTTAATCTTGAACGCAGTCGTACGGCTGCGGAAGAGGTTGTCATCTATATGCACGACCGGGGTGTTCATATTGCTCTCTTACAAGAGCCTTATGTTCATCTGTATCTACGAGACTCTTGTTGCGGATCGTACTTAGTGTATGTTATATATTTGTTTATGTATATCGGCATTTTCAAGAAAATCTGTTCACAATTATGTTGTTTTGTAATTATTTAGTAATATGTATGTTTGTCTGCATTATTCGTGTAAGATCGTACTATTGTTATGATTATTACTATTAGCGTTGAACAACGCTAATTTAAAATTTCATTCGTTAGCAGTGCGACAAAATCAGGCCGTACTGATGGAACGAGAATTTCCGATCGAAGATAACTCGCTACGTAGAGGATTTTAAAAATCGATTCCAACAATTACAAACGACTTGATAGGAAATGGTTATTATCATGTATTCATTATTATCATGTATTCATTATTATCATGTATTCATTATTATCATGTATTCATTATTATCATGTATTCACGATGATTGTATCTTATTTCAATACATTAGAGAACTTCTGTATTACATTGTTAAATACCGCGTATCTAAACGTTCCTCCTTTTACGTAATCGACGTTAGAATTCATAAAACTTGCGTCGTCTTGTGCTATTCGTAGTTTTTACACTATGTTTTTCTTCAACGATGCACTACTACAATTTTATCTTATATGTTCATCGTATAAAAATATGTATACCGGGTTTTCGAGTGTGTGCACTTGTACGAATGCGTGTGATGTAACGTAAGTGAACAAAAGATTGGTATTTTGCCGTTCGCGCATTAGGCGTTTTATGTATCTAAATCACTTCGAAACAGACGAAAACTTAAAATAAATTTGAATTTGAATTTTTTAACTGACTCTGCAACAGTCAAAACTCGATAAAAGTCATTCTAGAATACAACTCATTTTTATAAGAGTGTTAAAGTTTATAACACGTGACCTCTGGAATAACTTTAAAAAAATTAAAAAGCATCGTAAACCCTTCATCTTTTCAGTCACTATGTCCAACAAACGATATATGAAATTTTAATACTAACAAAATTACGTGTTTTTCAACTGACCATAAAATGAATCGATTCTAATTATATTTCTATAAAAACATTGAAAATCATCCAGAGTTATATCAACGTTCTATAATAAACAGCCAGTATAAAATTTATCATTATCTGTCAAAATGTTTCATGTTTGACTGAAAGCGTTAAGACGATACATAAAAAATAGGAACAAGCAAGCCAATGGCGTACTGCCTTAAGAGAATACAGAATATCTTATAGACGTGCGAGTGCTTGCCGGTTTCCGCTGTAATTTGTAATAGGAAACCCCGTTGGGTTAGACGTGTACATTATTGTAAAAGACATTATACATTCTATTGCCTGTGTCTTTTTATACGTGGGATACATTATGTAAATGTACTTTTATATATGTATATATATATATATGATAGTTTACTAATTACATCCGTAATCCAGTCGTGTATCTCGTTCGAGTACGAATTTGATTGAAACGAAATTTTTCAATTAAAGACACCTGAATAGGAAATATGAAAAAATTTAATCCTAGTTATGCAACAGCTCAACATTTGTTTCTTTCATTCCTTCTTTCCTCTGTAACTAGCTTTGCTATCAAAAGCGCGTATGATGACTGCAGTTACTTGAGCGACACTCCTTCCATCAAAGTAGACCTAGAATGTATAAATTGTATTTAATTCAAATCCAATAGTTGGATGCAATCGTCGCTGTTATCCAGCAAATTTACTTCTGTCCAGTTAGGACGATCGTGTAACTTCGTTACGTGTTTTATTGCTTTTATCACATCAAAGATATCCGGCATTTACGCTAACGAAATTTCGCTCACGACTTATCGAGATTTTAGAACAATTCGCCGGCGAAAGGATATATATGCACCGAAATTTATTTCGCAAAAAAAGAGCATAAATACGTATTTCAAGAGAAGCAAGCTATATTAAGACAAAAGTCGACGCCATTGAATCTTCTAGAACGACTATTGAAGATGTATGTGTGGTACGTAGCTGTTTATAGTGCCGAAAGCCGGACGTTAAAATTGACAAATTACAAGCGTTCGAGATGTGGCCTTGGAGACAAAAATGGAGCGGATAAGTTGGGAAGAAAAAAATCGAAAATAAAAACAGGTGCTCCAGCATATCGAACAGAGAAGATGCTTAATAAATCGAAATAAGGAGAATACGTATAACTTGGATCGGCCATGTAATTCGACATATTAGCGCACGGGATATCTTTGAAGGTAAAATTCGAGGAAAACGAATAAGGCCGAGAAATACGTTTGTAACAACTTTGCGTAGAACAAACAGGGTTAGAAAATTACACTGAATTATAAAGAACTGCAGAAAACCGGGAATGCTGGAGTACTACTGTCATGATGGACCACTACACAAAAATGATGATGATGATCCTAAATTGTATGGAACGGATGGTTTGCTCTTTCCTTAGGGTATGAAAGCAATCCGTCTGTTTACGTATGTTTAAGTACGCGTAACCATTCTGTATCACTTTCGAGAAACATTTCACACTGGTTAGGATTTTTTTTTAAATTTTTACACGTTTAAAACGTAATAAAAATTTATCGTAATTTCGCTAGACGTCGTTAGCAACAGTTTAGTGTTCGTCCGTTGTTAACATATACGTACGAAGAAGCTACTTCGATAGGTTCACGATATGATCAATACGAACGAATGAACGAGGAATTTAAACGGGGTGGTATATTTTATTTCACGAGGAAGTTCGTCTAGTCAGTATGAAGAAGAACAAGACGATATATACACGCATCATTTAACGAAAATTTTCCAGACGCGAAAATAGTTTTAACATATTACTTACGCGTGTAACGATAACGAGTCGTTGTTAGTTTAAAAACGACGTCTCAGCAATAACCGATAACCTCGTTATTATCACGTACTCGATATAATAATCATAACCGATCCTGTACAATAATCATCGACTGCAGATAATTTTATTCGTAATAAAATTCACGTGCGAAAGAATTCTGAAAGTTTCCCAGTTAATATTCCGGATGAATAAATAAAGAGCATAGTTAAAATTGAGCAAATTTTTAAATATATAAAATAATTTCGATTGCGTTCCTGTGGTTTACTTGGCTATCCGACTATTTTATAATCAAATCGATTCTTTCATTTTGCTATATTTTCCAATATATCTAAATTTAGATTCCTTTTTAATATTTTTTATAAATTGTTTTCTCTTCCGGTCATTGTATTGTATCGCATTGTATCCATTAACGTGCTCCTGCAACATTGGCCGGAGATACGAGTAAATGTTAGGAATCGAAATAGGAGTCGGATCTTTCGTTCATTATCCTAGAGGATTTCGGAAAGAGAGCTGTAAAGATGTTATATTGGGACCAGATTAAATTTGCAGCAATCTAATAAGGAAACAGGGCATAATAAATTTAAAAAATACGGTAATATGAATTATTTAGTAAATAAGAATGGGAAATTTTCGCGAGGTCAATATAGCGTAGTATAAGTTCTTTTTGTCGGCTAGATCTCGATGAAGTAGTCTAAATTCGAGCGCTCGACCGTATTGAACGTAATTTATTGATAGGAGAAACTTCATTCCATATTCTAGACCATTTCTTCTTTAGCGAGGATGTTACTAACATTTGCGAAGTCCGATGAGGGAACACGTATGGAATCAGGAGATATCTGGTCGCGCCCGTCTTGCTGTAACAACTGGTTCGTGTCCTCTGATGCCTCTGTGTCCGGGTATCCATGCGTAGGTAATATCGACTATAATGGAAGAGATGACTGAAATTATATGTTTTGCGATCGGATTTTCTGATTTATTTTGGATTTTGAGTAAAGAGAATCTGCGACGAGAGAGAGTTTTTATTTAACTTTAAGATCGACACATCACGTTCTTTAATAGTTCTGTACGATTCGTTTCGGAATACTGTACATCTCTGGGGCTATATTTGATTTGGAACCGTCTGTGAATATAAGTAACGGGTTGTTGTAGTTCAACCGTAAATCTTGGAATGAACTTGTTATAGTTTCAGATGAACTACTTTCTAACTTTCGGCAGAGATAAATCGATCATGGTAGAAGTTCTTTTCACCGGCTAGATCTCGATTCAGTAGCTCGCGTCCGTTTGATAACTGCCTAACAACCGGAAAAAGTCTTTTTATGTATAAAAATTTAGCAATTTTAACTACTTTATCGACGTTTATTTTATTATTATTATTATTATTATTATTATTATAGCCTTATTAACATTATATACACTTAAAATAAGTAATTGAACTGAAAAAACTAAAAAAAAAAAAAAAACTAAAAGCCCTTATCTTGGGCAAAGGTCCCCGTCAACCTTGCCCATTACCTATAGAGTCCTGAGCATTTCTATCATATTGTTTATTATGAATAAACTTTGTTATTCCTCTTCATCTTTTGTCCTCAATATACCAATTTTTTATCCTATATGTCCACGTATTATCCGATAGTCTGGTAACATGCTCCACCCAATCCCACTTTTTCCTTTTATATTCATCGACTAAATTTATTATATTTTTAACATTTCCTTTAATAAGCGAGTTCCTAATCCTATCTCTGCGCCTAATATTTAAAATGGACCTACAAGCAGCCGAACTCACCTTGCCCAGTAACTCCGCGAGGTACGACCACTCCCCTCATCTCACGACGTTTATTTATTCTTTAATAATAAATCACATTGCTTTTCGTACTAAAATTTAAAAGTCCGAAATCGTATTTCCACGACGAGACGTATTGAAGACGAAATATAATACAAATATACTATATACATTCCCGATATACTTTCGATCCCCACGCCGTTTCACCGACGTGCTAAATACCTGTTTCACGTTTTCAGCAATTCCACAGCAGTCGCTGAATCAATAACTCCTTTCTTTATGTTAGATTTCATGGTTCATGCGTGATTTTCGTTAAATTGTGTATCAGATATACTGCAGGACCTGGCGCAAACTGATATTAATATAGTTACAGAATGGTTGAGACGAAATCGATTAATCGTAAATGAAAAACACACTAAGTATGTAATATTTGATTGTCAGTCTCCTAATTTGTGGGATGACACAAAACTTACACCTGATAATGTAACTTAGATCAAAATAGCGTATGAGGAGAAATATTTAGAATACAGTTTGACTACAAGTTGTGATAAACATCCTTTATACCTGGCTAAAAAATTAAGGAAACTAAATTATCTTTTTTATTACCTAAATAAATGATGCTTCTCTGCTGAACGCCTTAAACATTTATAGTTCGCTTCATATTAACCTACTCTCTGTTATTATATAAATGCATTGGGAATGGGCTGCTAAGTAATCAGACCTCTTCGAGTATTGCAAAACTTATCGTTGACATTTGCCTTTAAAGTAAAAACGTGAACACATTTTGTATGTTGGAGAACTGTATCACCCGCGGTTACTGAAATATATATTTAGGAATAAACCGTATGCAGAATTAATAGGCCGCTTTACTAGTTGCGAACGACAAGGTTTACTGCGAGAGTCATAACTCGATAAATATCATTCTAGAATACAAGTCATTTATAAGACTGTTAAAATTTATAACTCATTACGTCTAGTAGTAAAAATAAATTAAAAAGAATTTTAAAAAGCGTAAACCCTTAACACGATACATTAAAAGTAGAAACAGGTATTGAGTGCACTTAGAAGGATACACAATATCTTGTAGATGTGTGAGTGCTTGCCGATTTTCCCTGTAGAAACCCCCCGTTTGGTTAGCCGTGCGCATTGTTATAGACGTTATACATTGCATTGTCTGTGCATTTATGCGTAGGTATATGCGTGTAATATACGTGTGCACACGGGTAGGTGTGTATATTGATATTTTTTCGTCTATGTGAAGTGTATACGTATAGTATACATTGTGTAAATACATGCGTATGTATATGTGCGCGTGTGTATATTTTGTGAGTGTGCTATACGTGGTCTTACCTACTCAACTGTTAATAATTCGAACTATAAATATGTTATATTTCCTTTAACATTCTATTTCTTTTATGTTATTCTTAAATTAGCCTAATTTAAGATTATTGTTATCGTACATATATCTTCTTTTTCTTCTCGTGTCATATCTTCAATAGATGTTGAAAATTATCTGTTTGACTTCTACAACATTGCGAAATTTCCGCAATTAGGTTTCCGTGTGGAGTTCCTTCCAATCTTTTCAATTCTACAAACGTATTTTCTATCTTCTAACTTTTACCACTTTTTACCATATTTTTTGTTCCTCGTGACATCGTAAAAATAAGATAGCATTCATTTACCCACCATATGTAAATATTCAATCAAAAAAATCCTCTAATAACTACCATACAATCACTCTTTCATGTATTAACTAACTGAGAAGGCCCCTTCATTTTCTGTCGAAACCGAGTTCTACGGAAATCTCGTGAAAATTCGTGAATCTTTTCTCCGGTCATTACCATGCATCATTGCCACCAATTACGGTTTAAACAGTTTTTAAGTATTACACTAACGGCAACTGGATACACTAGTTCACTTCATTAACTCGAAATATCCCCCGGGACACATTAAATCGCGTGTTCCAATTATATCACGATTCCAATATGTTCTATCCTTCTTATTGGCTACACTTACATATAACTATTTAATCGAATATACTACCTACATTCTGTATTTTTTGTGTTTAACCATTTATTAAAATTCGTGTATTTACTCCTTCCTTTCCAATAAAGCTACAATCGTTTCTAAGTAATTATTCAGCTCTGTACTATTTTTCTTAAACGTATATAAACAAATTAACGCAATAACTGTAGCAATTCCACGCGCGACATATTATATGAAAAACGTTAAAACGAATAAACTTTCTATTAGAAAAAATAATTATTAAGCTACTATAGTTTGTACGTTTTTAAAACTATTACAGGAACAGCTTTTATAAATTTATTTTTCCAATCCTTTCTCTATTAACGATATAAAATTAGAAATTAAGAAACCTTTCATAAAACTATATATCCCCCTTATGGTTTTAATACTTCTATTTTTAATAGTTTAGTGTAAAAAAACTGGACGGGTTTCCTTCCGATTTATACAGATGGTTCTAATAATAAAGTTGGTGCCGCTTTCGTAGTTCATTCTTTAAACATTAAACTTTAAGGCTGATATACAGAAGGCCGTGGTACGTTACCAATGAAGCTATTCATCTGAAGAGTGGGTCTGTATGGTCGACGAAGTAATAAGCAATGAGCTAGTCGCTGCGCTTCCAGAAGTCACGACAACCCGACGATTGAAAAGAACTAGAATTCGCGACCTAGTTTAAGAGAAGGGCTGAATACATTAATGGATGTATTCCACATACAAGAGAAGACGATGATACCCTTCATAGATAGCTATGAATTGGCAGAAGTAGAAAAAAAAATAGAAGTTGGTTTATTTCTACAGCTGATGCTAAATATACCAAAAACGTTAAAATAGGTTTATAAACATAGTCCAGCTTCCATCAGTATTCTTACCGATTCGAAAAGCTCTTTAACCGCTCTAAAATCTCTTTTAATCCCCGTGTATCGCCTTATTTATATAAAATCCGAATTTAGAATCTAGTATTTCTTTTAAGTTCTCCCGGATTCCCGGACATTCTGGTACATTTGGCGATACTGTTGCTAGGAGCCAGACCCGCTTCGGCTGGCGATGTGCTTATTCCATATACACCTTTAACAGATCTCTTGTGTTAAAATTAAATTTGCTCACGAAGAATATGCTCCATATTACGGGTCGATTCAATATCTAATATCCGTAAAATCGTGGTTTAACGACATAAAAGTACCAAATAACATACGTCGATTTCTACTTAATGTAGATTGCGATTTGGAAAAAATCGTCTTCGACCGTCCCTATATCGATATAAAATTCTCATTTATACATCGTTCCGATAAAAAAGCAGCAGATGCAGATAATGTATTTTTGAAATGTTCTTACTAGAGCTCTCGACAATATTTATTATATAATCAAAATTATATCTCTCAAAGTACCATCGCCAATAAATACGTTTTACCTACTAACTATTAAACACATTCACGTTTATTTAGCTATTTATAATTATAGCGCATCAACTAATATTAATGTTTAGTATTAATAATTTTATGAAAAAATTCTGCGCCCATTATTTAAAAAAAAAAAAAAAAAAAAAAACGATAAAAGTTTAAAAAGTAGTCCACGGGTGAATTATAAAAAATGCTCGCGATTTATACGGGTTCGTCAAAAGGTATCGAATATAAAGCGTGTCATAAATAAGTTCAAGATTCTTCGAAAGTTATTCCGCTACATTTGTCACTGGTACCGTAGTACTATTACTAACATTTATGCCGTCAGCTACTACTACCCCTTATCAATAGTGGTTGATAGGACTTGGCAATGGATGCGAAAAAATAACAAGTTTCAACTGACAGACAAATTCTCAAAATGACAAAGCAACCTCCTAAGATCTGTTTTCCTCAAATCTAAGACAGATATATAGAACGACGATGGTAGTAGTAATAACAGTATTGGTAGTGGTAATATAGGCAAAATGACGTTTCGGGTGGCGTTATTATCGCAATTTCTCGGCAATACATAAAGTTGTAGCGAAGTAAGTCGCAAACTTCTTATCGTTCGTTTTGCAGCAGCAAATCTCGATGATGAAATACAAAACGGACGACTTACAACTTCGATAAAATTAACGAACACGAGTGTTATTAAATGGATAGGCATTCGGAATAATCTGAAAACGTCGTGTAAAATAATAATAAAATTGAAATTATTTGAGGAAAATTCAAACATATAATTTAAAAAAATAATAATAATAAATTATACACGGTGGAAAGAAAAGTGATTACAGTCGTTAATTTCTCATTGTGTTCTTTTAAAAACACCATCGTAATAACGGTAATAAAACGACAGTAATAATAACGACAATCATAATAATAATTAAATCAAATCAAATCAAATCAAATCAAATTTATTTCGCTATTGATATAGAAATGTTCTTCTCAGCTATTTTCAATCCACTGCTGGATTCTCGAAGTTATCTTTCCCTGTCAGCCGCTTTACATAAACCGAACCTGTCAGTGGTCTGCCTATTCTACGGATTCCGTCTAGAGTCTACTTTGTCACTTTATTTGCAAGTAGTTCCCGGTGTCTTACCAGATGATCAACTCCATTTTGATTTTTTTATACTTAGTATTATATCCTTTATCTTTTGTTGTTTCTCTAAGCCATTTATTTTCTTTCTTGTCCTTCAGTGTTATGCCAATCATTTTCCATTCGGTTCTTCTTTGCGCTACTCTTAGCCTTTCCTCCATTGCTACTGTTCTATTCCACGTTTCACTCTCCCATAGGTCATTACCGAGATCACGCATTGATTAAACGTTTTTCTTTATAGAAAAGTTACGAACAAAATAATGTAAATTTCGACTATATTCACGAACGTCCGTTGAATAATATGAATAAACATGTCAAATTTCTCATCGATGAACGCGAAACTAGCGTATAACGAGCATCAAAGTCTTGCAAATAATTTTGATTTTCGATAAAAATAATGCAAATAATTTTGATTTTCGATAAAAATAATGCAAATAATTTTGATTAATGCAAATAATTTTGATTTTCGATAAAAATAATGAAAATAATTTTGATTTTCGATAAAAATAAGAACAGTTATGTTTTGACTTAATTTTTTTTTTGCTATAATCAAAAATTCGCTTATACTTCCGTTATTGCTAAAATTGATTAATTACGCTATCTCGAAGAATTAAATTTCTGTAAATTTTTTTTTTTTACAACTTTAAAGAACGTAGGTTGATTTCGAAAAATCCCAGCGTCTACATTATATTTAAGTAATTGTTATTAGGAAATCGGTATTTTTTATATGTGCGGTTTTCTAATTCGACTAAAAAAATCTGAAATCAGCGACTCGAAAAAGATGTATACATCAATAAGGTCATTATTATTTTCTAACGTAGTAAACGCGATACATTGCCCGATAACGTAATCGAAGTTTGTGTACTGATAAACAATATTTTAGGTAAAGTATGATACTTACAGTGTAAGACGTAATAATCTTTGTAAATAGTCATTTTATCGGTATAAATCCGCGTTTCAGTCAAAATTATCACACTATAATTCGTACAACGATCTTCGAGAAATAGCAAAAATTCATCAAGAAATGCTTACGCAAACTCCGAGTATATTAAAAAAAATTTCACAACGCGTAAAGAGAAAAATTTACTCAATAAGTTGCACCAAAATAAACATTTCGCGAATATTGTGAACTTTTAAAGATGCACAATCACGACAACCACAGCAAACAGAACGGAGTACAAATAAGTAAATTACAAACATGCAACGATACTTACAAAACGATCAATATTGGCATACCTGCTCGCGCGATGATAAAATATGCATCCACCTTTGTCCGTATAAATTTAAAATTACGCTCCCGAAGAGATCTCGCGACCGAATAAAATTTGCCATTTTCCGTAGTCTCATGTATATACACACGAGCATTGAGTGTATTAGCTGATAGGTGTCTAGATGTTCGTGGTCTGTTTTGAATATTTTCTAATAAACTATTTTTGACCGTTTTACGGCAAATCTTCGCCACTATTCCCGAAAATGATTAACAGTTATTCTGAGTCGGTGACAGCAATCTATATCAGTGACTAAAATGCTTGTACCCATTACTTAATATTTTTCCCGGTCAAGTCCGCAACATTTCCTTCTTTAGTCTGCGGTACATTATTAATTATTACATACTCGTGTATACTACTCCGGGCTATTAACTCGTTCTATTAACAGTTTATTTTCTATTTTTAACTCGTTATTTTCATTTTCAAGTTGGCATATTATATCGACAGCTTCAGCCGACTCTGTTCTCGAATTATCTACCGGGACCTTTAAGTATCCTTATCTCTTGACTCGGGACTTCTATTTTTTTTTGTTTTTATTTCGTTTAAAACTTAAAAGTATGTATCTACAGATTCCTCTGGTGTACTGGTTTTGGTTTCCGGAACATTAATCACTCGACATCAGCAGCGTACGTATGCTGCTTTCTTAGGTGCAGATTACGTCACTTGAATGCGATGCCGGAACAATCATCGAAATGTGAAAACACGCTTCGCACTTAGAGCATGCGATGTAATCTTCATTCTGCGGTACATTTAAATGATACAAAGACCAGTTTTATTCTGTACGCGCTAGTAATAATTATAACAGATGCACTTAACGACGGAGAGTGCGAACAGTGTATTTATAGGAAAAATCAATGTGATTAATAACTACGTACGGAATCTAAAAAAATCGATATAATTTTTAAACTGGGTGAATTTAAAAAAAAAAAAACGAAATAATATTAGTCAAATAATATGTGTAACATTCATTAACACGAAAAACTTATTACCGTCTATAATAAAAGAACAAGCAAAACAGAGCAACGTACTGCACGTGCGAACAAAGCGGATTAACAATATAAATAATAATAATAACACCCCCCACGGGGATACACAGATATGTGTAACCGTGGGACCCTGAGTTCAGGGGACCGCGCCCATAGGTGGTGGATAATGGAATAGCCTCCAGACATGGAGGTTAGTTGCGAATAAGTCTCTGACAAATAAGTAACCGCGAACCACGAGCGACGATGTATTAGAGTGCAGTGGGAAAGACTTGGGAAAGCTTTCCTTAAAAAATGCTGCATAAACCTGTTAAAGGCATCTTATCGAAGCGAATAGGGCCGCTATAAGCCCAAATTCCAATCAAAACCCAGAAGCGTCGGTTCTTCAGGTTAGGAGCAGCTGGAATATCATACTCTGGGACCGACAAACTCGGTTTTAATTTTGGAGAAGCAACGGTCGTAGTCTAATGCTGTCCCTCATAATTTCTAAACAACGCATGATGGAAAATTTAATTCATAAAACTACTCCAGAAGGCTGATCCTCTACTGCGATTCGTAATCACAGTGCATCTGGACTATCATATTCTGGAGAGCCCAGATCCTCATGCATGTTTAATATTAGGGGAAAATATAAGAGTGTGAACAAACTAAAGACAAAGTGTAAATATTTCTTTGGCACCCTGAGTATAAATTCTCTGCTCAAAGTAAGTAAACTAAAACAACTGACCAAGGTCTTGCATGAAAACGGGATACAGTTTTTAGCTCTGCAAGAAATACGATTCGGAGATGAAAGTGTTTTTGACTCAGATGGCTGCAGAATCTTTAAAGGTAATCCTGACATAAACCCAACAAAAAAGGTAATATCACACAACAGCATTTATTGTCAGCAACATGATTATAATTCCATTGCAGACTTCAAATCAGTGGATGAAAGGATTTCAATACTAACTTTATGCTGTGGAAACAAAACATATACATTGCTAAATTGCCATGCTCCTATAAACGAAGATAAAAGGAATCCAGAAAAGGTTGAAATGTTTTTTGGGAAACACTAGATAAAATAGCATCTACTATTCCAGATAAAAATGTCAAGATTTTATTAGACGAATTCAATGCTCAAATAGGAAACGAAAATAAACATAAGAAAATAGTTGGAGATTACCCAGAATATAAAAGGACTAACAGAAATTGTGAAAGGTTCATTGCAGTTTGTAGAAGATTTAATCTGAAAGTAATGTCAACAAGAAATTAATACGAAAACAGATGACATGGAGATCGCCAAATCTTAACCTTTTGGAATTCCAAAATTGATCATGTGACTATTCATACCGTAACCAAAAGGAAATTATGAAAAGTAAAAAAGGGAGCAAATATTGAAACGGACCACTATCTAACGACAGTCAAAATAAACTTTATACCATGGAGTAAAAAAAAAAGCCTACAAGAAAAAACTAATAATAAAACCCCAAGAATCGATGTCGATGTGTTAAAGAAGAGGAAGGAGTATGTGATGAAGCTATAGAAGTGCATGGAAGAAGTGGTACTCTAAAAAAAAAACAAGAAGATTATCTATAGTTCAGAACACAAAGATCTAAAACAGCAAAAATTATTACATCTGTTAAAAGAAAGTTTGAAAAAGACCAATTATTAAAAATAGATGAAGAATTTAAAAAGAACAATACACGTTCCCTCTATAGAACATTTAAGAACGTGCTTACCAAGCGCCTGCGTTATGTTTTAAAAAGCAAGATGGAAAACTTGCTCTCAATAAAAGAGAGAATTGTGGCGTTTTGGCAATATACTTTCAACATTTACTGAACTGTAGAGAACCTAGCATAAAAAAGTTCGAAAGAATAGAACCGGAATAATCTATAATGAATCTGAGGCCCCTAGTATAATAGAAATTTCTAAAATTATCAATAACTTGAAAAATAATAAGGCCCCGGAGATGCAATAGTTTCTGAACTATGGAAAAATACCACGCTTAGAAACGGTTAAAAAACTACATTCTGTCATTAAAAAAATTTGGGATAAAGAACAGGTGCCTAAAAGTTGGAAAATAGCATTAATTCACCCCTTACATTAAAAAAGTAGGAAAGAAGATGTTAACAACTACAGGGGACTCTCATTATTGTCAGTAACCTATAAAATTCTTTCTAAAGCTCTTCAAAATTGCCTAGAGGAACAAGTGAATGAACAAATCGGCGAATATCAAGCAGGATTCAGAAAAGGGAGATCATGTGCAGAACAAATCCTGAACTTAAAATCAGTTATAAGTTACAGGAGATTAAGAGGCATACTTATATCCTTATACTCAAGGTGGGAAAAGAATTAGAAACGTTTGAGAAAAAAGAGAGAAAAATTATAAGAAAAATACTTGGCCTTAATATTGTGAACGGAAAGATATTAAAAGTAACAAGGAGATATATTAAAAAGTAGAGAAGATTATAGCATACATGAAAAAGAGGAGAATGATGTTTTATGGGCACGTTAAGAGAATGGAGGCAAATAGGCTGACTAAACAGATATTTAACTTTTTTACTAAAAAAGATATGAGACAAATGAAGATTTCGGATAAAGATATTCAAGATAGAAACCAACTGCGGAGAAAAATTAAGGAATTTCATAACTTTCTGGAAACCAACAGAACGAACACGGAGAAAAAATTGTGTGAAAAACGGAAAGAAGCTTAAAAATGAAACAGATCTGGAAGAAAAAGAAGGCAAAAAAAACAACAGGTTGAAGGAACTAAATCAAGAAGAATGTCAGCCGAAAATAAAAATCTGGTGCCAAATGGAGTGAACAATGAAAACAGAGTTACACAGTGAGAAAATGAAGCAATATTGAAGAAGAAAGAAGAATTTCAGTCCCTGATTTCGTTGTTTTACGTGGTCCTCGTTGGCCGAGATCCATATAAAATAATAATAATAATAATAATAATCTTAGGCGATTGATGTCCAATTACCGCTGCGGCCTCCCGACCTCAGCTGCTTACGTCATCTGTGGAGTTCTGCCTCTTGATTTATAAAGCGATGAAATGCAACATTGGCCAGAGACACGAGTAAATGGAGTTTAGATATCATGTAGGATTTTAAGAAGTGGGAACCGTCCTCAAGGATTTTGGAAGGAGAACTGTAAAAGTGTATTTGGTATTGGAATAGGTTGAATTTCTCGCATTCTACGAGAAAATTATTAATAGATAGGATAAACCGAGCATACATTAAAGAAAATAGTGAGTTGCCATAGAAGCACGGAATAGTTGTTAGATTTTAGATAGTCATACTCGTTAGATTCGGTTAAAATGTTGATAATAACGTACTATAAAAAATTAATCTAATGTTTTTTTTTACTTATAAATTATTTTCGAGCCGATTTCCTTACTTTTGTTTGTGTATAAAGGAAGCTGTCTTTCGCGGAAAGTTTCATGTCAAATCCGAAAACTCCGCTAATAATTAATGTAAGTTTTTAAAAACATAAGCCAATAGTCGGTGATAAAATCTAAATCTAGTAGAAATAAATGATGAAAAGTTTAATTTACGAGGCCCGAAATTAATATCGACAAAATTTTTAATTCGAAAAAAAAAAACAAAAAACAGTGTATTTGCTTCGACCAATTTAATTAAAAATATCGCGATAACCGTTCTTCTTCGTTTTAATTAAAAGTTTTCTTTTGAACATAAATAAAAAAAAAAACGATACATAAACGGATTAAATTTTTCATCATCTAATTAGCCTCCAAGATAAAACAAAAAAAAAATAAAGAAATAAATTAAAGGATGCTAGTCCGAAATGAAGGAAGAATAGGATTAAAGTTAGATTTTAATATCGACCATAGATTACGCGCTGGATAATAAATGAAAAATAATCGACGACGGGGATAATAAATTAGACAAGAGTTTGAATTAATCATTTTTGACGACTCTCATAACCGGATATTTCAGGTGAAAAATAAATGTATACGCTCAAAACTAGAATACGGTGCTTCTATCTTTACTACAGCCTTCAATTCGGTTCTAAACAGACTAAATAGCATCCAGCACCGCTGAGATTCCGGATCATTCCGCACACCACCGTCCATCAGTATATTATGTGAAAGTAGCTAATGGTCACTTCGCTAAGACTAGCTTTCAATCAATCTCTTAACCTGTATATATATATATATATATATATATATATATATATATATATATATATATATATATAATCTTGTTCATGGAGACCTACTTTATAAATCATCATCAGAAGTAAAAAAATGTATATTTACAAAACATATAAACAAAATCATGAATACATGATAAATTGAATAATGAAGAATGTTAAGTACCTTAACAGTTAACTTACTAATGTACAACGACATCACAAATAATCAGGTGTTCTTCAACACCCGCATCCAAAGTCCATATGCTTATGCCGCCAAAATACTTAGTTCTGTATCAATTAATTACTTTCCAAAAATATATCATACAACGTATACTATTGATTTATCTCTCCAAAAGATTGGAAAAGTTACTTCGAGACTATTAAAAAATTCATTCCAAGATTTCCTGTTGAGTTACACGAACCGATTACTTATATTCGTAGACGGCTCTAAATCAAATATAGCCTGAACGTGCTCCATTAACAAGAAGGCTGAAAAGGATTAACCGAGCGGATCTTACTCAAATAAGTGAGTAATAAACTCATCATTGTATGAAAGTAATAGGAAGTACACAGGATATAACTTCTACACATGCGAATGAATCCTCTTGTTAGATAGTCACATTAGGCTGAGTTAGCGTAAAAAAGGAAAAAAATTATGTCGACTGCGATTATCGATAGTAAGGCAAAATAATTTTAATCGAGTATGTGAATAAAATCGAAATATTTGACTTAATAATAGGTTGCAATAGTGATCGCTAAGTACACATACCAGGACAAATCTTCGTATCTTTAACTGACATTTCCAATAAGTTATAATCCATTCGATCTATGTGTCTGTAATTATACGATTACAAGAATCAGACTTCCTTTTTTTTTTTTGAGCGTGTCTTCTTCTGCTTATAAGGCCAGAGGTACGGAAGGATAGTTAGATTAATGTGAGAAAGGATAAAGTAAGGAAAATTATATTTAGATTCAGCAGATGGTTGTAGGATTTCAGTTAGAGAGGTTGCAGGTCCAACAGTAAGACGGTGAGCTGAGTACAAAGGACATGATAGGAGAATGTAAGGAATAGTAAGGGGTATGTTACATGACGAGCATAACGGTGCCCTCTGGCCTAGAAAAAATACTTGCGCGTAAGAAGTGTATGTCCACAGAGTATACGGAACAGAGCGACTTCATATTTTCTATTGGAATGTTCCGACCAGGTTGCCTTCTTCCGATTAGTAGTGAACTGCGTTAGACATGAGAATCTTGCCACTGTTTGACAATGCAGTTGACTGCGTACCCGATCCACGAAGTCTTTTGATGAAATTGGTAGGTTTGAAGGATGGCGGATTCTTTAGCTGCTTTATCGGCCATCTTCTTTGTCAATACAATGATGTTTGTATAAAATCGAGCATTCGCCGCTGTCTGGGCTAAAATCTTTCCACGAAATTACACAATTTATTATCAGGATTCGTTTCACACATTAAAATAGCTACTAACTGTTACGCTAAAACGATGGGATGGGTATTTTGCTAGCTATTTCTTCCAATAACATCTTAATGTTAAAGTTAGGCGTATATATATATATATATATATATATATATTTGGATCAGAATTTCACGATATATATATATATATTTATTTATGTGTGTGTGTATATAGTTAAAAAAAACAAGTCCGTTTTGCCATATCTATTGTTTTACACAAGTTACAGCATGTATTCATAGTTGGCTGAAAAATAAATTATCGTATTTTATCGAAAAACCAATATCTCCGAATAATAAGCAAGAATTATTCAAATATATTTTTTAAAAAAATGATTTTACCTGCTGAATAATTCTATACTGAAGAATACGTATTCTCCGCTGTCTACCATATTAAGTTCTTCGGCGGCCAGCAAAATTTCGCGAACTGTCAATGGATTAGCGCAGACCACTATAACTGAAACATACGAGGCAAGATCTAATAATAATAAACGATTATAAAATTAAATTAATCGCTCTAATTTAGCCAAAGTACCCCCAAAATCGCGATTTCGGCGAAATTTAGTAGTAGTAGTAATAAGGGGGGGAATTGTCGATGAAAATTTAAGAATGGAATAAGCAGAGAGGTTTGCGTAGAAAGCAAAATACGCGCAAACCGTCAATAGGTTCAAATTATGCCAATCAAAAAATCTTAAAAATGGTTTATTTCGATTCGAGATTAAAACACGGTGCATTGGAGTTTGGCAATATACATTGAACCATTAAAGAAAAAGTGTTTTCAGTTAGTAGCGATAAAAGATTGTTCTACGCTATATGAACTTCTTAAAGACGGCAATGTGCTGAATATAAAAGGTTCGAACGACCAGAATTATGGACTATTTTAGAAAAGCAGCGAGCATTTAGCTAAGGAAGGTAGTAAAATATGACCTAAGAAATACGCTAATATATCAAATACAAATACCTAAAACCAAGTATTGAAACCAGATAGATAAATATATATATTAGCTGAAGTGTTTAACGTGTTACCAGAAGAAATCATCGATGAAAGAGTGGAGAGTAGATTAAAAAGAGAATTAAAAGGACGGCTGCAGAATGAGAAAAATTTCGAAAAAATACTGAAACAAAGAAATTTAAACGGAAGTTGACGGAATTTTAACAATTTAAAAATAATAATAACGTTAAAGAAAAAGATGAAATATGAGTGCCATGCTACCATCGAATGAAAGGGAAAATAATAAGTTATAAGTGTACGCAAGTGTGTAAATGAGAATACATATGAAAGAGCAATACTTGAACGTGAAAATGAATTGTAATGAAATAAATCATAAATTATAAATATGGTAAATTATAAGATATAAATATTCGTATTTGTGTAATAATACTACGTCATTCAAAATGTAAATACCTGTAAACAATCGAAAACTTGACGGAATAAGTAATATTTATGATCCTCGTATATTGAAGTGTATGCATTAGTGTGTGTGTGTTAATTTTTGTGTTATCGTGTACGTATGCGAGCGAGTGCATGTAACATTCGTGCGTGTCTATTATATACACGTTAAAAGGCTTGTAAAATTATGAATTACCAAATATACTTTTAAAACAATAACAATAAAAAACTAATAGTAGTAGTAGTAGTAGTAGTGGAAGATTTCATTAATAATTATCGATCGTAAGCGACATTACTGCGTATACAAATAGTCGGGCTTTAAAAACGCGACTGAGGTATGACATTTGGTAAATTAGTTCTAGAAACTCTGGATAACCAAGTTGTTTGATATCTTTGCGCAACCCCAGTGTTACGCTATATATAGGACCGTACTAGACGTAGTAGAGTTTTCATATATTAACAGACGATTTTGCAGCAGCAGTTCCGAGTAGTAACTTAATAGCCAATCGTTACGTTCGGAGCTTTACCTTGTCTTGATACATTCTTGGAGCATTACACCTCCGTATAATGTATCGTTCCTTCTCCATCTAGATAATCTACAATTATTCCCCCATATAGCGACCCATTTCTAGAGAACTAGAGAAGTCAGCATCCTTGATTAAAATGTAGATAGTACCCACAGTTGAGTAAGCTGCAAAGTCACCCCCAATTATTTAAAAGAAAAAAAAAACAATAAAGTTGTTTCACCCTGTTGTTGAGTTCATTTCTTTTCTTTTGTATACGCAACCTCCATGCCGGCCGTTGATATCCTAGATATTTCACTTCATTGGTCCTTGGAATCGCTTTATTGTCGATTAGCGCCCGTTTGGTGTGTGGTTTTCTGTTGAAGAACGTGATGTGTGATGACTTATCCGAGTTAATAATAAATTTCTACTATTGCGCCCACTGATGAACCTGATCTACACTATTCTGCAGTTTCGTAATAGCAATGTTAGCATTTTGATTTAATGCGATTATCACACGCAAACTTTGCTACCTAAGTAGATTCAATCGTATAATAGGGGCCCCAGGACACTACTCTGTGGGACGCTAGTTAGAATTGGATGTACATCTGATAGATTGTGCTCATGTTTAACCTGAAACTGCTTGTTGCTTAAGTACGATCGCATTAACTTGTAGAACTCTCAAGAAGAAAGAATTTCAGCGCTAGTAAAACAGGCCCTCGTGTCGGATAACGTAGCGATATTAATTTTAGTGTTCGGGACATCTAACTTCGAAATGTTATTCACTTAGATACTTTTGAAACCGACAAATACTCATCAAATTCTACCCTTTAGCGATAGCCCATCATATTGTCTTAAAAATGTACCCATCAGCGATAAACTATATGTATGGCTTTAAAATATGTAATTCGAAGATGAGGCGGATACGTGAAATTTGAAATCCAGAAACTGAATCCAGAACTGAATAAATACACGTTTAGAATAGAACCTGTCACTTTTCATTTTATACATACACACACACACACACATATATATATATAATATATGTATATATATGTACGTATCATCCAATAGCCGGAGTATGACAAGATCGAAATGAAGTTGTTTACTTTAGATAGTCTCTAAAGTTTCTAACGGCCGGAGAATTACTTTATCTTATCGACAAAGCTTTCACGACCAGCTGTGAGAAACAAACAAGCAAACTTTACACGCGATATCGGTACTTTTATGTTATAAAAGTTCCAACGATTGATTTTTTTCCGATGAACAGAAAATCTCGGTCCAGAATATCGGTTTTTCGTTATTTTTTAAAAATAAAAATAAATAAAAATTAAACTATATAAAAAAATAGTAGAGAGCAAGCCGAACTAGTTCCTTGTTTTTTAGTTTGCGGTATAGTTAATGAGATTGAAAACGTGCGAAAAGTTTGTAAAATCATTTAAACTTCTGTTCACGTACAATAAAATATTCGTTCGAAGCTTTATATTATTTTGTCGGATTTATTTTTTCTTTATATATATATATATATATATATATATATATATATATATATATATATATTTATATATATGTGCAGAGAGGAAAACATACACAGAGGCCTCTTCCTATAAAGAACTAAAGACAATTTTTCGAACAGTGTAACTGTAGTCGTACGTGAAAAAAGTATTACGAGATATAATAAACTCGGAGAGTTATATATCCTAATCAACTGTCTATTCTTTCGTTATAATAGTATATTACGTATGCAAGTTGATGATGAATATATCCAAAAATAAAATAGACACTTTTTATTATTCGCCAAAAAAGTTATTCTAAAGAAAAAATAGAAAAAAGAAAAGAAGAAAAAAACAGTCGCCTCGTTTCTACAGCATCATCATCACTATTATAGATGATAAAAACTAATTAAAATTACGATATAAACAAAAGTACCGATATAAATTTCGCGGTATTTGTTTGTTAACCATTTCTATTTCAAACGATCGAACTTAGTTTAATCTAAAAATTCAACACAACTGTCATTATTACACACGCGGCAATCGCTAAAATCGGTAATTACAAAAATCAACATCCAATTACTGAAATTTTATACGCTGATGATGTGTGTTACTAATATGGGCTCCAAGTCAATCTGCCATTGTGGAAAATGATCTAGCAGATACGGCAGCTAAAAAGGCCGCTTGTACGCGTCCCGATCACCAATCTTCTATCAAGCCGAAATGATATTTGCACTGTAATAGATGCGCAACTTCCGACGAAGTGGAATAATCAAATAAATTACGAACGCTCAATATGAACTCACGGCAACCTCCACCTACGCTAACACGTCATCGAAAAATAGTCACCGGTCGTTTACTATTAGGACATACGTGTCTTAGGTATAATAATTTAAGGCGAACAGAAACGTCTCCAACTTGTTCATGCAACAACGGAAAATTAACAGTGGATCACCTACTGCGTCACTGCCGCAAATACCAGTCTGAAAGTATTTAACGCGGTCTACCGCCATCATTACATTTGTTGTTCTGTAGCCAAGTTTTTGTGGATCCTACAGCTCTTTTTAATTCAGCGCAGTTTTTTAATTCGACGTCATTTATCGGGGTTGTTATAAATATGTTTCTCCGCGCCCTTGAAGAATATTTCGGAGTAATCCTCGATGTCGAATGACCCATTCCAGTTAATCGTGTTTTCCTTATCCGATTTAATAACGACCTTTGTCGTGGTACTAGTTTATTTCGGATTTTTTCTACCCAGCTTATTCGTTTCATTTTTCTCCAAACCCACATCTTGAACGCGCGTTTCATATTCACATTATTTATTTCAGCGCCATAATGAGCTCTGGACCACGTGTACAGGTTCAATATTATTTTTCGGAGCTTCAACCGCATTAACTTTTGTCTTACCTTGTTTTTCTTGAAATACGCATTTTACTAGTCCAATTCTATAGTTAATTTCGGTATCACAATAGAGAACTTTTGTTATAATCTGACCGAGGTACTTAAACCTTCGGACTCGTTGAACTATTTCTCCATCAATTTTTATACAGAATTCTAATTGTCACTGTTTTCTTATTTTTCCATTTATTACCATATACTTTCCCTACTTTATTCAAACGCCGTGACATCTTTTGAAGCTTATCCGCAGTTCCTAGCATCACCTGGTCGTCCGCGGATTGAATAGTTTTAAATTTTTCTACTCCTATATTAAGTCCATAGTACTTTCAAATGCTTCGTTATCTATTCTAGATAAACATTAAAAACAAATGGCGACAAAAAATATCCTTGTCTTACTTCGGTCTTTACATTCGCACGTTTTGACAAGTCATCATTAACTTTCATTTCAGCTATTTGTTGTTCGTACAGATTATGTATAAACCTCAGTAGAGACTTTGAGGACATCCTATTTCTCGTAGCAACGAAAAAATAGCTTATCTCAACGTGCTTTATCGGACGTTTTACAATAGTCGATAAAGCAAATATAAACATTGCTGTTTACAATTATCAGTCTTTCTCTAAAATTACGTAAGACGTCTATTGCATCCTGCCGTAGCATTGGACCTGAACTGGGATTTACTTTGATATGTTTCTATATATAGAGAGTTCTAAAGGTTTTTTAATTATCTGCGTTATTATTTTTGATGCATGTTAAATTAAGTTTATGGTTCTGAAGTCCTCACATTTATTTGCGGATGTCTTAGGGATCGGTCCTATCAACCGTTGTACAGTGCTCCTCCCCGGACATTTGTCTTTCTGTTATACTTCGGAAACATATTTGAAAAGATTACCTTGCAGATTTTTTCTACTGTTATTCAATAATTCTGCAGGGATATTACTAATTTCCGGTGTTTTATTATTACTTAGGATTTGAAGAGCTATGTCAGATTTATGTTTCATTACACCGTCGTGTAATTATCTGTTTATATCTTTTGGCAACCATCTTACTATAGATTTTTTTGACGCCCTTGTATTTCCTAGTAAAGCCTTTTACTATTTTTGTACACCAGGTCTTGTCTTCCTCGGTTCTCTATCTTTTCGAATTGTAGACATTAAAATTGCCATTATTCTATTTTTTTATAGTCCCCCCACAAAAATGAATTGTATTTTAATTTTCCCAATTCGCTTTTAACGTATTTTAATTACCATTTTTAGACTATTTCTTGTCGTACTTCCTTAGTTTTTCTTCCGTTTCTATTTTGATTCCGTTACAGAGTCATTTTTAAGCATCTCCATATTCCATTTTGTTCTTGAACCTATTTTTTTTTAGGGAGGGTTATCTTTAGTTTGAGCACCACCCTCATAAATGATGAAAGTCTGCGTCCCCATCTGGATAAGCTAGTGGTTTTTTACCTTATTTCTGTATCTATGTTTTACCAAGATGTAATTAATCTAGAATCTACGTTCATATCCTGGGGATTTCCATATATAACGTCTTCGTTTTGTAACGTAGCAAATATTTGCAATGGCAACTTGCTTAAGCCCGCAAAATCCGATCAGGCGATCAGCGCGACTGTTCCTAGTTCCTAATCCACACTTGCCGATGATTCTAGTTACAAATTAAGATGACACTATCTTCATGTCACAATTTTTCCAATAGTTCTTCTAATTTTCCATATTCTTTTATGTCTTTTTCATCAATATCTGGATGTAGGCATTAATATGATTATTAAGTCTATTAGAGATGATGCAAAACGCGCCAGCATAAACCTGTTTTCGGCAGTTTTCGTGTCTGATAGCGTTTGTGCTTACATCTTACTCAGTAGGAACGCTACACTGCGTTAACCGTTGCAACTTACACAGTGTATAATGTTGTATTCCCCACTAATAAATTCTCTTTTCTTAAGCGTACTTAATTTACCCCATAATATCTATCGTAAATTTTCCAATTTAATCGTTTCTAATTTTCCAATTTGGTTCATACGTCGAACATTCCTACTTTTAGACTATACCGCAAGTAAATAGATCAAATAATTATATAGTTTTTTACAACGCAATAGTTTCCGGTAAAAATGTATCATTTTTTGGTAGTAATGTATACCTAACCATTCCGGAAGATTTGTGTTATAGGTGTATTCATTCCTGTTACTAATAATTTTTAAGCATATTGTTTTTTTTTGCTGAAACTTACTTTTCCCCGCTTGACCCTAAAACTAATTTTTACAAAAAACTTCCGATATCAAGAAAAAAAGTTTAGCTTGTTAAAAAAAAAACGAACGATCGAATATGCACTTACATCGAATAAATTATGTGTTCTTACCGGCAATATCAAATTGAGCAATTAAGCTTATTTAATTTATTACAAAAGATGACAAAAGTGAAAAAGAAATTAATTAAATATCTGCATCTTCACGAGTACACATATCATCGGATAATTTAGACACTGTTCTAACTAGACATTAAGCCGCATGTTAGTAGAAGATCCGCCTAAGAGATTAATATACGACCGCTCAGATGACGTATAAATTCGGCAAACCAATACAAAGTGCTTTACTATTCCATTCCACGACTACCACCTAGGCAACTCATTTACACTAATCATTCAGATGAATTATCGAGTTAGCTAGATGCCTTTTTACCGTGAAAAATCCTTCTTCTTCGGGTGATCAAACCTTGAAAAACTAGGATATTTTTATATAGTTTTCACGATGATATAACATACTAGATGAATGGACTCTTACAAAGCATTATTAAACAGAAATAGCGTCGTGTATCGTAATACGATTAATGAAATTCCTGATTAATAACTCGGATGTAGAAAAAATACCGCAATTAGAAAAAATACAACAGGTACAAAGCTTTCGGAATTGATGTGTTACCATTCAATTCGTAAATTAATAAAAAAAGAACAAATGTGGTTAAAAAAAGTATGTCAAATGATCTATAAGATTAAATATGTACAAAAATAGAGAGGATAAACCTGATTATAGTTGCGAGATAGTTCCGTAAGCAAAATTTTAGATAGGTTCTAACTAATAGAATTAATCGCGCTGCTCATGGCATCATACCTGAAAGGTAAGCAAACTTCGTTCCAAAAAAAAACCAGTCAAAAATCCAAAGATGCAAGTACGACTATAACTGGTAGCTGCCCTGTACATGTGAACATCGTTTAACCGCATTGGGTACTCATTTCACACTTTCGCATTCACAATTAATTTTATTCATATTCTCTTGTTTCTTTTCATGCAGATGACTATACTCGGCCAGGAGTGTCGATTATTATTACTATTTTATATATACATCAACGGGGCACGCATACGTGAATATATTATATATATATAATAACTAACAATAAAGGGATCGAAAATGAGTATGTAAGGGTGACAAAAAATAAATGAAACGCTTTAACCATAACGACTGGAGATAGTTTTACAATTGCTAAGTCTAACTTTCTAACTTTCGATAGAGCTGACTTACAACAAACAATAAAGTAACTAGGAGTGATGAACGAATTAAAGAATGGGTGAACAATGTACTAGCTGGTAGTGAAAGAACGAAATTAGAAAACTTGGAAATCCGGGTAAGACGTACATTCTGAGGTTATGCCTTTTTTCGAAAACGGAAGTTTAACTTTTCCTCTCTTGATTTAACTAACATCGGACAACCGGTCTCTGGAGAAGAATTAATAATGCGTAAACCAGACGATACTTTTTGGGTGAAACTTTATATCGATGTCCACTTTTTTTTCTTTTAGTTTTACTTTGATTAACGTGAATGACCAAAAGTTGTAAACGCGGATATTTCGCCGAAGAACCAAACATAACGAATTATATATATATATTAAGAAGAACGATTATCCCATGAGAATTTAAATTTTCAAAAGATGAATTTCGTATACGCACACATTAACACTCACACAAAGATGTATATATATATAACACACACAACACATATATATGTAAGAGTTCCGAAAGAAATCGTCACTTTATCCATACTGATAAGAAATATCACAGGCTTAGTATTCTACTACCAAAAATTCACCAAACACAATTTGACGACTTCACGGCAGATATCAAGATAGCCAGACTTCCCCCCCTCGAAATAAACTACGTTGAAACACACAGTCCAGCCTTAGTGAATTATGCTAGTTGATCTGTTTATGACCAATGTTATAATTAGAATACATTCAGCTGGCTTACAAATATTCGCTCAACACTGTTCTTCAGTATGCACGACAATGTGCGGTCTGTCTTGCACATACTCACTTTTATACGTTTCATTAAAAAAAAAATCCTTCAATTACATCATGAAAACGGTAAAAACGATTTTATCCTTATAATTCGACTTATAATCGCTAATCTAAATTCTTTCTTCGTTCGTCACTTTAGCTTTTATTACATGTTTAGGAGTATGATTCTTTGAAAATTTGGTGAGACTGAGGTCTATTGGAATAGTGTGCTCACTCCAAGGAAAGGGAGGAAGGAAAAACTGTGGGAAGGTAGATTTGAAGAGAGGACAGGATATTTTCTATTTGTTTAGCAAAAGTAAGAATTGAGGGGGAAGATTCTAAGCAAAAAGTTTGAGGAGTGGGAAGGAAGATTAGAATTTGAGGAGAAGTGAATGAAGGAGAGAAGTAGAGAACGCTGCCTATGTAGATCAAGAGGGAGTTCTCCAGCTTCGCATATGATGCTGCAAACTGGAGTCGTTGGGAATGCACCGATGGCCAGTCGGATTGCTATGTGATGGATTGTGTTAAGGGGTGAAATGACCTTTTTTTTACTAGCGGAACTGTAGAATTCGACGCCATAGTCAATTTTAGGTTTTATAACAGCATGGTATATTTTTAACAGAGTTGAACGATCTGATCCAAATGTTGAGTGTGAGAGCATTTTGATAATGTTAAGTCTGAAAGTGCATTCCGATTTAATATGCGCTACATAAGGTTTCCAAGTTGCTTGTTATCAAAAATTATCCCAAGATATTTAACGACGTTTGAAGATTTAATGCGTATGCCATTCAAGTAAACATTAAGTCCATGTTGGCAGTTTCGTATTCGACAAAAGTGAACTGCGGAAGTTTTAGAAGGAGAAAACTCCATTCCATGTTTTAGGGACCAGAAAGACAGCTTATTTATAGAATCTTGTAAGGAGTCTTCACCAAGACTGATATAAGCAACCGATATAAATATTGCAAGGTCATCGGCATAAGCGGCACATTTGACTGCTGGAGCAATCTCCTTTACAATGTCATTAAAGGCTATATTAAATAATGTAGGACTTAAAACTGACCCTTGAGGGAGCCCTGTGGACAGGTTATAAAACGATGACATCGTATCGTTTAATGTAACGCGAAATTGACGCTAAGTAAGGAAGTTCTGAATGAAGATAGCAAGACGTCCGCGAATATTCCAGTTTTGAAGGGTAGATAAAACCTTGTATACAGGAATCCGGTCGAAGGCCTTCACCAAATCAAAGAAGACGGCTAAAACGTAAATTGCAAAATAAGCAATTTATCTATATGGGTCGTGACTGGATGTGAGATATCATTCATCAATGATACCCGGTGTTACCTCACAATAAAACAAACCGATGTGGAAGTTCTAAGGGGTTGCAACGGTTCAGTAGATGGAGATGGTATTCTAACCTGTGCGGGTAACGTTCACTATTTGTTTGAATTACCTCGCGCACATCCGATACATTTAGGTCGTGATGTAGGTTGTCGTTGCTCATGTACCATGGCGCATTTGTTATAATTCTTAATATTTCCGACTGGCAGTGTTGCATCATGTTAATATTAGACACCGATGCTGTACCCCAAAGGGATATACCGTAAGTCTAGAACGGATTGATAGATGTCTACGCAGAGACCAGTATATCTTTCTCAATTTCATGTTTATTTCTTTAACCTTCGTATTAATGTGCTCCTTCCACTCATACGGCTATCAAGCCACATGCCCGAGTACCGAGCTTTACTTTCCTGTGGAATTCGACTATTATGATCAACGCATGGGCACGTATCGCGTCTATATATGAATGTGACCTTTACTGACTTCGATGGATTGACCTTAATTCTCCACCGTCGTGCCCATTTTTCTAGATAACTTGTAATTTTGCTGACGACGCTATCGGATCGTTGTCGCTTGTAAATAATGCTATCTCATCAGCGAATTCTGCAACCTCAACGTTGGTTTTAAATTAAAGGTCATATGTGTAAAGGAGAAAAAGAGTTGGGACCAGAACAGAACCCTATGGAACGCCAGCCTCGGCAGGATAAAATTCAAATACATCGGCCATCATAGCGTGTAATATGAATGTGGAAGAGAGCGTCTTATTTTCAAAAGTAATCCCTCATGTCATATGCGGTCCAAGGCCTGACTAACATCTAGGAATGCTGCAGAACAATACTGTTTTCTGTCGAAACAATTATATATGTATTTCTACACTCTATGCATTTACTCTGCCGTTGAATGGCTTGACGAAACCCAAACTGGTAGTCTGGGATCGTACCTTCCAACGGTTCTATTAATCAAGACAGCAGTAAGTTCTCAAAGACTTTTGATAATATAGGTAGCCATCGATCGATATGAGGATGATTCGCTGGTGGGTTTATCTGGTTTATGTATCATTATAGTCTGAGCCATTTTCCTGCTGCTCGTTGCAATGTATGATTGATGTATTCAATCCTCCGATTTCAGCGAAATATTAACGATAATATTATTTTAGATCCAATATATGTAATATCAGTCAACTCGATTACTATGGAATTGCAAATTGGTTTTTTAATTACTATAAGTTGAGTTACCTGCAGTATTTCTAGCGAGTGATCTGATGAAGAGTTGAAGGATGTTTCAACTTTTGTATATAATTGGCTATAGATTGGTGAGATAGGATTTTTCCAGCATTAAATTAATCGAAATTGTCTGAATATGAAGCAATTGAATACATTTGGTGTTTCAAATGACTACTTACTAAAGTAGCTGTTCCCCGACGAAGCTTACTGCTTGGATAATCAGCACGATAAAAATTATATCTATTGCGTAATAATTTTTTGTAATGAAGTGTATCTCCGAAAGTAACACTATGTCTAATTTTTTATTACGGACAAACATCTCAAACTAGGATTGACGTTTTATCAACCCGTTAATATTCCAGGTAGTTATAGAAATCATTTTGAAATAATTAATTTTGGCACGAGAGCCGTGAGTACATCCATCAGTCTATTAAATAAAATATGTGATAAACATGGTTTTTAACCGCATAAATAACTGCTGCAACGCTGATAGGCGATCACATCCGAAATTGCATTCGACACTAGATTCATTATTTTTAATAACACTAGTATGGTTATCAGTTTGCTGAAAATCTCATCATCTCTTACTGCTTGCAGCTTTTACATATGATATGCCAGAAAGATTTAAGCTACGTATCTGTTGCGCTACTGGTGTCTCAATATGACCACTCAGCACTTTTCTGGTGTTATTTGGAAGTGTAGGAAAATCGAATACAGCATTATTAACAGAAAAGTTCTGTTGCGCTTTTTCGGGTTACTGAACTGTTTATGATTTCTTTTGCATATTTCTAAATATACAGCGCAGCATTTATAATTTTCAGGATAACTGTCACCGCATAAAGAGCATCAGTCACCTTATTTCTTTTTTAAATCAGCTATTAAGGGCTCTCAGTGGCATTTTAAAATAAACTTATAAATAGATAAATTTAAGAATCGATTTTAAAATTAATCGCACCATTTTGAAAAACTAGTTTAGGTTACATTCGGTTAGGTTAGAATCGGTCGGGTTTATTTCGGCTATTTAAAAGAAAAAACGAAAATTGATGGCTGATAGTTCGAAAGATATGCTAAGATGTAGTTTTTTGGAATTTTGCTTTTCGTAAAGAAAAAAAATTACTTACAGTCACTTTTATCGAAATGTGGTTTTTGAAAAAAATTCGGTTCTCTAGAAAATCTTGCAGAGTCCAGAACTCTCCCAGAAATAAACAAAATAATCAAACGAGGAAACGGATTTAATGTATTATTATTGGTGGCAAAAAATTGGTCTTAATTATATCGTTCGAATTTATTGATGGCAAAAATTCAAGTAACAAATACTAGGTATCGGTGGAATGGACGATGATTCGTGCAACGATTGTATCAAAATGCTAATTTCCCGATTAAATACTTCGTCAATCGGGAATTAACGTTTCCGTTAAAGTACCGACCGAAATAAATCCTTTACCGCTACTACACGGTTATATAGAACGTTTAAAATTCACCATGAGTATTCTCTCGTTTTACCAGTTAGTAAAATGCGCTATAGATAATAAATCCGTTAATGCCAGTAGTACACCGGAATTAACATTTTCGAGATGTGTTTGACATATATATGTTCCAAGTCGGAATAAAGGTTTAAATAATTATTTTCCCGCACGCGTCTTTATTATTCTTCAGCACTAGCTAATTCCCGGAGTATAAAGTGTGTTGTGTACGTATAATACATAAATCAAATAAAAATACGAAATTAAATCAATACCAACTATATTAAACCACGAAGTATCCGAACATTACGTCATCATTAAAACATACAATTAATATCTTAACAGCTCAACACCGAGTGACAGGGTATAATATTTAGTAAATAAATTTGTTTTCCCAGTAATATTTGCACGTTATTAAGACATTATGTTCGATAATGACGTAATGAACCAAAATCTTGCGGCGTTTAATACGATTTTTAGTGATTTAGTTTTGCGGTTATTAATTTACGTTTATAATCTAAAAATTAAATAAAATAAAAATTATTTTCTACACCGTATCGCAATATAATTTGTGTTTACAGTAATGGCTACACACTCCGAATAATGTGTATGTATATAGTATATGTTCGCATCTGTGTGAGTGCCGATTTCTAAAAAAACACACTATGGCTCGGGATGCAGGGAAAAAGTGAAACTTAAAAACAGTTTTACAAAAAGACACATATTTAAAAAATTCACTACTTCGTACAAATTTCACAAAGAAAAGGAACCGCTATGCTTATCTTGACATAGTGAGATGACTCCTCAAATCTACGTCGCAAGTGCTTCCTTTGTGCAACGAAGATTTTAACGAAATAACGTATTGACCTGCGCGCATGCGCAAGAGATAGAATACGAATGCACAACAATTTTTTAATCGTATATATATATATATATATATATATATATATATATATATATATATATATATATATATATATATATAGAGAGAGAGAGAGAGAGAGAGAGAGAGAGAGAGATATATGCCGATATATACACACACTTACGCATGTCTGTCATAACTTCTGTACGTTTTTTACGTATGTATGTAAACTGAATATACACGTATAAGGGTACAGAACGCGGGAAAGAGCAGAGTAGCCCGACTACACTGGTAGAATACGCCTGCCTATGTGAATATGACTTTGGTTCGCTCGCTCATTTTACGAGTTAGCTCTACATATACAACGCGCCAATAGAAGTTTCACTTTAAAAAAATGTGTATATATATATACGTCCGTTATTTCGGACCGAATACCAGGTGATTTGTTCCGCTTACTAGAAGAAGAGCATATAAAAGATTTAACAATTCTTTTCAACAGTGTCTATATCTCTGGCAACATCCCCTCAGAATGGTTGAAATCTTCATTTTTTCTAATTCCTAAAAAGTAATATCCGAGAGCATGTGGTGACTACAGAACAATCAGCTTGATGAATCACATATTGAAAATTTTTCTGAGAATTATTTACCATAGGATTCAAACGAAATGCGAGCAAGATTTATCGGCAACACAGTTTGGCTTCCGCCCTGGTTGTGGAACCAGAGAAGCATTGGCGGCATGAAGAATAACTCTACAGAAGTCCAGAGAGATGAATAAAGACGTCTTTATGTGTTTCATCGATTACGAAAAGGCGTTCAACAATGTAAAGCACGATAGACTGATGTTAATGCTACGAAATATGGGCGTTGATAGATAATAAGATATCTATATTGGGACCAGGAAGCTGAGTTAATACTTGGCAAAAATGAGTCAAAAGTTAAATTTGAAATTAAACGAGGCGTACGACAGTGTTGTGTATTATCCCCGTTGTTATTCAACTTATACGCCGATCAGATTGTCAGGCAAGCAATAATAAAGCAAACGTATGGAATTAAGATTAACGGAAAAATTATTAATAATATCCGATACGCGGATGATCGGGTCATACTAGCAGACAGCCATCAGCGACTGTTACAAAAATTTGATAACGTTGGCAAAACCTATGGTCTAAATATAAATACAAGGAAAACTAAGTGGATTGATTAGTAAACAACAAATTAATAGCGCTGTAATAACCGTAAATAATAAAATTATTGAAAAAGTGAATAGATTTAAATATCTGGGTTGCTATGTCACTAGTAGTCTCGATGCGTATACCGAGGTGAAAGCACGGTGCAGTTACGCACGAGTAGCCTTCAATAATATGAAACAATTATTATGCGATCGATCGCTTAGTCTGAAGATAAGATATAGTTCGTACATCCAGCCAATTTTATTATATGGCATTGAGGCTATGCCTCTAAGTAAAAAACATTTGAACCGATGGTGGAAATGTGGCTACATAGGAGGATGCTGAGGATACCTTGAACAGCAAAAATATCCAACAAAGATGTCTTAAAGAAAGCGAATACAGACCGACAATTACGGAATATTATTATAAGGAGAAATGTGTCATACTTTGGCCATATCATTAGACGTGCAAAGTATGAACTTTTACACATTATTATACAAGGGCAGATAGAAGGAAAAAGAAGTCCGGAAAGAAGAAGAAGGACAGATTGGCTGGAAAATATTAAAAATTGGACCGGCGCATCTTCAATACAATTAATGGCAGATGCGAGTTGGCACATTGGTGATCGCCTACGCTCTCTTGAGTACGGCACATAAAAGAAGAGAAGAAAGATTTTGGCCACGCCCCTGACGCAACAAAACATGCTTTGTATTACGGATGTTGGTAGTGAAGGTGCACTTTCGAACTGGAAAAGTGTTAAATTGTAAACGACTTAACCCGAAATATCGCTTACTTTTTAAAACTTGAAATTATTGTCAGTCCTATTTGCGATATGTCAATGTGAAACCAAGCTTAGAACGAATCCGATAATATAAGCTGTAATCTGTGCGAATTTCATCATTATAATAGTTTTTGAGTTAAATTAGAACTGATAGACAGACCCAAATTTTGAAAAATAGATTTTCCGTTTATGTGTGATAAAAATATCCCCCATTGCAGTGATTATAATGAAAATATTCGCAAATCACAGACGCTACAGTTTTATATATATTAGTATAGATTATACATTAAAAAAAAAAAAATCAAGCAAGGAAAAATATCGAACTGTACATCGATGATGCACAGTACGCTTTAAGAAGGAAATCATCAACGAGGGATGCGCAGCATTACGAATCGTTAGAGAAAAATCACAGTATTATAAAATTTAATCGCAGTATTATAAAATTTATGCACGATATACATCGATCATTATAAAGCATTCGATAGAGTTGAAAAACGAAGATGCATCAGTTAAACACCAAAACAAATGAATTTATCAATCAATGAAGAAAAAAATCTAGAATTGGTCGAGTCTGTCAGATGTTTAATAACGATAGAAAATGTAAACTTTAGCAAATGATGTCCGGCGAACGATTGCAATATAGGCTTTTAAAAGAAAAATGCGGAATACGCTGTCTGTTGGATTAACGTACTTTATAAGTGTATCTACGGCTATAAACAACAATTACAGAAAATTACGTGATAAAAAATGAATCCCGAATGAAGAAACCTCATAACTCGGTACAAATAGGAAAGTCATTCTTGAAAACGATTAGAAAGCAGTAAATAGGTGGGCGCGTGTTAAGAACACCATGGCCTACTGAAAGATACTGTAGAAGGAAAAATATCAATGCGCAGGCCGAAAGAAAGACTAGGACAGACGCTGTTGGACACAATCGAGAAAGAAGCGAACATCAAAGGCTAACAGCGTTACAAGAACGAATCGATGACACGGACGATAGAAAAGAACCCGTCCAAGGATGTTTGATTTATATACGTATAAACAAAACAAAATCACGACACAATTTTTTTTTTTTTAATCTTCCATGCCACGTGCTGCTACAAAGGCTAAAAGCACGCAGTCTATTATTCCGTTATTATAGTTGTAAAGATAGTTTAGCGGGAACGTTATAAGAGTATTTTCATTTTTAAATTCATGCAGCGACATCGGAACATGTTGCTGGAAGTAATTCTGCAGGAGACATGAAGGCGGCTTCTTTCGCAGCTCGATCTGCTTCTTCATTCCTTCCGTAATCAATATCAAAGTTTTTTATTGGAATGCTTTTCGACAGTTACGACATTATCAAACATACGCAATAAATATCGTGTAATATTTATTGTGTCCGCTTGATAATGACGTAACCGTCGAAAAGCTTTTCGATAAGAAAAACGTTTATAGTGATTAAATTGTTGTTATGATTTTGTTTTGCTTATAATTCATTAAATCACTACTCGCCGATATATTCAACATTTAAGAATATATATTATCGGATTTCAAATTAATAGGAATATATATAGGATATTAAATTGATTTCACTACTAGTATAAAGTTTGATAAATTTTAGATATGTAAGAGGCGAAACAAGTGACGTTACAGTAATATCGGGAGACGTGAAATTTGTACATACGTGCCCAAGATTTTTGGAACAAAAATCACATTTGTATAAAAACGATACGAAAAAATTTTTCCCGGAAGCGATTTTTTCCCCTTTAATTAAATGCGAAAAAAGTTTACGAGTAAAAACAGCGATGCTCTAGCGGTAAAGACGTAAATTTAAAATTTTAAAATTTTTCATCACTGATCGCAACTATACGTAGAAATGTGATTTGTGTATTATAGACGATAAAATAAGTTTTAATGTAACTGAACAAACGACAGACAACTAAATTATAGTAAACGTGGTAACAGAATAGTAAAACATCATACGTGTGTTATGAACCGTCCCTTACCATATGAATAAATCGTTAGAGCGATGAAAATAAAGAAGAAATAGGAAAATCCGAATAGTGGAAGAGCAAAATAATAAATTATATAATTTAAAGGATTGAGAGCATTTAGGACATTTCTATAGTCTATCTCGTGCATTTAATAAATGCCGGTTAAAATACAAAATCAATCGTATTGTCTTATAAAAAAAAAATTATAAATTAACAATAAACTGAAAAAAAAACGATGAAAATAATCGAAATAAAACACAGGACGAACGAATAAAAATAATCCAAAAAAAGACGGACAGAACGGCAGAACAAAATTAAACGAAAACAACGTATTAACTAACCCCCATTTTGCATCCCGTTGACTTAAATTAGCGGAAAATAAATATTAAAATTATATATATATATATTTTTTTTTTTTATAAACTTTTAAGATCTAGAACTGACGAGACTCTCATCCTCAACTAGATTTGGTGAACGAAATTTATTTTAATAAGAGTCGACCCAACAGCCGAACACCTGGGTGGTCTACTTGAAATCGGTGATGCGTTTTCTTCGAAATCTTCTGGTTTCTTCTTGTTCTAGCAGCATCTTTGCGGTTCCCATGAAAGTCCAGTTTCGACAGATACCTTCGGACAGCACAGCGGACTTCTACATATCCTATCCGGAGGTGCCTGTGCAGTACCAAGGAGAACCAGCTATCATACGCAAAATTTTATTTTGGCACTGCTGGATTTTTTGTTTGTTGCTTTTCGAAAGCACATCCCCATAGCTCGCAGCCATAAAGCCATATCGGTTTTAATATAAGCTTGTACAGCAATAGTTTGTTGTTAATTGATAGGTGAGACATAGGTCCCAGAGTAACCGGTATAACTGTTTCATTCGGATATTTAGTTCAGTTTTCTTAGCGGTAATGTGTGGCAACACCATGCTAGTGTTTGATCTAGGTGAATTCATAAATATTTCACACAAGGATTTTGTGGTAGTATCTTTCCGCTTATTTTAATCTGATATTTTCCACGATCAACTTTTTTATTTGTTAATATGATATGGCTACATTTTAACTCATTTATCACTATTTTCCACTTGCAAAACCAATCAACCGTCAGATCAATTCTGGAGCTGTCGATCAGTCGTATCGTGACAGTGATGAGTAGCTAGTATTGCCGTGTCATCGGCAAAAATGCAATAAACGAGTTTTCCGGAATATCACCGGTAAAAATGTAGTATAGAAGTGGTCCCAGTATACTACCCTGGGGTACTCCTGCCGTAATTTTGTATATAGATGATCGACTATTATCGACAATCACTTGAAAATGTCTCTCTCTTTCAAGTAGGACTTCAAAATGTTGTAGTATATCAATGGAAAGATCTGTTTACATTTATATAGCAGTCCCGAGTGCCAAACTCTGTCAAACGCCTGCTCGACGTCGAGAAAGACGGCAGCACAAATCTTATCTTCAAGGGATCCTTAAATTTGCTTCACCACAACTCGATGAACCTGTTGCACAGTAGAATGTCCAACACGAAATTCAAACTGATGGTGCGGGATGATTTTATTTTTATCAATAATTTTCATGAATGAGTTTTTCAATATATTGACAAAAATTTTATTTATTTTTTTCTAAACGAAAATTTTAAAGTAATAATTTTAAATAAAATTTATTATTTAAAAAATATTCATCATCGACTTAATATCGCTTCTCGGACCTGTTGGACAAAAGATTAAAGTGTAGTATGTTATCAGCTTAATATTCGATACAGCTGAAACCTAATTGAAAACCTAATATTGCTACGCGGCAGCCCGTCAAGATCAAATCTATTTATGTTTAAATAACTCAATATCGCTTCTCGACCTGTTGGCCAAGATCGTAACGAAGTATATTCGTTTTGATCAGCCGATATCGGTTAAAAAATTATTATTTTAAAATGTTTGTAATTAATTATAATAATTTCTAATCCGATTACAAAATTTGTTTACAATTAATTTTAAAAATAAAAAAGATTCAATTTATTATCGGATACCATCCCATCGATAACGTTTAATACCCAATCGTAGAATACGACGTTTGTTTATTGTAAACATTAAACTTCGAAACGAGTATGCGTTTTTTTAAATTTTTTTGGACCTTAATTGTGTGCAGCGCTTTTAATAATTATATTCAGCCATTTTAAATTGCATATAAGAGAAATATTTTTTTTTTACATAGTTTTTCGTTTCAATCTTTTTGATTTAGTACATTCGGAAACACGGTTCCGAAAATTAAATTTTTTTTTCGTTCCTTTTTATACGAATACGCGTACTCGACGAATTTTGAAGGTATGTGTACAAACGCAACAGTTGTGAAGATTTCGCATGTTGAAATGTTTTCTTATTTTTTTAATCGATCATCGACATCCCGTCGGAGAAAAAGTACAAAAACGATTATCCATAAAATACTAAACGTACAAAATTTCTCGATAATAATCGGAAACTTACTTCGAGAACTTTTCGATAAATCTTTCAACAGCGATTTGAACACTTCGAAGTTGGCGGTATCGTTGAAACTTTTATGTTCAGATTTCTGTCCGAGAGCGGCGAACACAGCCGACTGCGTAAAATGGCACTTGGAATTTCCCTTAGGCGACGAGATACCGTAATTAAAGTACATAAGTCCGGCTACGCTCCAACCGAACTTGTGCAAGATATACCGGAGCGCTTCACCGACTAATCTATACGAGCCCATCATACGAGTTAGAGTGCGGTACTCTTCTTTGTAAGTGAAGCTATCCGCTTGAGCGCCGGCCGTAATTACCGGAATCTTCCACACTTTCGAATACCTGGATACCGGAGCAATTACATAATCGCATACCGGTCCTAGAAACACATCTGCAACATAGTAATTAAAACAAAGTCGTCGTGAGCATAGCAAAGTAGCGCCTAATTCGATAGACAATAAGGAAAGTCTCATAAATAACAATAATAATACAACCTCTTAATCGGTCGCAATTAGAATATATTTCACTCGAACAAATGAACTTATATATGAAACGGTTAAAAATTTTTGTTATTACTTAACAACGCACCTATCGCGTGTTTTATATCACGATGCGTATGCTGAGTAGATTATCCGATGATAATCGCTCTCGGCCAAATAACTCGATGTATTTTTCTACTAGCTTTATGCTATGTCTAATATCTTATCCGAGTCGTCGCTAGAGAATTATCTAGTAACGCAATGACGTTGTTATTCGAATTTCAAGTCTGATCCTACCTTTCTAACGAATTTTATATCAATCCTCACATTCGCGATGCGCCGCGGTGCTTTCACTCGTTTAAAAAATTTTATTTTGGATTCGCTGTCTTAAATATTCGTCTTTTTAGTAGCACAGCCCCTTAATGAACATTCGTAGTAACGCTATCTGCTTGTAAACGATCATTATCCACGAATAGCGCAGATTTAGATAATCCATTTTTGCTAATTTTACGTCTATTTCAGTCTTATCGCTTATTAAACGTTTTTTCCGCGTTAAATGCTGATCGAGATAAAGGCATGAATTTTTTGTTTTTTCTGGTATTAACGCGTCGTTTAATGTTTATCTTACTACTGTGCGCGTCTTCTATTTGCGAAGATTACGGATTTAGATTACCTTGTACTAATTCTCCACGCATTAAGCCATGATGAAATTTCATTGATCGCTTCCACGAGCATTTATAGGACAAACATACATAAAACTATTGTGTAGTCAGCGACTGTTATGAGCGGTTGAATTCGGATTTGGGAAAATTATTGCCTTTAACACGCTGTCCAGGAAAGTCGTATCTGATTGTTTTCATTTCAAAAAAGTCGGATTAGAAGATAAAAAAACAATTCGGGAATGAAAAAGCCGGAAGCTTTAGACTGCATTACAAAATTGGCTCGGAGAAACCAACGACGATAATCAGGAGGCCGTCGATTTGCGAAATGCTTCAGTCGCCAAACGTAAGGCAGAATTAAGAATAACATTGATGGTTTATCGCGGCTCTGTGATTTCTTGATCGGATCAAAAAACGATAAATTCCCAGCAAGGAGATTTGGTCAGCACCGTAGACAGTATGCGATAATTTCTTCGGAATATTCATTATTCTATAATAGGTTTACATAGTTTACACGGGGCTTCCTTGTTAATTTTGCGTCTATAATCAATCCAACATGACTGTCGACTCATTAGGAAGCGTCTTATTCTGATGAACGGGTATGTCTGATTATCTACATTTCCTATGGAATAATCCTACAGAGAAGAACACTTCGTATTCCTTATTTATATTAAAAACTAAATTTATGTGTACGGAATACAAACGTTCGCTCCATGTTAAAAAGTTAGCTATATCAGCAAGTTTTCTTTCTCACACTACAGCTTTTTCCCATGTGTTCGATCTAGGAGCCTTTTTACATACATTAGATATATATGAAAAATTCTCTAACATTCGTTTGTATCGAATAAAAATCACGTCATTTTCAAAATCAATAAATAAAAAAAAAACAAAATACAAACAAAAAAATTAAAATAAAACCCGACGTAATGAAGGAAAAAGAAAAACCAAAATAGTAAGAACTTATATAAAAAAAAAAAAAAAGAGAAAAAAAACTTCAAAAAACTAAATACAAAAATATTAAGACTTAATGAGTAGACGACGAACAGTTCTACTAATAAAAACTGCAGCGATGACTGACACTTAAAGGAGAAAACCTAACCTGTTCAACGTATGTAACGAAATTTTCAACTGTTTTACCTAGTGGAAAAATCTCTGTGATGTTCGTATATAACCTCCGCTACAGTACAAAAGGTGTAAAACCCCGGAACACCGAAGTGGTAACAGATTAAAATTACGTTTAGCCTATTTTACAGGGTCGTCTTTTTATTATGAATAATAGTAATAATAATGTAGGTGTGATAAAGAAATAAAATAGTTTTAAAAGACGTAAACGAGAAACTGTTTTAACGGCGGACAGGGAGACGATGGTAATTTCCGGAAGATGTAAAATAAGAAAACAAAAGAAAATAATCGGAAAAGAGAAAATGGAAAAACCAATGGTACCGAGCAGTTTCCCGGATAATTCAATATGGCGCGTCGGCTGCTGATAAATAGAAGGAAAACTAAAATCTTGTTAACACGGTCGAACCATCAAAACTTCAAATTTCCCCAGGCTTTCTTTACGTTTTCTTAAAAGCGAATATAAATACATACATATAATACATATATACGTACATACATACTATATATATATATATATATACACGTATTCGCGGACACATACGTGCAAAAGATACAAGCAAACGTTTATGCCCATCGTAAACGAGAACGTACGATCATTGCGCTTTTCACCTACCGAATACTCTTATCCTTTTACTTGGAGTCATTTCCGTTTTAAGTGCACAAATACCATCCAACTTCTTAACGCCCAGCATATTGTGTTAAACCATTTCCATTTAGAAGATAAAAGTAAAAAAAATAAACACATTTATAAAAAAAATGTAAAAAAAAAGTTTAGTCAAAAAACAAAGTGCGTCTGAAAGGAAAATCTTATGCTCCTAATACAAGCGATCAAGTTTTACAACTATTTGATTCCAATGTCAATACGTATATATATATATATATATATATATATATATATATATATCACGATATACCTACATCCGGCTGTAGGCAATAACCAATTTCCCGACGTTTTCTATCTTGCACGGCTCGAATCCAATTAATTCCTGTCCATTTCACAATATCATCGACCTAGTCATGGGCTTTCCTCATGCACGACGACTATTAATCAACCCGCTGCATCATACGTTTGATCAACCTATCATCGCTTTCTCTAGGGATGTGCCCTGTCCAACTCCATTTTAATTCGAAAAATGTGAAATGTAGTGATTTTTATTCAAATAAACAACAAAAAACTAGTTAAAATTACTAAAAAAAATTTTCTATATGAAAAATCGCAATTTTTTTCGATTATCGAGTGAATATTTAAAAAGATAAAAATATAAAATGAAAAATATTAATTTAAGATTACAATTCGCAAACATCAGCAAAATGGATTATAGTATTAATAAAACCAGTCAGATTTTTTTATGAATATATATCGTTATTCATTTCGCTGATTTTTGTAAATCGTAATCTTAAATTAATACTTTTCATTTTATATTTTTATCTTTTTAAATGTTCACTCGATAATGGCCTAACAGCCGAAAAGATTGTGATTTTTTATAGAGAAAAAACCTTAATCGCACTTATGTCCTAGAGCATGCCCTCCTCTCAGTGGCCAATGTTCACTTCGGCAAACATTTCCAAAACAGCCCCCGACTCATCAGCGTTCTTGATAGTATGAAATTTCCTCTGATTGAGAAACTCTTCAAAATCGATTTTTGAAATTTTTCGCTGCCTGTATGTCGCCAATTAATCTCTCGCCGGAAAGTCCAATTTATCACGTTGCGTTGTTTGAACCTCGTCAACCAACCTGATGATGCGTCAAATGTTCCTTCCAAACCTAGCATCTGAAAAAACTGATTTGTTTTTCCGGTAATAGTAGGCTCGGAAACAAGGGTGGTTCCTTTAATTCTCGATTAACTAACCCATTCTAAAAGTGCCGCATCTGTTTTTTCACAAGTGCTCTTTTCCTTGAATTTTCTTTTTTCTATGGACTAGGAGTTGTCTGATATGGATTCAAATTGAATTAATTCATCTTTATATTTTAAAACGTCTCTAACAGTGAATTCTCCTATTCCATAGTGCGAGCTAATTTATTTTTTCGAAGCGCCATTTACAATCGTCTTATTAATTCAAGTTTATCTTGACTTAATAAAACCGCATTTTTCCTTTTATCAGTCATTATAAAATTAAATAAAATCACGATTCGCTAAACAAACGAGCCACTTGCTACGTCCAAGTTGACAAAACTGATATGGACGTGATCAACGCGTAAAGAGAGAGATTAACTCATACAGACTTCCGGTAACGACGACTGGCTTGAGTAAACGAAGGTTTATCGTTTGAGTTTTTTCTTTAGAATTAAAAAAATCCATCCTAGAAATATCGCGGATAATCCGCCAGCGGATAATCAAGAATTCACTTACTTTCAGCTTTCAAACTGCAATTCATTTTCAACGCAGACTATCACTAAGCCATAATCATCATCAATAACTTCTCCTTTTTTTTTGGAAGTATTCATTAACGTAAGTTCAAATCTCCGTAACTTGTAATTAATTAACATTATTCCAGTAGGCGGATCTGCATTTAATGTTTATTTGGACGGATAAATACACATAACACAGGCTCTAGTACATTACATCATTATAGTATGTACATTATATATATATATATATATATATATATATATATATATATATATATATATATATATATATATATATACATATAAAGGTATTTAAGAGTAACGTTTCTGTGGACCCCTACTCACGTTAAAGTATATTCATGTTTTTTAATAACTACTTTTTTATTGTTTATTGTTTACTTTATTAAACAACTACAGACATAATGATATCATCAATATATTGCGTCTGGTCATTAAGAGTTTCACTCATATATATGTAAAGGTGTTTTCCGTGGTAACGTTTACTATAGTGTCTCTAAGCTTGTTGTTGCAAGGCACGTTACTCACAGAAAGAATAGGGAAGTACTTCTATATCGGTAAAGGGGTGAAGCAAGGTGATCCGCTATTATCGCAATTATTATTTATATGTGCTCTAAAAGAAGTATTTAAGAAACCGGATTGGAACCAAAGGGACATTAAAGTGAACGGGGAATTTCTGGATAATCTACATTTTGCGGATGATGTAGTGTTCGTAGGAAAAATTTTAGTCGAGCTAAAAGAAATGATCACGGAGCTAGATGCAGCGAGGAAAAAAGCTGGTCTACATACGAATATATATAAAAAAAAAACATTGTGAAAAATAATTCCCGTAGACCGGCAAAAAATTGACTAAACATAGATGAAATAGTTCATTTAGGGCAAAAGCTATATTTGACAAATATGACTAAAGGGGAAGTAAGTAAAAAGAATATCCATTAGCTTGGAAAAATGATCGGTAAAACATATATTTAAAGGTTCGTTTGGAATTAGAGCGAAAAGCAAAAAGTATTCAATAGTGTGTTTACAACGCTAATGGCTCTCAAACGTGGTCCACTGGTAAAATCGAACAGAAGACAGTAGTCAGTACGAAATGTATCGGTCTATGTTCAGTGTTCGATGAAAGAGTAGAAATACATTTATCAGAATTTTAATATGCGGTAAACTTTGTTCGCGAATGTAAGAGGAAAAATTGGGATTGGGCTGGACGCGTTGTGAGATTGACAGATAATAGATGAACTTGTAGATTTCGAAGTTGGTATATTGCAAATAAAAGAAGAATAGGTAGAAAATTTTTGATATGGGATGACAAGATAACTAATTTTATATATAATAAGCAATCCGAAAGAATTGCCCCGGACCGTAGGGAGTGGGCAAGATTGAGGGAGGCCTTTGCTCAGCATATGGGCTTTTAGTTTTAGTTATTGCAAATTTATATTTCCTAAATATCTAATAAAAACTTTTATTATTATTATTATTATTATTATTATTATTATTATTATTATATTATTATATTTCCAACATCTCCAAAGCGATGCTCCGTAACGCCAAATCGGCTTCCGGTTGGGTCGCCTTATATTTAATAATAATCTTTACGCGCTGTTTGATTATCCATCTAATACTTATTTTTGCGAGCAAGTCCGTGTTTGCGAGCCAAAACCCGGCGGAACACATTCCTTCGATAGTTTCCGCTTTAATCGGTATTTCGCCATTTTGAAATACGTGTAGCCAACGGCGCTCGAAGTAATAAAATAAATTAAATTCGAATTTATCGACGAATTACGTAATATTAAACTACCGACGCTAAATTTTAAATCGTTCGGATAAATAATGAACTAGTTAATTATTTAACTAGTTCATTAGTCGAAAAACGCTTATAACTATTTTTTTACACGTCATTCGAGCGAAAACCGTCGTTCGTAAAATTCAACCGGAATTTTGTTACGTTCTCTTTAGAAAGAACCGTGGTGTCGGATGGGGGGAAAAAAAAAAAAAAAAAAAAAGGATAAGTAAATACGGGCGGTTAATAGGGTGTTTACTGTGTAGGAAAATGAGAAATTAATCGACTACAACGTCCAAATGTAGCAGCAGCAGCCGAGCTAAATACAAAATAGAGAAGCGAAAATATTTAAGTGCCCCTGAGAAGACTGTGGAAAAAAGCAATTAGGTATACCGGGTAAAAATGTTGTTCCATACGCGGGAATATTTTGACGTAAGAACGCTCTATTAAGGATGTCGTTAGAAAGTTAGGTTAAAACAAAAAAACGGCGACAACACTGTTGAACATCGTCAAGCGCATTTAAAGTGGTTTACTCCGCCTAATAAAAGTATATATAATACATACATTCGATATGCGCGTGGTTTTATTGTGTGCTATCTTAAAAGTGAATTCTCATTACCGGAGAGGGGACCAATTTTCTAAAAAAAAAATCCGAAATTTTATTAGGAAAAGTCAAAAAAAAAAAAAAAAATGTTTAAAACGGTAAAATAAACAAAAGGGAAAAAGAGAGTAGGATACTTCTCCTCTTACGACAGGTTCGGCGAAAACCCTTTAAAGAAAAGTTCAATTTATTTCACCGAAAGCTTCAGACGACCGGTAGCTTCGGTAGTAGAAGTATAAACTTCCCTAAATTATCGAGAAACTAATTTTACGTTAAAATTTTGCACCGAGCGCGAATTTACGATCGGAATAATCTTAATAGTATAACGAAAGTACGTTGCTAGAACTAATTCCATAGTCGTTTGGAGGGGCTGACGACTATATATATATATATATATAAATTGTTATAGAAACATACTTTGAAAAAACCGGCTAAACATTATGTACTCGAAATTGAAAATGAAACTAAGTCGTCGTATAATCGAAATTATAGATGCGAATGAAACGCCAAAGATAAAATATCGTTTGGAAATGAAAGGTAAAGTACCGATTGAAAATGTATAACAGCGAATTAGTTGTAGTAGATTTATAAGAACTGAACTATAATAAAAAGATACATTTTTTCCGTCACGTTATAAGAAATGGAAAATATTGCGAACCATATTTTTTTTTCCATTAATACTTTATTATGCAAATTAATAATGTACAACTTGTTGCATTTACAGAGGAGCAATACACTGCACCACCGCTTATGCTTAATCAGTGTATTGCTCCCCTTTACAATACTCTATAGTTAACAATAATATAGTAACCACTTTTACACTCGCATTTGCGCGGGCTGTGCGTCAGTTTCACTCACAGTCATAGTGTATTCCCTTATAACTTCTTATACTAGTTAATAAATAAAATTATAACTTATGTATACTAGACGCATAAATGTACGAATTATCCATAATGACACATGCATACACATATACATATACAGAACTTAAACATTATATGCATAAATTCCACACAAACACCCCGTACATACATGTACGCGTGCTGCAGAAATACACTCGTTATACATATTACTGTAAACGTTTTATCACGGATTTACAACGCAAAAACTTCAGTGACCATGGAATTTCTTATGTATTACATTAAATGCGAATAATTGGAATTGTCGAGCAGTGTATTTGTCTTGTGGGTTAAAATTATTTTTATTGTACAATCTTAAATGGTCCATAGTGGGGCATACAAATAGTACACGGTTCGCAGTTTCTACTGCGCCGCATTCACACTTGTCATCATTACTTAACTTAAGAAGAAATAAATAAGACCCAAATTTTCCATGCCCCGTTAATAATTGGGTAGTGTAGAAATCAGGAGTAATTTTAATATTGTGTCTATTTAATATATTGGGGATTAGGCTGTGGGTGTGTCGGCCAGTATTATCTTGTTCCCATCTTTTTTGCCAAATTTCTAAGTAGTGTCGTTTTATAGCTTTCAGGGTATAGATATATTGAGTTCTGGTTTCAATGCGAGAATTTAGGTTGAATTTTGAGATTACGGCGTTTGTTTCTTCTATTAACTGATCATTAAGGTATGGAAAGAAGTCTAATATTTTTTATGGAAAACATGACTGCCCTTCTGAACATTAGAAGATCGAGAGGAAGTACATTAGCAATAACTACAGATGAGCTGTGTGAAATTGTTTCATATCCCCTGCAAGCGTTTATTAGATATTTTCTTTGCGTACCAAAAAGTTTTTTCTTTACTGTTTTAACTTTTAGTCGGTTTAGTAGGACGGTGGAGCAGTACGCTACAGTTTTTTCAATCAGTGATTTGTATAATACGATTCTCTGTACTTGTAACTGAAGCCCCATGTATTTTGACAGGCTCGTAACATTTTGCAGTATTTGGTATCCATTTTCAATATTATGTTATCAAGATGGTATTTGAAAGTTAATTTGTTATCTATGATAATACCTAAGTATTTAAAGTATTCAACTAACTTAAGAATAGAGTTCTTAAATCTTACTTTAATGTTGTTTCTCTTCAATTTAAATGAATTTGTGAAAAGTGTGACAAAACTTTTTTCAATTGATAATTTTAGTTTGACACTATCTAACAAATTTCCTAATTTTATTAAGGTATCATTCGCTATATTTTCTAGTTCCACTTTTGAGCTTCCAGAAATTATAAAATTGAGATCATCTGCATATGCACAGAGTTTTACATTTTTATTGTAGCATAATTTCAAGGCTCCATTAAAAAGTATGTTCCAGAAGAGTGGACCCAGAACACTACCCTGTGGACAGCCCATATTGGTTTCTTTTCCTGCGGACGCATTACCTACTTGTAAAGAGATCTTCCTGTTACTTATGTAATGGTAGATGATATTCAATAATCTTTTATTTCCAACTAGTAATATCTTTAGAGAATTAAACAGAGCGGGGTACCAACAATTGTCAAAGGCTCCTTTTATGTCACCGTTATAGTGATTACCTTATTTTTACATTTGAGATTTTTTTGGATATTGTGTATTACATAGTTTACTGCATGTTCAGTTGACAGGCCTTGCGTAAACCCAAATTGCCTACTGTCTAGAAAATTTGTTCGCTTAATTTGACCCACAATTTCAATTTTTAATAGCTTTTCAAAAATTTTCCCAAATGTGTTTAGAAGACATATTGGGCGGTATGAATGAATATTGTTAGAATCTTTCCCCGGTTTTTGTATAAGAATCACACTAGCTTCACGCCAAGCTTTTGGCTAATAAGCTATTGAAAACTTTTTTTGTACATGTTTTCAAAAATTATTGAATGGTGTTTGTGAATCAATTTTATTTTATTAATTTTATCAGGACCGGCAGCTTTATTATTTTTGAGATTTTTAATAATCATTGTTATTTGTTCATTATTAATGAATGAGGGTTCTTCCATATTTGTTTGGTTAAAATCAGGCTTAAAATTATCGAATTTATTTCGCAATGACTTATGATAGTTATTGTCGGCGTCTGTGTTATCGCTAGGAAATAATGTGGAGAAACAGTATTTTAGACTGTCGTTTGTATATTTGATCATTGTCTTAATTTTTAAAAAGGGGAATGTCATTGGGTTTCTTTAGCTTACTGAAGGCGATTTTATAACTTAGACCCCGTGGTTTTACATTATCTGTGCAAAAAGACTTCCATGACTTTAATTTAGCAGATTTTATTTTATAATTTAAAGTTTTTTTGTAACTTTTGTAAATTAGTTCCCGGATTTTTCTCATATTTGGATCCTTTGTTCTTGGGAAGATACAACGATATTTTTTTGTGAGTCGGCTATGATATTCGATTTCATCATTCCACCAGTAGTTTGTTTTAGATACAGGTATGTAAGTACTATTTGATTCAATTTGTTGTTGTATATACTTTGAAAGATAATTTATCCATTCTTCACAGGACTCGTGGTTATTTATGAAGTTGCAGCTTTGAACTAATTTATTTCTTTTCTGTTCGAAATTGTTAAGAATATTGTTGTAATTTACTTTTCGAATAAGACTTCTTCTTGATATTTCCATACAGCACTTGAATGTTACATATTCATGAACTGAATATGCCTCCCCAGTTTGGACTTTTAGTTCTTTTACAAGTGGTTGAGCAATTTTTGAGGTAATTACAAGGTCTATTACATTTTTTCCATTTGCATTAGTAAAGGTAAAGACATTTTTTTGGTTTAGAACAATTAGATTATGGGACACTAAGAAACTATGAAAAAGTTTTGTTTTCTTTCCAGAGTTTTTAAGATCCCACATAGTAGATCTAATGTTCATATCCCCCTGTAAGAAGTACTCGTTTATAGGGAAATTTTGTGAGGATATCATTTAAAGCTTGTATATATGATTCTAATGGTTTATTTTGGGGAGAAATATACATTTATGACTAAGAGATTAGATAAGAAGATTGCTATATGATTTTTATCAATGATAATTTTTTGGTAATTTATGTCTGATGAAATACAGATGGCAGCTAGACTATTGTTTATGATGTTGTACCCAGAAAATCCGTTTAACTTATTATTAATGATGTAAGGTTCAGAGATTTGAACAAGTTTATAATTTCCTCTTAATGCATACTGGTGTAACATATTTTGCGCTGTGAAGCAGTGACTAACATTGTTTAATATAAAATTAATTTCCTTATTCATAGCGGTACTTTATGTGGGATTTTAGCATTTCTTTTATTTTTACTACATGTGGACATTTATAACTACCTGGATGATGGTGTACATCTACATTTTTAATATTATTATTATTACTATTATTTCTTACCTTACTATTAACGCAGTTAGTGCACAGCCCGCTTTTAATTGTGTTATTTATTAATTCTATTTCTTTTTCTTCAGATTCACAATTTGCCGCCTTATGACCAGACTTCCAGCATCGAAAACATTGGTTAAATGTGATGTTTTCATAGATTGGACGTCGTGTCCATCCGATGTTTATTTTTTTCATTTTAAGTAAGATGTCGAACGATTTTGCTGTCACTTCGCACAATGCTTTCTTTTTGTTGCCAACAGTTATTTTGATGTAATGCGGTTCCTCTCCTGTTACATCCTTGATTACCTCTGTAATATCTTCTTTATTAACATCATTCGGAATATTATTTATACCAATTTGTGGATTTCGTGGCTTATTTTCTATAACTTTCAGCGAGGTACATTTATTTTTTATTTCGGTTTCGATTTTTTTTTAATTCTTCTTTACTATCACAGCTTACTAAAATGTCGCCCGATCTTAATTTTTTATAAAGTTTCATGTTGACCCCAATACGGTAAGGAACTATATTTTTGGTTAGGTCTTCCTCTTTGACTTTAACTCCGTCGGCTTTATTTTTTATGCGAATACAATTTAAGTTAGGTTTCATCTTCTTATCCGAGGTTACCTTTTTTTGTTGGTTTCTTTCGTTTGAGTTTACGCTAGCATTTGCCTTTAAAATATTCGCTAGACTAACAGACTGAGTGTTAGTACTTCTAGTATCATCATCATTATTTCTTGTTTTATAATATTGTACCTCCGAACGTAATTTTTCATTTTCTTTTTTCAGCTGGTTTACTTCAGTACGTAGTTGTTTGTATTCTTCTCTGTGCGGACCATATTAATGGAAACAATAATGAATCGGGGGTGGCACGAGATACAGAAGAAGAAGATGTACAATTCACGAACCTGTATTACTAAGGTATGATCGGAGATTGGAAGTAAAAAGCCTGTTGTATAAATGTAAATTCTAACAGTTTAGCGGGTATTAGACTTAGAAGACGAAAATGCCACATACTGATCGATGTATTTGCATTCAAAGCGGCGGGTTCCCGGTCGTAATAATTAAATTAGACTAAAATATTTCAAACTGAAATACTGAAATTCAATAATTCTATCCATTGACCATTTACTGTTTATTTATCTTTTATGCGGCTCTAATATCGCTCTTTCTACGTAATACTGAACATTTTCTTTTAGTTACATATATTTCAAGGTCATCTTCTTCGATTATAATCGATCGACCATTTCTTAATGTTATCTGAGAGATTAGCGTTGTATCGTATTTTGAAATATGATAGTTTGACTTAGATCGATCATCTTTCTTTTTTATATCCGCGTGAAAATAATTCAATTAAAAATTTGCCCATTGGAACTACAAAAACATCCTCGCTAAAAATAAACAACGTACGTTATAAAGCAGTTTTGTTTACCGATGTCTCAATGCATATATATACATATATACATATATATTTCAAATGTGACTTCAATTATTTGTTTTTGTCTGTTTGGTCCTTAAGTAAACGCACTCAAAAGTATTTGATGCCGAAAACTTCTAACTATTTCAAAGTTTTAAGATTAATTAACTAATTAGATAAACTACACGCAGATACATAATATACATATATATATATATATATATATATATGCATATACGCCAAAGTATTTTAAAAACCAAATTACGGTCGTTATAAAGCTTATATAAAGTTTTCAAAACACCAGTGGAAAAACAGAAAGAAGATGTTTTAAGTGGCTTTTATTACTGATTACATGTTTGACATAAAAGAATGTGTCTTATATGCGCTTGATAGAAATAATATCAATATTTACATGTATTTATATATATATATATTATATGTGTGTGTGTGTTAGCAAATATGTAGATAAAAAGGTTTCCTCTTTCAAGTCTTTTTAAATGATGTAAATTATCCTTTCAACGAAATAACCAGAGAAACGCTAATCGATAGGGGCGTCGTAATACTAATAATAATAATAATAATAATAATAATTTGAAAATTTTGGAATATAGCGATTAAAAAATAAAATGAACAACAAAAAAGCGGTTTAAATCACAAACATTTTTTTCCTTTACAAAGAATCACTAAGCTTTTTGGCTGTTAAGCCATTATCAAGTGAATATAAAAATATAAATTACAGAAATGTATACAAATTTATAAAAATATAAAATGGAAAAAAAATATTACTCAGATACACAATTTATAAAAATTATCGAAGCGATAGAACAGTATTTATAAATAATATGATAGTAGATGTGATAAACAACATAATCAACAACCAGCAATATGAAATTTTTATTGTGTTGTTTACCATATTCACTAACATATTATAAATACTGTTTGATCACTTTGAAAAAATTTTTAAATTGCGTATGCAAGTAATATATTTTTACGTAGAACAAAACAGTGGCCTATTTATATGCTTTCCGGATTATTACTAGGCATTTGATTCAGTAAGATATTGGGAACTAATGAGGCAGTTGAACTAATACAAGGGACTGAAGGAAATATTCCGAAGTATTGTAGCCAACCTTCCTTAACGAAGATGGCACTCAAAGAAGAAGAAGATATTTTTATAAATTTTTATATATTTTTAGAATTTATATTTTAATATACTCTTGATAATGGCTTAGAAGTCGAAAAGCCTTGCGGTTTTTCGTAAAGAAACAAAAATTAGCTCATTTAACTACTTTTTATCGTTTATTTATTATAAATAATAATATCAATAATAATAAAATGTGAAATAAAAAGCGCGTAAATTTTATTTTTTATTTGCGCACCGTGAAATAATTAAGTCTTTACAAATGGTGTATTGTTAAAATAGTTACAATCCCATTTTGCTTTTACGCATCAGATGAATTAGCGAAGGCAGTATAAACAACATAATTGGTTAATGTTATACGTAGCGGAGTGATTTAGATGTAACGAAATATAATAAACGCCAAAATCAAAGTCGCTAAGTTAAGAATGCTTGAAATATTCATAGGCTGTTCATTCTCTCTATGAATCGTAAATCTCTCGTGGAGATATTGTGATTATGAAAAATCCAACTGCTGTACACGATGTAGCCATAAATCCCTGTTGCGAGCCATCCGGACGTATTCTGCAAAAGTTCCTCCTACTACCGTCTGTACCATTACGAGTTAATAAGTACAGTATCACGTTGGGTAGATTTTTGTACATTTAAATTACTAGATTTAATATAACTAAATAAAATATAATCTCCAATAGACGCGCCAGGAGATATTTTTTAATGTTCAAATTAAAAAAAAATCTCGACAAAACTCATCAGGACTGCTACACTGGCACTAGTGTTTCCAGCTGCAGAATATTGCTGCCCCGTTTGGATGACCAGCTCGCATGCTAAAAAGATCGATACACAACTGAACGTAGCACTACGCTTAGTAACCGGTACGCTAAAATCTACTCCTACTATGTGGCTTCCCGTGGCTGGCAAATATATTTCCACAGCACATCCGCAGAGAAAAAACATTCAAACGAGAATGGGCTAAATACAACAGTATACACTCTCAGGTAGAAAAATTTATCAAAGATCCCCCACCTACACGTCTTTGCAGCAGGAAACCAGCATGGCTGACGGCTAACTACAGAGCAGTGTCGACGCATCTGCGAAATGGAAGGAAATATGGGTTAAGCAGACTCCAACAAACGGACAATTAATATCAAATCCGGCTAGCAGGGTGCCAGGATTTGGTCTCAACAGAAAAACATGGTGCCATTTAAATCGCGTCAGAACCAACCAGGGTCGTTGCAAATATTTAATGAACAAATGGAAACTGTCGGAAACGGAGCTGTGCAGCTGTGGCGAGATCCAAACGATGTCACACTTTATAAATTCGTGTAAAGTAAATAGCTTTAATAAAGGACTGATTGGGCTACATTCACTAGAAGAAGGCGCAGAAGACTGGCTGTCGAACGTGAATTTATAATGCAGGATATCTCTAAATAAGCGCGTAATTGATACGATAATAATAATAAAAAATGTTCAAATTGACATTTCAGTGTGTAAATTGCATATTTTCAATTTGAGGTTGCTATTGCTAATGCATGAATTTAAAAAAATTATCAAAGTGAAAAAACAGTATTTATAAAATAATTTGTTAGTGACTGTGATTTTTCATAAAGAACATTTTAGTGATTTTAATTCCGTTTTTGTTGTTGATTTCTTAAACGTGAATCTATTCCACCCTTTTAAAAATACAAAAACATTTTTCTATTCAAATTTAAACGTCGTGTGCACGTTATTTCAATTTGAGATAACAGATTAATACATATTTATTCATGTTGAAAAAATTTTCCTCACTAGCATTAATACCTTTTTGTTTCATATTTTGTCTTATTTGTATCATCTGATACGTTTCGGATGTAATCCATAGTTTTTTGGTGTGGTTTTATATTTTGATTCTTTCGCATGCTGTGTAATGATAGTTTTGAACTTATAAAATAATTCTTCCGTGTTTAATAATTCCTTTTTACATATTATGCCTTTTCTTAATTGTTCATTAACTCTTTCTTCATATAATTTAGCACATAATAGCAAAACGTAATGAATTAAATATAAAGTTTAGGAATATGTTTTGGCTTATCGGAAGAAAAGCCGAATTATCACTGGTGAACAAGATACTATTGTACAATCAAATTCTAAAGCCTATATGGACTTACGGAATTTAACTTTAAGGCCGTGCCAAACAGAGTAATATAGCGATAACACAACGCTTCCAAAATAAAGCATTAAGAACTATCACAGGTGCACCGTGGTATGTAAACAATCTTACATTGTACACGGACCTAGGTGTTACACTCGTGAAAGATAAAATACATGAATATGAACTTTGGCTATCTCGTGATCTCCACGTATAGAGTTTGCGCACATAATGTTTGTAATTCGTGTTAGCCAGCCACAAACAAATTATATTCAGCGCAGAAGTCTAAAAGTATCTCTACTCGAAAGTTTCTTGTGCCTACTCCATATTTATCTGTTATCACCTTCTAATATCATTCACCTCCTCTGTGTTACCGACTTTTGCATTAAAGTCCCCATTTACTAGCAGTACTTCTCTGGCTGGAATATTTCTCAACGTTTCTGTAATTAGTCGATAAAATTCTTCAGTCTCTTCCTTTGTTGCCCGTGAAGTTGGTGCGTATACTTTAATGATGTTAATGTTCACGGGTATAGCTCTTAGTAGTTTTAACCTAACAATACGATCGCTTATTGTTCTATATCCTAAAACCGCGGTTCTAACAACACCGTTTATGGATTCTTGACAATTACTTGAGGCAATTACTAGGTTATCATTAGCCGTTAGTTTTCCAGTGTGTTTCCACAATTCCAATGATTGTTATGTTTTTCGACTATTGCTAATTTAACTGGTAGGTTTAGTATTCTAACATTCCACGAGCATATTTTTATCATTGTTGGATTCTTCCCTCTCTCTTCCTTCCAGTAGCATATTTTCTATTAGGAGACCGGTTGCTTACTCTGGCACGCATCTGTGGTTTGGGATCCTTTCTACACTAAATATATTCATATGGTGGAAAAAGTTCAATCTCAGTTTTTGAGGTATATTTATTACCGTCAAACTGGTGTCTATCCAACATTTTAAAGTTATAATATTTTATGCGATTTCCTAAATATTAAATCCTCGAGTGCTAGAAGAAAGATAAGTAAGTTGAGGTTCCTGCATGATTAACGCTCGCATAGATGACAATTATTTATTATCTGCAATTTCATTTATGGTCCCCAGTGTTAATAGTAGGTCACGTCGTATTTTCTATGAATCGCATACTCGTACAAATCTAGGTTGCAACTACCACTTTTATCCACCTTACGTCTATATAATAACGTACTAAATATTCATCCACAGTTTGATATTCATTTCGATAGTAAATTTGTATATAATAAATTTTTTTAGACTCTATATTTCAGTTGTTACTTTTCAGTAAGTTTATTTTATTTTGGTCATATGTGCGTGCCCCGATGGAGAGTTTGTTTACATGAGAGTATGGGTGTATGACTGGTATATTTCTGTTTTTTTCTGTGCTTTTCGGATGTGCGCTTGTATGTGGGTATTGTATTTCATTAGAATCATTTTTCGGTTTGTATTAGTAATTTTTTGTTTTCAATCTTAATGATTATTTATATTAATTAGCGTGTTATGTGAGTGTGGTTCAGTTTTATTTCTGTTCATACTTTTACTTTATAATTATTCTGTAAGTGCGTACACTGTAATTGGCGTTATGCTGTTGTGTACGCTGTATCGTTTTGTAAATAAATAAATAAATAAATATCCAGTAGTCCATTTCACACAGTCGATCTTGGTTTTACTGCGCCGGTTGCAAATTGGTTCGCGTGGCGTGTTAATTCTATCTTTCTCGTTCTGCATGTATAAGTGTTCGTGGGATCTTGTAAGCATGATAGGGTCCCTCTCCTTTCCATGTTCCAGTATCATAGCTAAATGAATCATTAATTGATTGTCGCCTATGACTATTTGGTTTTATGCCCTTATAAAACATATTCTTCAATAATATTCAGCTACTGCGGTGGTTTCCCATTGCCTGCCGCAGGATTTTCTGTTATGTTTCACTCCCTTAGCCTTTAGATAAACACTCTAACCGCGAGGCAGCGGGTTGTTACTGAGGAGGTAAAGATTTAAGGCTTTTACAGCGACCTGAATCCGCGAGAAACAACCATAGGATTTCTGCAGACTTTTAGCAGATAGGTCCTCAAACTGTCAATATGCGCCTTAGTGTCTTCTTGCCCTGTCACTACTGGAATCGTCTGCTAGAGACTTTGAGCAAGTAGCCGCTGTTGGTCCGCGACTGTTTATTCGACTGGTGTTTTATTCACAGCTAACCTACATACGCTCTGTTTCGGTTACAGCTCCGCATCCCGGAAGGTGGTACCACGCATGAAAACGACCAATGCCTTTGAAGCCAACATTACCAATTCTATCGCTCGAATTTAACCAGATTTGTGCGGCAAAGTTGTTGAAAATTGAACATTTCGGATTTTTTCTACCGTGAAATGCCGATTTGGGTAGACCATTATACAATATATATATTAGGTTATCACACGTTTTCGCCTAACCGGATCAATATTAAAGTTGAATATTTTAATTCGGATCAGTTTCCCAAAAACTTCTTACAGAAGATTTATATTAAATTAATCATATTCGATTTTCATCATATTAAAGCCGAACGCAAGTCGTCTAATTATCATTAATTTGATCGAAACATCGTTTTTTTTTTTTTAATAAATTAAAATTCTCTTGTTCAGGCAGTTTGAAAATTGTTTATATTAACATCTCTCCATGTGTATATACATTACATTTTCGTTTGTCTTCTCTTATATATTCGCCTTTAAATGATTCTAAATTAATGTTTATATTAAAATTTTGTCATTATTAATTTAGCTACATTATGAATTGGAAATAATGTATTACAGAAATAAAAAATCTCCTAGCTGATCCAATAAGAAGATGAAAAAAGTGCGTACAGATCAGTTTGTTTATTACCGTAAACCGTATAATACTTTTATAGGCCTATAGAAAATTTGGGCCCGAACTAAGAAAAATGGAAAATTTTGTTACATTTATATATACATACATACATACACACATATACATATATATATATATATAATGAAACGAAAATTATTATAAACAATTTCCTTTCGTTAGTTTAACTTTATTTTTTCATAAACTTCATTATGAAACGGTTTATATTAAAAACACACTGATGACAGATAATCCAGGAAAAAAAGAAAACATAATACCAGAATAACTCCGTTCTATGAAATGATTGAAGATGGAAAAATGAAGAACACAGACCGCAATGGTTAATAAAGAGGGAATTATTATTTTTAGAAAGGGGAAAAAATGTTCTTGGAAAAAATTTTTGTCTATACTCGGACGAAAATGAAGAATAACCCGAAAAACAGGAAACGATTAAGTCTCTCGTTTATAATCATAAGTTTACAGTTTTTAACCGAAGGCAATATTTAATAATCATAATAATAATACATTATGAAGTAATAAGACCAAAAAAATATAAAATATTACGAGAAATATTTCTCGAAACTACCATTTTCTTATCAATTTCTCAAATAACATATTTTACTTTCTAGTTTGTTAGTAGCTTTACATAGTTACTACTCGTTATTCGATTATTGAACGCGTAATATAATGTTAGTAGACTAAGGTTTATAAGTTACTAATTTTTCGACTTTTTAGTAACATTTATTGAGTATACAATACTATATGTTTTTCTGATTTTACCGACTACTGACATAATTTTCAGGTATTTATTATAATTTGAATGGTGTAAAATTCATTACTTTTAAACGTACATTTTTAGAAATTATAATGTATTCGTGAATATTTGAATAATCGATTTATTTGTATTTTTCACGATAGCCGATCTATATCGCGTATGTTCCGGTAGAAAGCCCATAAAGAAAACTGAAACCGAATAATAAGTCGGATTTAGATTTAAAAAATTTAATTAGTAACTTTTTCTCAAGAATCGAATTAGCCATTTGTTATTGTTCGATTATGTCCATCTCTAATATATATATATATATATATATATATATATATATATATATCCATTGGGTTTCATGCGAGGTCGAAGAAAAAAAAATCAAACATATTAAATACAAGACAAATAATAGAAAAATGCTATGAATAAAACATACAGTTATATGTTCTTTTGATTATTCCGAAGCATTTGATAACGTCAGATGTGATCGACTGTGTGGAATAATAAGAACATTACGTACAAACAATAAGTTATACGTAGGAAATTTCATAGCCTTTTCATGTGAGAAAAGGCGTTAGATAAGGGATTCTTTTTCAATGTATAAAAAGAGAATCAATAATCAACAAGATTTTGGAGAACTAGCATGGGAGGAAAATATCAAATCTTCGATATGCCGACGATACGATGGTTTTAGCAACTGCCGGAGTAGAGACGGCGAAAATTCTTAACAGGATAAAACATCAAATTGAATCGGTCGAGTGCTGCTTCATGACCTTTGACAAAATAAAATTTCTGACGAAATGTTTGAAACATACTACTATAACGGACGATATATAATCTTAGTCACAGTCGAAATATCAAGAAAAAAAAAAAGACAATACGAAAATGAAATAAAAAAAGAATAGGTAAGAAGGCTTTAGCCAATCCAGAAAAATTATGGAACTACCGTGGAATACTGTATCTGATTCGAAAGCTGATATTTCGAATTTATCGGTCAGATCCATGGACTATTAATGCCACCTGCCAGAAGCGACTTAAAGGTTTCGAAATAACGCGCTACAAATGTGCGCTACGGATTGCGTGGACGGCAAAAAGAACCAACACATCTAGGCTAACAGAGTTTTGACATTAAAGTTGGGAACTCCTGTTTCTAACAATCCGAAGTGACTTCATAGAGAAAATGATAATACGAGGAAAAATGGGCGGCAGAAGAAGAAGAGGACGTAATCCAACCCGATACGTGGACCAAATAAAGCGATCGACTGGGTTATCTCATTCGAAGATCTAACGCGTTCGGTGTAAAATAGAGAGAGATGGAGGCGTATTATATATATATATATATATATATATATATATCTCATCATCATGTAGTCATCAGTCCTGAGACTGGTTTGCTAATTTCTTCCACAACTGACGGTTTTCTGTTTTCCTCTTCATATCCGTATATCCTGTGCTACCAGTGTCTCCTATTACTTGCTGTGTATATTGATTTCTTGGTCTTCCCTTTCCGCGTTTCCCATTCATCTGTCCTTCTATAATTATCTTTAATAAGCTTTTGTGTCTTAAAATGTGCCCGATCATATTAGTTCTTCGTTTTATTATTTTTTTCCATAATGTTCTTCCTTCGCCATTTATCGGTCCATCTTATTTTCAGCATTCTCCTATAGCACCATATTTCGAAGGCTTCTATGTTTTTTTTCTCCGCCTTTCCAATCATCCATGTTTCACATCCGTACAACGCTGCATTCCAAACAAATAAGGTTAAAAATTTTTTCCTCAAATTTGTACTTATAGTCTTGGTTAAAATATTTCTCCGATCGTAAAAAAATTGCTTTGCTTGATTGATCCGTTTTTTAATGTTCTCGCTACACCTGCCATCTCTGGTGATTTTACTACCCGAGTAATGAAATTCATTCACTTCTTGTATTTTAACACCGTCAATATCTGCACTTATTTTCTTTCGACTGTTATTTTTTTCGCATATCATAATTTTTGTTTTATTTTTATTTATTTGCATTCCATATTTCTTAAATACATCTTCCATTACTTTTACTGTTTCCTTCAATTGATTTCGATTTTCTGCTAGAACAGCTATATCATCGGCAAATTGTAATGTGCATATCACCTTGTATTTTTACACCATTTTTCTTTGTTTTTTCTTTAATTTCTTTCATTATTTCTTCTATATATACAGGTTGAATAATATCTATCGGTGATACAGCCCGGTCTAACTCCTTTCAATATTTTAACTTCTTTGTTCACATTGCCAATCTGTATCATTGCTTTCTGATTTTCGTATAATTTATATATTAATTTAATATCCTTCTTGTTTATTTCCGTTTTCTGTAATATTGTAAACAATGTATTGACATTATCAAAGGCTTTTCTTATATCTATGAATGCAATATAAAGTGAATTTCCAATTCTAAATCTTTATTCGATTAACAGTCTTAGTGCCAGAATTGCTTCGCGAGTACCTACACGTCTCCTAAACCCGAACTGAGCATCTCCTAATACAGTTTCTGCTTTATTTACTATTCTTGTATACAATATTCTTACCAATATCTTTGATGCACGACTTATTAAGTTTAATGTTCTAAAATCTTCACATTTATTGGTATTGCAATTATTTTTCCAGTTATAAAATCCATCGGTATTGTCTCATTCTTATACATCTTTCTTATCAGCTCGTATAGAAAATTATTTGTCTGTATTCCTCCTGCTTTTATTAGCTCAATCGGAAAATTATCAGTACCCGTTGACTTATTATTCCTTATTTCTTTTAGAGTTTTATCGTATTCGCTTCTCGAGAACTAAATAATTAACCATTTCAGTCACAATGTCCACTATATGGGACATATTAACGTTGACGAAAATTTTTATACACGAATCAATTTTTAAAATATTTATATAAATACGTCGAAAATTATCTACGGTTCACCCGAGAAGCGGTATCGTATAATAAACATCCGTATAAAATTTAGAATTCAATGTTAACATTTTATAATGTACGACTGGAAGGGTTAAATAGAAACCGTTAAATTAATTGTTACGCGAACCGCATATAATATATTTGTACACCATACAGCGTATTATATAGGTTCTTGTTTATTTCATAATACATCGTACTTAGGTATACTATAGTCTGACGTCGAATTTAGGGAGACATCTCGACCACGAGGAGAAAATCGCTAATTGATCGTTACTCCCAACGCTACTACTATAATATTTCCTCGCGGTCGATGAAATTCATTTCCGATAACGATCGATATAAAAGTTTTAGAAAACAAAAATGAAAACCCGATAATAATAATAATCGCTCTTCTTATTAGAAAACGAATTGTATCGCACCGTCGACAAAAGTGAACTTTCAACTTTTAATAGCGTTCAAACTTTTGGGTAAGTAAACGTCAATTAGTGGAAAAGTAAACCGATAGACGCTGGAGAAAGCGGTAATTATCTAATTTGTAGGAAAACTATATAAACGTCATTTTGAAAACGCACATTATTATCATCATCAGCATCATCATTACGTTCCGCCTAAGTAATTTTAAAGTGCGTCCGATAGAAATAACGCGCACAAGGATAAAGTTTTCGAGAATTTTTACTGCAGGGGTTAGTGCTTAATTTACCATGGATACGGATGTAACGCGCAGATTTTAATCGCGTGAAATTTTTCTCTTTTCGCTACAGATCTTAGGACTTATTGTAAAAAATTAATGTCGAAATTGATTTATGCAACATTTTCAGAAATTATATAATTTTCGCTATATTATGCAATATTTTAAACGAGTAAATATATCTGTATTTGATAGTGTGTTCGCGTTACACGCGGCAAAATCGACCCACTCCATGCATGTATATCTACATGAAGTATTCTTAACTTTTTGAAGTGAAACTTCTATTGGCTCATTATCTATGGGAGCCAGCCAACCGCTTAGTCCGATAGGTGGGGAAGATTTGAACGAAATAATGGATAGCCGTGCGCGCATGTGCAATGGAAAAATTCTCACATTTTTTTGTATTCCTTCTGTTGCGCATGCGTGCACGGCTATCCGTTATTTCATTTAAATCTTTGTGTATGTGTAGCGTAGATTTCAGAATGAAAACATTTGAGATTTCATTTAAGCATAGCAGTGCATTCCTTTTCTTTGTGAAATTTGTATGAAATCGTGAGTTTATTAAATAAGTGTCTTTTTGAGAAAACGTTTTTAAGTTTCACTTCTTCCCTGCTCCTGCGTCTCGCGGTAAAAGGAAAACGAAACATACAACCAATTGACATCAACGAGATCATGATAAGAAGATCTATATTACATAATTATTTACATTATAAAACTATTAATGCCACATACACAAAATTTACCTCGGCAATAAATAAAATAATGATAAAATTGTTATTAAAGAGAACCCAGAATACTAACCCTTTCAGACATGCTGAAATTATGGTTCAAACTTATATTATTATTATTATTATTATTATTAACTGACAATATGGGCGCCGGCTACATCAATGGGTCATATGCACCTTAGATCGGTTTTAAACGGTTCAGTGAACCCAGGAATAAGAAAACATTATGAATATGGTTCAGATAAAAGTTTGGGTAAGGAAGGAGGAAGGCTGTGCTGGATTCTAAATGTTGTGGAGTCATGACAGGATGTTAGTCTGTGGGATATAAACAGTTGTGATATTTGAAAAAAAGGACAGAGTGGGAGACTTTGTGTCTTGAAGAAGATAGGAATGGGTAAGATTTGAGTGGGATATTCAAAGTCTGGTAAGCATTTTTCTCTCTTTTTCTGAAAGGATAATGGCAGCTGAGATAGTGGATTAGGTTTCATTGAAAGGAGGTGGTTTTGTTGATTAGACTTCCACATACACGACACCAGGATTTGGTTATGAGCAATTTCAGGAAAACTTTTTGTCGCTATAGAGAGATATCGCCTCCCCGGAACAGCTCGCTCAATAGCCTCATTTCCGGTAAGACCGATGTGGCTGGAAATCCAAATAAACACTATCGAAACTTGTAATCTAGTAAGGAGGTCATCGATAAGCAGTTGTAAAAGTGCATTACTCGTATAAAAGTTGCGGCTTAAAATTGTAAATTTCATGAAATGTGCTTTATTGTAAAACATTAGTTTTTAGATGACTCTAGATGATTTTCAACGAATTTAAATAAATATTATTAGAATTATTAAAAAATTCCGTAATCAGCCAGAAAATATATAATTTTGTTAGTATTAAAATTTCATATACAACACAGAGAACGCTACAACTGAAATGATGAAAAAATAAATAGAAGAGCTGGAAAACTCGCAAAAGAAAGAAAAATATATTTACGCGGACGATACACAGTAATTTTAATAGATAATTCAGAAGTTGTTGTGATAAACGAAATAGCGGAATATAAAGCAATAAATTACATCTGGATTCGAATTTGAACAAAATCAACTGAGTCGGTTGATCATTAAAAAAAAAAAAAAAACACAGAATATAGGTCACGTTGATCATCGCGTACATTCGTCAAATTCAAATTGAGCCGAATTAGGAGAAATAAAAACTAGAATAGAATAAGGCGCAAATTTAATAGCGTGAGATATTTGTTCGTACATAAAGATTTAAAATCATATTATCTAAATGATATATATTTAGCTACCGCGTACTTTAGTATAGAGTGGGAACGTAGACCCTTTGAATGTTAGCAGTGTTAGACGTTTAGAGGCTACAAAAATGTGACTTCTTCATTAAGAATTTCACAGACCGAAAAAAAGTTTCAAATAATAACGTATCGAAAAGAACTGACGAACAAAAAAAAGCTAGTCAAAAATATTAAAAAAATAAAAATGACACATCTAGGTGTCATTACAAGAGCATTTTGTGCCTAATACTATAAGAAAGAATTCAAGGCAAAAGACCATAGTAGGTAGAAGAAAAAATTCGCGGATAAAAAACATCAAGAAATAGAATAATGATATCGGTGGACTATTTAAAGCAGCCGAGTAGAGATATTGTTTGGAATAGCTCCGCGCGCTACATAATGTACGGTGTTAAACGCAATAAGTAGCGAACTAATCAGAGGAGGGGGGGACCAAAGCACAATAGCCAATACCATCGCAAATATCAGTTAATCGCAAAAGAAAAAAAGAAAAAAAGAAAAAAAGCTATTCTATGAAAGATCCGGGTAAAGATTATATAAAGTTACTCATTCTAATTTTATACATTCTATATATAAAGATTGATTTTTGTGTTATTACTGGAAATAAGACACAGACATATATTTTTCTATCTATATGTATATATGTGTGTTTGTATGAATACGAAACGAGTTAAACGCATTTGAATTTAACATTTTACCGTTTAGACTTCGAAATTCATTCGCGTAAAATTACCAAGCAAACATTTATATTACGTCGAATATCGGTGAAAATATCTATTAAGTAAGCTGATTACGTACACGGATTCAAATTTTTTCGTTTCAAAGTCGGTGAATGAATTTGAATCCGAAAAGCTAAAAACATGAAAGAAAATAGAATGGAACCCAGAAAAATAAAAAATAAAGACGGAGTGACCACAAAAAATAATGAGTCAGCGAATCGTGGCGGTGCTGTTAGTAGCCGTATTTTGGAAGACAGCCTTTTACTCTTCAAACAAAACAAACGAATAACGTTAGACATATGTACGATATGATCGTAGAAACATATATATATAGATGGATAGATAGATAGATAGATATATATAGATATAGATAGATAGATATATATAGATATAGATAGATAGATATATATAGATATAGATAGATAGATAAGTGCATAGTTAGATGGAAAAAGAGACAGACAGATGGGTAGATATGAAACAAAGATATAGGTATATATTGAGATGTACGCATGTCTGCAAACGATGTTAAGAGCATCCCCGGACCTTCTCGTAAATTCACTATTTTCCTTCAAGAGGTCTGCGGCTATGCGCCATCAACTACACCCTTTGGGTATCTAAGTTATCTTATATATATATATATATATATATATATATATATATATATATATATATATATATATATATATATATATATATATATTTATATAGTACACAAACACACAATATATTATTTGAGTTGGTAATTTGAATTTATTCAACAAAAGTGTTGCCGCGCCACTTCAACATTATTCCCTTAGTGGGAATATTTCATTTGGGTAAACGTTACATAGGCAAAAGTTAAGTCATTCGGCGTATTGTATTGAAGATCTTTTATTACACCACCATTTAAATTCATACGTACGGACACATCCCCCGTATTATATCTATACATACACACATATATATTTAAGTATATACATTATTATATTTATTATATATATATGTATATACATGCATAATTAAATATGTGTATAAATACATATGTATAAATGTGTATGTGGTCTTGTTTATAATTTTGCTTAAATGAAAAAGACGTCACTCAACAAAATTATGCCAGCATCAAGGGTAAATTGAATGAAACCTGATGTTTCCACGATGACGAAATGAGAATCCGTTAATTTATTCGATTTCATTGAAACAGAGTGTTCAATAAGAATAACGACGGTGTATTTTAAACAACAAGAATTTTGAGTGTGGACAAGAAAAAAATAGATCAAACATTTAATTATTTCACAGTTTTTATAATATATTATATTGTATGTGTATGTGCGTGTGTGTGTGCCCGGAAAAAAGAAACGGTATTCGTCACCCTGTAGGTTCAAATATATATGTATATACATATATGCATAAAAATATTTAATTTTTGTTTTACGTATATAAAATGTTTACCGCGAAAACTAAATCTCGGTTAACACGAAATAATGAAAGGGTCCCAACAAACTGTCTTGTGACTTCGGGCATTTTTTTCTCTTAACATGAAATAAAAATCACTTAACGGGGAAAGGTTTCGCTTCTCAGAACCGACCTGATTCGTCGTTATCTCTTAAATAGGTTTACTGTTCTTACGCGTTTGTTGTTTTCATTTATGTAGACTTGAAAATTCAAACACAGCACTTTTGGAGGCGCTTTCGACAGCATTCCTAGCTCTTTTTGTTAACTGGACTTTTAAAACGACACCATCCGTATAGCCGGTGAGAGGAACCCTTGTTGTTTATCTAAATTCCTCACTTCTCCCTCCGACATCACCCTTCCAGACTTAAAAACCTGTGATCTCTCATCAGTTACCTTCCGAATTGGATGACGAGTGTATTGCAGTTTGTGTAGTAATCAACAAATTTAGAACCCCCTTTTGAGGATAGGACAAAGTACGGAGCCTTGTGGAACACCAGCACGAATGCTAATGTAGTGCATAGTAGCTGATCCAAGGTGTATATAGAACTGTCGATCAGTTAAGTATGACACGAGTAGTCTGCAAAATCCCGGTGAAAAATAGCTTTTAATTTTTGACCAAGGTGCCAAACATTATCAAAAGTATGTAAAAAAACTGCCGTAGCAAATTGTTTGTTCTCAAGTGCTTGAGTTGGAGTATGTACAACACGGTGAATTTGCTCAACGGTTGCATGCTTTTCACGAAATCCAAACTGAACATCTGGTATCAAATGTTTGTTTACAATAACTGTCCGAAGTCGCTGTGAAATAATGTTTTCAAGACTTTCGCAATGATAGGTAGTAGGGAAATGGGCCGGTAAGATCCAGGATCCTCAACTGGTTTCCCTAGTTTGTGAATCATGATCATTTTCGCAATCTTCAAAGTGCGATGTACATACCGTAGATGAATACAGGTATTTATCATCGTCGACAGATAGACAATCCCTTTCTTTGACAATTCATTAAACACGACAGGAGAAATCCTATCATGACCCGGTGATCTGTTAGACTTTAGACTATCAATAACCTTGGCTACTTCGAGGGGAGAAGTTGGTTTAATTCTGACATTAGATGTAATAGGACAGGAAGGAACTATTGAGGATTGAATACTATTGTCCTCAAAAACATGATCAATTAGCAAAAATATATGCTTCTACAGAATCGCTCCGATGACTTATCTTCCCTACTCAAAGGAAAACAAGGCCGAGTAGGACGGCGAATTCGCCTAGCGGCAGTGCATAATGAGTAGTTAGCTTCTTTAGTATAGCCAAGGGATAATAGGTAATTAGACAATGAATTGCTCCTCCACTGACGAATAGGATGTGTAGTATCTTTAGACAATTTATGGAAAACCGATTTATTTTCAATGGTACGGTGTCTTTTCTAGGTTTTTCTTGGTTGGCATCTTCGATGGACCAAGTGACGAATGAAGTTAAGATATCTGACTTCAGGTGGGAATTGTTCAAAATACTGAGTACTAAACTGCACACAACGTGATAGCGGAGATGAGAAATTTTCAGCTGCTGCATCGATATCTGACGATACATGATATTGTCTATTGGGGTTAATCTGGGAATCCGTTAGTTCTCGAAATCTTTCTCATTTAGTACTTTTATTTGCCAACTGTGGAGGATGATTGATTTTGACCGGTGAGGAAAGGTATGATAGCAGTATGGATAAATGATCGGAGCTAAGATCGACTATACACTCAGCTTTGAAATGATGTACCGGCATATCCTTGGTAAGAAATAAGTCAATGATGTCGGGTATCTTGTTTATGTCTGAGGAGGACAGCGAGGAGGGCAGTAAATACTACCAATATTAACTGTGTGATTGTTTAATTCTACGGATATCAAACAAACCATTAGCATAATGCTTAATTGACAATGACTACACGAACTTTAAATCCGACACAATGAACGACTGCAGAAATTCATCATGAGCCATTAATTACGGATTAACATCATGGATACGTTTTTGTTTTCCGTCACCCATATTGCTCGTTTAAACTGAAGTTGCGATTTTTGAAGTTCTGCTCTACGTTCGGAAAAACAAGCTACTTCTCCCACTCGGTCAACGGACAGAAATCCGTTCGGAAAAATGACGAATCCGACCGAAACGTCTTGCCATTAATAATGCCCGTTACGTTCATTTTGCGCCGTGCTAAATGGCGTATTTTATGTGCACTAACTCGTTTCATTTTTAACCCATTCAGTCACGGTGCCCACTATACAGTACGTGAAATTTTAACGTTAACAAAATAACCAATTTCCTCTTCAGGGAATGTTTGAATTATATCTCAGCGAAAGATTCTTTTCCGTAAAATATGGCCATGTAGAATCACAAATATATCCGATAGAAGCAGAGGTGCCTCAGGGTAGTATGCTGGGACCAATATTATACTGCTGATATTCCCACTGTACAGTTCAAATTGTCACTTTTATGACACGGGTATTCTGTGTTCAGACGAGTGTCTAATAAAGACAAATACGTATCTACAACTAGCGATCGGACTAGTTTAAGACATGGCATATCAAAGTAACAGAATACAAATCGATACACACAATGTTTGCTAATCGGAGATTGTGTTTTTTTCCTACATTGTACCGACAGTTCCCCTGTAATAAACGATCATAAAAAGGAAAGAAGAGGACAGAAGATTAGAGTAGAATAGGAATGAAAATGTATACTAATCAGACAATTCCAAACAATTGCGTAATTTAGGACTTCAAGAAGAAAACTGTACATTTATCCTTTTATTCTTATTTTCTGGCAGTACATAAGAATTCTCTGAGAATAGTTCAGCCAATTAAAGTAATTGCAAGTTCATCGCGGTACCACGTGTTCCATTTCAGTCGTCTGCTAGTTATGGCTGAAAAAATCGATAGCGAACATTCGGTATACGGATTTGGGCTGAATTGAAGTTTTTTAGAGAACCATCGGTATTGTTTCATATAGACATTCTTTACATATGGAATCAAGTCCGCATGCAATATGTCGTTCAATATACTAGAATTATGGACTGTTATTGTTGTATTCTGCGAAAATTACTCCGGCTCGGTTGTTCCATATAATTTTAACACACATCTCCGTATTGGAGCGATAATCGAAAAATGGGCATTCCACTTTTCGGCGCCGGGTTTAGAAATGATTTTCATCCTACCTCTACCCATTATAGATCTCGTATATAATCATGCCACGTTAAACGTTTATACCTAACTATTCCAAGATAGTGTACGGAAACTACTTGTAGAATTTGCGAGTTATGTCAAGTGTGAACGTGGACAATTTAGCCGTTTGTTGGTAAATAAAATGTATCGACATTTAACTAGGTTGAACGATATAATTAAATTATAGTAATGTAATGTTGAACGGCAATATTATCCCATTAAAAGACAAGGTCTTTGGGGGTATACTTGCATCAAAAATTAATGTAAAAGAATCGTAGAATAAAACATACTTATCGACGAATGGTAAAAATGTCGCGGACGGAGTAACGAATCGAGAGAAGTTTTAAACAAGATGTCAAAAGGTATTAATCGAGAAAGCAATATTCGTCGAAATGAAAAATAACATCCTTCGCAATTGGTACCGCATGCAGAAATTATCGGCAAAAATAGCCAGAATGAAAAATTAGTTGGAATAGGCGGATCCCCAACCATGGTGCCGATGTTTATTATAAACAACGCGCCATGGATAAAGTGAAAATGGCATTAGTGATCGTCAAACTCCGATCTCAGAGACGACGTAGATAAGAAGTATACACGTATATATTCTCACTGAATTCTCGGGGATACATTTGACAGTACCGAGCAGGGTGGTGTCGTCCGATATCTCCATACGCGGTAAAATGTTAAATTTGCTCGGACAGCAAAACAGTAACGGTCTTCGGCTTGATTGCTCGCGTATGTGTCATCTTTACGAAATGACCGAGCGGATGATGGAGATTTATAAGTAACGGCTAGAAAATCGAATTAAGCACGGATACCGTATTTATTCGGTACTTTGCTCGCATTCGACGGGCGAATTTTTTTGACTTTCGTATTTACCAGAAAACAAAATCTGTACGCGATTAAAAAAAAACTTTGCGCCGATTTTTTCATTTTCCTTCGGCCTAATATTTTACGTTTAAAAAAAAATAAAAAGAAAAAATTCTAGTCAAGATTTATCACCGACCATTTTTATTTAGTTCGTAAAACCATTTTTCATATATATATATATATATGTATATGTATATAGGTATGTCTCTAAAAAGTAACAGGAGCGGTATAATTTTTAGATGGTTTAAAACTACTAATACCATTACAAGTTTTTTACAAATTGTAAAAGGAATTCGTTGTGAGCGAAAATTTCCAATAGTACACGTGTATATCATGAAAATAGAAATATTACGGACACGTGTACAGACACGTTTCCACCTTGAGTAATATGGATAAATTACTGACCGCCGAGTGAACAAACTTTCCTTAAAAGCATGATACGAAATACCAAATAAACTTCAGGAAGCAACAAGAAATAAGGAATCAATAGTGATCGCTGATTTACACCGGATATGACTTAATAATAATAATAATAGGATAACGTAATAATATATATATATATTATATCTTTGTATTATAATATATAATAATTTACTGTGATTTATTTATAATTTTATATGGTCGTCGTGATAGGCAATTTATGTTGAAATTTGATAATATGCTTTTATTTATTCCAACTTGGACATCCATCCAAGCTGTATTTAATAATAATCAATTTAATTAATTTAATTTCAGTTTTAACCTCTACAAGGAGTTATTTTTAATTTTTTATTTACAGGCTTCATAGTGACCGCCACCTTGTAAAAAGGTATAACACCCAAAGCTAAAAGTGTAAAGTAGCCAACCTACGAAATCGTTTTATGTATTAATTGAAACTAAAGACAAGTTGGCTACACTTTTATTAACATTAAATATATATATATATATATATATATATATATATATATATATATATATATATATATATATATATCGAGCATATAATAAAACATCCGGTAAAACGATATACATATAAAGTTCACACAAAATAAAATTCAACAAAAACCAAAAAAATATATACGTATGTATGTTTTTTTTTAATGCAGCTCCTGAAAAAAGTAGGCAATCTTAGATCTAAACTAAATAAGCGGTATTTATAAATAGCGTAACATGCGCAGAGGAATAATGACTAAACTCCGCTAATTATATTAATCGAGAACGAACAATTGGTGAGGTTTAACACGTTTCAGCATTCTGAGATGAAGAACAGTAGACAAAAGTTCCGATGTCTCTGGATTTAGATGGTCAAAAAGCCGTTTCTAACGCTGTCAAACATAATCATATATTACTTCATCCATCCACTTTATCCAGTTTTCATTGTGCATGGTCGGTACTTTTTAATTCTTGAGTTATTACCAGTTTATCAGGATGAAATTTCAAGTGTTCCGGCAATATACGGCGAACAGGATCATTTTAAAGAAGCAGTATGACGAGGAGCAGAGCGTCCAGGACTTGAACTCGATCGATGTTTGTACGAACAGGTTTTTTTTTGTGCAGGACTTCTTTTTTTTATCCGTTTCAGAAGCTGTTTATCGAAAGTTTTCAGTCCAGGTTAAAATTGAATTGCGAGTTGGTACAAGTTTATACCGCGTAACTTTGAATTCTTTTCGAAACTCTCTTTGCACTGTCATGATCGATAATAACGTTCCACCCAAAACGAGAGCTTTTCTCGTTATAGAATGACGTGATAACTGAAATTGAACAAAAACCGATCTGTCGTATGTTCGCCAAACATGGAGCATGCGGTTTGCGTTGTGCCAGCATTACCAACTGCGCTATTCAAGAAACAAAACCGTCCGTCATCTCTGGGTCACCTTGTAAAACATCAAAGGCTTATAATCGGCGCTGATATTTAATATCTATCACCCAAGTTTCTGAACTCGGGAATATTATAGTTTGCACTAAGGTCATTTTAGTATTTTTAGTAATATCAACACTTTTACGTATGTTTAATACTTGATTCATCGCAGACCTAACTAGATCCGTCTACGTACATCTGGTTCAGTATTATAAATTTCTGCACGACCACGCAGTTCACCCAATTAATTTCGGTGCATTCGCGGTCAATTATCATTAGTTTCCTTCTATCGTAATTAATATTCAGTCCACACACCCCACTCGTCTTAGCGAGTTTGTTCAGTATACGTAACAGCACACTTTCTGTACTTGCTATTAGAAAAATATCGTCAGCGTACCGTAGGTTGGAAACTTTTATTACACCGATACTATCTGCGCCGTTCCAATTTTCTAGAACGCGGCAAGCATTATATGTTCGCTGTATATGTTATATAGCAGCGGTGAAAGTACGCACCCCTGACGAACTAACTTTTAAATTTGACACTTACCTGATGGGGTTCTTTCAATTTTGATTACACATTATAATTTTTCGATACAAAATTATAAATTTTATACAGGTGTTTATTATACAATACCGATTCTTATGTAAACTGAAGAAAGTTTTCGTTGTATTTAGATGAATATTTTTAAGATCGAGACATTTCACGTTGACCAGAAGATAAAAAATTGCATTAGCATTAAAATTCCACGTACCATACGATAGTGGATATCGCGACTGAAAAGTTTAATCAGTACTAATTTATCATACGTTTATTTCGTGTATAATACATATATATTCATTGGTATTTGTTTAATCCTTTAATAGTTTGCGTGTGTATATTTTCTTGTTCGTAAACAATTTAAATTTAAAAAATTAAAGGGGGACCGATTACGTCTAATCGAGATGAAATTTTACATTTGTATCATAAAACATATAAATAAGTTTTATCATTTAAACTTGTCCATATTTGGTATGTTAAGACCTTTGTCATCCGTCACGAATCATATATATATATTATATACACCTAAAATATATATATATATATGTATGTAAACATATGTATATATACATAAGTGTATTATTGATACAAATTCAATTACGGAGCGAACCCTTGGGAAATTTAATTTTAATTAGTATTTTGGAGTTTATTCTACTCTAATAGGATATTCTTCTTTAGTCGTCTTCTCCGACTGCGGACCAATGGACCAACTATTACAAACGACTATATCCATGGACTTCTTGTTGTCGTCTTTTTTTTTCTCTAATACTGTCATTCGGATACATTCGATGTTGAACTTTGTCAAACGTCCTCTTTTTAAATCTTCGACGTGTACTATGGAAAAGTTTCGTTGATTTTAAAATGATATTAAAAAGTTTAACGGACTAAGAAGTATATACTCATTTTTATATATAAACAAGCGATCACTTAACACTCTTATATTAATCCGCTGTTGGATGTTAGCGTTCGCATTTTCTGCTGCCTATAATGACGATCGGCGCACTTGTTCGTCATAATCACACACCGTCTATATCGTACTGCCACATTGTTTTCGGTCTAGCGCGATATCTGTATCCTTCCACTGGCAGTCTCATTCCGTGGCTTTATTTTCGTAATAATTATAGACAGCATGTTATATACGTAAGGCCGAATAATAATTTCCACGCAAAACATTCTGGAATTCTTCTGAAGACGTAACTTTTCAGTCGATAGATTGTAGTTTCAATTATGTATAGACCTCACGTATTCGATCACGAACGAGAATTTTTCACGGTAAAACCTCTTTGTCAACTCGGCTTTCCAAATGAGTATATTAGTTTGCTGGAAAAATAAAGAAGCCGGGCATGGCAATATTAAAGCACCGCATTTCGACTTGCCCGTTGTTTGTCTACTTTCCGTTAATGAGGATGATCTGACAAACGTCCCTTATCAAGTTTCGAGTTTCAAAATTCATTGCTTCCGATTTATAAACGAAACATATGAATATAACTTCCCTAACCACTAATGCGCAACCATGCGAGAATCGTGGATACGATATAATACATCATATGTTCAGAAAAGTTACTCACTTCTGCGAGTACACACTGAAACATTACTCCAATAGTGCATAATACATATATATACTTATACACATACATTGACACGAAGTCTGTAGACTTGTACTTATTGAAACGTTGTAAATACTGATCACATTTGCATGATATTCAACAATCAGACATATGCATATATACATGTACATTATTAATAATAATAATATCAAAATTTATTTAAATATAATGTGGTATTAACATTTTCTAATGTATTGACAATTATTATATGTATGTTTGCTCACAGATCTCGACTTAAGATTCAAAACTACGGTAATGCTATACCTAGTCAGTGCTGCTATATGGTGTGGAAACGTGGACACTGACGTCCAGAACACTCAACAGAGACTACAATCCTTCGAGTTTTGGTGCTATCGTCGTTTACTTAAGATCCCGTGCACTAAAAAGATGACAAATATTAAAGCGCTACGAATAGTGAGAAAGGAAAATATTTTTTCTTCACGTTATACTTTAAAATTGCCCAATTTTGGGCATAACCTGCCATTCTGTATAATAATTTTTTCCATCCATACTTTTTGCAAAAAAAAAAAAATTGGATTTGCTAATGTTTCTAATAACCGCATTTTCCACATTATCATTTATTAAATAACAGAAAAATTTTTATTAAAAACGACAATTTTAGAAAATGTAAAAGAACGAAAGATACAAAGGAAACGAATTAAACTTTGATTGGTGAAAAAAATTAATCAATTATTATTATTATTATTATTATATATATCATGTCTTCTTTATAGTCCCAACCTACCGCGGTTACAGGGTGGCCATCCAGCGAAGCCTCAACCATATATTGATACGGTCCTCTATCATATATGCGAAGTGTACCACCAAACGTTCTGTGTTTTAATATCACAAAAGCCTATTACGTTCAACTTTTCTTTTATCTTCTATTCTTTCCACTAGAATAAGTTTTAAAGAGGAACATTTTGTCCCGCCAATCAAGTGTTCGAAATATTTTAGTTTTCGAAAACTTAATCAATTGGTCTCTTCGTAGTAGCGAGTATCTGAGTTGGTCTACTTAGCGATGCCGCAAATGAATTAGGAAGAGCAAAAACGACTACCAAAAGCTTTAAAAACTATGAAAATATATCCATCTACAATTTTAAGACTGCAATACCACAACACTAAACGTTATAACCGTAATCAAGCGAGCAAGCGTACAACACAGTCGCACGTACACAAATATAAGTGTTTTAGCATCGTGTAATTACTCGAAATATTTCAAATAATTACGATTGAAAGTTGTTCGCATTTTCTGTTCCGATTTAAATTTATTCTAATTTATACGCGTGAACAAAAATGTACCAACTTGCGCGGCAAACTGCCTATTAGTAGTATATTTGTATAATAAAGCGTAATATTTCATATTTTTTTATCGCGGCTTTAAACATATTTTCGATATGTTCAATTTCTTTAAATATAATTAAATTCGAATAATAATTATTGTTACCGTTTAGCGAGTTTCGGAAATTAAAATTCTTATTACGGAACAATTTAAAAGGTAAGTTCGATAAAATTTTAGTCACGATTCCGAGTATTTCGTGTGTCGACTAAAATTCTTTACTATTAACGTAATCTAATCACGTATAGCAGCTTTGTCGCTTTTTGATGTAAATTACAACCGTCCCGTTGGTTTTATTTAAAGGCCGCCGAAATTGCCGTCTGGTTTTTAGGCTCGATTCGATTTAAGGAAATAAATGTAATTATTTAAACAACGGCAACTAGACGTCTCATTTTAAAGAAGCTAGGCGGAGTTTTAACGATTATAACCCCGTCGGGAATTATCGTCGAAAAAGCGAAATTATACAATAAAATCCCCGTACGCGGAAGAAATAACGAAGAACGTCGATATAGATCACCTGCGGTTTGTAAAGAAAACACCGGCGAAATAATCATTTACATGCTAGTATTGTAAGGAACAAAACTATACACTCTCGGTGTGGAGTATAGCGCTGACGTAATGAAAAAGATGACAAAATCAAACATTAGGTTCAGGAAATGATAACTGGTCTGCAATTCGTTTATTGAATAACTCGCTACAAATTCGCCGGCTCAGAAGGACTAAAGACCTGGCATAGGAATGAAATTATTAAAACATAAAATACTAATATAGGAACCCGGCATTGTACTATGTACCCTTCACTTTATGATGCTATACCATCTACTGATAGCCAGTAGGAATAGATTTTTTTTTTTTTTTTTTAAAAAAGTTACTACCGACGATAAAGTTCTATTAGCGGGATCTGTGAAGCGAATACAGGCTACATAAACTAAATAAATCGGGTGAAAAATGGAATACTGATAAAACTATGACGACGAAGTTCGCGAGATCTAATTGTAGTCTTGAAAATTGCGGACAAAGTTGTAGACAACGTGAATCGATTTCGTAGGAACGTTCGTTGAAATTAAAACAATAATCAACGTGACCAAACAAGCGTTTGAAAAGTCTCCCGTACATATTTAAGGATAGGAAATTAAACGATTAAAACTTCAGCCGATCTCGTAATAAAGTTAGCCATTGAGAAGGATATGACGTATGGAAACAAATAAATACGTATTCGTAAGATGTGGCCTCAAAACACCGATAATAGTTCGAGACATCCTTGCTAGGAAGCGGAAATATGTGGCGCATAAGTTCAAGGGATAAACTTTCTGCTGGCTTGGGTAAAATCGAAGGAAATGATTAGAAATGATACTAAAAAAGTAGTCGATATAATAAAGAATGCTAGGAATAGAATAGGTCATTTACTGTAAAGGAGATTCCACTAGAAGAAGAAGATAATCATTTTACGCTAAGGAAACTAAATTTTACGAACTATTTATTTGCTAATTCGGTAACACTGATCAACGCTAGTTACATCTTAATAGTGGTTAACATTAATCTGGGTTATAATAAAATATTATATTCGAACGGGTTATTTTATACTTATATAGAGATATATAATTCTTAAATAAATCGTGGTCTTGTAATGAACCGCGTGTTAAAAACAACGTTGTTTCTTCTTCTTCTTTATACGCCGTCTCAGTCACGAAGGTTGGCGATCAACATGGCGACGTATTTTCTCGACATGGCAGACCTGAACATTTCACAACAGGCGAATGATGGAAACCAACGATAAAAATCTTTTGACCACAAATTTTGCTAGAAGCTTTCCGTCCACAATGAGACGCAAAATTTCGTATTTATGCCCTCTCACGATGTGGCCCAAATATCTTATTTTTCTTTCTTTTATCAAATTTAATAATTCTTCAATTTCATTGTATCCATAACTTTTTCTTTTTTTTTTTTTTGTAATTTTCTGTATACGCGAAATTTTTAGCATGCGGTTGTTTAGTCGAAAAAAATTGTTTAGCTAAATATTCATTTCGTAAAGTTTTAATATCCGATACCGTTTTCAATTACGAAATTTTTTCACCGCGCATACGGACGACGATACTGCTTATTACAAAATTCCTGATTTATATTTACACCTTAATCTTTAGACAATATTGGTACGTTTCTTAATTTCATACGGTTTAATACGGACGACAACCGTACTTGCCGAGTAGCTAAATGTTCTATAGGATTTGATTAACTTAATCGCGAGTGTTCCCCGAAAAGATTTTAATCTCATCCAAAAACGTTACATCCATATGAATCATCATCATGTAGTCATCAGTCCTAAGGCTGGTTTGCTAATTTCTTCCACAACTGACGGTTTTCTGTTTTCCTCTTCATATATATCCTGTGCTACCCTTCTATTACTTGCTGTATTGCCTTTTCGCCATTCATCCGTCCTTTTATAATTATCTTTAATAGGCTTTCGTGTCTTAAAATGTGACCGATCATTATTCGTTTCTATATTGTTCTTCCTTCGCCAATTTTTTCTAACACATTTTCATTCGTTAATTCAATTACGCTTTTATATAGTATTAATTCCTTTTCTTTTTTTCTCATTTATTATATTATTCTGATTAAGAAAGTTTTACTTCCACGAGTCTGCTAATTTCGGTGGCGATGTAATTAAAATGGTTATAGAATTTTAATAAGTTGCCATCGATTAATGCACCGAGGTATTTAGTTTGTGTTACAAATTCAATATTCAAGGCTGTAGTCGTCTTCCCGCTTTGTTACACAAGTTGAAACTTATTAGTTCTCCTACATTTTACAGATACCCATTTAGTGGCCGATGCGGACCATGTTTTCCTCGAGTGTTCCTCCCATCATGGTAATTTTCGTGTTGCATTTTATCAAGCTCTTTATAAAGTTTCGTTTCCTATAAATATTGCATCTTAGCTCTTCAAAATGCCGAAGTATATACGGGGCCATATACTCCTATATTTTAGATTCTGGTATCGTTATTTAATTTTACACATCCCTTCATTACTTCTTAATCTGCCTAATTTATAAGTAGCCCTTTCTTATTTCCATAATATGCAGATAAGTAAACTATATAGGAGCCCAAAATAATAAAAAAATATAAAAAAAATATTAAAAAAAGTTTATCAAAATGTTACGATTGGTATTATTCGCGTTATATTCTTTATTAAGAAGATATTAATATATTTATTAATTTCATATATTAACGTTTTAACACCACCGAAGGCTTCGCATACGACTAATTGTTCCATTATGATTAACTTTATCGGGAGAAATCTCTCTGCTTGAAAGTCTGTAATGATGTTTTTTTTTGAAATCGTTTAATATTAAACATTATCGCGCAATATGTCGGATAGAATTACAATTATATATATATATATATATATATATATATATATATATATATATATATATATATATATATATACTATTATAATTTATTCTATTATCGTTATTATATACGGTTTATCGAATATATAGAACTAATTTTGCGCGTAATTGAAACGGTTATTGAATTTCGTGTTATTATCGATATACCTAAGTATTTAGTTTAAACCGTATTGTAATTTAATTTTTTATTTTGCGATATTTCGTTGTTGAACAGTCTGTAGTTTAACTCGGAATTGTGTTAAGCTTAATACTTAAATTACCCGTATACGCTAGAATCTTACGCGTACGACTCTGAATTAACCCTATACATCGGGAAGTAATAAAACAGCTTAGAATAAATTTTTTCGACTCTCGCGTCGGCAGCAGATAGTCAATAATCAGTCAACTACAACAGAACTTCGTTGCAGTTAAAATATACGAAATATAAGCGCAAGAGGACCAAAATTGTATCAGCGGCATCTCTCGTATTTATAAGGTATATAATATTTATTCCGTTCTATCTCGAACACATTGTAGTCGTTTAGTATACAGGTTTTGGTTGTGATTTAATCTATTTTATTGTATTATTATATATAGTTAATTGGTATAGGCGCGGTAAGAAACCTATTTCCGGAATGCGCAAATTTTTTATTTTGTACTTTTACGTATATAGTTAATTCTGTTTTCTTCCGAAATATATCATTTATCAATAATCAGCTTGTTTATTTATCGCGCGATATACCTCTTCGAGTAATTACTATCGCTCATCGAGAAATGTGAAACTCTTTACATTAAGCGGTAACGGTGTATTGTAGATTTGTGAGCGATACGTTCAACAAGTACTTATGGTACGTCAGTTACAATTTGTTGTCCGTCGAAGTATACACACCTATTTCTTAATATTGTAGAACGGTTATCGAAATATTTATTATTTATTTATGAAAAAAACAACAATATTTATCGCGTTATCGACTAAGTTTTCGATAATAAACGGCTATTTACGTACCAGAATTAATAGCAAAATGACGGCATTTAAGTTTCAAGGAATGGCACGTGTTCTTCGAACGTCCTTCTTTAATAACATTACGTTTTGAACCATATCCTTGAAATAATGCATTGTGCCTTCTTCATCTTGAGAATTTACTTCTATTTTCAGACATCATTTTTCTAGAGTTGTTCGATTTGATATACGAGTCAGTACGTACAGTATGACGTTGAGTAGGTTGTAAAGGCATCTCCATTCAAAAGAAAAATAAGACTCAAAGAGACACTAGATGTACAGCAGGCAACGAAAGTAACGAGCATTAAGATCAATTGAACAGTATGGTAGCTGATGATGTACTTATATTTAGAACAGAACAATTTCTCTAGGTATGACTATTTGGGAAGCCCGAAAAAATAACGCGCGAAAAAATATTTTTAATAAAAAAAATAAATACATATATATATAACATAAAGAAATGTTTCACTCCCTCTTACTTCGTAACCCATACGATATATATATGTATGTGTATGTTAGAAAATGGGGAAATGGTCGTTATAGTAAGCTGCGAAAAGTGGACCGTAGTAAACAAAACTACAGACTGTCGAAATATAACGCTATCGAACAATGCTGAAAATATGGTGAATAGATACAAAAACAAGAAGGTTTTTGAAAGGAAAGAAAAGCTCATAACTAACGAGCACCGCGGAAAAGGAAAAAATAGCCGTGCGGATGGCAATCGCCTCACTGTAGGAAAAAATATGAAAAGGAAAACCGATCGGAGAAATGGAAAAAGAAAACTGCAATTTATAGAAGCAATAACGAACGGAACGAAATTACGTCGCATAAATCGCGAATGCATTAAGATGTGCCACCAACCGAAATAATAGTTAAAGAGAAATGCTAACGATGACCAGCATAATGATAATGTAAAACATTTTTCGGGAAACTGTCCTAAGTAACTGGAAATATTACAACTCCACGATTTTTCGATTATATATATTATATATCCATTAGAAAATTCAAAAATGAAGAAATAAGATTGTAACATATTATATCGTATTCGGTATTAACATTTTCTCCGCGAAATATACACGAAATTTTTTAAGTTTCTTCATCAATATCCGAATATAATTTACACCCGCGTGAAAGGTTACAAATAATTCCGTTATTCTGCACCGATATTCGAATAGATTTTCACCCGCTATTTTCCGTTTGTTTAAATTTTACTTGACACTCCACTCCCTGTCCTAACGTACGCCATAAAGAAAAATTTGAATCGTTCATTGTTGTATGAGATTTCGTTACATTACAAGCGCTTCGATTTCTCCAAGCTGTTAGTCTTTCAACCGATAACAGGAACAAAGCAAGAGCTCAAAGAGTTTTTTTTTTTTTAAATTTATACAATTGACGAAATATTCCCACGTTAGAAACAAATGAGAAACTATAAATGCAAAATGAAAACACTAGACAGAATTGTTATAAGAATCCAATTAAAATGCGTAAGAGTTGTGGATTGGTATGCAGAGCTAAAATAGAACTAATTTCGCAAGTGAGAACTCGCATGTAGCGTATAAAAAATAAACTATAGGAATGCAGCTAACTCGAATAACTCAAATATGTCGGTCTGTCTTAATATATATTCAGTGACGAAGACCTTTTTAGTGGTATCAATGTAGTAACGTGTTTAAAGATCATTCCGTAATAAATACTTAAATATGTTCCGCGAAAGACCTCACTCCTTAAATGTCAAAACCGCGGATAAAAATATCTATCATCGCATTTTTTAAAATTTAAAATAAAATGCAGAACTATATATAAAATTGTATATTTTATTCGTTAAAAAAAAAAAATTATTTAAACGTAAAATCCGCCCTTCTACGTGTATTTACACATTTTTTTATCATTAAATCGTAAAATTTAGACTGAAGTTAATATAATAACTTAAAACACATCTATAAGATATCGGTGTACTAGTACGTATTAAATAAAATTATTCATATATAATGCGGAAATAAAATAACGCAACCAAAACGATCAATACAAGATTATGAGCAAGATTCCTCACAACAAGCGACAGCAAATAGATAATCGCTTCGATCATATACTTCTCCACGACCGGAACGGACTTGACGGCTAATAAAAATTTACCTAGTAAAGGTCAATACAACAACAACAACACACACACATACACACCATTACACAATACTAAATTAGTACAATGTCGCAGAGGACCTAATATCTAAAAGGCATACAGTAGGGTTAGTTTGGTAGCCTGCATGAAATATGAAAGGCACTAATTTGCTAAACTTTCCTGCTTATTGAATTCATGTTAGACTTAAAAGCATTAAATGGATTCGTTCCTGATATATATATATATATATATATATATATATATATATATATATATATCACGTTATCACGTTATGCCCATATCGACCCACTGCTGGGTGTAGGCATGCCCCAGACGTTTCCAACGACTTCGGCTCTGTGCCACTCGGTTCCAATTGATTCCTGCATGTTTGGCAATGTAGTCTCGCCACCGTGTTGTTGGTCTGCCCCTTTGCCTTTTCGAATCCAATGGACACCAGAGAAGGATATGTTTTGTCCACCTGCCATCATGTCTACGCGCCATGTGTCCAGCCCATGTCCATTTTAATTTTGAAATTTGTTCCACCGCGTCGGCCAATTTTGTGCGCTCCCTGATCCAAGTAATGGTTTTTCTGTCTTTTAACTTCACGTTTAATATTATCCTTTCGTGAGCTGTTTGAGTTTTCCTGATTTTCATAATTATTCCCTTTGTGAAGCTCCACGTTTCCGCTCCGTATGTTAATACCGGTAAGACACACTGGTTATAAAGTTTGCACTTCAAACTGTTCGGTATATCTTTGTTCCTGAATATGTTGGATAACTTCCCAAATGCGGCCCATGCGAGAGATCTTCTCCTTTGTATCTCTCTTTGCATATTTACTGCTCTGTCTGTAGTTATTTCTTGTCCTAAATAAATATACCGATGTACCTGTTCGATGTGCTCCCCATTTATCTTCACTGACATACCATATATATATATATATATATATATATATATATATATATATATATATATATGTATATATATAGATTGATGGTGATGTTTTAAAAATACAAACATACATGAATACATTTAGTTAAAGCGAGCTATTTTATACATTTCAATGATTAACTGTACAATTATTAATTCGGATGTTAATATGGCGACATAGTTTACACAGTTGTTCTAAGCGTTTGAAATATTATAAACTACGGTAAATGAATAAAATCCTATTTCATTCTAAAAAGAATGCTACCGCTTATGCAGTATAAAAAAACTAACACCGGATCATCAATTCGGGTTTAGGAAAAAACATATAGTACCGTCGAGCAAGTTCATCTATAATTGAAAAATCCATGGAGGAAAGAAAAGTTTTGTGATGCGATATTTCTAGATATACGCCAAGCTTTTGACGTGGCATGAAGGACTAGTACATCAAACATTATTTCCCATATCAATTATCGAAACTCTTACAATCTTACCTGGAAGAAAGATACTTTTGCGTTAAATACGGTGAAGAAGAGTCTCAAATTTATCCAGTAAGATCACGGTACCTCAAGGGAGCGTACTCGGGTCGTTATTATATATAATTTATACGGCAGATATTCCTACTCCTGCAAATGTTGAAGTGGCAACGTTTGCTGATGATACAGCTATGTGTAGATAGTTCCTCTGTAGACGCATGTACGAACTTGCAATCAGCAGTTGAAGAAATATCATCAACATGGTTTAAAACGTGGAAAATTAATATTAATGAGGATAAATCAGCTCGGGTAATATTTACCAACAGAAGAACTGCTTCAACAAGACCCATTACTATAAATGGGACTATAATCCCTGGAAACAAATATTTCGGCTGTTAGGAAAAAGATCAGAATTATCGATCGAAAACAAGCTGTTATTATACAACCAGGTCTCTTGAAGCCAATTTCGCTATACGGTTGTCAATTATGGGATTGCGCGAAAAAAGCAATATTGCTATTCTACAGCGAATGCAGAACAAAATCCTCCGAAATATTGCTAGTGCTCCGTGGTATATAACTAATGTTACACTTCGTAAAGATCTTAAGGTGAAGTTCATAAAAGAGGAAATCGCGATCGTTGCCAAAAAATATGTCAACCGTCTAGAAAAATAATCACACGGCGATCTTCCTAATGGATAACTCGCTTGAATACCGTCGACTGGATAGAACGAAACCTCTGGACGTAATATTAAGCGTATTAATATATACAGTTATAGCATCCATCACCGGATCGAATGCTACTCGTGATATAGTATGCATATAAATTACAAAAGAAATATAGCTAGGTGTAAGTTAACGATAGCAATTTAAAAAAAAAAAATCCGCAATATAAAAAAAAAACATATATTTTTAAGAATATTTTTGTAAATAAATATTCTTGAATGTTTAGACAAAGAGAGCAATTAGTAAATGATATAACAACCAGTAGTGTATATATATATATATATATATATATATATATATATATATTCGCGCATTAATATAAAAAGGTATACACATCGCTAAATTCTTTTCTGACATTATGAAACTATCATCACCGTTCTTATCTGGCAGGGCAATCCAATAAATGCGACCTTTAAACTGTCCCACTCTCGGTGAAAGATTAATTGCTTCTTCCTTACCGGCAACGTCTAACTTTGAAGTTAACTTCTGTCGCCGCTGTCAGATGATTTTATAAATACCCGATCTTCCAAGTTGACGCGTATAAATATTAAAGTTTAAAACTAACGACCTTCGCATTCTCTTCGGAATGATTCGATTCTACTACCCTCGTTGAATTGTGTCAACTTAACGTATAATCTATATATAAAAGCGTTTTTAATCGGTTCTTCATCGCCCAAAGGGTATTGAAAGTATGAAACTTGGCCGAAAGGCTAACTGTCTCTATAATGTAGCTTCTAAAAACGTACAAGGTATTCCGTGTCCATTACGTTTTCTTTTTTAGTATTTTATCATCAATTAATTTGACGAAAGAAAAACTTATTAATTTCTTAAAAAATAGATAAAATCGCTAAACATTTTATAAAGATCGAAAAGCTTTTTTGCTATTAAGCCGTTATCAAGCGAACGTATAATAATAAAATATATACAGTGTATAAGAAATATAACGTGTAAAAATAACTAATTTAGATATAGAATGTATTATAAAAATAAACAAAATGAAAAATAGTTTGATTGCGAATGTGGTGTAAACAACACGATCTATTTATCGCAGATATGAAATGTAAAAGTACGTATTTAGATTCCCCCCCATCACAACTGACCAATCTTAGAGGTCACTTAGTGATTGACTTAATGAGATGAATGATATTTTGTGGAAGGGCAGTACTCAGCAGTACTCCCTCTAAACCTATGCTGGTTGGACAAAGTCTAGAGGCTTACTTCGCCACAGCCTGCGTATTTCACCGGAATCATTCAGCAAATCAGTAGCAAGTGGATTCGTGTGAACGCTAATTCGTGCAACATGTTTGTTTGCTTGTCTTTTTATTTCATCCTCCACAAACATAACGTTTAAGTCGTTATGGAGGGTAAGATTTGAGACGTACCAGGGAGCTGCAGTAATAGTTCTTAATACCCTATTTCGATATCGTTGTATTTTCTGTAAGTTAGATGTTTTGGCACAGCCCCATAGTTGTATACCATATACCCAGATCGGCCTTAGGGCAATTTTATACAGCAGAGTTTTATTTTCCAACGATAACCCTGATTTACTAGTTAGCATCCATGACATAGATCTGGTTTTAAGCCTCAAATTCTCGATTTTCTTCTGAATGTGGGTAGCCCAAGCCTAGTGTCCAAATGCGTGCCCAAATATTTTACACTATTGGTATTTGGAATGACAACGTTGTTTATTTTGATTGGCAGACGTTCAATCTTTCGATTTGTGAAAGAAATATGCGCTGATTTAGTTTCATTGACTACAACGCGCCATCGTTTTAGCCAAGTCTCTAGATGCCCGAGTGACTCCTGCAGTTTTTTTGTGGCTGTGTTTTCACTCTTATCCACAGCTCGGATTGCTGCGTCATCGCCGTATAATGCTACTTCTGCATTACCAGGTTTAAGTCGGACGTGTAAATTAAGTATAATATTGGACCGAAGACGCTTCCCTGCGGTACGTCCGTCCTTAGAAAAATATCTGAGTATTCATCAGCTATTTTCACTCGAAAGTATCTCTCTTGTATGTACGATTTAAGTAGTAGATAGGAAGGGTGAAGAAGCAGGAGTTTAAGCTTGTACAACAGTCCCTGGTGCCACATCCGATCAAAAGCTTGCTTAACATCCAGAAATGCAGCTGTACAGATATTCTTGTTTTCCGAGGTATTTTCAATAATCTTTGTTAATCGATGAACCTGTTCTACAGTGTTGTGACGCTCACGAAAACCAAATTGAAAATTCGGAATTATTGAATTCGTAGAAAATATTGGGAATAATCGTTTTAAAATTAGTTTTTCTAGAAGCTTTGAAAAAACAGGAAGCAGCGAAATAGGCCTGTATGACGAAACCAATTCAGACGATTTACCAGGCTTCGGTACAACAATTATTTGAGAAAACTTCCAACTCAAGGGAAAATATTGGTTACGTAGGACAGCGTTATATATTTGTGTTATGAGTACAATGCTTTTACGTGGCGACTAAAGCTCTGCTGTGATTAAGTCAAATCCGGTACACGTTTTCCGTTTCATATTTTTAATAAGTTGCTAAAAATATTATTTATAAAAAATTAAAAACAGTATTTATAAAATTATCTGATACTGATTCTGTTAAAAAACGTAATCAACAACGGGCCGATATAAAATTTATACATAAACATACCAAAAGCACATATAAATTAAAAATAAATAAAAACTTCGAACTAATATAAAAATTAATACTTGTTATATACTTTTTAGAACTAATTCTTCATCGAAAATAAATTCGTTTTTATCTCTTTTATTTTCTTTTTTTTTTCAAGTAATTCTCTTTTTTATGTTTTTCTGTATGTAAAATTTTATAATTTTAGTTAATATTATCGATTTTGTGTTCTAATTCATTAAAATGCTTTCCAAATAGTGATTTTTCGTAATTGTTTTTATATTCGTTTAAATTTTCTTTAAATTAAATTTTTGAATGTCTGTCTGTTTCCCCAATGTATCTTTTTTTTAAAAAAAAAATCGATTATACTTTAATTTATATACTCCTAAATTTTTTCGATATACTTTTAATATTCTATTTCGTTATTACTAATTGATTTTAATAATATTATTGCTAAATCGATGTTATATTTGTTAAATATTTTTATTATTTATTTTATATGTATGACTTGCTACATAACTTATCGAAGCTAAATAATTCTTATCTTCTTCTGTATTTTTATTGTGCGGTTTTCTTTTAATATTTTATCAACTATAATAATATTATATTTTTTTATGTGTTTTTCCTTTCTGTTAAAATTATGTTTGCTCTACCGATTGTGAAAAAATCTTATAAATAGAAATAAAGAAAAAAAACGATTATTTAGGTTCGATAAATAATTTATATTTTTCATTTTGTCAATTTTTAAAAGTAGTATAAATATTTTTACATATTATATTTCTGATAAGTAGATTGTGTTATTTTAGCACATTCATTGTCAGACTAGTTTTCATCTTAACAAAAAACGAAATAAAAGCAATGTTAATCGCTATAAAATTTATGTTATTTATGCAAAGCTTTTCGACTTTAACGGCATTTTCAAGCAATAAAAGTTTTCATTTGTTTTATAAATTGTAAATCGATATTAATGGTGTTCGCATTTTATATTTCTTAAATATTGCATAAAATTATCATCAGAAAATAAATTAATATTATCGCGTGGAAGGCAGTGGCAAAACAACATATGCGCGCTGATAAACAATATAGTACCGCTGCAATAACACGGAGGGTTGCATCGTGACAACAATGCGATTACAATCACTTCTCCCGAGTGTGTAGGTGTGTCTATCTACGCCAGCGTCATATTATAATTGCACTGTAGGTTGCTTACACTGTACAACAAAATATGTATAGTAAGTAATCGCCTACCTCCGATACGGAGACGGAACTTAATGATGATGAAATATTGCATATATTTATATATTTTATTATATGTTCACTTGATACTTAATGGCCGATAAGATTTGCGATTTTTACAAAATGTTTAGTAATTTAACTCATTTTTTTTTTCGCTTAGTCTTCATTTCTAAGATTTTCGATTTCCGACACATGATTTTTTTATTGTGTTTTTTTATTGCTATTGTACACCATATCCTAACTGAGGTACGCAAGGTTTTAATTCGACAAAATATTAAACATGTGTTGCAGCAAGAATTCTGTCGTGACTACGTGCAAATGACAGTGGTCTATATAACGTCTAATGGTTCCAAAATCAAACTAGCTGCGGCATGCATAATTCATAAGCAGATACAAGAAATTTTATGCGACCTTGATCATCTGCAAATCGGTTTCTTACGTAGCGACTTTCATACAAAAAATACGGCTTGGGGTTCTCGAATCGCTCGCACAAAAGGCGACTGTTTCCTAGAAACTTAAAACCCGTAGCAACTTTTTATCTGGTCGTAACCACTGACAGACGTAGAAAACCAGACCTAATACTTTTTTTTTTTTTTTTTTTTTTGTCATTAAGGAATTTCGATATTCGTATCTCCAGTTTCACTAACTGCTTCCAGCTGTGTAATCAAGAAAAGAAGAAAGCTACGTTCATCAATAAATTCGAAAGCGTGAAGAAGTTGATCAAGGTATAAACTTGAAGGCGCGGCTCAGAGGTGAATGCACAGATTCAGAATGTAAGTAAAATAATTCTGGTGGCTGCCTATCCTGCTACTTTACCGTTAAAGGTCAAAATGCATATAGGAAACTATTTACCCTCTTGCTATCCGGTTTATGATTGCTGAACGTTGAAAACGAGACGCGTATGACAACTCTAGAAACCCGCGCGATAAAAATATATTCAATAATATCAATAATCGTCTTAATAGAATGATTAAAAACATTAAGCGTAAATGCGATTAAAACAGCCCACGAACAAGAATTACTCGGTTTGGAAGGCCATGAGTAGATTTAAAACGATCGCTAGCTCGTATTTCACGTATTCTAGACGAAAACCGTGTTCGAATTCGGCACGACTATGTTCGCCCAATATATTTTTATCACCATTTAGCCGCATGACATAGCATCAGATCTATCACCTGTAGTCTACTGTCCGTTAGGATACCATTATCAAACCCTTTTCTCCATTCGAGATAGCGCAAGAAATCGACAAAAATCAAAACCGTAAGTTGGCTCCGGGAACACACGAAATATCACCCCGAGTTTTTAAAGGAATTCCGCGTAAAACCATCGTACTGCTTACGTATATATATAACGCCAGACTTGACCTTCTTGCTTCCTTTAAAGTAGCCGGTCACCATGTTAAAAAAAAAAAAAAAAAAAAAACAATTTAAGCAAACGAAGATGCCGCATCTTACGTTCATTATCGCTGCAACATCTATATCTAAACTGCACGAGTAGCTATTATTAAAACGTTTGAAACCGTTAGTCGACCTACCGGATCATCAATTCAACTCCCGCGATCAGCATTCCACTATCGATCAAGTGCGGTCATTCAATTAATTGAAAAGACCTTTGGTGGAAAAGAAATACTGTTCAGAATTTTTCCACGATGTAACGCAGTTGTTCGACAAAGTGTGACACGCATGACTCTCTGCAAAAATGAGTAACTCCTTGCCGTTCTTGCTTACATCTTGCCTTACAGGAAAACTATTCCGGGTAGCACACGGAAATGCTAAGTTCTCATTCTATGCGTGACATATGCGAGTTCTGCAAGTAAATGTCCTTGGACCTTTATCGTACCTACCATGTACAAAAGACCTACGTTCGCCGCCGACGACAAAGCTAATATAGAGTTGCAATATAAAAATTGAATCGCAACAAAATTTAAGCAAGACAAACATTCTCAGAGCTATCGTTGGTGCATTTTGTTTTTCACGCGGCGATGATATCCATTGTTACCTCGGAGTATCGTATCGTATGATGTTGATTTATAGATCGAGCTCTAAACGGGAAAGCCAGTCTAAACTCCCGCCGCGCAGATGATGTACATCTTCAACCGTAATCCCATTTTCCTAGTATACTTCGCATTCTTCGACGATGTGTTTTATTGTTTGCATGGGATGTCCGCAACAGCAACTAGCCGAATCAGAAATACTCCACTTCTGCAGAAGGTGACCGCATCTACCATGACCAGTTCGGATTCTGTTCAAGAGTCGCCACTCCTTCCGTCGAAGTTCCATTCCTAGAGGTTGCTCCGAAGGGTTTTCGACGAGGGATCCATTTATGAACGAATTACGCACCGAATTCCATTCCTTGGTCCATTGTTCTTTCCAATCGAATGCAAATCGTGCTTGATCCAAAGTTGTCCATGGGGATTTCCTAGATTTTAATCTAACTTTAGGTGCTTCTCTTATAAACTTTGTAATTAGTAAATTTTCATTTTCTTTGAATTTTGCTGAGTTCTTTTTCAACGAGTCGGTTCTTCGAATATGAGGCGATTGAATGTTCGTAAGAACTGGAAGCCGTGCAGTTGGTGTGCTGCGTATCGTTGCTGAAATAATACGCATTACTTCGTTAAGCTGAACGTCCACTTTCCGCACATAATAACTGTTCATCCACACCGGCGAGCAAAATTCCGCGGCTGTATAAACTAATGATAAAGCGGATATGCGCAAAGCCTTAGCTGTTGATCCCCACGACGTACCAGCTAATCTTCTTATGATATTTACGCGTGTTCTAATTTTCTGGCTTAGGTTAGTTAGGTGTGTTTTGTACGTGAACGAACGATCTAACGTTATTCCGAGATATTTTGGATTCTTCGTGTTATTAAGTTGCGTTCCATCGATTGTCAGATTTAGTTGTGTATTTACTAGCCTATTATTAAGGTGGAATAGGGCAACTTCAGTTTTGTTCGGATTTGGTCGTAAATTACATTTTCCCATATATGCACTTATTATGTTTAATTCCGTCTGTAACTTCCTTTGACATTCGGCAATATTGTTATCTTGCACTGCAATTGCAATATCATCAGCGTATTGAAATACGGTACTATTCAGTATGTTTGGAAAATTTTGAAGATATACATTAAAAAGCAGTGGTGCCAAAATGGAACCATGAGGTAAACCATTGTTTATTCTTCGCCATCTGCTACTTTTATCTCCGAGGAACACGCGAAAGAAACGATCAGCCAACATTCTGTTTAGTAAATTTATAATTTTGGAACAAGGTATTAATTTTGACAACTTAATCAACAAAATGTGCCTCAAAACTGTATCATATGCGGCTGTAAGGTCTAGGAAAACAATCGCTGTTTTTAGGTTTTTCTGGAAACCATTTTCGATAAATTGTGTTAATGCAGCTACTTGATCAACACAAGATCTGTTAGTACGAAAACCAGCTTGCTCGACAGGTAGGTATTTTTCGATTTCTGTGGATATTCTGTTGTATATAATTCGTTCAAAAATTTTATACGGGATAGATAGTAGAGATATCGGTCGATATTCCGCCGGGTCGTTCCCATTTTTTCCCGGCTTTTTAATAGCAATTACCTTTGCTTTTTTGAAATCCCTGGGCAATCTCCATCTAATATTTCATTATAAATAGTGATAATGAATCTTTTTGCTGTTTCTCCCAAATTCTTCATAAATTCTGGGTAAATTCCGTCTAGGCCAGCGGCCTTGCCACTCTTGGTAGATTTTAATGCCTAACTCATTAATTTCAATATTTTTTGAAAAGATATTATGTGGTGTTAGGATTCTTTTGAGGTTATACAATTGTTTCTTAATTTCTGAGGATACTTCCTTATCCATTTTGTATTTACTTAATTTTAAGAGTCTTGTAGCTATTCTATCAGGTTTTAATTGAGCCTGAATTTTACGCGTGTTCACCGGATCTGTCCCTAATCTTCTAAGAAGATTCCATGCCTTCCGACTACTATGTGTGAAATCGATGTTTTCAACTGTATTGATCCATTTTTGTCGTCTTTCGCTATTCAGTTTTGTAAGTAGTATTTCTGCCGTCTCCTTTTCTTGTGTATGTCTAAACTTTTGCAGTAACTGTTCGCATTCGGCTGACCAACCTGGAATATACTCTTTCCTAAAACCACGAGGTATACTATATCTGGCTGCATCTTTAACTGCACGGTGGAATGAGTTGTAGTTTTTAAGAGAGGGGGTAATATTTTTTAGCGCATTTTCGATATGATCCCTGAAATTATCCCAGTTGGCCTTCTTGAAGTTCCATCTCTTTTTTGGAACTGAGTTTATCACTGGTATGCCAGGTGAGATTGTTAACATAACTGGCCGATGTTGGCTGTGTGGAAAAGCATCCAGTGTTATCCTTTGAGGTTTATCAATACAGTCTACCGCGTCGTTTGTAGAAACAATACACAAATCTGGTGTATATGTCTTGTTCCATCTTGTGGATCTAAAAGTTCCATTGTCTTTTGCATTATAGATCAGTTCCATATTGTTTAACTCTATCGAATTATTAAGCATCTTTCCGTTTTCATCTTCATTGGCGTATCCCCAGTTCACCAATATAGATCGAAGGATGTTTAAATATTGGAAGTATTTTGGTTTTCCACTTAACATTAGGGGGTTTATAAACATTCGTTATAGTCGTGTTCGATATTTTAATTACTATGAAAAATTTGTTATTCCGATCTGATGTTTGAATTATCCTCGTGATTGATTGAAGATCATTACGGACGTATGTTGCTTTACCATATTTTCTATGTGGGATATGTGCAGCTATATTAAAACCGACCAAATTTCCTCTTCGCGTTATATCTTCATCAGAGATGGTATGAGTTTCTTGCAGCGTAATTATATCTATATTGTGTTCTTGAATATGAAATGATCAAAAATTTGTCGATTGCTAACCAGAAGAAACTTCGTCGACATTGTAACCTTAAAGCGGTTAAAATATTGGACACTGAAAAACATATACGTCGCTCAAAGCGAATTAAGCCGCAAGATTTTGGCGTTGTAGTTATCAATGTTTATTTAGAGTGTTAGGTTATTGTATCAAATGACCTCGCTGGTACTTTACGTTTAATTCATTTCGTATTTTACTTTTAGAAATTATTTAACTAGTAAGTCAAGCTCGTGCGACTTACATATATACATATATATATATATATATATATATATGTGTGTGTGTATGTATAAAAAAATCAAAAGGTCGGTGGGTCGGTAAGTAAAGGCAGCAGAAAACTGTTCTTTCATAATGTAATAGTACATAGTACAACTACTTGCCTTTGTGACAATAAGTGAACTTTTTAGTCATCACCACTTATAAATTTGTCTCCTAATGTTGCTTTAGAAGTTACCAAATTTAATTTTAGTAATACGACATCTACGAAGACAATAAATAGCGGCATTGCCACTCTGTGATGTAGTTTTTTTTTTAAACTTTTTTTTACTTTTTATACTTTTCAAAGTTTTACTTTCTTCCAACAAATATAATCAACTGCCTCGAATACATTTTATAAAACACGGTAATAATAATAATGGCAATGATAAATGAATGAATGAAATAGTCTTTTGTACAATATTCGCGCTGAAAGTATTTAATCAACAAGTTTTTCTTTAAAGCAAATTTCGGTAAAACGGCATCGTGCTCGATTCTTCCAGTTGTAAAATGAAATTAAAAACATTTGAACGGAATGAATAAAACATTTAATGTTTTTAACGGGATTCATTTAATCGATCTGCTTGTAACGAATTAATTACCCCTTGATTTTTGAATAAAACCCGAATACAACTATCCGAATTTTACCCATTTTTCCCTTTAATTTATTAAGTCAACTTTTAAATCTCCGTTTAAAATTTCCCATCTTTTACGAATCGTCTGTTTTCATTAACCGACGATAAAGTTTACAAAAAGTGCAAAACTAAAATCGACTTAACGAATTTAAAGCCTCCAAAATTTAATAGCGATAACGAGTAAATAATAAAATGGTAATAATTATATAATTTCGTTATTTATTAATTTTTACACGCGAATTAATAATTATTATTACGTCGATTTTCGATTCTAATTTTATATAATTAATCATTCTTTTGTTTACGAATTTATATACTTTTACGTGAATATTCCATTATAAGTTGCTCCATGACTTTTATGCATTAATTTCTACACCTGTGTATATTATATATATATATATATATATATATATATATATATATATATATACCTATTATTTATATTCTCATTTATGTTTGCAAATTTATTTGCCTTACACATTTGCAATATAAGAAAAAATTTCATTTATAATTTACATTTCAGATATGGTTGTTTAATCTAGTCTTATACGACCTTTATATCTAAATGTTTATACTTGACTTTTCTGAAATATATTGACCGATCGCTTGATTAATTGTGATCGATTCATGTGATTGATCGATTGCTTGATTAATTGCGATCGATTCATGTGATTGATTGATTGCTGGTGGATCACTATTGTTATTATTACTACTATTATCATCATCATCATTATTATTTATTCTTGTTATTTTTATTGTTATTGTTACTGTTATTATTGTTAACATTGTCTTGTTATTATTATTTCAATTCGGCGAATAAATGTAGTCTAACACTGACTCTAGTAAAGACCAACAAATTGCACAACCAATTTTATGTATGTAAATTTACCAGATTGCAGTGAATTGTGTTTTCATGTCGCAATTATGCATTGATAATCTTGAAGATCAAATGAAAGTTACGCTTAAACGGGAGCTAATGTAATAAACATTTTTCCAAATATGATCGACATGTTTGCAAATAAAATTTTTAAATGTTCCTATATATAACTGATCATCCGTTTATCGCGCTTATTTCTGGCAAATCTGTTATTAAAAAAGTTTGTAGATTTACAAACGATAATTCTATTTATTAGTAAAGTGTATTTCAATGATCAGATCTATGTCTAAATTTTTATCGTGTACAAATTTTCATAACGCGGTATGATGTGTTTGAGTAAACTATTAATGTTTCGCATAGCTAAATGAAGTACATAATTCATGACATCCTGCTTGTTAAGGAATTTAAAAATCTGATTTCTAGACTACTCAAATACTGCTGGAAAAGGTAGAAGTTCGCGTTCGTCCTCTCTTGTTGACCGGTTCGTTAATGATGTTAATGAGAGAGACTTCATGTAAGTTGCGTATTACAGAACGACTCAGTTATACAGATGCACACAAAGTGCAGATCCAATTTGCACGGATTTCACATAAACATTTTAAGCTCTTCTATTTCCCATCTTAATTTGTTCATTTTTTTTTGTTATTTATGTATCTTTTAAAAGATATATAACACTTTTTAAAATTGTTTAAGTCAATATTTATCATTATTGGCAACACGTATGGTAAATTATAGCACGTTTATAAACTGGTTGAATTCTCAAATAATACTTATTAAAATGTGGTAACTAACTTTTGTTAGTTTGATCTTGTAAAATCAAGCAATACATAGTAAAGGTTTTTCTTGAATGCATAGTATATAATTTGTCGCGGTGGTGTAGTTGCTAGAGTGCTCGGCTGTCAACTCGACGGTCGGGGGATCGAAACCAACGCGTGACATAGAAAGTTTTCATCATTATTTAATTCTTAATTATCACGGTGAAGGCAGTGGCACCCCACTCCGTATATCATCATACGCACGTGCATCTGCGTCGCATATAAATAGTGCCTTGAATGCTAACTCATTTTGTACGTAAAAATAAATGTGCAATAGCTAGTAACGACGTTCGGCAATAAACAATACGACGATGATAATGATGATAGTATATAATAATTGTAATTTGTGTACCTCTTACATATTCAACAACACACTGTACTAAACTGCTTAAGAACAAACTTAATCGATTTTGCAACATTTAAAACAGATTATAATACGCTGCTTAGAATTCTCCAATTCATAAAGTATATGTTGATACAAAATAAAATATAAAGGTCTCACATGCTCAACAGAGTGATTTTGCTTTCAGTATGAAAAAAAAATGTAGTTCAGTTTCCTAGTTTATTAACTAAAAGATGCTTAGATAAACTTAAAGTCAAATTAAATTTCCAATTACTTCACTTTGTGTGCTCTTTCTATCGCATAGCTACCTTCAAGCATTTCCATATATCAAACTTACAACTCTAACAATACTAACGATAATGATCACCAGAAAGATATCAACGATTCAAAAAATAACAATACTAATCATAGTAATAAAAACGGTAATGCTAATAATAATAATAATGGTTCTAATAATAATAGTTACGGTATTCTTAATAGTATAGATAGTGATTATAGTAATAACATCTGCCAAGGAAAGTCGTTCATTGAAGAAAAACTCTTCAGTACTTTAATAAAACTAGGACAACCTGAAACCAAATAAAAAAGAAAAAAAACACAAAGCACCGCTTTCCACATGAGAAACAGAGACGCTAACAGCCAACTAGAAATAACATGACAAGGGACAAAAGTGATGTCAATGAGGAGTTACCCTTGATAGAACATTATCCTTGAAAAATACTGCCTGAACCCTAAAATGAAGATTGTAGCCGGGAATAGTGCACTACGTAAATTAGACGGCAGCTCTTTGCGGTTTCAATGTCCTACTACAGCTGGATGGAAACTGCGTCGTATTTACAGAGTACTGCGCGAACATCATGTAACACATAAAGATCCTTTTTCTGACACGAAGAAAAAGTAACAACATAGACATTAAATCAAAATTAAATAAAACAGTTGTTCCTATTACAGTTGAACGACTTACAAATTCATAGCAAATTGTACCACTTAAAAAACATCAACGGGTACAAATTCCTGAAGTCTCTGCCGATACAGAAGGAAAAGGGAACAGACGTTGGCCTCTAAGAAATCAATGAAACTAGAGATATGTTTCCAGTATAAAACAAATAACGAGAGGATTGTCTCCCCTCCCAGGCAATTAAAAATGTAGATGTGGAAATGTTAACAAAAAAATAAAATAAAATCCGCATGGCGAAACTATTGCGAAAAACTCATGCAGAGGAATGTGAGGAAAACATAAGAAAATATCAGTTTCAAAAACTCATAAAGAACCATCAATACTGGAGGGTCAATCGACAAGGTGGCTGGAGAAGATCAAATAACATGACAAAAATTCTACATACACTCTTGTCAGGGAATTTGGAATACAATGATTGGACGAAATCCATTTATGTACCAATTGATAAAAAACAGTAGCGCGTTATTTATGCTATAAATATAGAGCCATTGCTATCACATACAGAAAAAGTCATTCTCGACGTTATACACGAACCGTTGAAACCGTATTTATTACCACACCTATCGCCAGAGCAAACACATAGTTCAAGGGAGAGAAATAAAGCAAATAATTGAATAATACAGGAAGTTTAATGTTAATTCATACTTCTGCTTTATAGACTGCAAACACTTCGTGATTTTGGAATTCCACGTTCCATTTAATAAAATCCTTGTACACATCTAACAGCGGCAAAGTAAAATTTAATAATAGCCTGAGCAATGAATTTAAGTCAGAAAAAGTATTCAGGTACAATCCCTTTTAACATATACGGTGAACAGATACCAAGAAAAAAACTGCTCCATCTATTTCAAAGGCCAGATAGTGTAAACACATCATCGGAGTTTATATTAATCAATAGAGAAAAAATTAAAGTAATGTAGTTGATGGTAAAACCAAAACAAATAATCAACAAAGCTTAGGCGGTCTCTAATTAGTTGATAAATTTGGTTATTTGTGGGTCACATATCATAAAAAATGGCGTTTTAACAGACGGAATAAGAGCGACTAACTCAATTAAGAACGATCTGGAAAAATCACGACACGACGATGACCACCAAAATGCAATGAAAACGTTAATGTTTTCCATGTTCCTATATGCCCTTGAGTGTTGGACTTTGAAAGAGATAGACGTTCGAAAGATCGATTCTTTCGAAATATATTACTGACGGCGAACGCTGAGAGTGATAGCGAGCAGGACAAACATGTCAATACTGGAAGAAGTTAATGCTCTATTACGACACATGGTAAAAAAACGTACATCCGCTTTCTTTGGCCCTATCGTACGACGGAACAATCTAGAAAAATTGATAATATTAGAGATATGGTTGAAGGTTGCGGGCGAAGAGGAAGACCACCAACGCGATATGTGGACAATGTCAACGTGATCACTGACGCCAGATCATTTCAGCACAAGTTGTTAGATGCGCCCAGAACAGGAATAGACGACGACCAATTACACGGAACAACTAAAATGATTCATAGTATCACGATACTCGGACCGAATGATGTTGATGAATATGAAGAAAATAGATTATCTACAATACTAAAAGACCTCGCAGTAAGTACGCAGAAACTAGATCTGAAACCACCGTGTATACTGTTAGTAACTTGTAGTTTCAAACACGTCGATGATAGTAAGAAATTTATTAGAAATCAACATATATAACTTTCGATTTTTCCGCCTATACGTATTTCCACATAGAAATGCCACAAAATTGCGAGAATCAGAACGGTGATTAACGGGGGCGATGATAGTAATAATATGTGATTTTTAAAATAATCGGCTGCTCTACGAAATACGTCATTTCGATACCGATAACATCGCCGTAATGCGCAAAGGTAATTTAGAATAATTTATTTCAACAACTCGGTTTGAGAGTCTTTTCAGATATACCCAAATATGACAACATAACTTTAGCGCAAACTTTAAAACGTTCATATTAGATAAATGAAGTTATTCCATAAATAACATTTAACGCTGATTTAGACGTAATATATCAGAATGAATTTGTATACACATTAACACACATATATACAATTATATATTTCGAGGAAAGAAAATAAGACCATTAAAATTCAATATCCGACGGATCAAAATAAAGCTTATTATATTCCGTTATCGTGCCAAAATAAATCCTCACGCGAAAGTATACAGTTGGAAATGACAAGCCAGCTTTTCGATAAATTTAATATGCACAACATATACGCGTCGACATACTCCAAAGTTAGCCGACACGCGTACACATGCACAAGACGACGTGTATTTCAGCTAATACAAAAGTCCCTGTATGTAAACCAGGTTTTTTTTTATATAAATGTTTCTCTCGTCCGAAAAAAATTTAACATAATTTGCCATATAAACTTCGTGTACAATATATATATATATGCATATATATATATATATATATATATATATATATATATGTGTGTGTGTGTGTGTATATCTATATGTATATATATATATATATATATATATATATATATATATATATATATATATATATATGTATATATACACCACATTTAACTAAAAATCAGAATAACGGAAAAAAAAATAAAACAAAATTTTGTAGTTCGTTTAATACTTTTTTTTAATACACGTACATCGTCTGACGAAATATAATAATCCTTACCCCGTATAGTTGACATGGGTCTCCTAGGGTATATTGTAACAAAATCACTTATTTATTTCAAATATATATATATATATATATATATATATATATATATATATATATATATACGTATGTATAACATCGTCGTTGAATATAATTAGTGCCTTGAATACTGGCCCATTTTGTACCTTAAAATAGATGTAAATAGTCATATAACGACGACAATTATGCTGATGATATATATATATATATATATATTACGTTTCGCAGATGATGTAACACATATAGCTTCCGGAGATATTAGACCATTCTTAACGAGTTAGGAATAAGTGCAAAGAAAGCAGGACCGAGTACAAATGACAAAAAAAAAATTATTAACTATCAGCACATGACAAGATGTGACCATTATCTAAAAAAAAAATTAAAAAGGGTTGATAAAGTAATATATTTCGGACAATTAATTTCGTTCAAAGCAGAAACAACCAAAGAACTAAATAGAATGACAGTAATAGGGTGGAAAAAGTATTAGGCTTTGAAGGAAACTTTTAATACGAAAATGAGTCCATCAAAAAGCACAAATATTAAATATACGTATCATACCGGCGATTACATACCGTTCACAAAACATGGTCGTGTAATGTGAAGCAAATAAAAAAGTTATTGCACCCCCGACGGTGGAAAGAAAAGTGTTAGGGGTGTTAGAGGTTATAAAATTTGATAAAATAAACAACGCACCAATAACACAGCCCAGAACAGATGACCTAGTAGAGATAGCGAGAAAACTAAAATGGACAGGGTGTGGTCATGTCATGTGGAAACAAGCAGGTAACTGGGAAAGAAAATGTATCGAATGAATTCCGTTGGATAGAAAAGGGGAAATCAAAAGAGCAAAAAGACGATATCGTTAAATATGTGGGGACCAGTTGGATGCAGAAATCAAGAGATACAACGATTTTTGAAGCAAATGGGTGCTAGTAAAAAAACAAACAACGGAAGAGGCTTTTGTTCAAGTTTAGACACTTTCATTATATTATTTAATTTTGATTATTTGGTGTATGTATTTTTGATGTATTCAAATGAAATAAACGCTTATATATATATATATATATATAATATATATATATTTTTTTATTTTTAAAACAATCCCTTTCCCATTATGGGTTTCCGCCGGTTTTACCCGTCGGCAGACAACCCTTTGTTATATTTACTAATTATTTTCCCTCTTCTTCACGTGTGTATATCGCTTGTCCTTCCTGGAGCTCTATATCAAAAACGACCTTTAACAAATTACAAGTCATTCAAAATAGATGACTCAGATGTATTCTCAATGCACCTCGCTATGCCAGAATCGACAGCATGGAGCTACTGATCTGCTCTGTATTAGAAATTTTATTCTAAATCTATCCGATGAATTTTTTTTATTAAATGCTCCTACCAAACCAATGTACTCGTCTCCTCGATTGCTAATTACGATTCTAAGCAACTTCGTTTCGTGTATTCCAAATATAAACACAGGCGACCTAAACATTATGTAGTAATTAATTTATAAACTATTTATTAGTATTATAACCCCTTTACTTAGCAAGCACCTTCGACACCCATGTCACCCACTTTTTATTTTTATTCATTTTTATTATTATTTTTTCATCAATTACGTAGTATTTATTTAAGAACAATCTAAACAATATATTTTTGTAATTTAGACTTAATATATTAACAGGTGTTAATTAGAAAATTTGTTTATTTTCTAGTCGCATGTTTTTTTTTATTTTTTTCCTGCAGCATGCAACGTTTTGTTTTCTTTCATTCTTTGTATTCTTGCTTTTGATATTCTGGTAATCCCCGGTACACAATATTTCTAACCCCATGTACTATTTTCCTTTTATGTTTATAACTTATGCAAATATATTTTTATTTTCGTTGTGTTATAAACGACTTATGTTTTTTTTTTCTAATAATAATCAATTAAATCGGTCGTTTCCCGAGAATATTTTTTTAATGGAAAAATTCGTTAATTATTTAAGCAATTAATTATATATATATATATTCTTCTTCGTTCATACGTACAATGATATTTACATATTTTAAAGATGTTATTTTAAATTTTATCGTCTCATCCGTATAATCTCGAAAAATGCGCAATGCGCTTTAAAAAGAAAACGACAATAGTTTTAAATCGGATAACGTGTAAATCGGATTGAATCCGACCTTGGACTCTAGTTGTCGGATATTTGGTTAGAATCGATTGAAAAGTAACCGTTTTTTGACAAACGGCGATTCCTAGTCATATTCGGAGATTAGAGAATAAATTAAATTTTGGGTTTTTTTTTGGTAAAAATCGGTTAATTACGTAATCTCGTTTCATATTAAAAGATGTTTTTAATTTATCGACGGATTTCTGAAATCTTTAGGCTAATCACTTCGCACAATTCTGAATAATCTATATAGATTGTTTAATAAGTTTAAATATTCCCCGGTATTATTCTGTCTTATATTATTCGCAATACATCATTTAGGCAAAACGCGTACGTAATTATTTCAGATTTCACTCACGCATGAAATTTTAACGAAAAATTAGTAATTTTATACAGCGGGTTTATTATACAACACTGGTTCTTAGATAATTCGAGACAATTTTCAATGCGTTTATATAAATATTATTCAGAGACATTTCACGCCGGAAAATATATAATTGTATCAGTATTAAAATTTGAAGTACCATATAGTGGACATCATGACTGGAAAGGGTTAATATGTAAGATATTAAGGGAAATTAATACTACTCGTAATAATAATAGTAACCATAATGACGGTTAGAAATAATAAGATATGATAAGGGAAAATTTTCTCTCTCTGGATTTTACCAGAATAGAGTAACTTTCGAACTTTTACCTCATTCCGTCACTTTCGAATATTTATTTATTTCCACTTCGACGAAGTTTTAACATCTAAGCCATTATATATATAGATAGAAAAACCAAACAAAACAAAATGGTTTCAAAGTAAAGTAGGCAAAGAGGAAACGGAAGCAACTAAGAATACGATCTGAAAGATCCTTCTTCACGTCGACATATATCACGATTCTATAAAAGCCCACGTACGGGCGACCATTCAACATTGCCAATCAGAAACGTAACTTTCATATTTCGTAGGAATCGTTTTTTTAGAGTTATCTTCAGAACGAAACGAATTAAGGGTAGTTTGTCATTCTGTTAAAATTAATTGAGAAACTATTCCGCAACAAGACGGGATAAGATGAGATAAAATAGTTTTGTACGCGTCTAAAAAAAAAAAAAAAAAAAAAAAAAAAAAATATTAACTCCGGCTAAGCGTATTAATTACAATAAACAATTGCACATGAAAATATGACGGTTACAGTGGCGGCTTGGCAAGTATTCATATTAAAAAGGGGTGGAAATAAATAAAAAGCAAAAGGAAGAAAGGAATAAAATGTATGGTGGCCATGAAGTATTATACACGGATGGTGCCAAAAAAGGAAACTTCACTGGTTGCGCCGTCATATACAAACATGGGACAATCCGATGTCCACTACCACCTATATTCTCTGTATTGTCGTCAGAGTTATATGCAATCTCCTGCGCAATTGTTATTGCAGAATCGGAGCTAAAGCATGACATATTAATTTGTACAGATTCTCTCAGTTCAATTCGAAACATACAGAATAGACACGAACATCAGCGTCCGTTCACGAAAACTATACTAGAAAAATCGTTTACCTATAAGCGACAAATTGTACTTGCGTGGATACCCGGACATCGCAATATTGGTGCAAACAATGAAGCTGACACAGCGGCAGCAGATTCATGTAATATAACGCCGGTTCCGGTCATACCAACGACATGTAAAGATATGACGAACCATATCTGGAACAAGATGAAGTCGATAGCAATGGAACGATTCTCCATCCTTCCTTATTACGATCGTAGCATCGCAAACCCGATAATGCCAACATCCAGACGGAAAGATGTGGTCCTCTTTCGCGTTCGGTCCGGACACACACGTCTTACGCACCAGTTCCTGTTCACCAGGGAAAATCGGCCTACCTGTCCTGCATGCAATACTCCTCTTACCATCACTCACATCCTAGTTTCCTGTCCAACATATACCTTTCAACGTCAGCTTGCTGGCCTTCCTCTCAACCTTCCCAACATATTACAACGCACTTCATCCGCCGAGACTAAACTTCTCCTCTTCCTTAAAATCACAAACATCTTTCCTCTAATCTAGTTTCTTACACCTTTCCTTCCGTGCCTCTGGACTAAGTAGCGGGTTACGGTACGGTCACAAATCAAAATAGAAGAAGAAGAAGAAGGAATAATTTTTTTTTAGCAAAGTGGAAAAAAAAATATCCGTGTATACGGCGTGAGTTTATTTATTGATAATTGTATCGTTATTAATTGTACCGAATGAGCTACCTTTTTTTAAGTTTATATCTTTTAAATTAATAACTCGACCAATTTTCGATTTATAAATTTTTAACTTTACTAAATTAATGTATCCGAGCATGCGGTTTTCCATTTGATTACTAAGATGGACTTAATTGTCCTGTGGTAGTTGTCTGCTATGATATCGAGGGTGCTTTTGATAATTGTAGGTGGTCTGCCATTATAGAAGTATTAAAACGTAGTAAAATTAATCCGTACATTCTCAATACAGTTATTGATAGGACTACTTCTCTTACCATTGGAGCTAGTCCACAAAAATCTTATGTGTGGTGTTCTCCCGGGCCTCTGTGTTGGGTCCCACTCTTTGGAACGTATTGTACTCTGTAGTTCACTATAAAATTGATGCTTTTTTTGCCGTCTGCAGTATGGATTGTCATCCTATCTCTTATGCGGATGATCTTTGTCTTATTTATAAATCTATAAAGATTCAGAGTTTCTTAAGTTTACCCTATATATCCAAATAACTTAGTATAATATCAGATCTAGATTTAACTTTCTCTCCAACAAAGTTTAAATTCTCTGTATTTGGTAATCCCTCTTTGGCTGTGAAATCGCTAGAATTATTATCTCCTTCCACAATTGAACGTACTAAGGAATAAAAATATCTGGGTATCGTTATTGACGAAAAATTAACCTTCCCGCCGCATGTTAAAAATATTTTAGCTAAATGTTTCATTTACAATAAATTACTTCGGATTCAAAATAACTCTTGGGGACTTGCTTATAAGGAAAGGTTAATCCTATATAAAAGTCCATCTATGGTTATAGGGCTGCAATTTATGTTAATAGGAAGGTGTTGATTCGCATTTATTTTTTGTATCGTACAACACCAACTTAAGCTGCCTATGTCATCTGTGATGTCTTTCCCCTGGACTTTTATCTTATGGGGAGGGTCGTTCCTGGGGCCTTCAGGCTTCTCATGGGTAATAATCCTCACATTCGACAATTCCTGTTCCTGGATTCTCTACAGTGTCCTCAGCAGCTGCTTTATAAGCAATATAAAAACATATCTACATGATGCTTGTTAAGGAATGGCAGCAAAGGTGGGACGCTGAACTTTAGGAGTTCCTACCAGATGTCTCATCGAGACTGAAAATAAAAAAATTTAATATCAATTTTTATAATGTGCAATTATTAAACTGGGCACTGGGTAAGCTTGGATCATATTTATATAGGTTTAAGCTTGCCAACGTTCCATCATATCCTCTATGTTTATCGGTTGATGATGACATTGCTGCTATTCGTGTTAAGTTTTGGGGTCCAAGAATCAGAATGCTTTCCACTTTATAAGTTTCGTAAAACCTTTTTAGAGTATTCAGAATAAATTATGCAAAAGTCCCACACGCTGATTTCTTTGGAATCCAGCAACACTTGCTGAGTGCATGTGCTACTCCCAAAAATATATATGGTACTTATAAATTAATCAGTGTCTTTTGAAGATTTTTCCCCTCCCGCTTCAAAAAAAAAATGTATAAATAACTTTAATGTTAGCGAATTAAAAGAGAGTTGTCCTTATATATAAAGGAAACTGGATATTACTTTAATATTTTGACTGGGTTTTTTTTCATTATTATATTAAACATATTTATCGGTTCGATATTATATACAATCTCCGATTACTTCTGTCTGGACATTGTTTTACGAATATTCAGTAGGCTTTTATCATTACATGCTCCTCACCTAATTTAAACGTGTTCAATACTAATTCGTAATGTCGAAAAATAAAAAGTATTCGAACTTAACCGTTGAAAATAAATTATTAAATTTATAAATCTCGTACGGACGTGTGGTCCCACGTTGTGGGGCTGCGCTAAAGATATTCACGTAAATAAAATACAGAAGCAAATCGATAAGATAAATTGTCTCTCAACCCACCTTGGTACGTAACCAATGATACCTTACAAGGAGACCACAAAATCACCTATATTAGAAATAAATTCATAAATCTATTTTTTTTTTTGACCTGTACCATTTGGCCATCTATACTACGTTAGTTTTCACGTTTTAAGCTATGATAGTTTACTTATTATACTTCAATGTTATTCTGGACTCTAAATTTATATATGGATCTTCGTTGTTTGGATCATATCGATTCAATATTTAGAGGCAGTGTATGTTTGTATTTTAATAATTCCCCTATCATATTATTTCGATTATTTCCATAATGGTTTATATCCTCTTGACGTTTAATAGACTATTTTGAATTATGTGTATTCGGGATAGATGTATGTGAAAAAGTTTTCGCTATACTGTACTTATTCCATAACCATGATGTAGTATTTGGATATTTTTGTCTGAATTTTACGGTATTTTTTCCCCCTATTTCTTTTTATTTATCATATTCTCCTTGCATTTATTCGTATTTCACTATTTTTATTTGCGGGATATATTCTGTATAGTGTCTATTATTATCGAATTTGACATTTCCGATTTTTATCTAATATTTCATTCCCATATATACCGCAGCGTATCCACATCGATATAATTGTTGATTTGTTATATTCTGTATTTTTCCATGTATGGTTTTTGTCTTGTTTCGTATTAATAGCAATCAATGTATTATGGAGTGTCATTACTATAAATTTTTTTATTTTTTTTTTTATTTTGAGATAGTCAAGTGCTTGTGAATGAACCGGCGTATTTTATTCTGAAGTTTCGTATCAGATCTATATTTTCATGATATTTGGTATCGGTGTCTATTAATGTCTATAGATCCATCAGTATAAATCCGTTCGTGGTTAGGAAAGTTAGTAAATAATACGTGTTGGTAATATTTTATTTTGCATACTAATATCATTTTATACTTATTGTGTTTGTAATGTTGAAGCGGTTGTATATTGTGTTCGTATTTAATTGTATATATATATATATATATATATATCGGTAATTTATACTTTTGGATAGGCTGTATGTTGCATAATTTTCTAGCACTCACCCCACTAGAGGTGGTAAAATTCTAATTTGCCAGTAAGGTTTTCTGATCGTCTAATTGTTTTGTTTGTTTAGTATTTAATTCTTAAGATATATTTATTTGTAATATATTGTTGTTGTATCATAATACTTGGTTCAGCACATTCTGCTCTAACGTTGTAAACTGTGCTCCTATGCAGAGGAGTAATGCCTTATTGGGATTTTTTTTTTTTGGTGTTACTAAATACAACGATTTAATCTGCGATAACACGCTAGCGATAGATCTGTTAGCGGGGAAGTAAGAAGACATGATCCCTGGACTGTATTTAACGTAAATTAATTATAATGCGATCGAGGAACTCTATTAGGCAGCGCCGCACACGCCACATTTCGTTTCAGTAAGAGTTGCTAGACGGTCATAAAACGAGCACAATTGTAAAAAATAAGGAAGAAATCTTCACCACGGTGTTTTTACCAATACAATATACACCTTATATAATACGCCGGATAATCCGTATGTAAAATAGGCCTATCTAAGTGACGAGATAAATTGTCTTTATGAAATAAAACAAAAAATTAACGGATATTAATTAACGTCAATTTTTCGAAACTTTTACGTAAGAACAAAATTCGTTAATGATTAATTTTAAATAATTTTTAATCTTTATAAAAATGATAACGTCCGATGTTGATAAAATTACGATTAACTTAAATAATACCATTTGACCACAATTGCATCTTAAATCGAAGTTACATTTATTATCTTTATATATGTATTACGTATTAATTTACTCCGCATTAAAAACCGTACAATAGATAAATAAATAAATAAATAAAGCCTTTATTTCATTCAAATGCAAGAGAAATGCATCAAAATCATCAAAATTAAATAATAATGAAAACCGAACATGAGAAAAGGTTTCTGGGGGTGTTATTTTTTTAAACTTTGATATATATATATATATATATATATATATATATATATATATATATATATATATATATATCCAGCACCCATTTACCCATTTGCTTCAAAAATCGTTCTATCTCTTGCTTCACGCGTCCAACTGGTTTCCCGCCGTCTTTTTTGGTATTTTGATTTTCCTTTTCCGATCCAATTCAATCCATTCGATACATTTTCTTTTCCAGTTAACTGCTTGTTTCCGCATTACATAACCACACCCTGCCAATTTTAGTTTTCTCGCTATCACCACTAGGTCATCTGTTCTCGACTGTGTTATTTGTGCGTTGTTTATTTTATCAAATTGTATAACCTCTAACACTTTTCTTGAAACTTTTGTATTTGCTTTATATTACACGACCATATTTGTGAACTGTATGTAATCGCCGGTATGATAAATGTATTAAAATATATATGTAATATATAGATACGCTATTATAAGTTCATTAAATTAAGAAACGTTTAATATACCTGTTAATTGATAAGTCGGAGCCAGCAATAAGTAATTATTGATTTTCGAACTTTTTCATAGCAAATCATCAGTAATACGACATTCTTTCCAGCTCACGCAGCTTATTAACTAGTAATGAACGAGGTGTTTCGCAAGCACTGCACGTTTCTAAAAATTCGGAATAAAAGTGTTCATCACTTCCGACGTAAACAGTAACAGTCAGATTTTTTTGAACGCATGCAGGTGTTCAAATCGTTAGTTCATCAAAATATACTTTACTATCAAAAAAACTTTAAATTCCCAGTGGGTAAAAGATCAAATTAATATTCGAACTCATATAAAAGATTTGTAAAATCATTAATTAAGTAGGCATTTAAACTTTCTACCTTTTTTTTTTGCTCATTTTCCAAATTAAAAATACTCTGTCGTCGAACTTCCGGATTTGTTCCCTATTTACTTTTTTTTATATATATATATATTTTGGGGGGGCGGCTTCCATACAGTTTACCCATATTTGCATATTATGGAATGAATAAGAAAGGGCTACTTATTAAGGGCTACTTATTAATAATAAGTAGCCCTTTCTTATTCATTCCATAATATGCAAATATGGGTAAACTGTATGGAAGCCGCCCCCCCCAAAAAAAAAAAATATATATATATATATATAAAAAAAAGTAAATAGGGAAAGAAGTAACGTAGGGATGAGTAAAATAAAATAACGATATCAGAATCTAAAATATAGGAGTATAAGGCCGTATGTACTTCGGCATTTTGAAGAGTTAAATGCAATATTTATAGGAAACGGAACTTTATTAAGGCTGTGAAGAGCTTGATAAAATGCAACACGAAAAAAAAATACGATGGGAACACTCGAGGATAAGATGGTCCGCATCGGCCGCTAAATGGGTATCCATACGATGAGAACAATTAGGAGAACTAATAAGTTTCAACTTGTGTAACGAAGCAGGAAGGCGACTACAGCCGAGTCTCAGTCGACAAACGGTAGTAATAAAACCTCGCAATTTGGTAGAACCACGGATTAGAAGGTATGTCGGGTTAAATGGATTTATAACGTCTTGCAGTAAATGGATCGGACCACAGATTTTTCCGGTATTCCTTATGCGCACAATGTACGCTGGGATATCTACAGGAGTATTAAAAACAAAAAAGTACCTAATGTAACCGTTGAAGTGACTAAATGATCAGCTAGATTATTGCCATGGATACACCGCTATGCCCGCGATCCAAACAAATTTAACTCACACACCGAGCGAGTTTAATCGGCGTATGTAATTAGAAATTTCGTAAATAATTGACGATAAACGAAAATTGAGCTTTGAGTGCTGTAATGCCAGCAAACAACTTTTAGAATCGGAGATGATCAGAATATTTGTAGATGGGCGATTTATAGATACATATCGAAGAGAATAGCTGTATCTTCTGCAGTAAAAATGGAGCATATTCTATTGAGGGTAAATTTTTTTGAATTGTTGAGAGGTTCCTCAGATAAATAAAAAGGTAATTTAGGAAAAATGCTTCTCATTCAATAACCCGTGGCCTGTTTGAAATGAAGTATTTACAGATCTCATCGAGCTGTAAATATTTATCATGAATATAATCGGACGAAGTAAAATAAAATTCCTAAGAATTGCTTTTATCCGCAACGATTTAAGAGCGCTAATATTGTTCGAATCTTTCAGAAATTAGCTATAGTTTTCGGCATTTTTACAGAATTTAAAATGGTTTCTTAGTAAAATAATAAAATATTATAATTTTTAACAACAATTCTAATATAAAATATTAACTTAGGTATATTACAAATTTACATTTCGTTTCAATATCATAAACGGCATCTAAACGACGAACAATGAAGAACTTTAAAATATAAACAAAACGGGATAATTTTTATAAAGAAATACGAATCCGAAAGATTAGTATAATAATTGAAAATCGAATCGAAATTTCGTACTTAAAATCGTAACCAGCAAGTGACTTCAAATCAAAATTAAAAATACTTAGCGCTGCGTAAACGACATAAAAAATATCAACAGATTACAGGCCTTTTCGTAATGTCAATTTTCACGGCAGCACGATTTTGCACTAACGACGGCTACATGTAAGCTATGAATACTGAAAACTAATTACATTCGTAATACCGGCTTTAAAACTAATTCGCGATCGAGCGTTATTAACGAGTTCGAATTAATTTTATGTAGTCGAAAAAATAATATTATTCGAATTTGTATAGATACATTTAGATTCTTAACGGCCACAAAGTAATTTACCAGCCAGACTGGAATATTAACCCTTTTAGTCACTATGTCCTCTCCTATATGGTAGATGAAATTTGAATACTAACAAAATTGAATATTTTCTGCTTGACGATGAAACGTCACAATTCTAATTATATTTCTGTTTGAAAATCATCTAGAGTTATCTAAAAAGCAGCTTATCTTGTGTAAGATTTATAATTTTCTGTCCAAATTTCATGTATGAATTGAACGGGTTAATTAACTAGACCGTTAGTTCTTGGTTTACATTGTTCGTCGACCATTCGGAGATTACAGGGATTTAAAAAGAAATGTAGAAGAAGAAACAAAGTTTATTCCATAATTGATTCGCAATAATAAAACAAAAAAATGCAATACAATCATTCGGAGAATAATGCCTGTATTCCTTAACCGATATTTTAAAGGATTAATTTAAACAACGTATGCACTAAATTATTAAAAATATAGAGCAAAGATTTAGTAGAAGAAGTTTATAACAAAAAAAATCTGCGCTTCGGAGCGCAGGGAGAAAGTGAAACTTGACGTTTTCCCAAAAAGATGCTTATTTAATAAACTGAGGATTTCGTACAAATTTCACAAACAAAGGGCACGCACTGTTTGCAATGCTTGAATTGACATGATGATGACTCAAATGTTTTCATTCTCAAATCTACGTTGGTACATATAACGGACAGCCGTACGCGCATGCGCAAGAGTAAGAATACGAACACGTATAAAATTATATATATATATATATATATATATATATATAAATCAAGAAATATACCAACATGCGCAAAAAATTACTACCGCGATCTGGAAAAGAAGAATTCGATTTTATGGACATATGCAAAGGATGGAGGCCAGCAGGCTCGCCGAAAGATTGTTTAAGTCCATACGAAAACCATGAATGGTACATGGCACACAGAGACTAAAAATGCCACGGCGGAACTGAGTATTATGCCTAAAGATGTAGAACGGGCGATTTAAAGAATTTAATTGTAAAGAATTCGCGGAAAAGCAAGGCGGAAGAACTGGTATTTTCTGGACCGAAGAACGAAAAAAAAAGACACAGTGAAAGGATGAAAGCAGTATGGAAAAAAAGGAAGAAAAATGGCAAGACCAGTTGATAACGGTAGTCAATCAGTGGCTAATTGGAAATAATAATAATATACATATATTAACATACCTAAGTCTACATTCCGGCAAAATAGGGTTAAAAATAAACCGTCAAAAAATGAAAATAATGACTAACACTAGAAAAACAATAAAAATAACAATGCATTCAGAGGAAATAGAACAAGTAGATAAATATATATATATATATATATATATATATATATATATTTAGATCAAAAAGTAACAACGAATAAAGGAAATGATGACGAAAACGGAAATAGCCAGAAGAATATATTTATCTCGGGCTGCGTTCGGAATACTTCGAAACAAGAGAATACCAAAAAGGAGATTATATAATCAAAGTGTACTCCCAGTCCTTGTAAGTGCTGTAGAAACATGGCCATATACAAAAAAAACAAACATACAGAAGATAAAAAAGACCTAAACTGCACACGAGAGAATGATGCTCAATATCAGATTATCGGATCGGTACAGAAACGCACAGATAAGTGAACTAACGAAGTTAGATGACGCAGTGGAACTAATTACTAGAATAAAGTAGAATTGAGCTGGATACGTAGACCGAATAGATGACAACAGATGATCAAAGCGGCTCGTACAATGGTGGCCGTTAAACAAAAGAAGAAACCACGGTAGACTGAAGACACGATGACACGAAGGAAACAATGGTAAGGCATAGAATAGAAATGAATGGAAAAAATTGGGGAAAGCCTTCATCCAGGAGTGAATTGATAAAGGCATATCGTGATATATACTTCTATACTAGTATATAAAACTGTAGTATCTGTCTGCGATTTACGAATATTTTAATTATAATCACTGCATTGGACTATTTTTATTACACGTAAACAGAAAATCTGTTTTTTTTTTTTTTAATTTTTGTGTCTGTCTGTTCCCCTTTAACTCGAAAACTATTAAAGAAATTATTATTAAATTCGCACAGCATATAGTCTATATTATCGGATTCGTTCTAAACTTTATGTCACATTGATACCACAAATACGACATAAATTACAATAATTTAAAATTTTTAACGGATGGAGATATATATTATATATATGTATACTATATTGCATTAGGGGCGTGGCCGAAATAACGAACTTGTTTATATATATATATATGTGTGTGTGTATTCTTTACTACTTGCGTTAAGGGCGTGATCGAAATAACGGACGGATATATATATACGTATACTGTACTAATGTATAAACCTTGAATAAACGTTGTCACGTTAATTCAGGTAACAAACTAATTATTTATAACAGTATTATTATGCCGAAAATGTTATACGCGTGTCCCGTATGGTCTTATGCAAGTAGTTCTAATTTAGGTAAATTACAAAGACTTCAAAATAAGTGCTGTAGAATAATACTTAAAGCCCCTCCGTACAATAGAATTGATAGTATGCATGACACACTGAAATTATCGTATGTCGAGGATATCCAACACACAAAGAGATTTTTTGAAGGGTGTAAACTCAATCAAGATCGCATTATTAATAATATCGGCGATTATAATCGTACTAGTTTGCAATTAAAGTATAAACGGTACAAACATAAGAGGATAAAGCCTTACTATAGTACCAGCGTTTTTTATTCTATTTTTATTTTATTTTTATTTTTATTATTACTTTATTTAGTTTTTAGCATTCTAATAATAAGTATTATTATTCTTATTTAAGAGGCCGATATAATGTGTATTCAGGTTTTGGTGGTGGTTTTTCCTGAAATTATATTTTGTTTTGTTTGATTAAAAAAATGTATAATTATCTATTTTATTATATGCACGTGGTACGAGATGTAATTTTTCGATACACGTAGTATACTAAGTTTGTTGTTCATGTAAATTTAAATATTGTAAATACACTTTTACTTACTTACTTACTTACTTAAACCTGTTAAAAAAAAGACAGCGATATGGCAGTAAACAAAATAATTATACAGGGGAAGCCGTGGTATATATATATATATATATATATATATATATATATATATATATATATATATATATATATATATATAGACGCATATCTGTTATAATTTCTGTACGTGTTTGTATGTATGTATTTAAACTGAATATACACGTATATGAGTACAGCATGCGAGAAGGTAGGGAGGAGCCCGACTACGCTGTGAGAATAGTCCTGCCTATGTGCCTATGTGTATAAGCCTTTGTCTCGCTGGCTCGTTTTACTGGTTAACTGCCCATACACAACACGTCAATAGAAGTTTCACTTCTATCAGAAAGGAAATACATAGATTAATTCGTAATGTTATACGGATTACGTAAAAATATATATATATATCTCATTTACATATATAAAACTAGAAATAGATAATTTAGAGCTTGCGAAATTCTAATAGAATATGCGCGATGCGCCTTTATAATAACGATGTGTCTTCTATGGATCGGTAGTTATAATTACCGACGCAGTTTATTAGAAAACGTTTATGATATACATAGAACGTGCGATAATAGTGAATCACGAATAATAGCTTACCGGATACGTTTTTTAATTCGACGGCAGCCAACGGACCGTGCGTTGCCGAGCAGAAAGAATTTCGATATTGTATGACTATTTGATAATTCGGCAAGCGACCTTTAATCGGATCGGCGATACTTTTGACGGCTAAATCTACCGAGGGCAATAACGCTCGTAACGGTTCTTCGTCTTGAGGCGCATTTTCCGGAGCTATAACCGAAATTCGAACTTTACGATCTGTCGAAGACGTCTCGTGATTATCGTTACCGTTCCGATTACTATTATTATTATTATTATTATTATTATTACTATTATTATTATTATTAGTATTATTGCTACGACGGACAACGAGGTCACGATCGCGTATCGGAATTGTCGTTACCGCTTCCGCTATATCGATACTATCGTTCAATAATAATAATAGTAACGTCGTTGATACGAAAACTAACACCGCGCACGTCGGGAATTTAAAATTTACTATCCGTTCGACCAACGGCAGTGACCGTCGATAACTATTAACGCCACTACCACTATTACACTTACTTCTCACTACGTCGCGGTTGGTAATAGTAATAGCGATATTTCTATCCGCGCTACTAGCAGTATTATCGTCGATAATCGAGGTGGTAGTAGTAAATACGACTTGACGAAAATAATAGCATCCGGAATCGTCGAAAAAATTGAGACGAACGACTCCTCGGACGAATGATTTAATCGCGAGCAAAATCGTAACGGCGATTGCTATTGTCGCTATCGTTATCGATATCGATAATAACAATTGAAAATTCGACGAAAAACACGATAGTAACGACGATTCCATAGTACAGGTTAGCCGACTTCTAAGTAGGAAGAACCGTCGATGTGAATAGTTTTCGACGGATTATTGTTATCGCTCGTCCGAATCTTGATAACGATAACAATGTACACGATTATGATATTATTATTATTACCGTCGCTGATAATATCGGCTAATAATAACAGTTCGGCGATGTTATCGCTATGTTCGATAACCATGATTAGGTACTAAAGTTGTATTTTACTAAAATAATCTATTACGACATACCCTCGGCCACAATCTGAAACAAAAATACGAATTAATTTTATAAATATTGTCCTATTAAACATATACGATCGATCCACTGCCGCATATAAACGTTCATTCTTTTCTCGTCGATCACCGACCTCTTCAATCCATTTTACACCGGCTGACCCTTTTATATCATCCTGCCATCTTGTGTCCGTATCCTCCCCTTAATATTTACTCCGTTATTCGTTTCGCCAACCTGGCATCGTCTCTTCCGCCACACGCCCTGCTCAGTTTCATTTGATGCACGTTCTAATGCACCCGACAGTTTGATGCCTTATATTTTAATTCCATTACTCCTTCTTGGGCTCTCTGAGTTACAAGTTTCTTAACTAATATATATATATATTTCGTCAGACTCCATATTTCCGCTCTGTATGCGACCACCGGGGAGATGTTCATATACTTTGATTTGTAGTTCGTCGGATGTATTTTTGAACGCCTTCTTCAACTATAAAAGAAGAGCTACCCATATTATATTCACTGACCTGTTCCAGTATCTACCGATTTGTTTTTATTTGTAACTTCAGAGACATATATAATACGACCTTAGTTTTATCGATGTTTATCATTAATCCAGCTTTCTTGGAACCATTATGAAGGTCACATATATATATACATAATCCAGACGTTGAATATTCCCAACAAAACGGTATAATTTTCGCGAGAGAAATTTATATCATTAACGAGTTGTAATGTGATTGTATAATAAATATCGGGAAGTATTTCTGTAGTGCTTGGTCGGTGACAAAATATTTTTCATTCGAAAATTAAATAAAATATAAACATTTTTTATCTCGTCTATACGTATTAAATCGAAACAGTCTACTAGTTTTACTGGTTACTCTGTTCGTGCTGTAACCAGTGAAACTAGTATAGACACTGCGTTTTGATTAAATTAAATATATATATATAATACGGTATAAAAAGTATTTTTAATTAAATTTTTAAATGAATATTGATGAAATCAAAAAAGTATGTCCGTTATACTTCATCGGTTATGTATGTTAAAAACGATAATTTATACAATATAACGATAATATTTATAAAAACACAGTCGACTAGTCTAGCTGACAACAGCATCGCCGAGACTTCATCCAAATCGACTCCATGTGTAAAAAATTAGACGTTTACTTTAAGCGTATTAGTTAACATAACTCAGCGTCGCCTTCTGCTAATTAACATGAAAGATTATCGATAAGAAATTTCTATTCCATCCGAATGTACTGTAGCCAGCCAAACTAGCCGACTGTGTCGGTTTAAATATAATGCTAATCGATTATAAGTTATTTATTTTGTAATAACAATAATAATAACGAAAATGGAGAAAATGCACGCAACAAGAGAAAATTAAAAAAATTGTTGAATAAATGGAAATTGATATTGGTACGTTTGATTTCCAATATGACAAGACTAAAAAAAAGGACGTCGTCTCTAGCATAATGCATGACACAAAGGTAACTGATGAGAACACAAATAACCCGGAAATAATTATTGATTACAATAAGATAAAAGGGACGTTGTTATTGCAGAATCGGAGCTAAAGCATGACATATTAATTTGTACAGATTCTCTCAGTTCAATTCGAAACATACAGAATAGACACGAACATCAGCATCCGTTCGCGAAAACTATACTAGAAAAATCGTTTACCTATAAGCGACAAATTGTACTTGCGTGGATACCCGGACATCGCAATATTGGTGCAAACAACGAAGCTGACACAGCGGCAGCAGATTCATGTAATATAACGCCGTCATACCAACGACATGTAAAGATATGACGATCCATATCTGGAACAAGATGAAGTCGATAGCAATGGAACGATTCTCCATCCTTCCTTATTACGATCGTAGCATCGTAAACCCGATAATGCCAACATCCAGACGGAAAGATGTGGTCCTCTTTCGCGTTTGGTCCGGACGCACACGTCTTACGCACCAGTTCCTGTTCACCAGGGAAAATCGGCCTACCTGTCCTGCATGCAATACTCCTCTTACCATCACTCACATCCTAGTTTCCTGTCCAACATATACCTTTCAACGTCAGCTTGCTGGCCTTCCTCTCAACCTTCCCAACATATTACAACGCACTTCATCCGCCGAGACTAAACTTCTCCTCTTCCTCAAAAAACATCTTTCCTCTAATCTAGTTTCTTACAACTTTCCTTCCGTGCCTCTGGCCTAAGTAGCAGGATACGGTACGGTCACAAATCAAAAAAGAAGAAGAAGAAGGGACGTTAATACTTGTGACAAAATGTGCGCTGCTTATTACAGGACAACAAAATAATTGCCTTTAGCTCTTTTTTACGTTCTAATTAATATAGCAAGCATAAATAACAGGATTTTGTTAATTCTATCACGTTGAACGTGTCTCCATGAAAAGAAGGATTTTCCGGAAAAACCTAGCTACGAGTTTGAAGAATGAACATTTGGCTACATGAAATTTAAAACTTCCGCGACATATTTAATGTTTCACAGATCGTTATCGTTCGTTATTGCCATTAAGTAATAAAAACTCTCATACGAACCTTCTAAAAAGGTGGATATTGTCGGATATGTGGAAGGAAAAACAACACTTTGGCTTGGGATTTAATGTGTAACCATTTCGCTCGCAAGAAACATTTGAAGAAACAAGTTATTCGTTTGAAATGCGCAGAAGATAATGTAGAATACGGAGAAGATTAGGTAATTATTTTTAATAAAATTTATTATATTTCTTAATAAATTATTAATTATTAATTTTTTTTTCGTAGGTGGTTTTTTGCTTTTTTCAACGCGGAAGGCAAGTTCTTAGTTGATATTAGGTATAAATAAAGGACGATAAAAAATATAAATATTTAAGAAAAATAAGGGGAAAAAGTTTAAAAATCAAAAATGACGATAAAAAAAAGTACGCGGAACGAAATAGAGCGTGTTGCATAAAAAAGCACAAAACGCGCGCAGTGATGGAATTATAAAAGAAGCGCCTTTCTCAGGGTTAATATTAACTTATCCCTTTATAATGACTGCCTTCTTTAGATTTAAAGGCGTCTGCTGTATGGTTTATTTGACGTAAGTTCTGGTTGTACAAATTACAAATTTTTCAAATTATTAACTATATATTTAAAAAATATATATAAGGAATAATTATGTATAATCTTTATTTGAAAAACTGTTTAGTTCTCAACTGTTTTAGGAGAAACTAGCAACAATAAAAACTAGTAGGCCAGAAGCATTCAGTTTAAAAACTGAAGTAAATTTTACAAATATTTTTGTAATTTTCGAGTTGGTACAAATAATATTACAGTTGGTTATGCGAATGTTTAAATCTAGAAAAGTTATATATTGTTGACCTCGTTTATTATTTAATACCGAGGAAGAAGATGTATTTTTGAAATCCGAATCAAGTTGTTGTCGATATGAGTAATTTTAATAATGAATTGGACATGAAAAGTTGGTTTCTCATGTTTCAATGCTATCCTTCTTTTGATGAAAACGTGATAAGCGTGATAGAATTAACAAAATTCTGTTATTTATGCTCGCTATATTAATTAGAGCATAAAAAAGAGCTAAAGTCCATTATTTTGTTGTCCTGTGGACAGAATAAGCAGCGCACATTCTGTCACAAGTATCAACGTCCCTTTTATCTTATCGTAATCAATAATTATTTCCGGTTTATTTGTGTCTTCACCAGTTACCTTTGTGTCATGAACCAAGCTAGAGAGCTTTATTTTTTTTTTTTTTGGTACATATATTACAAGAGTCTTGTTATATTGGAAACCAACATATCCACTGATTCATTTATGTTGAAAGTGCAACATATTACATTACCGATCTGTGTTGTTTAATAAAAAAAAAAAAAGCAAAAAACTAAAAACCGAGAATTAAAAAAAGTACAAAAAAGCTGGATTGAAAACAGTAAAAATTGCCAGTACCAATAACACGATAACGCGATAACGCGATAACTCGCGCGATGTAAAAAGGAAAATACATAGTTGAACTGCGTGAATTAATGTTCGCGCGACTAACACACGTTCCCATGATTCATTATTTTCATCGGTGATAGACATCGACCTACAGCGGTTCTGTACTACCTCCAAGTGGGAATTGTAGACTATATATTGCAGTCATTACAGATGGTATATAATAAATTTTGATCTAACCATAAACGAGAAGAAAACTAAGCTACTAATGCAACCATCACCTTCAAATATGGGAGAAAGCGAGCTTGTGCTTAAAATAAACAACACTGCAGCTGAACAAGTGGAAAGCTTTAAATATCTTGCAAGTATATTAAATAATATCAGCCTAGATAATGAGATAAACGGCAGAGCTGTTTCGACCGTTGTAAATAAGTTAAATAAAATAGTTAAAATAGTTTTCAAGAACAAACACATTCTAGCTGATAATTTAAAAGCTGTAATATTACCAACGCTACTTTACAGATCAGAAACCTGGCTCCATACAAAAAAGAAACATACATGTTTACTCGAAGCATTCCACCAGCATTTATTGCTCAGAATACTACGTGTCCGATGGCAAGATCGTGTGTCAAACTATGACATTTTATTTACAGCGTGCAAAGTGTCCATCTATTCAATTGTTGCTTTACAAGAATTGTCTACGATGGTTCGGACACGTTATAAGAACGGGTGAAAACATGATTTACAAAAATATTTTCTATGGCCAACTGTTGGATGGAAAGCGCCGTATTAGACGTCTGCGATGGTGGTATAAAGATTTGTTGGGGAAAATATTAAAAGATTGCGAAATAGATCACAAGACGAAATGGAAGAAACTAGCAATAGATAGGAAAGGATGGAAATTTGCAGCAAAAAATACAATGTCGGATAGAAAAGCTGAAACCGTGGCAGAAAAGAAAAAACGTAACCGCCTGCTCGGGACAGGAACAAAATCCAGCAAATGTATCGTATGCAGCAAGGAATGTGCTGCGATAACCGACTTAGTCACCTTAGGACACATCAATAGCGGATGGTACTCCATGCTATTACACGAGTGGATAAATGATGATATACCTATAATATATGTATTGAATGTCGATATTAATTTTTTTCAAAAAGGCCTTTTAAAAGACACGTTTAAAGAATTTGTTGAATTGTGAGATCTTTCGAACGCTGGCGCGTGGCAGCATTGCCGTCGACTGTGAATTTAGATTCTAAAGTAAAGGAAAGCGTCAATAATATTTCATAATATTCTTCTTCTTCTATGTGCCATACTGGTAATAGATCGTAGCGATCACCAATATACAAATCATTACGTTGTCCCGCATCTGCCATTAATTGTAATTGGTCCAATTTTTAATATTTTCCAGTCAATCTGTCCTCCTTCTTTCCGGACTTATTTTTCCTTCTATCTGCACTTGTATGATAGTATATAAAATTTCGTACTTTATACCTCTCACGATGTGACCGAGGTTTCATAAAGCAATTCATATTTCCCTACTGTACTCGACGGCGAATATAGCGATTATACATACGAGTTGAGCTTGTCTTAGACGAATTTAAAACGAATATCCTAGGGAAATTAAAATCAACCGCGAATGTTCCATGGCTCGCGATACGTCTATTAAATTATAACGAATAACTTAAAACTGAATAATTGCAAGGCAGAATAATAAGCTCTTATAGGTTTTTATATTATTTTTGTCTGCATCGGTTTTTGTAGGTTTTAACCTAAAATAAGGACAAAACCGATCGATATAACAACTAAAATGAAAATACTTTCAAAAATATTTTTAAATGTAAATAAATCAACTGAAAAAATAACGATTCGCCATAATTAAAAGGTCGCGTAATATTCTTTTGCGAAGGTTTCGCCTTTTATTAAAAAGAGAATCCCGATTTATTAGTTAAATCTTGTTAGTAGCAGTAACAAAACAGCGACATTTTGTATAAACAGGTACAACCTTGAGCCTTGAGAAAATGTGAAATATTAAAAAAAAAAACTGAAGCCATATAGTTGTGAGTCGTTGTAAAGATTTTGTATTAAAACAGTTTTCCTATTTCACATTATTCAGAGTTGTTTACACTCGTACATATATGTATATATGTATATATACATATATATATATATATATATATATATATATATATAAATAATATATACATATATATAAAATAAATATACATACCGAAATTTTCGTCTTTGTAAAATCATGTTTTTGGGGAAACATCTATTAAAAAACATCACATACATAACTATAACTATTTTAATCGTGTAGAATTTTGTTTCAATGTAAATCAAAAGCAGCCATGGGAATGAATTTTGGAATTCTTCGACTGGATTTTTTTTTTCAATAATTCTTCTATAGATTCAAATATATTTCCGGAGAATCCGGTACGTTAAATCCAAACAGTACATGAGATATAAGATTTAAATTATTATACACAGTAAAAATCAAATTTCTAAATTTCTTAAAATTATTTAATGAAAAAATCGATTACACCGTATCACATCAAAAAATCTGACGGAATTTAGTCAAAGACAGAAAACGAAAAGGCGGATACTTTCGCAGAATACCATGTATTTCAACCTCAAAGCATTGGTATTCTGGAGCATACTTTGAAAATTATGAAGCATAACTCCAGTGTAATACAATATTGCCCCAATTACAAATTTCACATCACATCGAGTTAGCTTCAGTCGTCTATTAAAACACTAAAAAGCAACAAAGCACAGGGAGAAGATGGCATAACACACAATATTCTAAAACATCTTCCCAAGAAGGGGCTTGTTCTACTTTTGTACATATATCATTCCATGTTGAGACTCTCTTATTTCCCAGAAAGATGGAAAATATCTATAATTAAAATGATCCGCACACGGGAAACCTCTTACTGACCCCGCATCATACAGACCGATTAGCCTACTTGACACATTTAGAAAAATATTCGAAAGGCTATTATAACCGATTATTTATACAATCAAGAATGAATATCATTTGCTCTCAAATCATCAGTTTGGTTTCCGGCATAGCCACTCAGCGATTCAGCAATGTCATCGAGTAGTGGATGCTATTGAATCTGTCCTACAACGTGGTTTATACCGTTCCGCAGTTTTCTCGGATGTGGCCAAAGCTTTTGACCGAGTCTAGCATGAAGGATTACTATATAAGGTCTATGAAATATTACCTCTAGAATTATACCACCTTCTTAAATCATATCCAAGTAACAGACGATTTGAAGTAAAAGAAGGTAGCTCTACGTCAAGCATACGGATTGTAAATGCGTCGGTTCCTCAGGGAAGCGTATTGGGTCCATTACTTTATAATATTTATACTGCAGACATTCCAACCACTCTGGTTACTATGCAGGCTACTTTTGCAAATGGCATCTTAATTTTGGCAAGCCACGAAGATCCTCGAAAAACATCCAGATTTATACAGCACCATCTTAATAGCATTCAGCTGTGGGCGGTTAAGTTGAAATCAGCAATCAAAAATCGGTCCGTGTTACTTTCACAAAACGACGTCAAAATTTCTCACCAATCTTTTATAATGGTCACGCTATACCACAAGTATGCCAAGTAAAATATTTAGGGCTCATTTTAGACCGGGGTTTAACATGGATCCCTCGCGTTATTAATACAAGGAAAAAACTTGCATTGTTGATGCAAAAAATGTACCCATTTCTAGGTCGAACCTCTAAGCTAAAAGTACTATTATATAACACTGTTATTGTTCCTGTTTGGAAGTATGGACTTGAATTATACGGATCAATTGCTAAATCATATCTCCGCAAGATACAGAAATTTCAGTCCAAGACGCTGAGGGCAATCGTAAATGCGCCCTATTATGTTCGCAACATCATATATACAATGATCTAGATATACCTACAAACATCAATATAAGAAAATACATGAAAAATTTGGTCACAGTTCAAATCCGCTAATGACACGGATGTCAACATTCACTTTGCCAGATAAGCCTTCAAGACGACTGAAAGAAAACAGTGCCGAGATGCCCTTGGAGTTAAGATTAAATAGTGCCTGACCTAAGCTGGCACAAAGACAGCAAAACAACCTGCTCCATTGGGACAAGTTGTTCTGAAAGAAGAAGAATAATTTTAATTTAGATATTGTGTTTATGACCTCTTGGTGGGTACACGAAAAAAATAAATTCTACGATAGGGGCTAAAATTTCTACGGACATTGAGATAAATTTAACAAAAAAACAGTCAACGATAAAATTTTATTTTGGGCGTACTCGGGGTCGGAGCCCAAAATCTCAAAATTCATACTTTATACACAGGTCATTTGTAATAATTTAATACATTACACGTATGTGGAAAATTTCATCTAAATCGCTAGCACTTTTTCTAAGATAACCAGTATACATATATATCATCATCATTAAGTGTGCCGTCTTCGTATCGGAGATGAGGTTAATTATTTGAAATATTTAATAATAGAACGGTTGCATTATGAGCGCAAAATAAATTTCTAATTTACAAAAAAATATCATTTCACCAAAATGTCTCAGTCCGGTATTTTTTGTTAAACTTTTTCTATGAGTAATTATAAGACTTTATTTCTATTACTTCACTTGTTAATGTATATATTAAGTTTATCTGATAGGGAAACCATATTACGTTTCTTTCTAGTTGGAGAAATATCGGTACGTATAAAGTAGAAACTAACCAACGTGGACGTCTTGTGTCTATTTTTTACATATTATACGAAGCTGTACCCGACCGAATGAGAAATACTTAAATATGTAGGAGACTGGACTGTATAACATGATGGGGCAGATGGTCAAACTGAAGTGGACGTGAACAAGGAACATGGATAAAAGTAAACGATAATGCGCAGAAAAAAAAACGAACGCTGAAATACATCGTAAGAGTATATATATCAGCAGATTGCTAACTCATGTATTTACGTTCAACAATGGACCTATATAGGATAAAAATGTTAATATATATGTATATATATATATATATATATATATACATATATATATATATATATATATATATATATATATATATATATATATACTTATCCTTCGTGTCAGGTTCAGGCACCATTACAATACGGAACACCACAAGTTCAAAAATTGAATAGCTTTCTTCCATCTATAATATTATAAACAGTTTCCTCAATGAGGAATAAGTTATCTATAAAGTTTACCATGTTACTTCCTCAATTTTTCCCCGAAAAAATTTTTTTTTGCGCAGACCCTTAGAAATATAATTAATAAAATGGAAAGACCTACTGGACGTTAAAATCCGAATTTTGTGCCCTTCTTTCAAAAAATATAAACTCGACATTTGGCGTCTTACTGAAATCATCTTCTTCAACTCTCGACTTTAGGGAAAAGTCATTTTATACATATAGTATATATATATATATATACATGTATATATATGTAGATACGTGTGTGTAACACAGTTGTACAGTTCGTCGGCAGTATTAACGCGTGACTAAAATATTGAACTTTATTATTCGATAAATGAACTAATACGATGTTATCTTTAAGAAGATGGAAAGCATTTGCTAGCGAATAGAATTGAAGGAGCCTTTTAGTAATCGAGAGATATAGATGAAACAGAATGCGAACTGAAAAGTAATCCGATGAATGAAATGGATTTCCCGTTCGACGAAATATTACTATTATTATTACTATTATTACTATTATTTCCATTACTATTACGACCATGAAAATGGATATTATTACTATGGATATTATTATTATATAGCGATAGGAGCTTCGCAATTTCGGGCTATAGAACTAGCGGAATAATACCGTGGTAACGGAAAAAAATGTCCGGTATAACGCTATTAAAACGGAATGTCGATGGTTTTAGTAGTAGGCCTTAACTTCTGATTTATAACTAACGTATATTCGAATGTAGTCCAATACACCCGCCCCTTACTTATATATATATATATATATATATATATATATACATATAAATATACAGGCACACACACCAACGGACAAAATACTCGGTGTTAACGACTATCGATATAAGAAATTCGTTCGTTTTCTATACCAATTTCAAAATGGCCACCGAAGCTTTTCACGGTGATTATTGACAGACTGGTCAAACCGAAACTAATTCATTCAACGACTTGTCTTCGTGTTCTGTCACGTCTGATCATCTGTTCTTATCCTTCCAAGTGAAAGTCGTAAATCGAAGGACTATAGACCTTGTATTACAAGGCTTCGATGGATTCGCAGACATTTCCAATTTTTGCGATTTTACTTAATTATCCCATAATTACTTTTAATTAGATCGTTATTAAATCAGTCGTTAATACACCTTAAATGACCATTACAAAACAATCAACTGTAAAAATTTAAGATGTAAATAACTTTACTACATATATGGATATCGCAATAAAAAAAAAAAAAACACTAATCTTATACGTTTAATCGTTTTAATTGATTTTAGCTCAAATTTAATCGTTTTAACTGATTTTACATCACTATACGCCTTTATCTATCCACCCCCTCAGTGAAGTATTTCCCCAACGTATTCCAACCATATCCGTTTTGCACTTTAAACAGTTGTTACCTTCTCTATATCATCGTGACACCGCGTCATAGGCTGCTTTCTTTTCTGTTCATTGGCCTCTATTGCAAGATACGTTATTGTCGTTTCTTGGAGGCCAAGCACATCTCCATTTTAATCTAGCCAACCGCTATTATCCAATCGTGTTTGTTCTCGTATCCACGTCTTCTTATTTTCCATTCGATAACTTTATATATTAAGTGTTACTCTTTCGTGCGCAGTTTGAGTAGTTCTTATGATTTTTTATACTTATTTGTGCACGTGGCCGTGTTTCCGAGCACTGTCAAAAACTCACTGGATAAGCGGGATTCAATGTCCCCATTACCTCCGCCTTCGTCATCATTTCTTTATTCATTGAAATTCCCCGACTTAAGTATGTGTAACTGTCTACTTGTTCCGTCTGTTCTGAATTTATTGCAATTCCGGTTTTTTATTCTGTAATCTAGGTATGCACCTGGACAGTCGATTGACATGGCCGCATTATATAGACCTTAACATATGGGTTAGAAAAATGAATTGGCTCTTAGGCAGGAATAGTGTTCTCTCATTGACCAATAAGCGTTTGGTATATACAACAGTTATAAAGCCAGTCTGGACCTACGGAATAGAGCTCAAAAAAAAGCAAATATAAAGGTGCTACAAACGTTTCAAAATAAAATATTAAGAACAATGACAGGTGCACCCTGGTACATAACCAACACAACCCTACATAGAGACTTGAATATTCCATGTGTGTCCGATGTTATAAAGCAGTACGCTCAAAGACATGTACTTAGACTGGACGGTCATCCTAATACCTTGACTCAAAGATTGCTGAACACCTCCAGTAACACCAGGAGGTTGAAGCGTAATAAACCACTGGACCTTGAAATTTTAAATAAAAAATTAATTAAACTTATTATATGTTATTACTTATTAATTAAAGAACCACAAAAAGGTTCCAGCTCTAGCAAATCGTTATCAAGTGGACGAAGTAAAAGTAGAAAGTAAAAAAAAACCCTGATCGTAATAAAATGAGAATAAAATGTAAGAAAATACTTACTATACTAATAGCTCGGATTAAAAATATATATATATGCACTAATGGCTTGGATTAAAAACTCAGTTGCGTCAATAAACTAACCTCACGGTGAACGTTTTGGATAACTTTAATTACAAAAATTAGTTAAAATCACTAAACGTTTATTTCTTGAAAATTCACAAAACTTTTCGGCAATTACGCCATTATCGAGTGATATTTAAATTAAAATTAATATTTGAAAAATCAAAACACAAAAATATAAATTTAAGATCACAAATTTATATTTTTTCGTTTTTATTTTTCAAATCGTTATTTTTATTTTTATTTAATAAAAAAAAAAAAATTTTTTTTTATAACGTTAAATTCAACCAGTGTATATACAAATAGTCGATAGATAACCAAATCTTACAACCAAATGATCCACCCTCTATATCTATTAGTGTACTATCGTGAGGTTAATTATATTAATTTCAGTTATTTTCTGTACTTTTTATTTTTGCCCAAACTTGAACTTAATTAGCCTCAAAACTTTGTACTCTCCTTAAATACTTAAATTAAGTGATTTTCAATTAATTTTTTTATCGTTTACAATTCAAAATCACTACATTTCCACGCTATTTGATCTGGTAGTGATTTTAAAATAAAAAAAAAACAATAAATAAATAGTTGAAATTGTTAAATTTGTATTAAAAAACTCAAAGCTTTCGGTTTTATTAAGCCATTTTCAAGTCATGCATAAATAAAAATCAATAAGTAAATAATAATTAAAAATAAAAACAAAGAAATCTAATGAAAGAAAATACATTAAACATATGTACATCATTACGAAGAATAATTAAAATAACAGATCTGTAAACTAAACCAATGGAGAATGTATACTTTATATATATATTTTTTTTTTTTATTTCTTATTTATTTATATATTTGTATTTATACGCACCCTTGAAAATGACTAAACTAGCCGAAAAATGTTGTGTTTTTTTTTTAATACAGATTTAGTGATCTAACTACTTTTTTTATCGTTTATTTCCGCGCTAGTTTGCAGGATAAATGAACGAACTTTAGCTTATTTTCAAGAACGCGATTATTAAATGTCGAAATTTGAATTAATTTTTAAGTGAATCTTCCATTGGCGCGTTGTACGTATATAGGAAGTTAACCCGTAAAATGAGCGAGCCAATTCGTTTTCTCTTGCGCGAGCGTGCACGGTCGTCCGTTATTTCGTTCAAATCTTCGCTGCACAAAGGATGTATGTTCGACAAGCATAGCGGACAGTGTGTTTATTATCTTTTCGAAATTTCTACAAAATCGTGTGTTCGTTAACTAAATATCTTTTCTTTTTCGTGATGTACACTTTGAATTTAATATATTCAATTAGATTTTATATTGTACGATACTGCATTTTATATTATCGTCTTTAAGTTTCACTGCTTCCCTGCGCCTTGAAGCACAGTTCTGTTTCCTTTATAAATTAAACGATATAGGTCTTTAATTCGATCACCTCGATTTTAAAAGATTATAATAAAGGTTTACATAAATTATAACGTGCGTACTTGTATAGAGCACGTACTAAGATATGATAGCCTATTGAAATATATTATAGAAGAAAAAATATCCATGTGCAAGCATAAAGGACAAACAGGACAGGTCAAATGAAAGAACAAACGAATATCGAAGGATGCATTCAATTAAAAAGGTTAGTAGTAGAACAGAAAACATGAAAGACTTCGACAATAGAGGCTAAACAGTCTAAGGTGACTACTGATACGCCGACTGATACATACGTATTATTATTAATGTAAATTAACTTGTCGTATGCAGCAACTAAGGCTTGAGGCACGAAGGATAGTTACAGACGACACACGTGCAAGAATACGGTTAGATTAGTTAGAAGTGTATTCATCTTCGAAGAGAGATGGAAATGAGGAGGGAAGGTCGTGAGACAATACACTTAATGAAGATACGGGAGTCGGAAAGCGTTACACACGATGCACTGAGGAGTCAAAGTTATGTTGATCAAGTATGAATGGGTGAGTCATTTTATATATATATATATATATATAATATATATATATATATATATAGAGAGAGAGAGAGAGAAGAAATAGAAGAATAAATATGTATTTACAAAACATATAAACAAAATCATGAATACATGAATAATTTGAATAATGAAGAACGTTAAGTACCTTAATACCTTAACAGTTAACTTACTAATGTACAACGAAATCTAATGTATATGTGATAAAATTAAAATTTAAAACTTGAAATTTAAAGTTTTAAACTTTTAAGTACAGGAAAAATTTTTAAAAAATACCTGCAATATATGTGTATATATATGTAATCACCATTAAGTGTGGTCTCCGTATCGGAGGTAGGCGACTACTTACCTATACATATTTCGTTGTACAGTGTAAGTAGGCAATCGTATAGACACATAACACACCCGGTAGAACTGATACCGTGCTCTAGCCACTAAGCTATACGTACGAATATTTACGTATAGAAAAACCAATTGAAGCGGTCGATGTAAAATTTAAACCACCGCAATGCGCGATATATCTTCGAATAAGTTTTTATCGTTTTCAGCCATACTCTGTTAAATCGACTTTTCCCGATATTATATAAACAACCGGAACGACGTTTATCGTTTATTCATCGTCGGGAAATTACCAACTTGACGAATGAACTATTTTCGTTCGTTTATAATTACTACACGCACACACACACATACACGAGTAGATATTAACGACGATAACGGCGATGATGTTGGAAAAATGAGCGATATTAAAAGTATGTAGAAAAAGACAGACGTATAGATAAGAGAAATGGAAACGAGTATCTTCGGTTATTTATTACCGAAATGACTGAAAGGAAATAACCGAAAGAAGAATAAAATCCGTCTTACGCTCATTTCACTAACAAGGCTTTTAAAAGCTTTATCGAAAGACCTGTACGCTACAAGAGGACAAACAAAAACTCTCTCGGCCCTCCAGTTGCAGACGCCATTAATCAACAGTTTTCACAGAGCACGCAGAACACGAGGTGAGAAATAGAATAAACAACGGCGATGATAGTAGTAGTAGTAGTAGTAATAATAATAAGAAACGTTTCCTAAAGGATGATGCCAAAGGCGCAGATATTATATAACGGCTTTTAGTCGATAGGTAAAACAAAACAAATTCCTTTGTTTCTCGAAGAAGGGGCAGGCAACACGTGGTTAAATCTTTAGCTGATACCGCTTGAATATATACTTCGTCGAGAATACAATAGTCGTCATCAAAGATAATAGCATTTTCAATCAGGCGAGAATCGATTAATCACATCGCCGGCCTTATGTATAAAATATATCAGTTCGTCGAGTACCGAGTCTTATCTTATCTGTATTCGCTGTAAAGATTTTAAACAATCAGACTGTTCTAGCGAAATATAGTCGTAAAAGCACGATAAACAACTCCTACTTATCGACTAGGAATATATTATTCTCGGTCCCGGAGTATTCTTTACATAGAATTTTGACTGATTTTAGTAAAAAGCATTTAACGCAGTCAGCAAGATGGCTTCAACTATCTCGAAAGATCATGAAACCGTAAGAACTATATGTAGCTCCAAACGGATACGTATCCGACAGCGGAGTTATGTAACTCCGACTACAGGTTCGAATGAATATTACGCAGGTCCAGGTTCACACGGTTCTGTATATAAAGACCCGACATTGAGAAAAATAGACCAGTGTCGTTCTCTACGTTTTAAAACGTAGCGAATTATAATAAACTAATTTCCTTATATAATTCAAACGTATTTTTCATCGCTCACCCGAGTACGTGTGGTTTTATGAAAATTCACCCACGTGAAATTTTTTTTTCTTTGAAATTTGTAGTCTTCGCAAAAAATGTTTAAACTTAAATATTCGAACGTATCTTCTCGTCTTAATAATAACAAAATATAAAAATTTGCAATTTCTTACTGATAAGCGGTAAAATTAAGTTTGCCGATTGACGAATTTCTACAGTATTAATGAGTGACAATACAGATATAACAGTGTAGCCGAAATTCTATTATATGAACTGGAGAAACTAAGTTAAATATTTAGGTGTTAAGACAAAAGAATAAATTTTGAAAATCGTTTAAATCACAAAACGAAACAATAATAAAAATCTTATTTATACTCTATTCGATAAAGAAAATTAAAATTCTAAACTAAGCCGAAATAAGAAAATACTAATATTCTACTTCTTTGTCCAATTGAATGTTCTCAGTCGTTGGTAGCAACTATGGCGACTCTTTCTTTATGTTACGATTAATTTATCTGTTTAAAATTTAATATTTAAATCTTATATTTAGAATACTACTATTTTATAGTCGCATTGTGGTAATACTGATAATTGTCACGCGTTGTAGTTAATTTATCGTGAACCTTTATAGATAAGATGGAGGTCGTTGTATAATGTGTCGCTGGTTGTTCGTTTTATGTCGTGCTCGTTTCTTTTTCTCCCTCGTTTTAATTTGTTCTAAATGTCGTTTTCGTAATTAAATGTAATTAAACGTTTTAAATGTCGTTTTCGTAATTTAATGTAATTAAAACGTTTATTAAAATGTCGTTGTCGTAATTTAATGTAATTAAAACGTTTTAAATGTCGTTTTCGTAATTTAATGTAATTAAAACGTTTATTAAAATGTCGTTGTCGTAATTTAATGTAATTAAAACGTTTATTAAATGTCGTTTTCGTAATTTAATGTAATTAAATGTTTATCAAAATATTTGTTCGTAAATTAATATATTTTGATTGTAAAACCTAATAATCCACAAATATATTTTTGGTCCTCCGGTGCGGATTGTTAATTTTGTTATTGTTAAATATGGATAAACTTAAGCGTACTAAACGCATCGTTAAAATAAATTTACTTAAAATTAAGGATAAAATTAGTAATATTTTAGATAATCCTGTTAACACAGAAAATTTATTAAAAGCTGATGAGCTTATGTCTAATTTTCGTAAATATAATATGAATTGTGAAGAATTATCAATGCAAATTTGTCAATTACTCGATGAAGATAATAAAGAACACCGTCAATTGCAAGAACAACTACTGGATGACGATGCAGAGATGCAAGAAGTTTATGCCAGTTACTGCGCAAAAATTAAAACATTGCAAAATTCGATTTCATCCGAGAAATTGTGCAGTTCATTACTAGAAACAACGTCGGTAAATATGAAACCTAAATTAAAGGATATTGATGTTCCCAAGTACAACGGTAAGGAAGAAAATTTTTATGATTTTAAAAATTTGTTCGAAAATTTAATACACAATAATAATGATTTATCAAATGTTCAAAAATTATATTACTTAAAACAATCTTTAATCGGTGATGCACACAATATAGTAAAAGATTTTGAATTAAATGAAACAGCTTATTTAGAAGCTTGGTCGAGATTTTTAGAAAGGTATGAAAATCGTCGGTCGATTATACGCACTCATTTTCGTAATTTGATTAATTTACAATCAATAAAAAATGAATTTGGCGTTCAAAAACTTGTTGACCAAACTAATTCTATTCTGTCGGGTTTAAAAATATGCGGTGAAAATATCGAAAATACCTTTTCACGGTTTATTACATACTTAGTTAGTACGAAATTAGATTATAACACACAAAAAGATTGGGAAAATTCGATTTTAACTAATAAAACATTTCCGAAATATGAAGAATTAAGCAAATTTTTGCAATCTCGTTCATTCGTTATCGAAGAAAGGCATAAACACAATTCGTTTTCGGTAAATTTAAAAGATTATAAAAAACAACAACTTGAAAAGAAATCGTTTATTACAATAAATGTAAAATGCTCGTTATGTTTAAAAAATCACTATTTGAATCAATGCACACAGTTTAAAGATAAATCACCCCATGAAAGATTCGAATATGTAAAAAGTAATCGTCTTTGTTTAATATGTTTCGCTTCTAATCATATCGCGAAACAATGTACATCAAATTATCGTTGTAAATGTGGAAAAAATCATCATTCGTTGTTGCATTTTCCACCTAAATTAGAAACCGCATCCAAACATTTAACAAATTCCGTAATAAGTAATAATAATTCGTCGGTAATTGATCAGAAAACCGTAAATTCAAGCGAATTATCGTCGTTATCTTGCTTACGAAGTATTAAAAATAAGTTTATACTTTTACCGTCGGCTCTCGTTAAATTTGAATGTAATGGTACGGTCGGAAACGCTCGTATTTTATTAGATAGTTGTTCGCAAGCAACTTTAGTATCGGACACATTTGTTAAAAAATATGGTTTACCTATTTCGCCGTTTAAACCTAATTTTTCGGTTCGTGGAATCGGTAGTTCGGTAAATATTAACGCGTCGGTAAATATTACAGTAAAATCGCGTGTTCAGACTTTTTCGTTAGAAATAGAAGCGGATATCGTTCCATCTTCAGCAATAGCATATACCGCGTTCGTTGAAAATGAGATGAAATTAAGTAAAGATGTTATTAAAGGATTACAATTGGCGGATCCAGCTCTTGCACAAAAAAATATCGCTATTGGAAATGTTGACATTTTACTGGGTGCCGAATATTATGAAAAATGTCTTTGTAATGAAACTAGAAGTATCGAAGGTCTAACTCTTAGACTAACCAAATTTGGATGGATCGTTTCTGGTTCTTTGTTGTACGTCAAAAAAAATGACATTAATTTTTCTGGTTGTTGTACCATACAAGACATTTACAATAATCTAAATAAATTTTGGGAAATGGAATGCGTCAATGAGAATTCACAGAAGAACATTCCGATAAAAGATAAATGTGTTGAGCATTTTGAAAATAATTATTCAATAGCCCCAGACGGAAAATTCGTTGTAAAATTGCCGTTTAACACAGATCGAACTTTGGTCGCTAATAATCGTAGTAAAGCGTTATCGAGTTTGTTTAGAATCGAACGAACACTTGGAATAGACGTGAAATCTCTTTATAATAATTTTTTACGGGAATATTTATCAAGCGGACACATGTCACGAGTCAACCCAGTCAGTTCGCCTGTTTACTATATTCCTCATCGTGAAGTTATTCGGAAGGATAGTTTAACTACTCCGGTTCGTGTAGTTTTTAATGCATCATCAAAAAGTAAGGATCAGAAGTCATTAAATGATGTATTGATGGTCGGTCCAGTGCTACAGCGTGATTTATTTGATATATTGATTTCGTGGCGTTCGTATAATTACTGTTTTTGTGCAGATATAGAAAAAATGTATCGAATGATATGGGTTGCAGAAGATGACAGGGATATGCAGAGGATATTATGGAGAGAAAATATTTCCGATGCTGTCCAGGAGTATCGATTAAACACGCTCACATATGGTACCGTTCCTGCTTCGTTCCTAGCCACGAAATGTCTAAATGTCATTGCTGAGGAAATAAAAGATAAACATCCTGTAGCTTCGAAAATAATAACGGACAATTTTTATATGGATGATTTATTATGTGGTGGTAAAACAGTAGACGAGATGATACGTTTACAAAATGTGATCCATAGTAAGTTAGAAAACCATGGATTTCATTTAAGAAAATATGCATCGAATTCGATAGATTTTTTGAAGAAGTTAAATTCAAATTTATTGTTAAATAATGATGCTCGTGATTTTGAACAAAAAATTCAGGTTTTAGGTATATCGTGGTTGCCTGATCAAGATAATTTTAAAATCAAATTAAATGTAAATTCTTGTCCAATTGGTTCAAAGCTTACAAAGAGGATAATGCTGTCCTGTATATCGCGCACATTCGATCCTCTAGGATTAATATCTCCGATAACAGTTAATGGCAAATTGCTTTTACAAGAATTGTGGAAAGAAGGTGTATACTGGGATGATTCAGTTTCAGAAAAATTATCAGAGCTTTTTACAGATTATATCGTCGATTTAAGTAAATTGGAATCGTTCGTCGTTCCTCGACTTCTTTCAATGACACCATCGTCCGAGATCATAGGATTTTGCGATGCTAGTAGTAAAGCAATTTGTTGCGTCATTTACCTTCGTACAGTTGGGCACCTCGATAATGTAACGTGTCAACTTGTTTGTTCGAAAACTCGTGTTGCTCCATTACGACCACTTACTATACCCAAGATGGAGTTGTTGGCTGCAGCGTTGTTAGCGTCATTGGTTGATAAAGTTCGGAAAATTTTGAACATTGATATTTCAAAAGTTTATTTATTTTCAGATTCAACTGTTGTCCTTTGTTGGCTGTCGGCACCTTCGACAAATTGGAAGACGTTTGTTGCTAATCGTGTTACCAAAATCTCGAGATTATTACCCTTTCGTTGCTGGCATTACGTGCCTACAGCTGAAAATATTGCTGACATTGGTACTCGAGGATTGAAATGTAATGACTTTCTGTCATACAAGGCATGGGTACATGGTCCCAAATTCTTGATGATGTCAAATGCATTTTCGTTACATCGAATTCCGAATCTTGATGTTCATAGTGCTTTGGAAAGGCGTAGGATAAAGATTACGTACAACACTGCTGTGACATATAATTTTATTGATAAATTTTCGTCGTACTCTCGGTTGGTTCGAGTCATTGCATATATGTTACGATTCGGCAATCGTTCAAAAATTTCAATAAAATTTGAATCGTTGGTAATAGACAATGACGAATTTAAGCGTGCGTTAACAGTTCTTATTCGTCTAGAACAACAATCGTCGTTTCCAGAAGATGTGGATCGGTTAAAAAATGAATTTCCATTGAAAAAGAAAAGTAGACTACTATCATTGACACCGTTTCTAGATGTTGATGGCATTCTGCGTGTTGGCGGTCGGATTCATAATTCGTCGTTTTCAATGGAGAAGAAACATCCAATTATTTTGCATGCTCGATCACATCTTTGTCGGATCTATATAAGACATTTACATGAAAAATATTTTCACGCTGGTCGTTTATTTTTGTTGTCACACATTCAAGCAAAACATTGGATTGTCGGTGGTCTGACAAATGTGATCAAACTCATTATTAAAAATTGTGTTCATTGTATCAGATTAAGAGCCCAAACGAGTCAACAAATAATGGGTCAGTTACCTGCCGCAAGAATCGGAATCGATCGTCCATTTGCCAACACAGGTGTAGATTTTGCTGGACCATTTGCATGTAAATGTGTCGGACATCGAACTACTCGTCAGTACAAAATATATATCGCAATTTTTGTGTGTTTCGTTGTAAAGACCAATTTCATCATTAATAATTTTACCCACCTCTGAACAATGGTTCAGCTGGGGGAGTATGTTACGATTAATTTATCTGTTTAAAATTTAATATTTAAATCTTATATTTAGAATACTACTATTTTATAGTCGCATTGTGGTAATACTGATAATTGTCACGCGTTGTAGTTAATTTATCGTTAACCTTTATAGATAAGATGGAGGTCGTTGTATAATGTGTCGCTGGTTGTTCGTTTTATGTCGTGCTCGTTTCTTTTTCTCCCTCGTTTTAATTTGTTCTAAATGTCGTTTTCGTAATTAAATGTAATTAAACGTTTTAAATGTCGTTTTCGTAATTTAATGTAATTAAAACGTTTATTAAAATGTCGTTGTCGTAATTTAATGTAATTAAAACGTTTTAAATGTCGTTTTCGTAATTTAATGTAATTAAAACGTTTATTAAAATGTCGTTGTCGTAATTTAATGTAATTAAAACGTTTATTAAATGTCGTTTTCGTAATTTAATGTAATTAAATGTTTATCAAAATATTTGTTCGTAAATTAATATATTTTGATTGTAAAACCTAATAATCCATGAATACTTTATATTCATGTCATAATTGCTTACTAGGAAATCTAATGCGGTGGTTTTCCGTTGCCTTCCGTATCGCAATATCACAGCCGATGAAATTAATATGTAATTTCGCTTGTGAGTATCTTAATCAATCCTTATGTGAAGTCATTCTTCACCAGCCTTGAAGAAGTAATAGTGCTGCTGCTGACCAGCACTATGATTTTCTGTTAGGGTTTACTCCCTTAGCCTTTAAGGCAGCGGCTTGTTACTGAGGAGATAACAGATTATACGGTTTTTACGGCGACATTAACCCGCCAATGGAGAGACTATGCAGACTTTTTTTTATGGCCAGTTCCTCAAGCTGATCATCTGCATCCTCGTGCCTCCTACTCTGTCACTACTGGAATCACCTGCCTGAGGCTTTCCACCGATACTAATATATATATATGCGTGTCCTATTTATACAATCTAAGACTACATACAAAAAAACTCCAAATAGTCGGAAATAACTGTTCCAGAATTATATTAAATTTAGATATATTTAAAAAATGCGAGATATATATTACATTCATCCTGTATAGAAGATACCGCGCGTATATACTTCAAAAATTTCTACAACAGATTGCCAGGGTCATAGTAAACTATAACTACAAATCATTATCATTAAGATATAAAGAATACAAACGTAGAAAACTGTAATATAATCTGCTTTATTAAAGTATTTACTATACTTTACATTAACTTTATTAGAGACTTTCTCGTTAATATACGCTATCTACAATTTTATTTGTTGCAATTTACTTACTTATCTATTTATATCTACGCGTATATTTATAACAGTATGTATGACTGTATGTCTTTGTTAGCAGATTTTCTTGTTATTTTTATACTGCGATTTAATGTATTTCAATTAATTCTTAATTTTTACTTCTTGTTAACAATGTTTTCAATAATACGCTACTTTTATCACATTTAAATGTTCATTATATATATTCAGTTATATGTATCGTTTATATACACCATAAAAATATTTTGTTACGTATAGATACGGTTTGTAAGTATATATATATATATATATATATATATATATATATATATATATATATATATATAAATGTTTGTGATGTGGGAGGGGTTTGTACTGTGAATCAATTGAAACTCGAAATTAAACAAAAAAAACATATTATTATTATTATTGTTATTAAATCTACATTGAAAACAGGGAATAAAATCTGATTCGACTGAAAAAAATGAGTGATGCTGATTATATGATTATTTATAATTTTATTAATGTTGTATTATTATTGTTGTTTTATTCTTATTATTAATAAATTATTTTTATCGAATCTTAAGTTTTTTTTAAGCAGTAGTTTTCCGAAACTAATGTGCTATAACAAACTTCTCCGGACTTTTAAAAATATGTATATAATACACAGTTCACCGGAGGTAGTAAGTAAATAATAAATTGCTCTTAGTAGGATTTTGTGAAAAATTGGTGCCAGAAGGACGATACTATAAAAATCGGAAATTATCAATTCGATCAACTACCATAAAAAGTTCAACTTTTTCCACAATGATATATATATATTATATATTATATATATATATATATATATATATATACACGTGTATACGAAAAGCTTCCGGCACAAGCTTAAAACTAATTAAAAATAATTCGAACCAGATGAAAATACAACTGAAATTGTTACGTCCTACGTACGGTTATTTAAAGTTCGGGAAAACAACCTTATTACTATGACGATTATTAAACTATTTATTATTTAAATTTATTAAATTTATAAATAAAGAAATAAATAAACATAACGTTATTACAAGGATGACTAGTTTTCCGTTTAATTGTAAGAGCGTTCAAATTTTAAAATGCACGAAAGTCGGAAAAATTTCAGAAAAACGTTAAATAATAAAATGAAAAAGGTAATTTTATAGAACGTTGTTTAAAAATTACTATAAACAAAAATATGTAACACAATCGCGTGCGAGTGAGTAAAACTCTTTTTATTGGATTTTTAAATAAAAAATTTTAAAATTAAAATTATTTTCTTTATTAAATATATACATATATAAATCGCATTAAGAGCAAACATCGACTAACTAAAAGAAAAGGAAGAAAGCATTTAACGTAAAATTACGTCGATCAAGAATAAATAACGGTTAGGTGTAAGCGAAGAATTAAATTATAACCAATTTTACGATGTTTAAAAAACACGCAATCTTATAATTAAAATATTTAACTTTATTAAGAACAGTTGTTTTTTTTTAATAGTGTAACTGTCGCGTTGGTTAATAAACTATAATTGATATTAATATACTGTAATGGTATTAAAAAAAAAAAAAAAAATGACCCAAGCTCTGACAATATTTAACATATGTAACTAAACATTTAATAGCAAATAACAATCTCCTTTCTCCTTTGCAAGCTGGTGGGCGTAAGACGAGATCTGCTATAGATCATCTGCTCACTTTACAGAGGCAGATATTAACATCACAACATGATAAACAGCACTTATATGCTGTATTCTTCGATTTAGAAAAAGCGTTTGATCGCTTGTGGCGACATGGGCTATTAATAAAAATAAAGTCCGTCGATATAACCGGTAATTTAGGCAACTACTTATGCAGTTTCCTAAACAACCGAACTTTTCAAGTTAAGATCGGTTTGTCAAAATCAGCACCAGTTCAGACTGAAAACGGTGTTCCACAACACTCTGCACTTAGTGCAACCTTGTTTATGTTCGATGACATAGCAAATTATATCTCGCAGACTGTTACCGCTCGGCTTTACATTGACGATCTTAATATATCCTTCGTCATCCAGTATTCCTTCTAATGCATAAAAAATCCTACAAAAAACCATAGATCGTTTACAGCAATATACGAAAGGTTTATATTTTTCCACATCCAAATCATCATACATTATTTTCCATAAGAGGCGTCTATCATCTCCAAGCTTTTCTTTAATTATAAATAACTTTCCCTTAACATCCAAAACAAGAGTAAAATTCCTAGGTTTATTGTTCGACTCCAAATTAACCTGGCGATACCATATAAATTAAGTCAAGAGTAGATGCTTAAAACTACTCCCAATTCTAAAATATTTATCAAACCCAAAATATAATATAAAACCAAAATCCTCTTAAATATTTATAAATCTATAATCCTATCACGAATCAACTATGGGTGTCAGGTATACTCAACAGCTAGTAAATCTATATTAAGGGACATTAGATATACACCGTGCTGGACTTCGATCCATCCTTGCAGGACATCCCTCATCACCATCGGAGAGCTTGTGTGCATTAGCAGGATCTTTTCCACTTACATACTACAGAAAATACCATAGTTACCTCTATTTAAGCCGTCTGCTCAGCTACAATAAAACATTTTCATATACCAAAGAACGTACATCCCCTAACCCCCATTTTGCAAATGACCCTATACCAAACCTACTTAACATACTATCAACATACCACATAAGCTTCATTCCAAAATCAACATTGAATTACAATATAACGATACCTCCTTGGGACCCTTCCGAAACAAAAATAGATTTATCTCACACACAGCAAAATAACACCCTACAAATATAAAAGAAATGGTATTAAGCACTCTTCAAAAATACAATGACTACACACACGCATACACAGACGGAGAAAAATTTACAGCAGACAGCGAGAATTCACCAGCAGCTTGCTCTTATCAAATTGATAATATACTACACTCAATCCGACTGAGCGATGGCTGCATTTCTCTGGATGCAGAGTTGTATGGAATCATGTACTGTATTCAGTATATCAAATCAGCTGTACTTCCATGTCGAAAAGCACTGGTTATAACAGACTCCTTCTCCTCTCTACAACTAATATGCCGTCGAGACAATAAAAATACCATAATATTAGAAATCACAATCTACACACACTACATAAGGAAGGAAGGGAACTCCGCTTTCTATGGATCTCAAGTCATATTGGGATGGACGGTAGTGATAAAGTAGACCTTGAAGCTCGGTCTATGGTGCTTTCACCAGTACCAGAACACTCGCCACCTCCATCAACATTAGTACACGTACTCATGAATAACAGCAAACAGGAATGTACCACCGACTGGACATCACAAACAACTTTCCTTAGGAGCATAAAATCAACTATAGAACCTTGGTGGCCTCCAGATGGCATAAGCAGAAAATAATACGGTACCCTAAACCGTCTACGTGTGGGTCATACAGCAATATCACACAATTATCTTTATACCAGAAGCCCTACACCAACAAGCTGCCCCCCTATGCGGACATTTAACAGAACCAACGGTCACACACTTAATCTACAACAGCCAAACACACCACACCAAAATACTCTCAAACAACCCTCAATCAATAGGCAGTATTCTGGCTTTTGAAAGAGAAAGCGGACTCCTAGCATACATATAAACTAGACACACGTCTCCTTATGCTGTAATAACCCTGGTAGTTAGGCATATGAAGATTTACATAATATTAAAAAAAAAAAAAAAAAAAAATAGCAAATAATTAATCTAAGCAAACCATTTTTTTTATTCATTTTTTTGAACTTTTTTGTTTCTTTCTTTTTGTTTTTAAAAAGTTTATTACTTACTAACTTCAAAATTTACATTAAATAAAGATGAAACTTTTCAACTTAAAAACGATAGGTCTCGAATCGAGAATCGACAACACAGTTGCAAAATTCTTTAAAATATAGAAAATTTTTCTTATTAATAAATAAACTATTTAACAATTTATCACTAATATTATAGCTATGATTACAATTTTTATCGATTATATGTAATACTGTGTACTCTTTACAACAAAAGGGACAAACAATTTAAAATCTATGCGGGTTAAAACCTTATGATCAGTTAGTATTTGTGTTATTGAAGAATCTCAGGCATGAAAAATTTACATCTAACTCTTAGATTTAAATTAGGAATAAACTTACAAAGTTAGTTTATAATTGAAAGATTCAGAAAAACTCACACACTATTTTTAACTAAACAATGCGATTTTTTAATCATGCTAAAAAAAAGTATTTAAACTAGAATTATATGATCGAAATTATATTTTTGACGAATTAAATCATATATTATTTGATGTTTTAGCAATTGGAAAAATACTAGAAATTACATTACCAGCTTCATAACTAACAATTTTATTTATAACCTTTATTTAATTTTAGTATTTTATGTATACATGATTAAAGGTTTTAATTTTTTTTTTTAAATAATTCAGCATTGATGACTTAACTAGTACGAGAGTTGGAAAAAAAAAGATATTGTTGAGGTTTAAGAGGACACCAGACGGCGTAAACGAATATGATAGAGATGAAGTGTAGGGCAGAGTAGTAAAATACGTCGATTAAGAGAAAGATTCGGAGTAGATAATAGAGGAAAAAAGTTGGTGATGTATGCACGCTGGAGTAGACGGTCATGAGAGAGTGATATGTGGAAAAGGGGAAGCCTGTTGCGTGTTATGTAGTTGGAGCGGAACTAGTTAGCAGGTGGCTAACAAAAGTCAACCATGAGTTTAATAGAAAAAAGGAAATTATGATAGTATGAATTCCACTTCTCTTGCCAGGTGTAGTTAATGAAATATTTGAGAGCTATGTTTAGTACTGGAAATGGTATGGCCTTAAAGGTTGTTGATAACACAGTATGAAACGGGCTGAAATATCCACCGCTTCCTTCCCTACGATTCCCTAATGACCTAGACCCGTAAGAGGACCACTGGATATGTATCTTGTAGTTGGTAAAACGGGAATGGTATGGAATTTTTCGAATTTGTGTTCTTGAGAGCTGATACGTCGAAGGAGTCCATTACAGTTAGCGTTTTGGTATCACTAGGAACTAGGAATAAATGTTGAAAACAACTATTAATAGAACGGGTTAGGAATTCGGCATTGTCAGTAAAGCATAACGTTGCCGGTAAGTAACCTAATTAAGTTGCTTTCAAAATGAACTCATGACAAGATGGAACCCTGCATTATTGGTTCTTCTTGGCCGACTGCTTTCATTACCTCCTATCACCTTGAATACGTGATTTGTTATCATCTCTTCTAATAAATGTATGAATTTTTTACATGGAACCATTTTCGCTACTTTTAAGAGTAATCTCCTTCTCTCCAAAAAGCGCGCCTGTCTTTAGTTTTCTATCATAACCTGTTTCAATGTAGTTGGTTAACGCCGTGACTTAATGAGCACAGCTCAGATTCTTTCTAAACCCAGCTTAATCTGTGGGAAAGGCGTTTTTAATGATAATGAGAATTCTATTGCATATTACGCGTTCTAACAGTTTTTACGGTACACACAACAACAAGATTGACCTATAGTGCGATGCGTCCATCTTTTCCCGGCTTGATTATTGCCACGACTTTTGTTTCTTTAAAACGTTTTAGTAGTTTCTCGGTGTTCCAAATATCATCGAAAAACTCTATTAGAAATGTAATTTCTTTTGTGCCCAAATTCTTAATAAATTCGTGATAAATTCCATCAATACCAGCCGCTTTCCTGATTTTAATGGATTTAATTGCAGTTTCCACTTCTTCAATGGTAAAAGAACAAATTAGTGTATCATCCTGTAACTTGGTTAGCATAATCCTTAACTTCGATTTTACTGCACGTACCCTAGTCTTCTCTACTGGTACTTTTGATGATTTCAGTAATTTTTCTTCAATCTTGTTTGGAGAAATCTTGGATGATCTGAAGCTCCTTTGCACCCCCTCAAAAATTCAAAAATATTTCTCATAAGCGTCTACGCTTTTCGCGATGAGTGCATGAAATTCGTAGCCTCCACCGTCGATCGAAATCTTTATCTTTTTTTTTTGGTTTTACGCCAAAAAGTTCATTTAAGTCCACTTTATCATGTGTATTTTCATATTTAACCCAAAGTTCTTCATGTTCCTTTGTTCAGCATGGAACTGAGTTCTTTGCGGCATTCATTACAACATTGACAAATTCATTGTAATTTTTTGCAGTCGCAGCAATATGCTAAAGATTTTCTTCGATAAATTCTGAGAATTTATTCCAATTCTTCTTAGGAAAGATCGAACTTGGTTTCGGGGTGAATAACAAAGTGCAACTTTTTTGCATACCTCAATTAAAACGGGTCTTGCTGACTTCTGGGAAAATCTAGGAGCACTGATTTACAAATATTATTTGGGCTACTTTTAAGCAGCCTGAAGACAACGCAAAGGTCCGCAGTATAGTCATCTTGCTGAGTGAAAGTTGTCTTTCGCGTCATTTCCACATTGCTAACATCTATCAAATCTGAAAGGAATTCACCATTTTTATCTGTTCTATTATATCTTCATGCGCAGCTCTGTGACTGTTGAAGCATACCGGCGAAGTTTAGCGGCCACTTCACTGTTGGCGGTTTAAACACATTTGTGATATGAATACTGTCAACTTTAACGACTATTCTGGAAATGCTATTTTGACTCTATTGGGAGGCTACTTGGAAATTTCGTATACCGTTTTTAAGATATGTTGCTATCCCATATTGTAGTGAACAGCCGCTACAATCATAAAACCTTTGATTCCACCTCTTTTCTTAAGATCTTCATCGATTTCTGTATATGTTTCCTGAACGACATCCGAACTGATTGATTCCGCGATCCTATTAATGAATTCAGATTTATTTCGGGAGATTCCTTCTATGTTTATTTGCAAAATTCTAAAACCTCCGAAATTTCTGTTCGCCGTCTTATAGCCCTAAGAAGGGGTTTTTCGCGGTATATTCTAGCTCCTTTTGGTAGCATTCTTCACAGTCGCTTTTCCGCAAAATGCGTTATACTATCACGACTGCATCCAGAGGCACCACGGTAAGGTTGCTGCCTAACGGTACGCACGTACATCTAAATAAATAAAGTGTAGTAAAATATATCGATTAAGAGAGGGATTAGAATAGATAATAGAGGAAAAAATCGGGGTGGATGGCTACTAGAGTAGATGGTCATGAGAGAGTGATATGTGGCGCCAAAGCCAAGCCTATTGCGTGTTATGTAGTTGGAACGGAATAAGTTAATAGATGGTTTCTGGAAGTCAACTCTGAGTTTAATAACAAGAAGGAAGTTATAATAGTATGAATACCATTTCTCTTGCCAGGTGTGCTTAATGAAACATTTGAGAGCTATGTTTAGCACTGGAAATTAGCCTTATAAGTTGTTGAAAATACAGTACGGAACAGACTGAAATATCCACCGCTTCGCTCCCTACGATTACTTAATGACCGATAATCATTGACAGACTCGTCAAACGAAACTAATTCATTCAACGACTTGCCATCGCGTTCCGAAATTCATCGAAACGTTGTCATTGTTTAAACGAACAAGTAAATTACCTTCTGCATCTGTTGCTCGATGGAATTCTAATAGTAAGTTAGCTGAAGTAGTTTCGACAGTAACACAAGACTTGGTAAAATTGTTCAAAAATACAATGAATGAGAGCATGTGCTTTAGGTTTTCGCTATAATCTGTCAAGATTTTGAATTCAATTTTATACTCAGAATTTTTGAAAAGATATTTCCACGCTTCACAAAACCTTTTTCTGAAGAAGAACAGACACTAAAAACTTTTTCGAACAAACTGCGAGATAAATTCGCGATAATTTATGATCAAACTCCGAATGATTTCCCCTCAACTATCAGTGTGAAGAAACGTCGAAGTGAAAATCGTTCAAACGATGAAGATCTGGCTATACCGGTGACTTTTTTTTTTTCAACGGCAATATCACAATGAAAATTGTTGAAAGATTTTCAGAAATTAGAGAAAACTGTAATATTTATCGTTGTTAGATCAAGTTCATTCAATATGAACGGAAGTTTCCTGATAATTTATTTAAAGTGTTAATGGGACATACGTAAAAGATTCATCGTGACAATTCCGGATTTCCCACGTTATCCGGTTCATGAACTGTATAAGCATTTAGAAATTTCTGGCCTTTCGGTTGCTGCGTCAAAAGCTAAAAGATTATGATATGCTCTGATCATCGCTATTCTAGTGACAACTACAATGGCTGAACGTTTTTATTCAGCTTTAAAAAATACACGACGTATAATTAAAAAGAAGTGGTGCATTCTGAATTAGCTATTGTTCCCACTGAAAAGAACGTCCTAAGTAATTTGCATTCAGACCGTTACATTTCACGATCGTGTTAAAAATCAATTTGTTAAAAATATTTTTCACTTATCGACAGGTTTTTATTACTAAAACGTACATTATCTAATCGTTAAGGCTATTTATTATTTCTTAAATTTTTATTTTTATTAATTTTATAATGTCCGAATTTACTTGCGTGCCATAGATAAAGAATTGTAGCCAGTAAATACGAAAAAATTCACAAGCCGCCACTGGACAAGCTCAATTGTATCTATGTTTCGCATTCTTCTCTCACCTTAGGTTAAGTACACTTTGTAAGAAACTTTATTACTGAATTTTAGTCACGTTAGAGAGAACGTGTATAATCACCGTTTATTTTTAGTGATGAAGCGGTGGTTAGGTAGTTGTGTCGGTATTTCAAACCTCGAACTTTCAATTAATATTATTATATTTTTTGTAATTACTATTATTAGTACAAAATAAATAACTTATAATCGATTAGCATTATACTTAAACCGACACAGTCGGCTAGTTTCGCTGGCTACAGCACGTTAGAATTGAATACAAATTTCTCATCGATAATCTTTCGAGATAAAACTTAAACTGCGAAACATTGGCTGCTGGACAAAACTTTCGAATTACCTCTAAAATCGAAATTATTGCTTTACAGGGCAGTTATTAAGCCGCTGTGGACATATGGCATATATCACTCCGGGGGGACAGCATCAATATAGAATATAAAAATGGTGCAGCGATCTCAATAAAAAATACTAAGGTTAATAGCCGGTACATCCTGGTATATACGAAATGACAGTTTGCATAAAGACCTGAAAAAATACCAAATGTGCACGAAGCAGTTTCGCAGATTGAACTATCACACACCTCTAGATCTTCCCCGCCGGTTTAAATGATTGGAGAGGTAGTTCGGAGTGTCATTGTTGAATGACATCTCCCATTCTGTCATAACTGACATATCATAAGTCTACTAGTTTCACCGGTTACAGCATTATCAGAGTAAAAACTAGTAGACTGTTTCGATTAAATGCGTAATACACATAGCGAGATGGTACATTTTTAATTTATTTCATTTTCAAATGAAAAATAAGCGACGAACGCAATTAAGAGGATTTTTCGAATTTATATCCTTGAGAGCTGTATACAAGGGCTAGGGACTACGTTACCAATTAAGGTTTTGGTAATAAATAAACGTACTGTCGTCCGGTTTGGAATTTTGTTTCAACAACTAATTTGAACAAATTGCAGCTATTAAAAAGAACAACTGTCACCGATGTCGAAATATTGTAGATTCGTCGATTAAGCATGCGTTATATTGTGAATCATATGCTAAAATTAGCGCTTAAGTCCGAGATAATCATTTAATTTCTACCGTAGATAATTGCGATTACTTCAATTTATCTATATAGTCAATATCAACGTCATAGGACAGATTAACCTTTTTGTAACGCTATATCAGACTTATTTTCCACGTTTTTTTCTCTTCCTTTTCTTTTTTTGTATTTTTTGTTTCTAATAACAATCGTATATTTCAGAAAATTATATATGTATTCAAAGGTGTAAAATAACTCAAAAAATAAAATAAATAAAGTGTATAGTGCAAATGATCGATAATTGGAAAATTATATATATATATCAGATCGTTTATATATATTCATTCGTAAAAATATAAAATGTATTATTATTATCATTCATCTGTGTGTGTATATGTGTATAATGTATGTATGTGTATATATGTGTATAATGTATGTATGTGTATATATGTGTATAATGTATGTAAGTATGTGTATACATGTGTGTATATATATGTACGCATGTATAAATATGTAGCAGTTAAATCCCTTGTATTTTTCCATTCTATCTATTATTAAATAAATTTGAATTATTATTATTGTTATTATTATTATTATTATTATTGTTATTATTATTATTATTATTATTATTATTATTATTATTATTATTATTAAGTGTTATTCAGATAGTTTTTACAGGTTTTTGTTCAATAATGCACTACTACTTTTATTGTATTTATTTATATAAAAATATTGTGTTTTTATAAACGGAGTTTTCGAGTTTGTACGTATATGAATGTGTGTGGTGTGGTTGTGTCGCGAGTAATTGGCCGTTCGTACATTAAACAGACGTTTTATTTTATGTACCTAAATTAATAATGTCATAATCCCGAACATCAACAATGTAAAATATTTAGGTATGCACTTAGATGCTAGGCTGACCTGGGGTACTCACATCAAGAAGAAAATTGAGCATTTCAGACTTGAAACCAGAACTATGTCGTGGATACTAGCTAAGAGATCCGGGTTGTCATTGGAAAATAAAGTACTATTGTATAAAATTGCTTTAAAACCAATTTGGGTGTACGGAATACAGCTGTGGAAAAACATCCAACCTGCAAAAAATACCGCGATATCAAAATAAAATACTCAGAACTATTACTGCAGCTCCCTGGTACGTGTCAAATTTTACCCTCCATAGTGACTTGAATATTATGTTTGTGGAGGATGAAATCAAAATACAAGCAAATAAACATGTTGCCCGACTTAGCGTTCATACGAATCCACTTGCTATCAACCTGCTGGATAACTCTGGCGAAATAAGCCTTTAGACCTTGTTTAAACATTATAGCGTTTCGAGGGAGTACTGCCGAGTACTAACCCTCCACAAAACACTTTATTCGCTTAAATCAATCACTTGATGACCATCAAAGTTGGTCAGTTGTGAAGAAAAAAAAAAAAAAAAAAAATTTAAATTAATATCTAATTATGTATGTAATTACTGTTACTTTGTTGTATGTAACATTGGAAATGTCTTAATACTGTGAAATGAATTTGAATTTGAATTTGAATTATTATAACTTTTTCTTTTTGCAGTACAGTTTTTTATATACCTATTTTTTTTAAGCCTCGTTACATTATAAGTACAATTTTTCTTTTACAATTTTCTTACGCGTTTTTATATTAATTCTGTTGTGCAGCGAGCCATCGTGTGCGTTACGTAATTATTAGTTAAAAATATTATTTTTATCATTTTCGTGATGAAATTTCTTTCATTTCGTATAAAATTCAGCGGGGTCGTCGAGACGAATACTATAGAAACTATCCAAAATTGAACTCTTCCAATCAAAATGAACGATACGAGATTATGCACCGTGATTTAAACATTCCCTATGTATGTGAAGTCATTAAACAGTACCGAGCCGTAAGAGTGGAAAATTATTCGAATATGTACCCTCGGATCAGGGCACGACCTCTGATGTAAAACGCCTAAGACGTAGAAACCCCCCACCCGGACCTAATTGCGTACCAGCGGGTATTATCCTTCTACTAATTAAATGATCTCCGTCGTGTGGTAAATATCGATGATGAGACACATGCATATATTTATCATTCGCAATACATTCGAGTATTTTTAGAAACACGTTTTTTCGTATCTCCAATTGTTCTTCGAAAGATATAACTGTGTCCATTTAAAAATTTACGTCGAACAAAATTTTATTTATATACGCACGTACACAAACATATTCCGGTACGTTTTTTACGATGTAAATGTATTTATAATATTTAAGAATGCGAAATGCGATATTTTTAACAACGGCAATAACGATGATGATAATAATAGAGAATAACAAAATATAATAACAATAATATAGTGTTGTTTTCGTATACAGCGCTATTATTGTATTATGCAAATCGACAATGGAATATACTAAAATAATGCCGGAGTCATTTGAATTTAAAATTTTCCTAAACCCGAATATAAATTGAAACGGTGAAACACGATATAATAAGCCCCGCGAATACGTGAAGATGTTCTTTTTTTATATACTCTATCTTATAATAACGATTCGGCGAGTATCCGCCATTAAGTTCGTAAATATGAATAACGAAAAAGTGAAAAATAAGTTTAGTTCTCTCATTTATAAAAATCACGCTGGACACGAAATTTTTTAACCGGCGATGTAGATGTAATTTTACTAGAATCGGGTAGTCATCGAGCAGTTGTAAAATTACACGTTCTGCGGAAACTCGGCGGTAGATCGAATAAGCCGAAGATCGATCAGTTTAGTAGTCGAGAACTTAAAAATCGTCAAATAAAACACTAAATGCAGGGGTTCCTCAGGGTAGTATACTCGAGCCTTACTTGTTCCTCAATATGAACGAATGACCTTCCAGAACTGCCTTTCGTTAGTACTGCGTTGTGTGCTGATGATCTTGCCTTATATGCATCTTCTTATAGGACAGATACAATATATATAACCTATTGCAAAAGGCTGCAATTAAAATATCTAAATATTACAACAGACGGAACTTAAAATTGAAAATCAGATTTACTAGAAGACGACCACTATAACTGAAATAACAATAAATTCAAAAAGAATTTCTCGGGTCAAACAAGTTCGGTATCTAGGAGTTATATCTTATAACCATATTACATTCGCTATAGAAAAAGCGCATAATATGCATACACTTTTTCCATTATTTAACAGGAAATCGAGTATCGGTTATGTAAATAAATTAATCTATACGGCCGTCATACGCCCTAGATGTATGCTTGCCCTATATGGTCATCAGTATAGTACATATAGGAAATTATAAGTATAGTTCGAAATCGTCGCTGTAGAATTTCTTAGAATGCTACACAATTAGAATTTCTAGTCTACACGATCATTCAAACATTCCTTATACATATATTCATTTATTAATAAAATATCAAAAAAATAATTTTATGAAAACTGTAAAATTCATCGAAATGAATAAATTACAATAATAGGGAATTACAATATGGAGAACACCTACGCGTACGTTATACTAAGTATAAGCGACGTAGATTAAAACGCGGATTTTTATTAATTATTAACCTATTGTTAAGTATAAATATTTTTAAACAGTAAAATTATTTCTAAACACATTGTTTGCTTGTTTTATTAATTTATCGATTAATTAATTTTGGTTTCCTCGGTGGGCCTGTTTTTTCTTTAGGTTTTTTCATATTTTCCCCGCATTATTTTCTTTTAATTTCAAACGTATATTATAAGTTTTGTAATTATACATATTCGGAATTGCTAAGGTTTGTGTACTTTAAGTTATGAAAGAAAATTGTTTTCAGTTTATGTGTAAAAAATGTAATAATAAAAATTTTTCATTCATTCATTCATTCATTCATTAGAGATCGATTTTGAAATTTTTGCATTATATCCGCGTTGCGTGGTTTTACACAAGCCAAGGTACGAAGCTGAATCCCTACATAATTTTGAGAATTTCGTCATATAGTAGCAGTTCATTTTGGAGGCGAACTTTCTATCTTCCGACAATTAACTACGTCTGCTCTGTTTCTTAACCAATGTTGATTTCTTTCTGTAAAAAAATAGTAATCATAAAATTGCCGATTATTTTGGATATAAATATCTCCGTGCCCGATTATACGAACAGTTTTAACCCAATCCATTTTTAAGCCCTACTTGTTACGTCATACTTTTTTTTTTTTTTAATAATATTTATTCCGCGATCTGTTCGACACGACAGCGTTATCAAAGCGGAATGTCAAGTTCCGCATATATATATTGCAACTTTCATTTCTACAGCCGGAAGAAAGTATACAACAAGTCCTAGAATATTTCCTTTTTCGACACGCCAGCCAACGCATAATAAAAATCGAGCGAATCTCGTACAGTAAATCTAATAAGATCTAAATTACCGTATATAATCGTCAGAATGTCCATAATTATACAACGTAGTTAGAAGTTTATTATGACTGATTTATCAAAAGCCTTACTGAAATTCACGAATACGATCAATCTGAAGAGACCCGGCTCCAACCAGTCTGTAATTAATTTGTCTACGTGATAAAATTAGTTTATATCTAAATTTTACACTACAATAATTGCAGGTACAGATAGCAGCAGAACAGTTTTTCAACTATACAACCATCTGCAGACGTCAAAAATTGGGAAACAACCTTAGTTGTATTTAACAACACAAAAAAAACTTGTCTATTCCAATAATAATAATAATATTAAATAAGTAGATAAGGTGGTTTTCAAAATTAACCGAATATAGTTTCAGATTCAAATTTCTATAATCATCTACCGTGACGAAGTGAGCTTCAAACGTCTTCCGTCTGTGAAATAGCGGAAAATTTTAAGATACTGTTCAGATAAAGCGCCGTATTCAAAAATTACACTGTTCTATTAACGGGAAAGTTAACGTAAAAGTCTTAAATACACTAGTATTGTAGATATTACCTGTGATAAAACCGACTTAGTTTCAAAACGTGGTGTGTCAGAAAATTATTCCGCATACCGTAGACAGCAAAACGGACAAATAAATCGAAATATTCCACGAGTTGAACGTGACATATTTCTTTACATACAATTCGCAGTAAACGAGAATTTTAAAAACACTTGTAATACAAAGATCCTAGAGGGGCAGGCTTAAATGACGTCCTCCATAGCGTTGGACATACGTAATAAGAAATCAAAGTAAATTAATTCTACACTAATGCGTAGAACGAGTAAAAGATGGCGTGTGGACAAGCTAGATTATCAGATCGGAATCGCCCGGACACTTGAACAGACTAAGTTAAACGACGTAGTAGAGTGGGTCGCTAAAAGAAATTGGGCTGACCACGTAGTTCGAAAATATGACAATAGACGGTCAAAGCGATTCTACAATAGTGGCCGATAAACAAAAAAAAAAAAAAAAAAAAAAAAAAAAAACAGAGTATAGCGACGACAAGATGGCACGTCGACATTTATGAAAGGTAGCCGGGAAACAGTGTGGTTAGGAAAGACGAAAGACAGAATTGGATTGAAGAAATTGGGGAAAGTTTTTATTCAAGAATGGATAGATAAAGCCATATCGAATATATATGTATGTATGTGTGTGTACATAGATATACAAACACACAACGTACATGAGGAGTGAGATGAATTTGAACTTGAAAAAAAATGTTTCTAAACAAAGATAACTTTGTATAAGAAAATACGAATGTGATATATATAATATAATCGAATAAATTAATATATCACTAGCTGGTACCATCGGGGGGGCGGTTGACCCCCCAAAGGAATAATTTTTAAAATATCGCTCGAAATTCGAAATAGCTATCTTATTTAAGTAGAAAAAAATTGTCAAATCGTAAAGGAACAGACTAAAACCTGAAACTACGCTAAATTCGCTTAATATACGAGCGTTGTTCGTTGATGAATGCTCGAGCACGTACTAATTATTATAGTAAATACGAGGCAATTCTCGTAGTAAAAACAATGAAATAAAAGCAAAAAAAATTAAACGAGAAATTTGAGAAAACGAAAAAGTTTTCTCGGTAATTTAAAAATAGTACTCGAAAGTTTCATCACGGTCATAACTTTTTGGTTTCTCATTTTAGAGAGAAAAAACAAGACACGTACTATAGAAAATCGTAAAACGTGATAGATTTTCGGGAAAAAAAAATAATAATAAAAATAAATATGGTCCCATAACGGATGTCGAAGTGTTTGTTAACATCTAAAATTTAAATTCAACGTATAACAACAAACAACCCCTGCTCCTTCGCTTCCCCTCACTCGCACACACACACTAAGGAATATATATATATATATCTTAATAAACACATACATACATACATGTATATATATAAATACAAATTTTAAATGCGTCGTTTGGTATACATAATTTCAAGAGACCGCCCTGAAATCGTCGAAAACTTTTACTCGTTTCTTTAAATATCCAACACCAAATAACCCACTAACTACTAAACCCAATCGATGGTGATTCGTCTCGTTACTAATTTAATAATGATGAACATAAAAATAGGTAATACTTAATTGGAACGAGTCACAGAATTATCTACGGAGTGTGATAACAGAGGATAATAGAGGTGTAACAGATATTAAAAGACCAATATGACAAGCAAAACGTGCATTTAATAATAACTGCAAATCGATATTAAGAACATTACTATGTTCATCTTGTTGTACAATATCTTCAATAGATGTTGGCGATTATCCGTTTGGCTTCTGAACCTGTCAAATAATGTTCGCAGTTAAACTTTTATATTGAGACCTGTCCCTGCATGTCTTCAAACCAGGTTTTCATTATCGCTTTTCCGTTTTCCTATGACATTTCATTCAATGATCATTTGCAGTAGGTCATATCTTCTATTTCTCAGGGCATGACCGAGATAGGCTACTTTCCGTCTCTTTATAATAGTGTCCAGTTCTAATAATTCCGGCAAAATCTTTATATTCGAAACCTTATCCATCCATGATAACCGCAACATTCTTCGGTAAAACCGCATCTCGAAGATATTCAGTTTATTTATCATCAACTTTTATTATTATTATTATTATTATTATTATTATTATTATCGTATCAATTACGCGTTTATTAATAGATAAGCTGCATTATAAATTTACGTTCGACAGCCAGTCTTCTGCAACTTCCTCTAGTGAATGTAGCCCAATCAGTCCTTTATTAAAGCTATTTACTTTACACGAATTGATAAAGTGCGTCACAGCTACACGGCTCCGTTTCCGATAGTTTCCATTTGTTCATTAAATATTTGCAACGACCCCGGTTGGTTCTGACGCGATTTAAATTGCACCGTGTTTTTCTGTTGAGACCAAATCCTGGCACCCTGCTAGCCGGATTTGATATTAGTTGTCCGTTTGATGGAGTCTAATTTTTTTAATTATCCAGGCTTCTACTCTATATAGAGCAGTACGGAGGACCATACATAACATTTAACGAGCCTCCATTTTGTCGTCCATTTAAGCGTTTTTTTTTTTTTTGTAAATACTTTCCCATTTTTAAAAATATGGTCCTTGATTGCTCAATTCTGGTCCTTATTTCATAATCTGGATACCGCGCACTATTAACCGTTACAGTCTAAGTATTTAAATGTATTAGTTTAATTTATAATTTTATTGTTGACATTTTATTGATACGTCCTAAGTTTCATCTTCTTTGCTAACTACCATGATTTTAGTTTTCCTACAATTTATCAATATGCCCATTTTGGCTGATTTTGCAGTCTATTCATCAGTTGAAGTTCACGTTTGTATCTGCAATTAAGACCGTGTCATCGGCGTAACGTAAATCGTTAATGCCCTAACCATTCACGTTTAGGCCACCTATATGTTCAGATAGTGCCTTCTGAAATATCTTTTCAGAGTGCAAGGGCAGCCCTGCCTGACTCGTTTCCTGATATGGTGTTCAGTGTCCGTCACTGCTTACAGAAAACTACAGTTAACGTAAAACTTGGTTTGTAGAATATAATTCAGTGCTCCTCCATGGACTAAAATACAGTACACGCGTTCCATATTGGTCACATTTATATTTTATCGAAGAAATTTTATGATAAATGTGTCGCCGACAATAATTTAATTCAAGTAATCGAAGTTTACATACGCTTGATCTCAAGCATAAGCATTTTTAATGTAGTTATTATACGATCAGATCTGTGTTATGATTTCTGTACAAGTTAAACTAAAAATTTATATTATATATTTTTTTTTAATTTTCTCTATTGTTATTTTAGTATTATTTTCTTAATTATTTTTTTAGTTTTGTAAAGTCGTTTCGAGTTATATTTAGCTGCTTAATGATACTTGGCACGTGTTTATATAACTATAAACCAAACAAAATATAACACCGTTTAATCGCTAAATGTTTTTTATCGCGAAGCTTTTCGACAGTTAAGTCATTTTCAAGCACAAAAAATATTACAACTTTACATCTAACAAAAAGAAAAACTACACGGCTGTTCAACTAAAAAATGCGAAACAAAATATTAAATTGTTTAAATAATATATCGCGTGCAATCGAAGAATTTTTAAATAATTATAACTTTCATATTAATACGTCAAAGTCTAAATATATTTTATTCGATAAAACATTTAAAGAACAAAAAATTATAACACAAGTTACAAATAATGAACCCGCGACGAGTATCGAAGTATTATTGAAAATTATTTAAAATTTTACGTCATTTCCGTAACGTAAAGAATAAAAAATAATTATTAATGAACGCTGTATAACAATAACGATAGTTTGAATAATAAAAAATTTGCTAATATTTTACGAAATTTCGAATTTAATCTCTATAATTTGTAACATTAATAGCGATATTAAATACTTAGTCGACATATTTTTTATCGAAAATTAATACGATCCGTGAGTTTAATCTCAAGTGTAATATATAAATAGAAAATTTGTATACCAAAAAAAAAAAAAAGTAAGTTAGCATGTTTAAAAGTTATAGTAAATAAATTTTATTTAGAGATATCGAATCATTCCGAAGATTAATATCGATGTTTCCTTAATTCGTATGGAAGACTCGATAATAATCGTTTCTAATTTCTATATGGTATAATTTTGTCTTCAATCTTTCGATTGGTGGTCAATATGTAGAGCACTCTACTTTCAGGTTTCTAGTTTTCGCGTTTTCTTTTAATTCTTGGTAGGTACGTACTTTTCCGTCCTCCATTATTTGAGTGGTGTACTTATGTCTCGGTCTTCCTCTTGATCTTCTTCCATTTATGATTAGTGTTGTTAAGTATTTGTTATTTCTTATAGTGTGTCCTATCCAGCTGCATCTTCTTTCTCTTATATACTTCATTAAGCATCGCTTTAATGGTCTTAAGCACATCTATATTGCTTTATCTGTCCATTTAACTTTTTGCATTTTTCGCTAACACCACATTTCGAACGCTTGTCTACGATTGTTTATAACCCATGTTTCGAAACCATACAGCAGCACGCTCCAAACGTACACCTTTATTAACCTTTTCCGTATTGATGCATTTAAATTTTTTGATGTTAACAGTGATTTCTTTTTCATAAATGCGGCTTTTGCCTGTGATATTCTTGACCTTATTTCTCGATCACTTCTCCCATCTTCTGTTATTATTGAACCAAGGTATTTGTATTTACCTGTTTAACTGTTTCTTTTTCTATGTTTATTTTTTTATTATTTTTCATTTTACTGCAATTACCACCGTTTTCTTCTTATTAATATGCCACAGCGTTTAAGAATCAAGTTTATCAATGCATCCGACAGGGTTTTTTCGCTTTTTGCGATTATCGCTATGTCATCTGCAAATCTAAACGATTTAATCTTCATTCCGTCCACGTTAATTCCTTCATTACTAATTTCTTCCCATTCTCTAAACATCTGCTCTATATAGATATTATAGAGCAGCGGCGATAAGCTACATCCTTGTCTTACTCCTTTTCTGACTTTTGCTTCAATTTCGGAGTTTTTGTTTGTTATTATTAATTTTTGTATTTTATTTTATTATTCTTCTGTCCTTAAGATCAATGTTTATCCTTGTTAAAGTTTGATCCAGAATATTCCAGTCACATTTATCCGAACGACCACGGGGGATCACCGCCTTAGCGTGGCGGAGGGATTTACGTGCTTCAATGATTTTGTGGGCTATGCCAGCGGTAGTGTATACTACCAGAAGGGCCACCCAAGCTGAAAAGGCCGCAAATGAGAAGCCAGACAAAGAGTGGTCTCCTGATAGCGGAAGCAGCGTTATCAGTACTGTTTGCAGGTGGTGAACAGGATATTCAAGAACAGATGCAAATAGATATTTATCGGACGTGGAGTACATATTACTGAAGCGATCATAAATCTGCGATGAGGAAAGTAACGGGAACATACCTCATTAAATTCCCAAGACTTCAATTATGGAAAGCACGAGAATACTGATATGAGGAAGCTGTGCGATCCAACTAGCAACTGGCGCCAGATGTTTGGTGGGACGACTGGTGTGAAATATGCTACTACCCGTAATAAGGCGGAAAGTCAGGCTTTATACGAAAAATATGCTACTGGCTTTAATGAAGTAAAAATAGGAACAATAGCAGGAAAACTTGAAAATATCAAAAATTCATATACTAGGTATTAGTGAAACTAGAGGATCAAATAACAACGATTTTTGGAGTGGAGAATACAGAATAATACACTCAGGCTCCGATGAAGGAAAAAACGGAGTAGGATTAATCCTCAACAAGAAACGGGGAAGAAATGTAAGATCTTATCTGCAACTAAATGACAGAATAATTCTAGTAAAACTGAACTCGAAGCCGTCAACAACAACGATAATAAGTGTTTACATACCGACAAGCAGCCACAGTGATCAAGAAGTAGAGGAAGTATACGAACAATTGGAAGAAGCAATAAGCTATGCAGAAGATAAACCTAATCATAGTAGGAGATTGGAATGCGGTGGCCGGAGAAGGAAGCATGAATAGAGGAAACAATATGAATGAAAAATGGAACAACACAAAAGAAGTAATAATAAATGCTGCAAGCAACAAACGCATTAATTAAAAGAAAAAGAACATGCAACAAACCATGGATCACAAAGGAAATAGTAAAGTTAATAGAAAAAAGGAAGAAATATAAAAATGTAAACACAGAAGATGGCCGTAATATGTATAGACAATACAGGAACATGATAAATAGGGAAGTTAAAAGTGCCAAAACGGAACACCTTGAATCAAAGTGTAAGGAAGTAGAAGAAAATTTCAAAAAAGGTAATATAGAAAATGCATACAAACAGTTCAAAATATACTTCAAGGATTTCAAAAATAGAACAAATCATGCTCGATAGCATGAAAATGGCAAAAAATTAATAGAAGATGATGAAATAACTCAATGATGGAAGAGATATGTAGAAAAATTATACAAGGAAACGGAGATAGTACCGAAGATTACCTTCAACAAGAAATTATAATTTTGTATCAGTTTTAAAAAGTTCGACATAGCGTAAACAGAAAACTGTATAGCGTGTAATTCTTCGGACACAGTTTACCGTATCCTCTGAAGAATGTAAATGCTCAGAGGGATAGTTTTAGAGATTGTAACGGAATTAGCGAAATAGCAAATATAACGAATTCAATAGGTTATAGCCATCGAAGAAATTAGAAATAGGAAAAATTATAATTTATTATTATTAAATTTTATTTAGATATTATCGTTGCATTTAGAAATTATAGATATCGGAAAATGTAAGTATAAACATTCTAAATGAAGTTTATATATAATAAACTTAGTCGGATTGCGACCTTTTAAATTTTCGCGACGTAAATTTGTTATTATTAAATAATCATACTATTACGAAACGAAAAAATATATATATTAATATGTTAAATTTGTTACGCAAATTAAATACTTCTCAGTAACAAACCGCTGCCTTGCGTTTAGGATGTTTATCCGAAGGCTAAGGGAGATAATCCTGACAGAAAACAAAAACCGCTGCCTTGTGGTCAGGATTTTCATCCAAAGGCTAAGTAAACCCTGACAGGAAATCTAGCAGAAGGCAAGAGGGAAACCATCGCTGTCCTATTCCCTAGAATATCATCATGGCGAAGCAAATATCAACAATGGCCCTGAGACCCGGGAGCTTCTTTAATGAAGCAGGGGTGCGAAGAATCTCCCAGTTAGCTCTCGCCAGGAAGGATATTAATGTAATGTAAATAACGCAGTCAAACCGATAAGTACGAAAATTCATCTCGTTGTTCACACATCCACAACAAATACGCACACCAGTACACATAGTGAGTTAGACAAACCAAGTTCAAATTAAGAAAATTTCCGAATACCACTTAGATAAAAATAACGCGTTTGTATTTAATACAATAGACAGACTCAAACAACTTTACGTTGAAACGGTGAGCGAAATTATTCCCCCCAAGCAACATTCGAGCCGCAGTTAGATTATTCAATAATCGTTTTTTTTTTTTATATATTTCTATCGAATAAAAGAGCAATCAAATTGTTTACTCCAAAAACACAAAACAATAAAATTTGAAGGTAATTGACAAAATTAATAAACCCTGCAAACAGAATACCGACATCAAACATATGTCCCAGTATACCGAATTCAATTATCGAAAGCGAACTAAAACATCTTAAAGTACACAAAGTACACCTTACTTCATCTATTAGTTATCTAAGAGCAGGGGTAAATTTCCTCACATTCTTAGTAACCTCAGACAGTTTTATACTAACCATGCCGATGTAGATAAAATACCCAGATCGTTACTTATACAATACGAAGATACAAATTATAGAATTCCTACCTTCTGATCCTTCTTTCTGTTTCATGTGTAAGGAAGGAGATCATTCACTGAATGTCCACAAAATGAAAGTACCCAAGTAACCGAAACTGCCGACAATATTGAAAATAAAGCTGAACATTTAATACAGACCACAACACCTGATGCGGAGTGATTAAATTAAACATAAAACGGTCAGAGAACTCATCAACTAGAAGACAACACGAACACTCCACCAATAAACAACCAGAAGAAAGTAAAATCCTCTCAAAAAACCTAAACGCGAAATTAGCAAATCTGAATCCTCAGTTAATCAATCAAATTCATCAAACGTATGTCAAAATTTAGACACGTCCCTGAATAAAACAGAATTGCAAAATATAGACGCACTTGAAAATAAATACCAAGCCGCCTTGGAAGAACAGGATGAATATAGAACAGAATCTCAATTACATAATAACTCAGGCAAATTACAGGATACTTTTAATTCCACAAACCAATCGCTTACATATACAGCCTAATAATATAACAAATCTTCACGAACAGTATGATGCTAATCCAATCAAACTTGCTTAATCATTGCAAACTTATGCACTAAAAATGAAGCCTAAAAACTGAAAGAAAAAAATAGAACCATACTAGGTAAACTGAATAATATCTAGGACAAACCGAACATCCTGAATACCAAACAACTTCTTGAACCATGTAAGGAACATTTCTACCAAAATAAAGGAAAATACCCGATATCTTATAGTAACTTGCATGTCATGTTAGACATGTTCAAAGGTTCACATCGGCAAATCGAAATCATTGAAGAGTTCAAGCCGAATCTCGAAGGAATTGCGACAATGTCGAACCCTTAATCCAATATAACCTCCTCAAAAACAGAATTGGTATCCTAATCAAAAAAATACACCACAAAAACAACGAAACTAAGAAAACTTAAGTACCCAAAATAACGTAAATTAATGATCTTTAAATGGTTAAAATTGTATCTTGGATTTTAAATAGCTTCTCACTTAAATACAGAGAACTGCAAATCATAATTACACTTGAAAACCCTGCAGCAGTTTGTTTGCAGGAAACAAAGCTAAAACCTACAGACATAATAAACTTAAAAATTTTTTAAAACATTCAGAACTGATTATAGGGGTGGCTCTGTAGCTAGCAGGGACATCCTTTTAACAATATCAGATAAATATCACCTTGAACAGGTATCCCTTAATACAATCTTAGAAATCATAGCATTTTCGCTCTATATTTCCATCCTTAAAATAACCTTATGTTCAATCTATATGCATAAAAATGATGATATATCAAATCAAATTTTATCCAACTTATTACACCAACTATCATAGCAACATGCTACTTTAATGCACATAATACAACATGGGGATATACAGACGCTAGAGAGAAGACAATTGTAGATGTTATAAGTTAAATGAATTTATGTCTACTCAATACAGGTAGCCATACTCATCTTAACAATAATGGCGGCTTCTCATCAATACATCTATCTATATGCAGTCCAAACATTATTCATTTTTCAAAATGGTATTCTATTAAAAATTATTTAGCAGCGATCATTTTCCGCAACATATAGAAATAAACATTCCAAAAAACACACCAACTAACTAAATCTCTCAATTTTGGAATATCGCAAAAGCCGACTGGCCTCTTTATACTTCCATAGTCAATGTAGAGATGAGTATGATCACGCTAAACGTCGATGAATCCTATGACTATATATTACGACAAATAAAAGAAGCTGCTAAAAATTCTATCACCATAATTAAAACGCATGCAAAAAATAAGCATTGCGCCGCATAGTCAGAAGATTGCCGATTAGTAATCAAACAAAAAAAATAAGTTACTTTCAACGTATAAACGTCAACCAAAAATCGATAATTTGATAAAATTCAAAAAAACCAGATTCTAAATCAAATTACAACATTAGTCAGGTTTGACTCAGAGAAAGCCATCGATAATCTTTGTAAACATCACATACTGTTAACACTACATCGATGGGTTTTATTGGAAATTTACACACCTTTATGAAAAACTTTTTAAGCAACAGATAATTCTGTGTAAAATTAAACGAACACATTTCATACACGAAAATGTCACTCCACAAGGTTCCGTAATTAGCCCCACTCTATTCATAATAGCTATTGACAAGCATTAAACATCACATTTCATCACCAGTAAATTAATGCATCTGTGCCGATGACCTTATAATTTACTATTCATACTGTGAAATAAAATACATAGAGCAATTGCTCTAAAAATGGGCTACAACTTAGGGCTTTGCTTTCTCTACGTCGAAAACCAAACATATCTCTTTCCACAAAAAACATAAATTTCTCGCTCCTCGTTTACAAATAGGCTCGATTCAGATAGAAAACATAGACACATTGAAAGTACTGGGACTAATTTTAGACAGGAAGCTGAACTGGAAAAAACACATAAACCAGCTGAAAATTAGTTGTACACAAAAATTAAATATGCTGAAAATGCTTAAGCACATCTCATGGGGAGCTGACAGAAAAACACATACTCTTTTATACAAATATTTTATTTTAAGCAGACTAGATTATGCTAGTGTAGTATATGATAGCACAGAACAGAGCACTATTACAAACCTGGATAACGTTCAAAATACAGCCCTTAGAATAGCATTAAAAGCTTTTCATACAAGACCCATCTCATCATTGCATGTCGAATCTAACATACTGTCATTCAAATACAGAAAGCAAATACTCGTTCTAAAATACTACAGTAAACTTCTTTCAACCCCCACCAACCAGCTTATCACAATTTACAAACAAGTAAGTTCCAACATTTATTTCAAAACAAACCTCGTGCATCCAAACCTATATCAGTGCGTGCAAGAAACACAAAATCTCCAATATACGTTATCAAGTATTAAAATAAATAACCCTTCAACACTTCCACCTTGTATAAACTTCTTCATAATAATAAACACCGAATTAAATAATTATACTAAAAACACTACCCTCGACCGTGTTTTAAAATTTAAATTCTATAAAATACTCAATCAAAGGTACGC